>JAUPFN010000011.1:27620033-28820033 GCA_036924255.1 Apodemia mormo
TATTTAGTAATGGAGATGTGTTAATATCGGTCCGGTCATTAAGGAGGAATGACTGATTTTTTAACCGGTTTATTTCTAAAGTCTCTAAACAAAGTTTAAAGAGTTTTCGGCCCTTATCACATACATGCAAAACGGTTACGTTATCTGGGGACTCAAATCTGTGACGTTCTGTTATTAAATGTTGTGCAAAGGCCGATTCCCCTTTTTCCAAACGCCAGTTTCTGGTATGTTCTTTAATTCTTGTTTCGAAAGATCTTCCGGTCTGTCCCACGTATATTGCGTCACAATCCTGGCACTTTAACCTGTACACGCCACTTTTATCGAGAAAAACCTCGAAAAACCCTCAATAACACTTACCCGACCCGGGTATCCAACCTGGGACCTCATGATTACAGCCGAATAGGTTACCCCTTGACCACGAAGCAGTCATTTCATGTCAATGACATAGAAAAAACTTACAGATATTTATTTTACATGATTTGTATACGTACCAAAATAATGTTAAAGTAAGTTATATGACGCGAGCACAAACAAGTTTATCTGCATTCCAGTAAAATTTATATGCAATTGTGTTCTAGAATCGAGAAGAAACAGCACTGAAACAAATAAATTGAATCTATCTTTTACTTTACTGGAAGCTACAATAGCTATCAAGTGACATGTTTGGTTCCGAATAGGTTGAATGTTATCCTTTACGACAGTAAAATTACAATAGCTATCAAATGACATCTTAAGGTTAGTTGTCCAGTTCCAAGCGCAAAGTTTGTTGACAATTTGATCAAATTGTCAAAATATCAACTTCGTCTTAAAACTGACCAAATTGTCAAACTATCAACTTTGTATTGAGCAGTGGTGATTTTTGTAGCGAATTATTGAGACCAAAATAATTTTTATGTTTGAACATAAGCAAAATCTCTAAAAAAATGACTTAGCAGAGGTACATAAATTGTAGGAAGAGGTCAAAAATCTAATGTTAAAACTATGAGAGTTCACAGATCTCGGCAAACCACTGGTATAATTCTTTTTTGTTTCCTTAAATTAATACAATTAAAGTACTTTTACGGCATAAAGAACAAAAAATTTGGAACTTTTATCATGCAACACGCAGAAGAAAAAAATAAAAAGTAATTTTGAAAGAATTTAATTATAATTAATTATTGATAACCAAAAGTAACAGCCCGACATTGAAAGTTCCTATAATCATAAATGGCTAAACCATATATAATAATGGTGGTCGAATAGTTAAATTTCCAAACGAAATGTACAAAGTTTTAGAAGTTATCAAAGAGATTTTTTGGCTCAAATAAAAGTTGATAGATTAAAAAGTATTAGATAGGAAACAAGCAGAAGGCTTTCCTAATGGAAAGAGACAATCATCACCTATACACACCAAAGATGTTATATGTGCGTTGCTATTATTGTGATGGAGTGTTAATGCCACATGCATAACTTTACCGGTTACCTTACCCTTCAATTGGGAACACGATAGTGACTGGCTTTGACGGTATTGCGGCAGTAATAGGTTAAACGGTGGTGACAGACTCAGGCAAGATAATATTAAACTCTACAACCTAGTGGATAGATGAAAGTGACTATAAGTTTACGAACTGCCTGTTAGAATGGCAGATGGTCTATTCTTCAAGAAAGTCCCAGGATACCACGTTCGTTAGTTGCTTTACTCGTCTTATCGTTATTTGTATGCAAATAAAGTGGTAGAGGTTTTAAATTATAAATGAGCAATCATGATCAAATATTATTATCAGTACAAATCTCAACTCATAAATAACTAGCATTGGTTTAAAGTTTTCACAATCAACACCTTTTTCAAGGCCCGTCAAACGTAGAAACTAGGCGATACATAAACCTAGTGGCACACCTGATTGATTCTGTATTCCAGTGACGTATAGGATACGATTCAATTGGTTTTTAAAACTTCCACCAAACTGTAGCAATACTTTGTTGCAAAACTACTTTTAACGTATATTTATAATAAAAATTTCGCATTTTAAAATTTACCGCGAAATCGCTTTGAATTGTTATGGCATCTTGAATAACATCACGCTGTGTATACTCTGTGGTTTCCTATAAAAATGTAACAAACAACATGATGTTTCATCAAAGTGTGACGTAATACTTCTAAATTTGTGATTACTGTCTCGTGACGTAATGTCTTTTTTCAGAAATTATATACTTAAAGTATTATTAATCCTCATCTTTTAAAATAAATATTTTAGTTATCACCATGTACTAACGTACTCTCTTTGGTAACTGACGAAAACAATCTTCAATCTACAATCTACGCCATTTTCTACCGTCAAGTTTATTTAAATAAACGAAGAATTAAACTCTATAAACTAAAGAAAAATCATATTCTTGTTGTACTATTTAATTATTAAGCGTTTAATTTTTCTATTAAAGGATGAAATAAGTAGAGTATAATAGAGTAATGGTTGGTTGAAAATATACTAATTAATTAGCCTTGCCTAATTTAAAAAAACGAAATTTTAAGTATTGCAGAAAAACCAAAAAATGTTGTGAGGCGACGGGTGGCTACCTCAAACAGCGGTCGGTCCCTTCGATATATCGCCACTCGATGTCTATGCGCGATCGTTGACTCGAATTGGCGTTTCCTGTTTACTATATTACCAAAAATTTAAGGAAATTGAACGGTAAAAACGAGCGTTTAAAAATTCTGTAGCATTTTTATTTTTATTCATTTCATTACTTTGCTAATGTCATTAACCTAACTATATGCCCCTTTTCGGTCGAATAGGATTTTTGTTACTCACCGTACTTATATATAAAATAAATAAATATCACTAAACAAATTACACGAATACATCTAACCCCAAGATAACCAAATTATTTTGTTCGTAATATGGATGTCAGACAACGAGATTAATACCTATTAATAAAAATAAAAGTATTTTCACGCCCGTATCAACGAAGAGGTACAACGAGTGCACCCACGATGTGCACAAGATAATTAGTCCTACAATGTAATAGGTGGCAAGCCTATCGCCAACCGGGCCCTTATCCAATCCCGGGCAACGTTGTTTTATCAGAAAACTGGAAAAGGACATTCTTGAATTGCCCTACTCGGGAATTGAACCCGGGACCTTATGTGGTCAGTACCGACACCGGACCACTAGACCATAGAGGTGATACATGGAAATGCATATATAAGCTCTAAAAAAATAATAAGCCCCCAAACTCAGAAATATAAACATCTATGCTTATCACACAAATATTTTCTCCTTCGGGAATCGAACACGAGCCCCAAAAATAACATCGGAGTTTCTGCACGATCAGAAAAAATGTGGTAACAGTAATTTTGTTACGTTATATCTTCAATAATTATATTGATATTAGTTTATTATATAAAGATTTTATGAAAGACAATATCAATATTTATGATCTCCGGAATTAGGTTAACACAATTGGAATCGAATTCCGTCCACGATTACCATTGCTAATCTCTTTCAGCATGCGTACATTTACATTAATACATTTATTATGTGCTCAGTGTAAACAGAACAATCCACAATTATAATCGGTCATGCAATTAATAAATATATATAAAATAAATAATTGTTTTTATTTTCAAACAACGAAAACATGGCGGAAGTTTTCAATTCGACGAGTATATGTTTTCTTAAGTTACTACGTATAACTTTTTACAGAGTAGTCCGGTTCTAATCGTTCTTTTTTTATTGGAATGATAATATAATAATAAACCCAAGATACACAATCAGTGTCTCAAAAACGTCCTCCAAATATGAGCGCACAATTTTAAATTGTGCGTTCACTTCAAATAAAATCGCGTCGGTCGCGACACCGTCAATTTTATTTCTTTTTGTACATTGCCTTGTGAAAACAACTATAAATCTTGCGCTTGGATATGCAAAGACATATGTTTTTACCATAACTTCTTAAAGGAAATAAGCGACACTTTTGAGTGTCAATTTTATTCGGGACTGTGCATCTTGGACTTTTTATATCATTGGTGACCACGCATAACTTTACGTTAGTTTATTTTTTGATAAAAAGATATTACATTTTATAAGATAGCATACATATAGATGATTTTGATGATGGAAAGAAATAATCACCGTCTTCAGACCATTAACATCTTTAATGTGTTCTGGTGATTTGTATGTCTGTATGGAAAGAGATACTCCTTCCATCAATAGTCAAGTGCTACTATACTTTCCAATTGAAAATAAAGTATTTATACGAGTATATACATATAAAACGTTTAACTTCATTCTGCTTAAGATGCTCTGGTTTTAAACCAAAAGATAAAAATTCGCAAAGTCAAACACAACGTTTAAAGTCCTCATATACAGTGTTTTGAATGCTAAAAGGGACCTTAGTGCCGAGTAAGCGAAGGAGTATTTGGCTCTTAACCAGTAAAAAAGCGATACGAGTACGAAAATTTACTCTTTATTAAATCCAGAGTCTTAAAACTGAATATAAAGATCAGGAATTGTAGATTTGGTCTAGATTAATAAATTATATGCTTTGTTTTATCGTTGTTCGTCGTAAGATTACAAACAATACTTCACTTTTAAACCTTTTTCAAAAGTGAAGTATTCTTTGTAATCTTAAAATCTATGCATTAATACGTGAAGACAAAATTTTAGACCCCTTTTTCAGAAAACTACATGAATGGTGCAGTATGAAATTTGTTACTTACATTTAAAGTTTACATTACGGAGGATTGCAGAAAAAAATATTTTTAAATAAAATTAATTAAAAATGCATTGTGTATTTATAAAGTAGCTATGATTTTGACGTCGATAAGTGTAACCGAGCTTACCTATGTCGAATAACTGCTATTTGAAAATTTGTATTAAATAAAAAAAATAAACATTACGCACACCATATTCATGTGACCTCCATGATATTATGTGAATTGTATACGTATGTATATTGTAAACGATAAACATGTATATTGTATACGTAACTATTTTTTTTCCGGCTGCTAAAGTCAGTTTTCCAACTGAAAAGAAATGTTATTCTTTGGCCTGCGGTTTAAATTCAGTCGCAGGTAGTCGATAGTTAAAATGATAAGGCATTTAAATTGTTTTTTTATCATAAGTTAGCAAAGAAATTGATGGTTCTTCTGATGAAAAGAGATAATCATCATATACAGATACCAAAATTGTTTATAGTACGTTGCTATACGGTGAACAGATGATAAAGCAACATGCATAAGTTTAGCATACTTTACCTTCCAAACTGGAAAACAACGGCTATATGCCTTGATGCTATTGCGGCAGGAATAGGTAAAGCTGTTGTATCAAACCTGGGCAGGACGTTGTGGAACTGTCACTACTATTACCCAGTGTTGATCCGAGCTACCTTTAGAAAAACGCAACGATAAAAATACCGACGAGATGTTGCACAAGTTTACCACCTATATTTAGTAACTAGCCGTTGCCCATGACTTCATCCGCGCGGTCTTCGTTCACTCCGCACAGCTGCTCCCCCGTAGGTGATAGCGTGATAATATGTAGCCTATATGTTGACCCGACCTGTTAGTAATATTCATGCAAAATTTGATAAAAATCCATGCAGTACTTTTTGAGTTTACCCCAGACACACATACAGACAAACAGACAAAAATTCTAAAACTATATTTTTGGCTTCGATATCGATTGTAGATCACGCCCCAAGTATTCTTTTAAAAAAATATTCAATGTACAGTTTTGACTTTCCTACGATTTTATTATATGTATAGATTACCGTGTTAGTATTATGAATGAATGCTCGAATGAATACTCTTTATTGCGCACCAAATTTAACAAAATAGAATAAGTACAGTATAGCTAATAATATATACATATAATAAAATCGTAGGAAAGTCAATGTATGTCCGGGGTAAACTCAAAAAGTACTGCATGGATTTACTTCAAATTTTGCATGAATGTTACTAACAGGTCAGGTTAACATATAGGCTACATATTATTACGCTATCACCTACTGGGAAGGAGCAGTGCGGAGTAAACGAAGTCCGCGCGAACGAAGTCGCGGGCAACAGCTAGTTATGTATAAAGGGGTACACAAAGGCGGTCATATCGTTACTATCTTAATTTTAATTACGTGGTGTCCTCTCGCTTTATATGAGATGCCTAGTAGTAACGATGATGATCTATTATTCTCTAGAGAGGTGGGCAATACGCGGAAAAACATGAATAAACAACAAGTCGATATCTAGGTATCTAACATGTTTCCTATGTTGTTACTGCTATATTATTCCCATCGCAACCACATTTTAGAGTGTGAAAATTTAATTGTCTCCAGGGAATCGTGAATACTGGGTATAGAGACGCTAAGCTTTGTATAAAATGCGCTTAAAATAAACCTGAAAGCTTCATCGCCTAGTTTTTTTTTTGCATGAATACTAGTGTTTAACATCAAAGTAATAAAAAGATGGGTTATTTTCATGTCGTGATTAATATTTGTTGACTACACCATTCGCCTAGGCTTGTTTATACATTATTACTTGTCGATCATTTTGTTTTGTATGACGGATTACGAATAAATGACAGTATTTTTTTATATTAAAAGATAGCAAAGAAGCAGGTAGCTCTCCAGATGGAAAATGATAAACCAACGCCTAGAGACACCAAAGGTGTTAATAAAGCGTTGTTGTACTTGTGGCGGTGTCTTAATGCCACATGCATAAGTTTACTAGCTACCTTACCTTGAAAACCGGAATACGACAGTGACAAGCACTGACGCTATTGAAACGGAAATAGATAAGGCGGTGGCATCAGACTCGGGCGTAACAAAACAGAACTGTATATCTAGTAGCCACCATGGTAGTGACTTGCATTGACAATCTTTCAATTTTTACGAACTACCTGGCAGAACTGCAGCCGATGGTCTATTCCATAAAAGAGGAAGAAAGAGGAAGGATGAAGTAAATACAGTATAATACAGTACAGTACAGTAGTAATAAAAATAATTAAATAGTAGACCTGGATACTAGCCATTATTACAAATATCTACTGAAAAGATTTTAAAATACACATAATTAGATTTAGGATAGCGTAGATAATTTCTGAAACAAAAGAAAATAATAGTAGGATTAAACCTATTGAAAAAGAAAGAAAATAAAGTCAAAATAAGTGGAAAAAGTGGCAGACAAGACCTACGACGCAGTTAATGATTCAAATGAAATTATGGATGGAGAACCAATGCAGACTGGAAAAAATATCGGAGACGGAGACGATAGTCTTGAAGATTTCAAAGATCTACTACAATAAGAAAAATAGTTGAATCTAAAGATTAAGAAATGCCCTAAAAGAGGCAAAACTAATGGATGAGTAATGGATATGATTATAATTGACGACTAAATATTGATAAATAAAAAGATTAGTGTTTTATTAAAATTAATAAAGTGTATTTTAAATAAAGTAGATTTTCTATGACATATATATGTAATTAGAATTTCTTCAGTTTTCTGGACAAAAACAAGATTATTATTTTTTTTTAATTTATCAATGTAACATGGAAACAATGTAAAATTTTCGACTAATTAAAGGGTATATTTTTATAAATAAATTGTGATCATATACTAGTAAGTCAATGATTGTGATGAAAAAATAATTGTCAAATCCAAGTTTTTTCATTATTTTCCATTTTCTGCAAAAATTTTCCATAGTATCGTATATTTTTTGATACCATCAGAAAGTAGAGATTCTAAAGAAAAAAACTAGTACCGATTTTCTAAAAATATCAGATATTTTGACGGGTAAATTTTCAATTGAAAATTGTGATTGTGATTTTTAATATTAAGTCAAAATAAGGAGAAAAAAATTACAGTATATTTGGGATATAAAAAAGCAACTTTTACCAAGTTTTTAGAACTTCGATCAGAAATGTACATTTCTTCATGTAAGTTGTAGAAGATAAAAATAAAAAACTAAAATGTCAGTTTTTCAAATTTTTCGCATAACTTTGAGCTTATACGAAAAAAGTGCAAAAAACGTAAATCATTTTATTGGTGACAACTTTGCTATTAAACTTTTTCGATAAGATACATAGTGTTGCCGATAATCGTGATAAGCCATTTTCCCCCTTCAAGGTCCCTTCCCCCTCCCCCTCACACTTCCCGAACTCAAATCGCCCGTAATTTATTTTTCCTTTTATTTTGACTTTCAATGATTTTCATCTAATTCCGGTCTAATTCCGTTTAATGACAGTAACGTTTTAATGACAGTAAATGACAGCGATGAGACTATAGCTCTACAACTGAGTTAGTCTTTTTCCTTGAGGCCTCAAACTGGATGACGGCGATCTGCGGCGGCCAGATTTAGTGCTCTGACACATTGTACGCGTCGCCGTCGCGCCGCTGTCATCCAGTTCACTTCATTTAGAATCTATGTGTTAGATCGCGGCGCTCTCACCGCCGCGTCCCAGATCGCTGACTTCCAGTTTGAGCTCTAGGACAATCACTATGTGTCTGTCGAATCCGAAAAAATAATTTTAATTCTTTCTATTCAAGTTATAAAGCTAATATTAATGAATAAACTGATGAGGCTGTTATTATTTTGAAGTTATACAGGTATATCATAATACACGTCTGAATTATAATTTAGGTACTTTTTAATTATATATATATATATATATATATATACACTCCTAAAACTAAATATTGAACATATCTTTTTTACATCAAACTTATATAAGGAAGAAGCTTTAAAAATAAGGCTCTTATTTTAAAAACTATAAATATCATTACTTAAAAATGTTAATGGTCATCATTCGATGATATCTTCTATAGAGGACGTATATGACTGGTCGCCATTATGTTTGTTCATTCCAAACCCAATGGTTATCGAATAGTTTATTTTTAATTTTTTTTTATAAGTCATAACATGATGATAATTACACTACCTAAAAATGTTGAGTATACCTGAATGGTCAATTCGGCGGCAATTGGAAGTGATACAGGCTGGTATTAGATTTGTACTATTATGTATTCTGTGGTTTTAGTGTCACGCTGACCGCACGCAGACGTTCGGCGCTGATGGGTACGTGGGTTAGTTTTTGATTCGCGCTGACCGCTCAGCTCTGACTATCGTAGGCTACATACATCAGCGCCGACCGTCAGCGTGACAGTAAAACCAACCATAGACATACTTACATTTTAGATCTCGAATTGTATTTCAAACTATATATTACTATTATTAATAGTAAGTTTCCTAATGTTTTAGTTCCAATCTGACAGTAATTTAATAATGTTGTATTACACAACTGTTAATCGATTTATGTGAAATAAATATGTTTTGACCATACTTTATTTACCCATACGTAGCCGGGGATGTTTAATAATTGATAGTAATTATATGTTAGCACCCAGAGAGTTATCTAACAAAGTTTAGTAAGATGTCTAAGTGGAATTTCGTGTCAATTACTACTTGACGAAGATTTATAATCCTACGCACGTGTATTTAACATGCTTAATTAATTATCCGAATAACAACATGTCCTCGATGATTAAGGATAGTTGACACATCAATGTGTAAGAAAGCTACTGTTTCAAGTGTCACTCCCACGTGCATCTCATACAAAAAGTTTATAATTAATGATGTTATTTTGTGTTAATAGTATGGTACAAACACTTGTACTGTTTTACTAAGATTTTATTAATAAGCACCAACCGGTTTCGCGTTTTAACGCATCATCAGGGCAATAAGTCGATATTGTTAATTAAAATTGTCAATTTTTAAAATTTACTAAATATAATATGTATATACTGAAGGTAGCAAGAAAATTTTAAATTTGAGAATACGTTTGACAATATCTGTGCTACCGGCTCATCAGAATTACCCTTTTAAATAGAAAAAATTAAATAGTAATTTAATAATTCAATATTATGTCAATAGAAATGTCAATAGTACAAATAAATTAATTAATCTGTAAAAATATTATATAAATGTGAAATCCAATTGAAATAATTAAATGTCATAATACATTGTTCTTATAAAGTTACTATAAAATACTGATTCCAAAAATTCTAGTATTATATTGAATGTCAATCATACTAACTTGCTAATCAGAAGTTTTTTTTATATATCATAAGATAGCAAACAAGCAGATGGGTCTCCTGATGGAAAGAGTCAACCATCGCCTATAGACACCAAAGATGTTAATGGTGCGTTGCTATCTCGTGGCGAGGTCTAATGCCACATGCATAAGTTTACCGGCTACCTTACCCTCCACACCGGAACACGACAGCGACAAGCACTGACGCTATTGTGGCAGGAATAGGTAAGGCGGTGGTACCAGACCCGGGCAAGACAGTGCAGAACTCTACCACCTAGTAGCCACGATGGTAGTGACTCGATAGCCAATCGGTCGCCTTTTACGACCTGCTTGGCAGAACGGCAGTTGGCCTATTCTACAAAGGAGGCCGGGATATAATCGTAAAATAATCGTAATAATAAAAAAAGGCATAATAATAAAAACTGTGAATTATAAATTAATCATTAAAAGTATTCAACAATGGAGATACGTTTAGCTTTGTAAGATCATTTAATAGTTGGGACTGAAGTTTTAGCCTGTTTATTTCTAATGCCTTTAAAGCGTCAAGTTTTTTCCCTTCCCAATCACATATTTGTATTGTTCTTATATCCCACGTAATATTCAAGACATGCCCTTCAGTAATAAGGTGTTGTTCGAATGCAGAATCTCCTTTTTTCAAGCGCCAGCCTCGGTCATGTTCCTTAATTCTAGCTGCAAAAGATTTGTCTTTTTGTCCTATGTAGGAGGCCTCACCGTTCCTGCATTTCAATTGGTATATTCCACTTCCGGCTATTTGTGGGATTTTTTGTTTGTTGTTTAAAAGTAGTCTATCAAGGGAATTTCGTGTGTAGAAAGCTGGCTTGTAGTCCTTAATTAATCTTGGACAGACATCTTGAAGTTTTGCCCAAACGTGGTATTCTCATAAACTTTTTGTCTTTTTTGCTATCGCATTTACCGTGACCTGAGTATATGGAGGGAAGTGCAAGCTTTTTCCTTTTCTTTTTAATTAGGGCGTCTATCATTTGGGATTTGTAGCCATTGTTCACCGCAATCTTTTTAATAGTTTTTAATTCTTGTTGAAAATTGATTTTGATAAAGGAACTGTTAGCAGTCTATAGACCATCGCATGAAACGCTGCATATCAATGGTTGAGTGGATGTTTAGAGTCCGCTGATATGACGTTGTCCGTGTATGTGTCTTTCCTGTAAATATTGAAACGGTGCCTTTGCTCTTATATCTTAATAGTCAAATCTAGGAAGTGTATTTCTTTATCACTGATTTCCAACGTAAATTGAACCCGAGGGTCAAATGAATTTAAAGGGCCAAGAAATTAATTATGCCCCGTCCACAAGCACAACACGTCATCAAAGTATCTATACCAGTATCTGATGTACTTTTTGCCATATCCTGTTTATCTGTACTTCAATACTATCCATATGAATATCCGCACACAACGGTGATAGTGGACTTCCCATCTCTAGACCTTCTATTTGCTTGTATATATTTTATCGTTGTATATAAAATAGTTTGACTTTGCAAATTGCGTTTTTTTACGAATTGCGATGAAACGCGATTTATCGCAATTCGTGTTCTCAGGGCAACAAATCAATAGTTATTAGCAAACAAGCAGATAGCTTTCCTGATGGAAAGAGAAACTATCGCCAATAGACACCAAAGATGTTAACGATGCGTTTTTGTGGCGAGGTCTTAATGCCACATGCATAAATTTGCCAGCTACCTTATTTTCCAAACCAGAATACGACAGTAACAAGCACTACTGCTATTGTGGAAGCAATAGATGAGGCGGTGTTACTAGATCTGGGCGAGACAATGCAGAACTCTACCACCCAGTAGCCACGATGTTAGTGACTCGTATAGCTTATCGTTCGCCTCTTACGAACTGCCTGGCAGAACGGAAAATGATGTATTCTTTAAAGGGAGCCCGGACTAATATGAGGATTATCTTAGGGGAATCCTGTATCCTTATTGTTCATAACGCTGGAACTATGCTGGAAGCGTCAGCATTGTTATATTCATACCGGTCACTAATTACTTCAATAATTATTCAGAATTGGTTTACTCAGCTTTATCGTTGTGACGTCATTAAGGTTCATAATGAGATGATTACTGTTATAACGTTAATGAGCTTAGAGCTTGGAAGCTGTGTATTTGCGGTGAATGTTATGAAAAGATTCGGTATCAATTTCAAAAGGCTTTTAAGAAGTGCTATTGAAATGATACTGCGATTTATTTTAGTATTTACCTAGATTTGGTTGTCATCTATATATTCATATGTGAGGAAAAAACTTTGTGCCCTTTTTAAGAGAATTACGCAAACTGCAGAAAGCTAATATTTTTAAATAATATGCAATGGTAATATTCAATTATTAAAAATAAACATTACACATACCACATTCATTTGAAATACATGATAATAATTAATGTACACTTGTATATTACCTCTTTTCTTTACTGCCAAAGGTTACTGTCAAACTTAAGGCTGGTTTTAATGTCACGCTGACCGCACGTTGACGATCGGCGCTGATGGGACAATGTGTATGTAGTCATAGGTAGCGTTTTTGAATCGCGTTGACCGCTCGGCGCTGACGGCCGTAGGCTACAGCCATCAGCGTGTCGTCAACATGACGCTAAAACCAGCCTAAAATAGATTGGTCACAGCTCAGTGCTTGGTCGACTTTCGATCACATGGCGATCGCTAGTATTAACTAATATAGATTAAATCAAACTAGTTACTCCTTAACACGTAACAGTATGACTTAAAGTTAAATAAATGTCTATTTACGTACTTACGTAGTTTGTGTCATTGTTTTAACTAATGTTTTTTAGTATCGTGGGTTCGGAGTAAAAAAAAACGACAGTAACTTATCATTCCAGGGCAACGTATTAGAAAACTAAAAAAAAACACATTTTTGAATTGCCCGACCCGGGAATCGAACCCAGAACCTCACGTAGTCAACACCGACACAGGACCACTTGACCACAGAAACGATGTTTTAATCTGTAATACAGCTTAATTTTAATCTATGCTTATTAATAAGACTATATTTATTAAAGCTGTCAGCTTTTTAATGCATAAGTATGGTACATTGTAATTTTACGTGTATTGTTATAATTGTTCTATATTGTTTCATGTAGGTACTTTATTTCTTATGGTATCCTTTTTTGGGAAATATTGTTTAATGATATGTTAGTTAGACTATAATAAGCCATTCTGTTTCACGACTGATATGAAAGTTCTCTATTGTGTTGTTTAACTAAACAAAAATAATAAGGTGACTTTATTAGTGCAACACATTATTTTGAATCATATAACGCTAGCAAACAAATTATTATCGTTATATAATGTAACAAGAATTTCTGGGATTTGGAACTCGTTACTGCAACGATAATTAACGGTATTGCATTTAAAACACGAAAACATAATATATAAAAGGAAAACACATTTCGTGAGTCAAAATGATTTATATATTCCCTTAAAATAATTGTTATGCACGTAAAATGTACATTAGTTTGCATTCTAACAGTCTTGTTAATAAGCGGGGATTATTATAAAACTAATTTCATCCTTGATATCTCTCCATCAATATAGCATGTTTTAGAAATTAAATGACACACCTGTAAGTGCCTATTAACGTCATTTTCAATTGTAACTATATAATATTATAAAACAAGTTTCATCCGTAATATCTATTCATAAATATTATCAGCATGTTTTAGAACGGCACACTTTATAATGCCTGTTAACATCATTTTTTAAATCGTTAATAAATGTGGATATTATTATAAAATAAACATCTGTAATATTTGTCTATCAATATTATCTTCATGTTTTAGAATGATACACTTGCCTATTAACGTCAGTTTTTAAATCATGGGGCATTAAAATGTGGCTATCCTACATAAAAAGAATTTTATAATTTGAGCGGTCCATCCAGAGACTAGGGAGTTTAAAAAAGTAAAAAAAACGTTTCTAGTATAGATTGATATCACTTCATAAAATATAAAAATATTCGCCAGTTCTCTTGCGTAGTAGGTAGACTGAGCCAACTTCCAAAGACGCTTCTAACTCACCACAATTACTGGTATAACATAATACTGGTTGGTAGAGTAGAGATATTTGCTAGTTGCGATTACCATCGCCGGATATTAACCATTTTCTCTGATTACTACTTTCCCATCGCTCGCTCTTTTGATTTGATTGATAAAAATAACAATAACATCTGCTTTATTCATCATATAACACAACCCATATATACTATACAGTAACGATACAACACCAAGAATACGATTTAAAACTAAAAAAACGCAATAAAATCCTACAAAATAAAATAAACTAAAAACAACCTTAGTAACAATATTATATATGTCTTAGTACCTACTTACCACTATTTGGCCACTTTAAATTTGAATGTACAAAAAAAAATATAATGTCAAAAAAACGGGCTAGCTTTACACTAGTTGCGTGTGATTTTTAACATCTAAGTGATTAAGTACGTAGAATGTGATGGCTACCGCACGCCCTCATTGGTCAATTCAAATAGCGCACGCTCATTGGTTTATTCAAATAACACGCGCTTATTGGTCATCTCAAATAGCGCGCCCTTATTGGTCATTTAAAATAGCACGCGCCCATTTGTCCTTTCAAATAGCACGCGATTCCTTGGCTTTCATTAAATCACTCCAATAGATTGCAGGAAAGCGAGAGGAAAGATAATACATATCAATAATATTTTAATACGTTTTCAAACATTTGTACTTAAGTTAAATACAAATTTATGGGTTGTTGTTGTAAAAGTACATATAGAATTATTTATAAAAAATTGACATAAAATAATGACAAATGGTACAGTGGCCACAAACTGTACTTCCACCCTGTTTGTTAGAGGTATTTTAATTGCTACCTAGATTGTTCTTTGAAAAAGTCCCTATAACATTTTAAATTTAACCTTGTTATTGAACCCGAAACCTCATGATATGAGCCGAAATTACTACTAAACCTGGATGCAAGTCAAAATTTGTAAAAAAATCCGTTTAATATCACTACACAATATAATACAAAGTCGCTTTCCGCTGTCTGTCCCTATGTATGCTTGCAAAATCTTTTGCGTAGTTTTATAGATAGATCTTTAAACTTACGCAACAGATTTTGCTGCGTTTTTTTAATAGTATAATAACATATTATGGCAAAACAATGTTGCCGGGCCAGCTAGTTTTTTTATAAAATAAAGCGCTTTTACTAGACCAATAAGGCAATTTTTATATAAACTCGGAATACTTATAGATTAAAAATATTCCCATGATCGCATTCAATTAAAATTTTAAACTAAAAATATTATACATATTGGGTAATAAACAACTTCAAAACCTTCTCCGGGATTGGCACTACCGCCTTACCTATTTATGCCAAATTAGCATCACAGCTTTAATTGTAATTGTCCGACTTAAAAAGTAAGGTAGTTGTTATAACACTCCAGTACACTGAAGACAAAATACCATTGAATGTTTTTTTTTTGTTCAAAGACGATTTATGAAGCAAATGATACTTCTGATGGAAAGACAATTTCTTAACATAATTTGCTTATAATTTACTGGCTACAAAAGAGGATGATATCAGATTGACCGGTATGTGTGTAATATTGTTGGAATTATATAATATTTGAGTAGGATAATCTATTTAGGCTTTTGAACACGTGTGCTAAATTTCGTAAGTGTATATCTCTTTGCTATTTTTTTTTAAATTAAAAGACATATTGAGTTGATTCTTTTTTATTTAAATCAGGCATATTCTAACTTAGGAAAATTTCATAATTGTATCAAAATCAAAGTAGTTTTTGAGAAATAATTATAACTTACAAATATTAAGGTCGATTTAATTAAATAACAAATAAAAGTAATATTTGTTATACTATAATTAATAATGAATTCCATTACGTGTGCAAATCTAGGCGTGCAGAAAAATGAATAAGATTTTCTTGGATTTTTATTCCGGAACTCATATAATTATAACCGGGCAGGGCTTGTTAATGTTATATTAATTAGCGGTATCACAATTTGCGTGACTTTACACAGGGTCACACGAATACAAAACGTAGAAACAACACGTTTCGTGCGCTTGGAATAATTAAAAACGCTAAAGTAATGATACATTAAAACTAAATCGTGGTATATTATAATTAGTAGTCATTAAGATTAAAGCTAAAAATAATTCGGGCATTGTCTTAATTGCTGTGCCACTGAGTTTCAAGTTACAACACTACGCGCAATTTTTTATTAAATGTCGTGAAAACCTTTGTTTTTCTGAGGACTGAGAGCAAAGTAGATGGAATTAAATGAGATTATAGTCCCTTTGTCTCATATTAGGAAAATTTATCAATTCATTTCTCATTTATCTAACCGTTGTAGCATGAATCAGAAACTAAAATGTAAACATATAAATTTCCAAACATATACCTAAGTATCTAGATATCAAAACGTCGAAATATCTAAACATGCAAACGTCCAAACATTCAAACATCCAAACTTCTAAACATCCAAACATCCAAAAATCCAAACATACAAAATCCAAACATCCAAACATTCAAACATCCAAACATCTAAACATCTAAACAATCAAACATCCAAATATCCAAACATCCAAACATACAAATAACCAAACATCCAAACATCCATCTGAACGTCCAAACATCCAAACATTGTAACCCGTTACTATTAACAACGTTTATACACCTTCACAAAATTTTGCAATATTTAAATATTTTTTCTTATACATACTCAATATTAATGGTAAAGTAATTTCCATCCTGAAGGTAAGTAACTTATATTATGGAAATATACTATAACGTAGATCAGCTACTTTGGAGAACACCTAAAACTGTCAGTCCCAGTGGACACAAGTTACAAACATTAACCATTAATGTTAGCCCCTGTGGCGATGAGTATCATCATGCTGTATCACATCACATTATATCTATATATCTATATTATATGCTAGCAATCATGCAGATAGTTCTCTCAGTGAAAAAAATTAACTATTACCTGTAGCCACCAAAGATGCTCGATCTTCTTGTGGGAGATATGTAATAACACATGTACAAAATTAATGAATGTATACATTTGGTTTATTCGCTATACCTCGCATACTCCCCTATAGTATCGTTTGATTTGTGATTTTAATTTTTCATTTTCTTATACTCAATAACTTTTTTCTATTAATTATTTGAACAATAAAAATTAATCAAATAACAGAAACTTGTGCTTAACAGAGATATTACATAACATTTAAGCTAAAATAAGCGAAAAAACTAAAATATTTTAAAAATAAACTATCAACTAAAGAAATTTATTATTATATAAAGTAATTTAATTTTAAAGTTTGTATTATCTGAATGTCTATTTTAAGTTATGAACTTTTGCTAAAAATTTCTGATTTTTGTACATTATCTACTAACAATTAAGATTACCTAAGTTTAGAAATGTATGTATAACTGGCACCAAAAATTATATATCTATGTTGAGGATGAATTTGTATTTAAATTCATTCATTTATACTCTATCTAGCTTAGCACGGAACAAAGTTGTAGACTTAGGGCCGGTTTCCGAAACGCAAATTAATTTTAACAAGCTATTAATCTGTGTTTACCAGATCATTTACTTGCAAAAAATATGTTAAACACAGATTATTTGCTTGTTAAAATGAGTTTGCGTTTCGGAAATCGGCCGTTAATCTACGCAGAAATCTTTATATTTATACTAGTAAAGTAGGGATTATTTCGAAATTGTGTAAAATGTTTTATAAAAACCTAGCTTGTTACTTTATGTGTTTGTTACACTAATTGAAATGTAGCATGCATTACACTGTAAAACATCTTAAGGTTTAAAAGTAGGTTTGTTGTGCAACTAAAGGCATGAAGCTTACTAATGGGGTAATCGTAGCTCATTCGTAGCAAGCAAGCGCCACGCGGTCGGCATGTTAGTGCGATCGGCTACGCCGTAACGGGGCTACGTGCGGCGCGTTTCAGCGAAGAACGTAGCAGTTTGTGTAATTAAGGTTTCGAATAAGTTATGAGCGAATAACTGATGTGTGTAAATATGTATATAATATCTATGTTTTCGTGAATGGTAATATTAGTTGATGTAAGGTAAGATAATTATTATAAATTCTTGCATATTAACATTTATGTATATAATTAGTGCAAAATGAACGTTCTTTTCATATTACTTTCAAAACATTCTGTGGAAATGAACGAAACTTGGTTTTATTTTCAAAAAAACATATATTTTTAGGTATTCTATCTTTTGTCAAATATACAAAAAAATTACATATTTTCTTTTACCACACACTGCTGAACTGAAACAGCCAGTCATCCTACGACATAACTTAAAATAGACAAAGAAAAGTTTAATGGGCTACTACTATTAGGTACAAATTAAAAATGTGTTTGTATATTCTCATTGTCACATTCGTTGTTTTTACTGTTTTACCTGTTCTGTCGGTAATATGCATGCCTCGGTGTTCTGTATGTTTTAATGTCGGATTTTTCGAATATTCTGAAATTATGCATGACAAAATGTATTATATTTAATGTCTTCCAAATACATACGTACTTATCTCGATATTAAAATTTACCAGTCTTATAAGTTTAGTCCTAGAAGCAAGATAGCTAAACTTATTTTTGCATTAACAACGTAAGTTTAAAGGTACGAAAGAGTATGTTTGGATAGCAAATAGCATACTATACGAACAATGTAAAACTTAGCCCGTATATTACTTTTTTGTTTGTATTAATGCAAAATAATACTAAGGATAATACAACATTAAAAAAAATACAAGCAGTCAGTTACCATAAACTTTGATCAGAGCTGCGAAATGCAATGCTAGAAGAATGGGGTAATTTTTGGACATATCTAAACGCACGATCGTAATTGATCAAATGAAATATCCAATAACAAAGCACAATACCTGGATGACTGAGCTTTGGCTGATATGTTCTTCTAAATTTTAATTTTTAAAAAGTACATTTAGCTAAGAATGTCAATTAGCACCATCTTAGAAGGTATCGAGGTAACAGTTTATTATAATTTCTTAATTTTACTTAAGTTAAAATAATTTCTCAATAAAAAAGTATCTTTACCCCCGTATCTCCGAAGAGGTAGGCAGAGGTACCATAAATGCACCCACGATTAGCTGCTGTGCGGAGTAAACGAAGTCCGCGTGGACGAAGTCGCTGGCAACAGCTAGTATATATATACAGACTGACTGGTGAGTTATCTTCGATACTTCTGGAGAGTACTCGGTACTCGATTCTCGTTAAAATGAAATAATAAAATAAGGGGCTTAATTTTTGACCAATATTTCTCTAAAAAGAAGTGAAATGTGGATATTATACTCTCTAGTATGCGATAGTCGACATCACGGACACGCCGCCGCTACCCCGGACTGTTCTGTGTTGATAGCGCGCGCGTTCAAAACCAAAGTTAGCCATATCGGTTCAGCCGCTCTCGAGTTTTAGCGAGACTAACGAACAGCAATTGATTTTTACATATATAGACTAGCTATTTATAACATATATATGTCTTATATACACGAGTATATACATACATACATACGCCCCTACATAGTCAGATATGCAGAAGATTGAAAGCCAGTTGTTGCAGTGTTGCTGCATTTAATTTATCTTGCATTAATTACAAGCCAAACAGCCAAATAAAAACTCTTTGATAAAATACATCAAAAGGATATCATAGCTGGTACTATACAAAAATAAAACATGACCTAATTATGTATAAACAAATAGCATTGCATTTGAAAGCGTTGAATAACATACACTGTGCAGTCACGTGCCTTGCCACGATAGCTTTTATTACGTGCTCGTTTTCTTTGGCTCTATTTTAACGGCAATACTATATGAATTACACTGAATGAATATCTCTATTAAATATTAAATGCGAACATTAGTTTACACAATACAGTTTGTTTTATTTTTTTACTAAAATATTTCAACGGGGCCTACGTAAGCTGTCGTAACTTATAAAATGCGATTTTTGTTTTATTTACGAAAATGACTCCATTTTTATAGATCTTTTAGTAACACGAAGAATAAAAATTAAATTTCTATAAAAAATTCAACTTCTAATGGAAAACTCATTTTTATTCTTCGTTTATATATTAAACTTCGTTCTTCTTTTATATATTAAAAAATATATAAAAGTGGAATCATTCTCATAATAAAAACAAAAATCGCATTTTTTTAAGTTATGACAACTTTTGGAAGATCCGACAATTTCAATGATTGATCTTTTTAAATCCCAACACAAAAAAGGAATATAATAAATATGATATATAAAGAGAGGGTAAACATGCATAGTGTATAAGTGTACCTCATGGTAAGTGATCACCACCGCCTATGAACATCCGCAATACACAGAGGCCTTACAGTTGCGTTGCTGGCCTTTCAATAATAAGTAAGTTATTATCTTGAAGCTTCCTCAAATGGTATCCGTTCGGAAACACCTCCGGTAGACTGATTTCATAGGGGCATGCGACGTAAAAAGTGTCGAGAAAAATTTGTCGAAAGACAGAGAGTTTAATGTTACGTTAGTACTTAAAAGTCTTTATCGAAATACTCTCCATGAGAGATACGATATAAGATGGAGAGCGAATCTCTTGAACGGCTAAACGGATTTTGATGCGCTTTTTTAGTTTTTAGACATGTTTTATCAAAATTAGTTTAGGCGTTTTAAGGACATCACTTTTCTACTTGATGAAAGGAATCAAACAACTAGTATAGGCCTGATGGATACGAAATTTTGTAATCTGTTTCATCATTAATATTATAATGACATAGTAACTTTAACTGGAGGCCGCAGGATTACTATAGAAAATAATCAGCTCTTTACATTTTTGCAAATATGCGTAATAATGCAAATGAGGCAGGAGGGTAGTCTTATCATAAAGCAATGTGTCGGGGCCTTCAAATTTTAAATTTATTGTTATTATTTAATGATGCTGCTTGGTTTATATATAACACGAGTGATTTTCAACCATGGCTTAAGTTTACAATAATACAGTGTAATGTATTTTACACTACGATTAATATAAACAGCCTCGTATAAATTCTTCATTTAGTGTTTACTGGTTGGTTTTATACATCACGGGTGATTTTCAAATATGACTTTTTAATGTACAATACTTAATACAATGCGTCTTTGCCAACGCATTGGTAGCTTATTGATGCTTTTCTTGAAGACATCAGCTGAACGGGAGGCAACAAATTCTTCAAAGGCATTTTGTATTGCTTCTCGGGTATCGAATTTTTTTCCCGCCAAGAAGTTATCCAAATTCTGGAAAAAGTAGAGGTCTGTAGGCGCAAGGTCTGGTGAGTACGGCGGATGACGGAGAACTTCCAACTCAAGCTCTTGCAGGTTGGAGCCCGTCCGCTGTGCAGTATGAGGTCGCGCGTTGTCGTGTAAGAATAAATATCTATTAATATTTTTATTAAATATTACTGGTTGGTTTTATATGTAACTGTGATTTTCAAATACAACCTTTTAATTTTACAACAATACAGTGTAATGAATTATGCATAGATATACCACACGTCACTTAAAGGAATTATGCCCTAAAATGAATGTAAACAACCTTCTATAATATTTTAATTTTGAGATTTTATAAATGTTACTGGTCGGTTTTATGTTATAACACGAGTGATATTCAAATATGACTTTTTATTTTCAATAATACACAAAAATTAATATAAAGATAATAATTTATAATATTATTGACAAATACGTGAGTAATCTTTGTGCCTTATTAAAATGAATTGTAATAAAAAAACTGTCGGACTTCGAGTCGAGTTGGACTCGCTTACGAAGAGTTTCGTAGATTTTTTTGGCATGTGTTTGATTATCTGGCATGTATTCGCAGGTTTATCTCACAAATGACCCGCACAGTTTTGCCTATTTTCTTATACATTTTCATATCCTACCATTTGTTTAATTACTTTTCTTGGACGAATCAAATTATAGTAGACTAATAGTAAACATACAATTTTATGAAAAAATATATATAAAACTCCGTGAAAAATGAAGTAAAAATTGTTGGAGAGTTATGAAAATAAGTTGGTAAAATAATATTTTCAATTAATATAAATGAGGAGCATCATCATATTATTTCAAAATCGATTTGGCAGTAGTTCAACCAGTAGTTTCACTCAATAAAGAAGATAACGCTTACGCTGTGGCAAATCTGGATAGATTTGCCTCTCTGCTCTACTCTGCTCACTATTCTGAATAACTAACTCAACTTACCAAGTCCATAGTCATCCATTGCTACATATTCATGTACCGGGTATTTATCAAATTAATGGGCATTCTTGACTGAACTAAGAACTTGGCAATCTGAGTTAGTTACTCAGAATTGTGAGCTAAGATACGGCCCATACACTTTATAGATGTTTAAAACTTTTGCAATGCTGCCATTTTACTTTGTATATCACAATGCTATATATAATTCTTAATTCTTGTATAGGTTTAGACACTTTTAAGTAGCTAAAGATATGTCCAGGCTGAAACTGGGCGTATTCGAACGCTCAGAACAAAATTTTGTTTGCTCTGACTGTCTAACTTAGATTTGAATCTTTTTAGTTTCGCCGAATGTGCCCATTGCAAAACAAATTTAATTTTTTCGACGTACACTAAAAGTAAACTATAGCTGTTATTTTTAAAACACGATAAGAACATGACATAATAAAACATGGATTAGATGATGTTATAGATCCATACTAATATTATGAATGCAAAAGTAACTCCGTTTGTCTCTTTTTCACGCCTAAAACACTGAACCGATTTAGTACTATGATAGATTGAGATCCAAGGAAGTGCATAGAATACTTTTATTCCGAAAGATTCGAATTTTATATAATCAAGTCAGGGAAAGAAATTTTGATAAAAAATTTTAGAAATGAAAAGTATTCTTGTTAAATACGAAAAATGTAATAAATTATTTTTTATATTTATAAAATTAAAAATCTTATTAAACAATTACCATAAAATTCAGTTAAATAAATGTGAAAATAAAAATCGAATATCCAAATATAAGTGAAAGTTGATATGACAATAAGTCAAGATAAATAATAAGTATCGGGAAAGTTACAAATTTTAGAATTATAAAGAAAATGATAAAGGGATTTCTTAACGGATTCAAAACAAAATCTAAATTAGGAACCTTATGTATCTAAACCGATACTGGTTAATCTAGATTAATGATTTACACCCGTATTCACAAACGATACTATGAGATTGCATAGTGTTAGCGAGCGCATAGGGTCGTTTAAAGTGTTTCATAAACAATACTTGAGTGCCGGTCGCTACTATGCGTCCTTTCAAATCTACGCACAGTAAAGTTGACCGCCGAGCTATTTTAGAGAACGCATAGTGTCCACTTTTGGAATCTGGCGTCCAGATGTTTTCCCATTTAGTACCTACCTATGTATTGTCCAGAGGGTTAATGTTAATATAATTGAAGTTTAAATTTGTGTTTGTTGTGGATTACAGAAGTGAAGGAGAATTCGATAATTATATAAATTTTTAGTAGGTTAAACAAACAAAGAATAATTAGAACAACATAACTCATAAGTTATTCCAAAATCTTTTTTAACTTCCAAAATATTTACAACGGTTATATTTATATTCCAAAACGTTTAATTAAATTCCAAGTTATATTTAAATTCCAAAAAAAAATTATTGATAACAGGCACTATATATTAATTAATAAACAAAAACTAATTGAAAATAACAACACGCAAGAGAAATGTAGGATAGAATTGTGGTTAGAATATTTTAATAATTTGATCTATTGACAATTGACATTTGTCAAACATACAGTGTGAATGAAATACGCTGCATTAAAGCCAACCAATCACAGCTGGGTATTCGACACTATGATATCTCACAGGCAAGTAATACTTAAGTATTGTTTATGAAACAGATGGCTTGTCGTGTGCATTGCATAGCAAATTAGCGTTCTTCGCATAGTGTTACTACGTTACTTAGGTAAGGGTTGTTTATGAATACGGGCGTTAGTCTTTTTTGTTTGATAGCCAAGGGATGCCAACGAGATCTTATTACTGAGGCTCCTCTATCCTTAGGTCCGTATATAATATCTCCGTATATAGTATCTTCTTTGTCATGCGAATCTAAAAATACACATTCAATTTTTATAACGAGTAAAACTCAACTCATAATCTAGTTTTAGCCATTTCATTTCAGATCATGGGATCCCAGGTTTAATCTTTAATTAGGAAATAATGTAATGGGACCATTTTGGATTTTAGTACGAAAATCTATATCTCCGTAGCTATTCGTAGTTTGGGGGTACTATGTTAACATGCTTATGCATCAGGTAAGCACATCAAGCCGTTGGTCTCGGATGTCATGTTGGTAAACATTGTTGGTGATGGAAATCATCGCCTATCCGCTAATGAACAAACCAGTGTATCGATGAGAATGGAAACGTCTTGACGTTCTGTTCATCCTGGTTGAACAGGTAGATAATATATACTTTTGTGTGTTATTATGGCCGTTATAATAACAAGTTTGGCCCTATACAAGAATAGAATTTTTTTCTTTATAACTTGAATGTTTAACGACAATTTCCAAAAATTTATTTACCATTTGAAACACTTATTTTATGAATGTAAAGATGTATGTTGTTAATAGACTTTTGGTTGATAATAATATAACGCATCCTCATGTAGAAAGACAAAAAAACTATATACAAAAAACTTTTGAAAAATAAGGTCGTTTCCTACAAATTAAGCAACCTTTTGAAATACATTATTATGTATTTTTAATAGATTTTTCTGTTTAAAAACTCTTTGTTGTGCAATATCTACCAGCTAATTTGTATGCAAAAGTTAAGTAGCAAGGACTGGGTACATTAATAAAGCTTACTTATCGATCTTCTAACTAATGGTTGCGGTCTGCCGTTACTGATACCGTTGAAAAATCTCCTCAGTAAATACCAGTGCAAAGCTAAAATAAATGTTTTAATGGTAATCGAGAACTGTCTTTACATTAAAATGTAATGATGAAATATTATCATAATGTTTAAAGCCAGTCAGTATAAGTTAATATGTAAATAATAAAAAATTCTTATATTTAACAATAATTATTGATGCCTTACCATATACGTGTTTTTGCACTTACCTTTATGCTAAGGAAAACTTTCAATACTTACGAAAGAAAAATTTTCGAGACGACCGAATTTGAACAACGACCAAGCCTTAGCTTTACCAAGTCCTTTTTAATCTGGACGTCCTTGGAAAATATATCATCTGCCGTTCTGCCAAACAGTTCGTAAAAGGCGAAATACTTGTCATTGTCACCGTGATTAGTACGTGGTACATATTATTCTACGAAGTCTCGCTCGGGTCTTGGTACCGCGACCTTACTTATTTCTACCGCAATAGCGTCAATGCTTGTCACCGTCATGTTCCAGTTTGGAGGGATAGGTAGGGATAGGTATCGTATACTTAGGACTGTGATACTATATTAGGGGTAGGGGAGCCCAAGATGCTAAATGGTTAGTAACTCGTGCGTCGTAGGAACCTATTGGATTTTGTTGATTAAATTATAGAAAAAATAAAAGGTTATTTAATGTTTTTCATTTTAATAGTGGAGAAAAAATTTACGGATAAAAAAAATGTTTATAAAAACTGTGACATGAAAACACTAAATTGCGTCAAATTAAGGTAAGGTGGGTTATTTGCCACCTAAAATTTAGAAAATCTGCCGATTCAAGTGTAGCGTAAGGGAATGGGAGGGACTTTGTGACCCTCCCATTCCCTTACGCTACATTTGTAACTTGTACACTTGTAAAGAAAACTTTGTTTTGACATTCTCGAGCGCGTCTGGATTTTCTTTTATTATATAGGAAATGATGTAAAAGACTAACAAAAAAATATAATCTGACGATTTCCACAAGCCGAAGTTATAGGAATTTTATTTTTTTCTGCCCTAGTTACCCGCCTCTATATAAAGGGCTTATATTTGGTGAAGAGCCTGAACAGTATGTGAAGTACCCTACACGCTCGAGTAAATACAAAAATCCCCTCTTGGGCTCCCCTACTACTACGGATAGTAACGCAACATTAACACCTTTAGTGTCCATAGCCGATGATCATTTTCTTTTATTATATAGGAAATGATGTAAAAGACTAACAAAAAAATATAATCTGACGATTTCCACGAGCCGAAGTTATAGGAATTTTATTTTTTTCTGCCCTAGTTACCCGCCTCTATATAAAGGGCTTATATTTGGTGAAGAGCCTGAACAGTATGTGAAGTACCCTACACGCTCGAGTAAATACAAAAATCCCCTCTTGGGCTCCCCTACTACTACGGATAGTAACGCAACATTAACACCTTTAGTGTCCATAGCCGATGATCATATAATTAAAACAGGAGAGCTATCTGCTTCTTTGCTATCTTGTGATTTTTTTTTTATATCATAAGATAGCAAACAAGCAGATGGGTCTCCTGATGGAAAGAGTCAACCATCGCCTATAGACACCAAAGATGTTAATGGTGCGTTGCTATCTTGTGGCGAGGTCTAATGCCACATGCATAAGTTTACCGGCTACCTTACCCTCCAAACCGGAACACGACAGCGACAAGCACTGACGCTATTGCGGCAGGAATAGGTAAGGCGGTGGTACCAGACCCGGGCGAGACAATGCAGAACTCTACCACCTAGTAGCCACGATGGTAGTGACTCGATAGCCAATCGGTCGCCTTTTACGACCTGCCTGGCAGAACGGCAGTTGGCCTATTCTACAAAGGAGGCCGGGACCAACACGGCGGAAAAAAACCGCTCTGATCAATATCGGTGGTTCAATATGGTGAAATTTGTATTTGGTTCCGTCGTTTGTGGTAATCGCTGTACTAATAAAGTAGTGAAATGAGTTCATAATTGGACGTAGTTAAACGAAAAGGATCCAATGCACAATATGTTCAAAAATGAGTTAAGTGCACCAAACTGATGCTAAATATCAATACAATTGGCCAGTAAAAACATTTAAGCAAAAATAGCTCTTTATTTCTTTAGTCAACGTCAAAACTAGTCCTCATGTATGGCACGTTAAACAAAAAATTTCCAACTTCAAACTTCAATATTTCTAAACTGATTTTGTGTGGATTGGATCCTTTTCCTGTAACTACGTCTAATTTTAGATGAAATTCATTTTTATAGCATTGAGCAATATTACACTTATTGTTAGAAACAAGAAAGTGTTTCTAACAATATATTGATGGTTAGATAACACCGCCGTCCATGGACTGTTTTAATACCAGAGATCTTGCAGCTGCCTTGTCTTTAAAAATGTGCAAGCACTTTTCTTGAAAGTGCTTTGCTCATTTTTGAATTTTTAAAAGTTTCTTTTACTAGGTTCTGCATTGTCTCGCCCGGGTCTGGTACCACCGTCTTACTTATTCCTGCCGCAATAGCGTCAGTGCCTGTCACTGTCGTGTTCCGGTTTGGAGGGTAAGGTAGTCGGTAAACTTATGCATGTGGCACTAGACATCGCGACAAGATAGCAACGCACCATTACATTTTTGGTTTCTATAGGCGATGATCGACTCCTACCATCAGGAATCCATCTGCTTGTTTGCTATCTTATGATATAAAAAAAAGTCTTTCATCAGGTGGAGAGCCATATGTTTGTTTGTTATGTTATGATATAAAAAATGCACTAAGTATAAATTTGACTCGAATACGAAGGGATTTTAGATGTTTGTATGCATACCAAGCTTTACGTGCGTATATAAGGCCCTTATGCCTTTATTTATATACAACACTAGATTTTGAACTGCTTTTAACTGACCCTAGATTTATCTCGACGAAACTAAATAAATAATTTAACAAAAAAACAAGCCCGCTGAGTTTCTTTCGCCGGATCTTCTTAGTGTGTCGCTGCGTTTTTGATACAAAAAAATTGTTGACGAGTCCAAATTAAAAAGGTTTAAATAAAGAAATTAATTTAAACTTTTTTAATTTGGGCTTGGTAATTCTGATTTTTGATTTCTCTCTGATACGGGGATTAAGCCCGGAAACTAATGATCTGGATCAAGCGGACTAACCATAATGAGGTAGGTACTTATAATTATTAATCATATTCTCGGAAACAGCTCTAATGATTTTCATGAAATTTAGTATACACAAAATGTCGGGAGCGATAAATCGATCTATCTAGGTTTTATTTTTAGGAAACGTCTTTTTACAAAAAAAAATATATTAAGCTAAGCTTGGTCATACAATAAACTCTAGTGGCTTGCAAAGGCAATAAATACTCAACTGGTATACAGATACTTATTTTAAAAAGTGCGACTCCAGATATTTAACTTTTTATGCTAAATTTCATTAAAATCGGTTGAATGGTTTAGCCGTAAAAACGTTGCAGGTAGACAGACCGACTTTCGCCTTTATAATATTACAAGCTGACCCGCCTTTGCGGCAGTTGTTTTGCTATATAAATTACTAGCGACCTGCCCACGGTTTCACTCGCGTAGCTTTTGTTCCCGTGGGAATATTGGAAAGGTCTGTATACTAAAACCTCCTCAAGAATCAATCTATTTATTAAAAAAAACCGCATCAAAATCCGTTGCGTAGTTTTAAAGATTTAAGCATACATAGGGACATAGGGACAGACAGAGAAAGCGACTTTGTTTTATACTATATAGTGATTATACATATAAACCATCGTCTTAAATCACTCTATCTATTAAAAAAACACATGAAAATGCGTTGCGTAGTTTTAAAGTTCTAAGCATTCATGGGGATTAGGGACAGACAGCGGAAAGTGACTTTGTTTTATACTATAGAGTGAAGTATGCATGCCTTTATTTTATGGATATAAATGGATAAATTTTCCCCAATCTAAACAATGAATTTTAAATGATATTTCAAATATTATTATAACATCAAAAAATGTGGACCAAAATTATCAGCAGACGGCTGGCAGCTACAATATCAAAGAGGCCACGGTAAACAGACCACATGAATATAGCAGACGAAACCCATTGGGAAGGAAACGTGTCGCCGCGTATATGAGCAAACGCTTCTATCACTGCCAAAAATGTCACACATTTTTAGATATATTAAATTGTGAAAAAATATAAATAAACCATGTTGTACCGAATGAGATAACAAGGTTTAAAAATTACACTTAAAATAATTTTATTTCATCGGTAAGTAGTATAACTTTTTATTTCTGTATGTAATTACAAGCTACACTGACAAGCTAAGAAATTGTCTTGAAAGGTATCCCTTTAATTCGTGCCATGGCCGCTGTCTCGACGTATTGTCATCCAGTTTAAATTCCTAATTTTATAAACTTTAGGGGTACTGAAGAACGATTACGGGCATTTTTAAATACCATACTCTGTATTAATATTATAAATGCGAAGTTTGGATGTTGGATGGAAGGATGGATGTTTGTTACTCAATCACGCAAAAACGGCTTGACCGATTAAGCTGAAATTTGGCTCACAAGTAGATCATGACTTGGAATAGCACATAGGATGAGTAAGTTGTTCCTGTGGGGTTCATGAAAAACTTGTATGATGCAGCGAGCTGCGGGTTGCGGTGAGTATTTTTATATAATCATTTCATTATTTTTCGGTAATATTATCGACTTACCTATTTGCCCAGATCGAATCGGACGTGGGTTTTATCGGTTATGGTTTATGACCATAACCGATAAAGTTATGGTTTATGACCGAGTTATGCCCCAATTAATACCTATACATATATATAATACTAAAATGTCTGTCTGTGATTTCAAAATAACTAGTTTTTTTTTTAAGTGCAGTGTGTTATTTTTACAATACTCATACCTAAAAACCACTTTTTAAATTTCGCTCTGTCTGTCATTCTGTTCGAACGGGGTAATCTTTGGAACGGTTGAACCAATTTTAATGAAAATTTCACTGAAATGTAGAGGAGTTTATAGACCAGTATATAGGCTACTTTTTTGGATCACGCGAACAAAGTCACGAGTAATAGTTATGGCTCAGCCACCCTTGCGTCTGGCGTCAAAAAGATACATGCAATGACACGACAAATGTAGATGGGACCGGCTATTATCGGCTATTTTCGTATACATTCCGAACTGCGTGTACCTATGCGCGCTAGCATATAACCACAGTATATTGGAGACTAACAGTAGTCAATCTACATACATGTGATATTCGAGCAACGCACACATAGACACCTCTCATGGACGCGATATCTCGGAATGGTTCGGTACAGTTTGTTCCGCACTTGTCCGAGATATCGCGTCCGTGAGAGGTGTCTATGTGTGCTATGCTCGAATATTATTTGTATGTAATATTGACTTCTGTTAGTCTCTAAGTATTCTGTGGTATAACTTCGAGACGATAGACGCAAGAAAGGCCCCAGCATTAGTAAAAAATATAAAAATCTGAATCCAGAATCTATTTTTTGGTAGATAGTTGAAATATTTATAAACCTGGATTAGAGCGACATTTAAAAAAGGTATATAAAGACGTGAGAAATAGGGAAATGCCAAAATGTTTATGCAACGCATCATAAAAACGAGACGAGCGTGGTGAATACAAAAGGGGTTTTCCCGGAAAGCGTTTCTCGTTGTATGAGCCACAACATGGAGTGATTGTTAAAAATTTAATTTTAAAAGTTTTCATCACAACTCTAGAAAAACGAAATAAAACCTGTAAAATAAAAAGTTAGTATCTGATAACAATTGAATAGAACAAAAATAAAACAACAACGGAAGTGTATGGATGCCGCCAGTGGCACTATATCGGTATCAGTTAAAGAAATGTAAAGAATTGAGCACATTAGGACGGGTCGCATCGGGCGGGGCGCCTCGCAAATATCCGCACGCTATGCCGGAACGCAGCGGGGCGGATATGTGCACGGCTGATTTTGGTGAGTGCGATGCAGCCCGCCCCGAAAGCGACAACAAACGCCGTATTTATAACTACTTTACTATTTATAATATTACTTAGGTAAATAAAGAAAAGTAACTGAGTGCAATTAGAACAAAAGTGAATAATGTCTTATACAGTTTGTTACGTTCATAAAAACTAAATCTTAAATATAAGGTCGTGGCAAAAGTATTTTCTTATTGTTCATACAAAGGAAAATATTTTTAGGGATAATTTTTATTTATTTATTATTATACATAATTGTATGTGCCGTTTTGATCGATAAGTTGTTGCCATCTCATGGGTAATGCTATCATCCCTTTCCTGTAGAAATTTTGAGATTTTTGATTAAAAAAATCTGACAGGTAGTGTTCACAGTGTTCTTTTGAGGTAAGCTTTATACTTCCTAAAGAGTTCTGCAATGACCGTAACAGGTAGAAATCTGATGAAGCAAGGTCAGGGCTATACGGAGGATGTACCTATCAACACATCCCAGCTAAGCTCTCTCAGTTTTTGCTGCATGGCTATAAATGAGTGCGCTCTGGCGTTGTCATGGTAGAGCACCACGCCCTTCCTATTCACTAGCTCCGGCCAGTTTTTCTCAATAGCTTTTTAACTTCATCAGTTACTGACAGTAGAGATCAGAAACGATGGTTTTACCCGGTGGCAAAAGCTCATAGTGGACGATTCCTTTCCAATCTCACTATACACATAGCATCACTTTGTTCCGAGTCAGGCCGGGCTTTGCCACAGGCTGTGGGGCTTGTCCAGGCTTCGACCATGATCTTTTTCGCACATTCTTATCGTAAGTCACCGATTTTTTATCACCTGTAATCAACTGTTTAAGAAATAGTTCGGAATTGTTACGTTTTAACAAAGAATCGCAAATGGAAACACATTGCATTAGGTTTCTCTCAGTGAAATCATGTGGTACCGAAATGTCAAGTTTTTTCTTGTACCCAGACTTTCGTAAATGACGTAAAACTATTTTATAATCAACATCCAGTTCTTCAGCAATGTCTTAGCTACTAATATGTAGATCTTCCTCCACTTTTTCAAAGATGTCACTGATTTTATCTGTGACAAGGCGTCCAGAGCGAACCTTATCTTTCACACTAAAATTTCCAGACTTGAAACGTTTAAACCACATTTGTGCTACTCTTATTGATACCACATTAGGTCTGTAAACGGCACAAATTTTATTCGCTGCGTTCGTCGCATTTTTACCTTTTTTGTAATAAAACTTTAAAATGTACCGAATTTCTTCGTCACATATGTTAATTTTGCTTGCTTGAAAAACAATTGAAAAATGGCGGGAACTAGTTTTTTTTATTTATTTCATTTTCAGAATGTCACATTTAAAGGTATTAAAATTAGCCAGTTACATTCAGTACAACCAAGTAGGTTTGATTACTAATAATACATTCAAAATACGAAAATACTTTTGACCCGACCTATTAATAAAAACTTTTGAAATAAACAAAATTTTTCGAATTAAATTTAGAAAGTGATCGATCTCGTCTTTTTTAAGCAAGCTACACGTCGCTGATTGAGTACTATTTTATATCACAACATATCTATGTATTTAATCCATACTAATTTCAGAGATAAGGATATTATATAAGAATAGTAATAGTTTGTCTATGCTAATATATAGGTATACACTTATAAAGATATAGGTGTTGAAATATTCCCCGTGTTGCCGTCGGCCCCTTTGAAGGATAGACCAACTGCTGTTTCGTCAGACACGTCGTAAAAGGTGACTTATCGGCTATATGTGTCACTACCATCATAACTCTTAGGTGGTAGAGCTCCGCAAGGTCTCGCTTGGGTCTGGTACCATCGCCTTACTTATTCCTGCAACAATAGCGTAAGTGCTTATCGCTGTCGTGTTCCGGTTTGGAGGAGGGTAGGCAAGGCGGTGGTACCAGACCAGAGCGAGACATCGCAGAACTCTACCACCTTGTAAACCTTTGTGTTCTCTATATGATGTATATTTGTTTCCATTGGGAGAATCATCTGATTTTTGGCTTTATAATGAAATGAGAAAAGAAATTACATAGAAGAATATTGTACATTATTAATTGAAAGTAGCCTTTCAATCAAATATGAAATATTAATTGCTTACAAGGCTGAACGAGAAATACATTTCAGTTTAATCCAATTGTTCATTATGCAAATGAGTAAATGATTTTATGGAGGTCGTTATGCTAATCAAACAATTTAAGTTCAACGCTGACCCTTAATTCCATAAATCAATGATAAATGCTACCATTTATTTTTGCATTTAAATCAATTATATTGTGCAAATATTAAATTAGCTTGCAACTGGACGACTGTAATCAATTAACATATCAACTAAATTGTTTCGGGTCCACTTTGATGAATAGATCAACTGCCATTCTGTTAGCTACTCCTTAACCGAGTCGTTGCGGATGACGGCAACAGTGTCATGATTGTTTTTTAACGTATGGCGTATGACACAGGAGTCGTGTCATTTGTAAATCGAACATAAAAAAGGTAGAACCTTTTAAAATGGCGGGTGATACGGTAACCTTGTCATCAACTTATATGGCATTTGACACGGCAGTCGTGGCACGAAATATAAAAAACCCAAGATACACAATCAGTGTGTCAAAAACGTCCTCCAAAAATGAGTGCACAATTTTAAATTGTGCACTCATTTCAAATAGAATCGCGTCGGCCGCGTCACTGTCAATTTTATTTATTTTCGTATATTGCTTTGTAAAAACAACTATAAGTCTTGCACTTAAGGTTGGATATGCAAAGACATATGTTTTTGCCATATCTATAACTACTTAAAAGAAATTAGGGACACTTTTGAGTGTCAGTTTTGTTCGGGACTGTGCATCTAGGGTTTTTTATATCAATGCCGCCACTACTAAAAGTTTAAAAAATATGCGTTTCATCGAATCGGTTAAGATGCTGACAATTGACTATTCTTCGAGTTACTTACATCATGACCACAAGGTGCTATATTTGTAACGTCTCTCCCGGGTTTTTACAATCATAAGAAAGCAAAGAAGCAGATGACCCGACTATTGAAAAGGAAAAGCATCACTTACATATATTATACAGTACTCTGTGATCGCCTATAGACAGTAAAGATGTTGTTGGTGCGTTGCTATCGGTGTGGTGGAATGGTAAAATCACATGCATAACTTTTACCGCTTACCTCACTCTCGAAACTGGAACACGACAATGACAAGCATTAACTGTTGCGACAGAAATAGGTAAGGCGGTATTATGTACCCAGGCGAGACATTGTAGAACACTACCAACAAGTAATCACGATGGTAGTAACATGTATAGAAAATCGCTCAATTTTCACAAACAGCCTGGTAGAATGGTGAATCAATTCTTCAAAGGAGCCTTGATTAGGTATCATTGGCTTAATATCACCGCTCCGCATTACCTCCCACATTAGGTGATGGTTTTTTATTTCCATCAGAAGCTATCTGCTTGATTGTAATACTATAATATCAAAAAAAAAGTTAATATTGTCTATGTTTATGATAATACCGTTAGTTGGAAAACTATGAGCTTATTTATGTTGATATTAGACGTATACACTACACGGAAGTTCAGTTGTTAAGTTGTAGTGTCGTCGTAAGACACCTTATTTACATTTTTCATTATTATTATTATTATTATTATATTACTTATTACATTATTATTATATTATTATATTATTACATTATTATTACATATTATTATATTACTTATTACATTCGAACACGGTGGTGGTCAAAATAGGTGGTGATACAATTTGTTGTATTTGCGAGTTTTGTTGACTGTTATATCGATAAACTGTTAATTCGTGGTAAATTTTATTCTTAATATACTTCAACCAGCTTTGTTTAACCATTTCTGATCATCCGTTTATTTACATTTAAATTGCAATATTTTTGTCGATTGACTTATATAAGACTAGCTGCAGCATGCAGCCCGCTGCATTATAAAAGTTTTTGGCGAAATCTGTGGGATCAACTGATTTTTCCGGGATAAAAGTAGCCTATGTGCTATTTCAGGTCATTACCTACCCGTATGCCAAATTTCATTCAAATCCGTTTAGTAGTTTTGGTGTGATTGAGTAGCAAACATCCATCCAAACATCCAAACTTTCGCATTTATAATATTAATTAATAATTAATAAATATAATTAATAATATAGATATACATTGATAAACCCGCTGCAGTTAAATAAGATTTTTATTTAATAACACAAATCTTTAAGCATGCCATCGTTGCTAATATATTTACAGATTATTAAGAATATAAATATTCTTGCTCTTAGTTTATAAAAATACGTAAAATGAAATAGTTAATTATATATTTCTTTTCAATAATTACGCTTTACTTTAAATCTGATTTAATTCTTTCCTAATCTTATTTTAAAACTTCCAATTTATGACGCTCGTTACAATTCTTAAGAAAAATGATGTCGATATTTTTAGCTACGATTTTTGTATATGCAGCAGTTTTGAATCCTCGAATTCGAGCTTTTATAATTTTTTTTACAAGTTCAAACTTTTAAGTGAAATGAATAGTGTAGGCTCTTTTCCAGCTATAGAAAAAGATATACAATTTTAAACAACAATACACGTAGACCACGAAATAAAGAAAACAAGGGGAAGTGAAGAGTGGGCGTGCCGCGTGCGTCACTATTATGCGCTTTTACTCTAAATTGCCTTAGTGATACTTACCATATCATTAGGAGATAATCGTCGTGCGAAAATCTGTTATACACTGAATTATGCCGTATTGTGCCATCCTTGAATGCAGAAATGATAGTAGAATACAGATGATTAAAAATGGAGATATTTCATATCATTCGAAAGTACAATTTTCATTTTATTTTAATTAAATTCCTGATTTAATATAATCTCTAATGATATAATAGAAAGTCAAGCTAAAATCAGCCGTACACCTTACATATAAAGTTCATTTTAGGTTGACCTAATGTTTCTAGAAAGATATGCGTAATGACAGTCATTACGTAATCGTTCTAGAAAGTTCTCTACTCAAATATGATCAACTGAAAACTACGGAAAAATCAATGCTGCCATCTATTGTAGAATAGCGAAACTATTACGATCTTAAGTTTCACTATTGTACAAATAGATGAGTCTATTTTGAATAGACTACAAAAGGACGTAAATACTCTTTTTTTTTTGTAGCAAAATAAAATTTATTGTAACGCACTTTGGTATATTTTTAAATGTTCTGTTTGTGTGTTTCGGATTATTGTTGCTTAAAATGAAAACGACCAATGAAACAATGTTTGCATTAGTAGTTTATATGCAATAATGCTTATTTTATGTGTGAGTGTGGCGATCGCGGTCCTGATACAAATGTTTGTACTTGCCAATTCCGCTTGTTTTCCTTATTTCGTGACGTAGACAAAGTGAATTGAATGTTTTTACACTTTGCGATTTACCATGATTCACCCGATCGTCGGTTGACGAGAAGAGTGGTGATCTCCGTGAGGATATTTTAGGATTTACTTAAACACGTCAGATTAACATAGAGGGGAGGGGGGGGGAGGGAGAGCTACTGCGTGGACTGTTGGGGCTCTCCACCAAATACAAGCACTTTATATAGAGCCGGGCATCTGGGGTAATTAAATTTAAAAAAAATAACTTTGGCTTGTGAAAATCGGTATATTATATTTTTTTTCGTTGTTCTTACATCATTTTCTACAAAATGAAAGAAAATAATATATTGTTTATTATACCTTATATTATAAACAATATACTATATCCAGATAACGTTTTCTTTGAAGTTTTTTGACCCTTTCACTCCCTTACCTTACGCTCAGACTGTTAGATTTTCTAAATTTTAGTTCACAATTACCATACTTAAATTAAAATTTGATGCTCTTCAATGTTTCCATGTCACTGTTTTTTAACATTATTTTTAATCTATAGACGCTTTCCCCAATATTCAAATGAAAAACATTATTTGACCGCCCCGTTGGTCGAGTGGTTAGCGACCCTCACTACGCAATCGACGGGGCTCGGGTCCGATCCCCGATAGGGACAAGCATTTGTGTGATGAGCATAAATGTTTGTATTTCCGGGTTTGGATGTTTATTAAATATATTCTAGTATTTATATGTATATGTATTTCTATGTATTACTATCGTTGACTAATACCCATAACACAAGGAAATAATTTGCTTACTTCGGGGTTAGATCAGTAAGTGTAATTTGTCCCGTGAAAATTAGAATTTTGGAATCCTTTACTACTGGCGACCTGAATTCCCCTTATTTCTAAAGATAGAGAAATACATTACATTGAGGATTAAATACATGAAGCAGTCAGTGCAGGAAATTATTTTTGTCTTCAATTAAAACGCTTAAAATACAAAAATAATCGACTGAATTTTATGCCAACTATCGAAATAGGTTATTAAAATGGCTTAATGTTTGAAATAAAAATATCTTAAAGACCAATTAAAATCCCATATTAACATCCCTACCGTTATTAAAATACGAAATGAATGAAAATATAAAATTCAAATTGTCGTATTAAAAATTTTATTTGAGCCGAAGTGCACTTAACATGCACGTATTATGCAGGCCGTAGATTAAAAACAGTAATAAAACCGTTTGGGCAGCTCGCCAATTACATGCGTACTGCTTTTATAGATATTGTTTACAAGAAGAGCTGCAGTGTTAGATCGCTTATGTGCATAGTTTTTCAAATGATAATGGGGTATATGAATTAGCATAATCAAACTATGGGTGCGGTTAGGAAGCACAGTCAGTGCAGGTATCATGAAATATATTTAAGGATAAGAATACATTTATATACAAATACTTTTAGGCTTTTAGGCTTTTAAGCTCAACTCAATTGAGCTTCAAACACTGCTCATAATTATGAATGATGATGGTAAGAGTATGGGCTTAAAATTGAATTCGGAGAAAACTAAAGTTTTACTATTTGAAAGAGAAGCAACCAGAACGGATGCAAAAGTTGCAGTCGACATGTAGTTTTGGAACAAGTGGATGAGTTTGTATATCTTGGATATGCTTTTAGCAGGGATGGAAGGTATACCACTGATGTCAAAAGAAGTGTCTGTGTAGGGAACAGAGTTAATGGAGCAGTAAGGAGATTACCCACTTAAAAGTTAAAGTTAAAACTGTTTTAAGTCAGGGTGCCAATCTTGCACTGCATAATTATTTTCTTATCCCAACGCTGTTATATGTAAATGAGAGTAAACTGTGTCAAAAAGGCATGTCTTTTATGATCTGAAGTAGAATCCATCGAGAAATTGAAATAAGATCGCTACGAAAAATATGTGGTGTAACACTCGCGGGCAGTGTTCGTAATATTGAAGTGAGAGGGAGGCTAGGCCTGCAAGACAGTGTCTTGGTAAAGATGGGAAAGGACATATTTCGGCACTGGCACTCGGTTTTCTCTGCCTAATCCGTAATCGATCTGGTGTGTATATTTACATATTCATATTTAAATAAATTAAGTTACAATTACAAGATCAAAACCAGATTTCAAGATCTCGGCCTTAAATGTGTTTATTGAAATAAGAGCACGAATAAGTTTGTGATCTTATTTCATTCAAACACAACCAATCTATGGAATCCTCACGTCACGAAAACATCTTATGAGTAGCATGTCATCTTTAATTTTAAATGTTTGGAACTTAAAGTTAAATTTTCTAACGGCTTAATAAAATTTTAACGGGCTGTCGTACAAAAATAAGGTTGATTATACATAACCCTTAACCACCTACAACATAATATTGTCACACAACCACCTATCATACGTCTGTCGGACACCAGAGCAAAATAGTTCAGTATTAGTTAATAGTATAACTAATACTGAGCAAAATGGTTCAGTAGTAGTAATAATAGTTCAGTAATAGTTTAGTAGAAAAGTATTGTTTTATAATAAAAATCTGTTTTGAATATTATTGAACTCTTAATTAAAAAAACGGCACATTGAAATCAAGATATATTTCTTTTAAATCGCCGATTCATTATAACGTGTTACTTTAGGATTATTTATAACTTTATACTTTAGGATTATTTATAACTTTAAGTGTTTTCATTTAATTTCAAATGACATCAAAAATTAATTAATTTGTGATAAGAATTTTTTCTCACATTTTTTAAAGTAATCAATCAACAACTTTAAAAAAAATCTCATTGAAATTATTAATTTAACGCAATCAAATATATAACAATATAACGCAGTTAAAGGATATAAATTTTCAACCTTCACAACAGTATTAACGAGTATTTACTCACCATCTCGACGAGCCACTGAGTATTGAGTTAGACACGAAAATTTATTTTTCTGGTGGTATTTCTGAGTTATTTATGACCTTTTATATAGATAGTCGATCCATTCGATGCCATATCACCAATTTTTAGTTAGGGATATTGTATAATGACCTTAACGTTCCAAAAATACAAAATCGATCTCTAGTCAACGATGTCACTATTTCGTGACGTGAAATATTCAAACGCTTTTAGTTATAACAACATTCACTACTTATTTACTTCGTGCTTTTGGGAGTATAAAATACAATAAATAATTTAAATATGAATCGACAACTAAAACTGTCTCTTTATGTACAAGCGCAACAAAGAATAAATATTAATTTATCTAGTAAAAATGGCATTAATTCTTTTTAGTGAATTAGGTGACCTCTTTTTAGTGAATTAGGTGTAGATATAAACTTATTGAACAGTAATCTTGTACTTAATGACGCTTCTGGTCTGTGCTCCATATTTAACCAGTGGTTAATTTAGCTGGAGATAGCAGAGATCAGAGATTTATGGTTATGTCTAGGGAAGGTCTTAATCCCTTACATAGTAGACAAAGCCTTGTCGTATCTACTCTCTATGAGTTCGTCTTTTTATAATTACGTTTGCTGACTTGACGTGGTGTTGTCCAATTGAGTATATTTGCTCGATATTGGCGAAATCGAAGGGTAAATACGAGCATTTTAAAATATCATATTTTTTTTATAAATCATTTCATTACTTTTTTAATAATATCATCGACCTACTTATGTGGGTAATACAGGGTCTTTGTTACTCACTGTATATATTGTGTCTAATACATATTCCATTTGTTAAACTTTCTATATAACAAAGGCAGCATGCCGTTTTTATTTTTAATAATTTAGTCGTACATTTATTTAAATATCAATATATTTATTGTAATATGCTAACGATAGTTTAATCTTCATTGTAGATTTTTTTTAAAACTAAAAGTACTTACATTTTTATAGAGGAACATGCCGTTTTCCTGAAGCTGTAGACATTCGCTTCCCATATGCTCATTACCATACGCACTACCAAAAACAAACGCATCGTATATGTATATCAAATTATTTATTATTAAGTAATAAAAATTCCGAAAAGTAAACAAAATATTTAAATTATGTATTACAACAAAACTCACTTGTACTTCCAGTTGTAATATATAATTATTTATAAACTGGAAGTACAAGTGAGTTTTGTTGTAATACATAATTTAAAATGCAGTTTCACCAAGTGCCGACGATGGAAATAATCCAATTTAAAATATTTAAAACAAATTATTAGCAAAAATCTATTAAGTATCCATTTTGATCTATTAATTCTTAGATTCTTTAACAAAGTAGCTAAATAACGACGTTTATAATTATGCGATTTTAAAAATGTTATTGCCATAAATATTAACGTTGAAGTATAATTAATTCTATTAATTTTAAAGAAATAACACTTAACACTAGCTAAATATATATTATATTGAAATCATTTATAATATTATAACACAATAAGTGACAAATAATAAATAAATAAATATTTACGGGATAAATTACACTTACTGATCTAACCCCAAAGTAAGCAAACTATTAGCTTTTGTTATGGGTGTTAATTAACGATACTAATACATAGAAATACATATATGAATACTAGAATATATTTAATAAACACCCAAATCCGGAAATACAAACATTTATGCTCATCACACAAATGCCTGTCCCCGTCGGGGATCGAACCCGAACCCCGTCAATTGCGTAGTCAGGGTCGCTAACCACTCGACCAACGGGGCGGTAATAAAATAATTATTATACAAAATTCGTGATTGTCATAGAACATTCGGATGGAACGCAGTTTTTATTTTTCCTATTATTTATTTTCTTCCCTCTATCTCCGCTCCTCACTCTCCACTCCTCTCTTTCTCTTTTGGAAACTCGTGGCAAAAAATTCTTACACTTTCTTCGTCTAACCCCCTTGCGTCAAGTCCGTTCGCAATAAGGGACTCAAAATTTGTACACATCACATATAGAGATGGCAGATGGTATTATGTTTTTTGAAAATACTAAATGTATCGGCAAAGATGTCTAATTTACATATCTAAAGATATTTCTTTGTAACACCGTGACTGTCTCGAACATTGCCGTGTTCTATATCATACATGTACAAATAAACAGAAATTTCACTAATTTTGCTGAATAACACTTTTTCATTAAAAAGGATTGAAATACCTCACATAAACCATTTCTGTAATTAAATACAACACTTTTTGTAAAACTCATTTGAATGGATGATTCTCGCAAATATATTACGTATGTATTTACGTAAACGAAAAAGCCACGTAAGCTATAATTAAAAAGAGAATATCTTTATATATCAAAATCAATTGCCGTTCGTTAGTCTCGCTAAAACTTGAGAACCGCTAAGCCGATTTGGCTAATTTTGGTTTTGAATTAATTGTTGAAGTCCAGGGTAGGTTTAAAAGGTGAGAAAATATAGAAAAAAGTAGTTAAAAAGGCAGAACAACGTTTGCTGAGTCAGCTAGTAATTTATATATTTCATCGTCGGTACTTAGTGAAACTGCATAGGTAGTATTGTTTTTTTTATATTGAAACTAGCGACCTGCCCGCTGTTTCACCCGCGTAACTTTTGTTTCCGTGAGAATATCGGAAATTTTTATATACTAAAATCTTCCTGAAGAATCAATCTATCTATTAAAAAAAACCGCATCAAAATCTGTTGCGCAATTTGAAAGATTTAATCATACATATGGACAAACAGAGAAAGCGACTTTGTTTTATACTATGTAGTGATATATGATAAGCTAAACCAGCGACGTTAAATCAAATATAATGTAACTTATTTTCTATATATCATTAGGTAGCATAGAAGCTGATGACTCTCTGATGGAAAGAGAAACCATCTCCTATAGACACTTTATAGATGTTAATGGTGCGTTGCTATCCATGTGGCGGTATGGCAATAACACTTGCATACGTCTACCGGCTACCTAATCCTCCAAGCCGAAACACGACAATGACAAGCATTAACGCTATAACGGCAGGAATAGATAAGACTTATAGGTCATTAATGTTAGAAATTTCGTACAATTTTACATCCTCTATTTTAGCTCCTTAGGCTTAAAAAAAGGAGTGATTAGTGACCCTGACTACGCTATCGACGGGGTTCAGGTTATATTCCCGACAGGGACATTTGTGTGATGAGCATAGATGTTCGTATTTCTGGGTTTGGGTGTAATACTGTTACATACATTATAAATTATGTATGTAACAGTATTTTATATAATATGTATTTCTATGTATTAGTATCGTTAACTTTGACTAGCACCCATAACACAAACAAATAATTTGCTTACCTTGGGGTTAGATCGATTTGAGTAGTCCAGCGTTATTGATTACTATTTTTTGTAGAGGTTTAAAATTATTACGATGTTTTTGTTGATTTAATTAAAAATAAGCTAAGGTTACACAGACGTGTTTATTAATATTAGTATTTCATAATCATTATCCATAGAAATGTATTTAAATACTCCCTAAAGTTTGGGTTCATCTACAAAGTGTTTTTACCTGTTTATTAGAGTCATGTATTTTTATGACCCAAACAATTTGCAAGGTTTTGTTCTCTAAGTTATATATTTAGAATCCTGGACCTCAACGTTATAAGTATAAAAACATGTTTGTTGGTTCATCTTTTAATGAAAATAGAAACATAGCGAAGAAAAATGTATCGACCTTACCTATTCCTGTCCCATTAACGTCAGACCTTGCCTCTATCCTGTGCGGCGTTGGAGTTTTGAGTTATATATAGCTAAAAATATGAGCACGTTGTTTTATATATAAACAATGAGGACGATAATCGATATCTGTGATGACAACACATTACTAATACGTTGTTCACTTTGAACTAGCTACACCTAGTTTAAAATGTTGGGATTTAATTTTGAATTACAATAGTGGCTTAAAATGACTATTAGTATCGATATTCATTTATTATAATATAGAGCGAGTAAGGGACAATCTACTGAAACATTATGAAAAAAAATCTATTTTTTTATTATAATGGCATTTTCTGATTTTATGGGAAACGCTAAATTTTTCTTTAATGATTTTTTTCTTATTTTTACGACACGCAATTAAAATCGTACATTGCTCCGACTCGTCGCACCCAAAAAAACCTTTAACCAGCCGTTTATTTTCGTATTTCCTTTCACATTTTGTGCATTTCCTTAAATTTTATTATTTTTTTGTTTTAATTAAAAATTAGCTAAATTTACACAGGCGTGTTTATTAATTAGTGTTTCATAATAATTATCCGTAATATAAATAGTCCCGAAATTGTTTTGGGTTTATCTACAAAGTGGTTTTAGCTGTTTATTAAATGCCCGTTTGACGAAAGGCTTGCCACTTATCACATTATGGGGGACTAAGTATATTCGACTAATCGTGGGTACACTTGTTGTACTGCTGCCTACCTCTTCGAGGATACGGGCGTGAAGATACTTTCCACTTTTATTTTTAGAATAAGCACTATAGTGGGTTTGAATAAATCAATAAACGCAGTTACGTAAAACAATCGGCAAAAAAAATTTTAAAAAAACCACACAAATTACCAACGGGTTTGTCTTAAAATCATGATCCAAATCCATGCTTTTGACTTTCTATTTACCATCCCTAACCGCTGTATTACAAAATGATATAGTCTACCTATACGTTAACATACACATCAACCCATTGGACTAAGCAAACTGAAATTTAGCAAATAGGTAGCTATTTAACAAAGGCAGCTGCTAAGAACATGCTTTGAAAAATTTTAACGAGTAAATTCATATAAAGACCGAAGTTAGTGAGCGAAGTCACGACAGCTAGTACACAATAATATAGAAAGAGTCCGTCATTTTGTTCACATTATGAACTGGCCTCCCAAAACCGCAAAATGGAAAAAAAAGAGAAAATGACGAACATTTTAGAGAAGTATAAGTAGGACCAATATGGATATTCAAAAAAGCAATGTTCATAGTTTTATTCAAAAAAATCGAACGATTTGTGTTATGTGTGAGAGAGAATCCTCTTACGAATATAAACCGTCTGCCAGGGATGCAGTTATTTTATATTATTAGATAGTAAAAAAGTAGATAGCTCTCCTGATGGAAAGAGAAACCATAGCCTATAGACACTAAAGATGTTAATAGTGCATTGCTATCTGTATGACGGGTTGCAATGCCATATACATAAATTTACCGGCTACCTTACCTTCTAGACTGGAACACGATAATGACTAGTATCAACGTTATTGCGACAGGAATAGGTAATGCAGTGGTACCGTATAACCGGGCGAGACCTTGCGGAACTCTACCTCCTAGTAGTCAGGATGGGATGGGAAAAGTCTCTTACGACCTGCCTGATAGAAAGGTAGTTTGTAAATTCTTCAAAGGGGGCTGCACCAACACAAGCGTTAATTATTATGCAAACGGAGTCTGTACAAACATGGGAGTAATATTTACTTATTGTCTATTTGGTAATGTGTAATTTGGTATGTCAAATATTTACACACATACTTTACTAAATATTAAGTAGATTATATGTACACAGAAAGGTTATATTAGCGTTAAAAAGTATTGTATGGAAATAAACATTATTATTATTAAAATCGGCATTGAAAGCTCACAGGAGACCATAGAGGAACTTAAGAAAATAATCCAACAATTGAATGCGAAGAAAACCAAGGTAGACCTTGGTTGGTATTCCAAAGGGAAGTAACTCGAATGGATGTTAAAAAGTTGTGATTGACAATGTGTATAGTATATTGTGTATAAAGTTAATAAGTTTGTATATTTTAAATATGCTTTTAGCGAAGATGAGAGGAAATTGAACAAAAAAAAATTGCGGGGCACAGAGTGTACGTAGCGTTAGAGAAACTATTCGTACTTTAGAGCACATTATTCCATCCACATGTACTGTTCATTTGGCCCTGTATAATTCTGTGCTAATCCTATGAAAGCGAGAGCTGGATATATCAGAAAGATCATGAAAGTATATTTCTTGCCGTGAAATTGGAAATGTAATATAAAATATTAATTTAAAAATTTAAATAAGTTGCTTTGCGTATGTTTAAAAAGCGATTCGCTTTTAGTAGATATAAAAATAAACATTGCTTATTTCCCTACTTGAGAGTATATGTATTAAAATTGATTTAATGTGTTGATTGTCATATTTAGTTAACTTGAAGATATCTTTTAAAAACATGCATGTACATATGTACCTTCACGCCAAATACACCATATTAATCTGAGCCTCTTTCGAAAATTACAGGCAATAACTTAAGTAACGCAAACATACACTATACAATAATATCATCAGTGTAGTAAAATAATTTTGAAAAAGTAACTGATAGTGAAGTTAAAAGAATTATTACTTCAATACCTACTAAAGCTGTTGGTTATGACGGCATCAGTCGAGACATGATTATGCCTATTGTTGACATTGTAACACCTCACATTACCCATATTCTTAACTTTTCTCTCTCTTCTGGCAGTTTCCCTTCGTTATGGTGTAAAGCTGATATAATTCCCATTCCAAAAGTTTTTAATCCCGTAAATTTTTCCCACTATCGTCCAATATCTATCCTACCTTTCCTTTCGAAAATTTTGGAGAGGATTGTTTATCAACAATTTTCTAGTTTTCTTTTAAAAAATAACATTCTTTCGTCGTACCAATCTGGTTTTCGTCCATCACATAGTACATGTTCGGCTCTCATCAAAATTACTGACGACATACGATTTGGTATTGACGAAAAAAAGGTATCCCTACTCTCACTTTTGGATTTCAGTAATGCCTTTAATTGTGTCGATCATGATATATTATTAGCTTTACTTTGTTCTTTTAATCTATCACAGTCAGCGTCTGAATGGTTTAGCTCCTACTTAGCAGGACGTCAACAACGAGTTCGTTCAAAGAACGATTTTTCACATTGGTGTGATGTTTGTATGGGGGTCCCACAAGGAGGTGTGCTTTCTCCGTTGCTCTTTTCTGTATACATAAATAAACTTTCTTCTGTAATTACTTATAGTTCCTTTCATATGTATGCCGATGATGTTCAACTCTATCTGTCTTGTCACCCATCAGAGCTTACGGCTAATATTGACAAAATGACTGAAGATCTTAATTCCTTTAGGCGCTGGGCTGAAAGTATTGGTCTTACTTTAAACCTCAGTAAAACCCAAGTAATAATACTTGGTCGAAAGATGAACATCGCACGCATTAATTTGAACGAAATTCCACCGGTGTTGCTAAATGGCCAACCACTTAAGTACCACACCAAAGTTAAAAATTTCGGGCTCATAATGTCAAATGATCTTTCATGGTCTGACCAAGTGAACGAAGTTAGCCGTAAAGTTATGGCAAGTTTTCACCAACTGAAAAGAATGCAAAACTTTTTACCACAATCGACTAAAGTTACCTTGATCAAGTCTCTTTTACTACCAATAATTGATTACGCTGACGTTTCTTACACAGACATCACAGAAGAGCTCCTAAACAAACTTGATCGACTGGTCAACTTATGCATACGATATATATATGGACTGCGTAAGTTTGACCACGTCAGTCAGTTTCGGTCACAATTGAAGTGGTTGGACATACGTAACCGTCGGAATGTTCACGTACTTATATTACTTTTTAATATACTGCATGACCCTTTCTCTCCATCATATTTACGTGAACGTTTTCATTATCTTAATACCCAGGGTCGTACTCAGCGATCTTTACACAATAATACACTTTTGGTCTCAGCGCACAACACAGCAAGCTATTTGGATTCTTATACACTTACAGCAATACGTCTCTGGAACCGCCTGCCAAAGCATATTCAACAAGCTTCCTCAGTAAATATATTTAAATCTAGGATATATGATTATATGTTAAAGATTCAAAATAACTCTTAATTAACTTTTAGTTATGCAATTGTAAGTATTTATTATCACTATTATATTACTATTTTATATTTTATAGTATTCTATTTTATTCGTATTATTATGTTTTATGATTATTTAAGTACATTTTATATGAATAGTTATGAGATTATTATATTTATTATATAAAAATTTATATAATTTATTAATATTTGTATGTTTATTGGTCTGCCCGTAGGTTTAGATAAATGTAATTATTCTCTTTGTTTAGTGTAAAATTATTTGCAATTGTTCCCTAAGACTTTTCTTGTGCACTACCCGTTACTACAATGTTTCTACAAGTGCAAGGTTAACTGGTAGAAAATGTCTTTAGACGTTAAGTTCGCCTGTTGTATATTTTGTGCAATAAAGAGTTTAAATAAAATAAAAATAAATAAATATATGAAACAAAATAAGAAACCTGTTCTTAATTCCTTCCATAAGTATGAATTCACATACGAATTATAAGTCCTCTGTGTACCTACTGGAGCGAATTTGTTATTTGATAAAAATTGTGGCATTATAATTTTACTACAAAACTACATCTCCAGAATAATCGGGACATCTCTAAATAATAATTCTATAAAAAAGATGAACTAATTTTGGTTCAAAACGTAAGAAATTTCATTGGAATTCTGTTTCTTAGACTAAGTATGTCTTGTTATTATAGTACGTACTTTCCTGTTTGTAGCAGATATCTGCCACGGAGGCGTGCACTTCGATTGCTTTAGCCCCCACTAAGCCCCACTGTACAGTGTACACCTCACACGCAGCGAATTATATTTATAGACTACCTATTTATAAAATTTTATTCAAATCTGTCAAGTAGTTTCAGTGCTGATATTAGTGATACAGAAATAAGTAAAATTTAATTTCGAAAAGGTATACCTACTGCTGTCATTACAAATTCTAAAGTCCTACAGCCTTTAATTGTGTCCTAAATTAAATTTCTTGGGGCATAGTATTTTTTAAAAGAGCAACATAGTATTCTAATACGCTTGTAATATGGCTCGGGGTATCAGCTGGTTTTCAAATAATTCACGGTATAATGAAGTTGATTATTATGTCTAGACAAAATTTTTCATATACTTTTTACGGTCTTATCCAAATTGTGTTTTCTGTAACGAAGATGTTTTTTTTTTTTTCAGTTACTTAAGCTGGAGTAGGTTTACCCACGGCTTCACTCGCATTGAAACTTATTTATCTATCCTTCGGAATTAATAGTCTGGGTGAAAATTACACGATAATTTACGGGTAAAATTTTACCAGCTACGTTACTATCTAAGTCGAAATACTATAATAGTAAGAACTGAAACAACTTAGTCATGTTATTATAACAATGCACCATTAGCATCTTTGTTATCTGCAGGGGTATTTTCTTAAAAAATAACAACACAACTGGATAGTCTAATTTAAAAAAAAAACATATTATGATATGCAAACAAGATTAAAAGAGATAACCTTGGACTAAAGACACGTAATTTGAACAAGATAGCATTCTTACCTTAGATATATTTGTTGCGTACTTGAGGACATTTTCAATATAAAAGAAGGCAGCTGATTTAGTAAATTATCAACATGAATATTCAGGGCTTCCTTCTAATAAAATTAGTCGAGTTTCAAATAAATGAAGACGTTGCCCGTACACCGTAGACCACTAATTGCTTTTATTTTCAGCGTAAATTATTTTACCGGCGAAATATTAGATTAAAGTAAATTTAATTGCGGAACAATTTGTTTATTCCACACTTTTTGCCGTCGATACTTTTTATAATGTCTTGTAATTATCATCAAGAAATGTTTTGACTAATCACAGTGAAAATTATCAGAATATCTTTAGTAATACCATGACAATAATAATAATAACGATCGTTCTGTCATCACGGACAGGACTATTACCACAAATAGGCCTGATATCGTGTTAGTAGATCGAACGGAGCGCCGCGAGGCATTTATTGTTGATATCACAACCCCGCATGACGATAACCTGGTGAAAGCAGAAAAAGAAAAATTGTCTAAGTGTTTGGATTTGGCTCACGAAATTACCGACATGTGAGGTGTGGACTCAACAATAATTGTCCCGATAATTATTTTTGTAAACGGTTTAGTAACGAAGAATCTCGACTAACATCTACGGAGGAATTTCATCTCAAAAGTACAGATGTATAGAGGACGTATTTGATACTTATCGATTTAATCGATACTTAAGGAAAATTTTCCCAGATAGAACCATTACGTTTCAACAGAGAATCGAGAGTGATTACACAATTCATTAGGTTTCTTTAGTGAGCTCGTGTGGTATCCAAATATCAAGCTTTTTGTATATCTAGATTTTTAAGTAGGTGAAAACTGTTTTGTGGTCAACGTTTCGCTCTTCTGCTATATTGTCACTATAATCGGTCAAATCTTGCTCCACTTTTCTAAAAATGGTAATAACTTTATCCGTATTATATCGACCAAAGCGAGTTTCATCTTTGACATCAAAATTTCCGGACTGAAACCAAATTGGTGCCGTACTGTACTGACACTGCGTTAAGTTCATAACTGTCACAAAGGTTTTTTTTGCGGCTGGTATTGAATTTTCCATTTTTTGTTTAAACATTGTTGTGCTCATTCTTTCAATTCAAAATATTAAACTACTAGCTGTGCCCGCGACTATGTTCACGTGGGATTTTTTTTTAAAAGTAGCCTAAGTTACTCCTTATTACATCAGATATCTACCATTAAAATCGGTCCAGCCGTTTCAGAGATTAGCCGGAACAAACAGACAGACAGACGGACAAAAACCGTAAAAAGTGTTATTTTGGTATGTGTACCGTTTATAAATCCATATACATTTAGTTAAAACCGGTTATTTTAATATTACGAACAGACACTCCAATTTTATTTATTTGTATAAAAGATGTATAGATTGTGTAAATATATTATGTGCACGATTTATAACTACAATACATAGGTATTTATAAATACAATACGTAAGAAATACGTAATATTTAACGTAAAATAATTTCATCACAAAATTTCAACTCGATCCGTCGATAGAAAGGGATCAAAACGGTATTGCACGGAAATGAGACAGGTATCAGAATAGCTAGCCAAAGCCGCTATTCTGTAATCAATAGTTTTCAAAATAAATAGTTTCAGAAACCGCTATCGCGGGCTATAAATAGTTTCATTTTGATACGGCAAAATCGCGAAACGACCCACCTCTAGTTAAAGGTATATACTTGCACTCACGTACCTTAAAAAAACCGGCTAAGTGCGAGTCGAACTCAAGCACGGAGGGTTCTGTACAATCATCTATAAAAAAATGGCAAAGAATCACGTTTGTTGTATGAGAGCCTCCTTAAATATTTATTTTATTTTAATTACTTATTTTTAAAGTGATTATTTAATTAAATATTCTGTGGATATTTCAAACGTCTACCAGTTGTCATTATTAAGATTGAAAAAAATACAAAAAACACACGTTTGTTGTATGGGGGTCACCTTTAAATATTTATTTAAAGGTGACCTTTAAATATTTATTTTGACCGCCCCGTTGGTCGAGTGGTTAGCGATCTTGACACCGCAATCAACGGGGCTCGGGTTCGATCACCGACGGGGACAAGCATTTGTGTGATGAGCATAAATGTTTGTATTTCCGGGTTTAGGTGTTTATTAAATATATTCTGGTATTTATATATGTATTTCTATGTATTAGTATCGTTGACTAACACCCATAACACAAGCAAATAATTTGCTTACTTTGGGGTTAGATCAGTAAGTGTAATTTGTCCCCTGAATATTTATTATTATTATTATTATTTTATTCTGTTTTAGTTCTAGTTATTATAGCGGCAACATAAATAAATCATTTGTGAAAATTTGAACTGTCTATCATGGTTCATAAGATACAGCCTGGTAACGGACAGATAGATAGATAGACAAACGCAGGGACAGACAGTGGTGTCTTAGTAATAGGGTCCTGTTTTAAACTTTGAATATGGAACCTTAAAAAGTATAGTAAATTCAACGCATTCACAGTTCGGCTCTTCTTGGCAATGTTCGGTACTCGTTCGGCGGTGAGTAGCGCGCCGCGTCTCGCACAACCTTTTGGTAAATTCCTATTATTGTTGAATTATTTTTATTTTACAATTTTTCTTAAACTATGCATCCAAATAACTTGATATGAGCCAAAGTTTATCTTCTTGAGATTTTCGTGCTGTTGAAGTAGGTACTTTTCGTAAGTAAGAATTAATATGCCTGCGCACACCTGCGCATAATAAATCTACTGCTCAAAATTATTAATTTATTAATTTTTAACAATTTTTTGACTCAAAATTCCTTATTGTGTTGTTGTTATAAAAGATAGATATATAGTGTCGCGGACTTCTTTGTAGATCTACCTAAAATCAATATATTTGTAATACATTGTACTTACGTATACCTACTTATCCATTACGCCAGCGCACGCGGATACAGCAGTTCGATAGCGCTTTTCTTCCGACTTAGTTTACGAATATCGATATTTTAACTAAACTAAAGATGTGACTAATATATTCATATTAGGTACCTGTAATAGGTACACGGGCGAAATATCATATTAGGTAATACGAATATTATGGTATTAGGTTATACAATAATAGGGAGCTAATGCGACATTGCCAGTTTCACCTTTGTGCATTATGGCTATTATACCTAATATCAAGCTAATATCGTATCATCGTACGATCCGCGCGGGCGCGAAACGCATCGCGACATGGCGACCCGGCACGCCGTGGCGGGAGAACGAGACGTTGTCATACTTCTCTAGCGGTGTATATGGTGCAGGTGCAATGAGAAAAATAAACAAATTGTATACACGTTGCGTTTTGTATAGAAGCTTCGTGGAAAAGCGAATGACAGCAATGATTCAATACCAAAAGATTTGAAAACTTATATAATGTAATGGTAAAAATAGGTAATACAAATACTTAACATCTATTATTTTAAAATTTAAAATACTCGTATTAATTTAGTTGTATTTTCTGTTTATTTATTTATACTTTATTGTACACTTACATATGAAGTAAAATTGTACAAAAGGCGGACTTAATGCTAGTTGCATTCTCTCCCAGTCAACCTTTGGGCTAACAGAAACTGTAGTGTGTAGGTACAAAGAAAATATAGATATATAAAATTTAAATAAGAATACATATTTAAATAATTATATAAGTAATAATACAAAAATACTACTATGAATAAAACATACTAATATAATATACTTAAACGGATATACTAATATGATATTAAGTAATAACATAGACTACATAAACAAATAATATAAAATAAATACATACATACTATAATACACTTAATAATACTTAAAATGAAAACATTATGTATTAAATAATTATCGTAATTTTTCAACAGCCAATTTATCTATACTAAATATCTCATTACATAAAATTAAAATATATCATTGTTAAGTAAATGATCGTGTACTTTCTTTTTGAATAGCCGCTTGTTACTAGATTGTTTAGTAGACAAAGGTAGTTTATTCCATAATTTAGATGCACTCAAAAGAAAAGAGTTTGAAATAAAATTTGTGCGATGAAGCGGAATAGAAAGAGTTTGGGAAGCAGCAGTTTGGAAAACTTAAATTATGGGTGGTTGATAAAAATTTAAATTTAGTCTTGAGATAAGCAGGGGATAGGGGATCATAAATAATAGAATACAAGGTGCATAAAATCCTGAGCTTCCGACGTTGTGGTACTGTGAGCCATCACAGCCTTTTTCGATATTCGGAGACATGATCAAATTTACGGAGACAAAAAACAAAACGAATAGCTTGGTTTAACAATTTATCGAGTTTGTTGAGATGGTAAATAGGTGCATCAGAATAACATACATCACCATAATCCAATATTGGCATAATGAGCGCGTGAACTAGAGACACTTTCGTTTTTACTGGCAAGAGATTACGAAATCTATTAAGAGACCTCAATGCTCCAGTAATTCTGTGACACACACTATTAACCTGGCAATTCCAATTAAAATGACAGTCGATGTAAAGTCCTAAGTTTTTAACAGATGAAGAAAATGGAATTTTAGTGCCATCAAAAACAATTGGGGAAAGTGAATCGATGTTACATTTCGTCATTTGACGGATACTCCCAATAATTATCGACTGACACTTCAATGGATTGACCCTGATCCCAAATCTAGCTGCCCAGTCCTTAATTCGGTCAAGGTTACAATTTAGATCATAAATAGCTGACTCAATAGAGTTAATATCGGTATGTATATATAATTGAAGGTCATCGGCATAAAAAATGATAAGGACAGTCTATCGATGGAGTGACAAAGTTAATAAAGATTGAAAAAAGTAGAGGGGATACAATGCCCCCTTGCGGAACACCTGCAACGAGTTCTTGCCAATCAGAGAATACTTGCCCAAGGCGAACAACTTGACGACGACCACGAAGATATGTAGAAAACCATTCTACCGACGAGTCGGAGAATCTAAGATATTTAAGCATAGCAATTAATATGTAATGATCAACTGTGTTGAAGGCATTAGAAAAGTCAATAAGTACCAAAACAGTAACAAGCTGATTTTCCATTCCCTCTCTTATATCTTCCGTCACTTTGAGTAAAGCAGTTGTGGTGCTGTGACCGGGGCGGAAACCTGATTGAAGTGGACTAAGAATATTGTTATTATAAATGTACTCTCTGCGTACATTTATAATATTTTGCTTATGGCAAACGGCTTCTAAAATTTTTGACAAAAATGGTAAAATTGAAATGGGCCGGAAGTGGGAAGGGGCTGTCAAACAGGGAACTTTGGGTAGTGGAATTACGAAGGCATTACGCCAAATTGAAGGAAAAAAACCAGTTAGAATAGATGTATTGATTATGTGAGTAAATACCACAGCGATATGCTTAGGGATTGGAATAATCATAGTACGGCCCAGACCTTCACTTCCGGTAGCTTTAGATTTTTTAGAAGCTATGATTTTAGATACTTCGTCTTCAGTTACCGGCGAAAAAGAAAATGGCTCAGACACGTCCAGAGGATGAGGCAAGACATTACATAAATTCCATTCTTTGATTTGAGTAAGAGTAACAGATTTGTCCGTACTATTTAACTGTGGGATTGACGTGAAGAAATTATTAAGATCGTTCAATGACATCGAACCAACGTCATTGCTTAAAGATTTGTTATTGACGCCAATTGTTTTTAGAAATTTCCACACATCAGAAGCGGAAGAGTTAGTAATACTCTCGTGTATGTAGCGACGTTTTTAGCACAGCAGAATTTAGCTGATTGATCTTATCGTCCACAGACTTTGCATTAAAAACGTTTGATAGCTCCATATTTCTTGCATCTTCATCAAATGCTTGTATGTTTATTTTATTAAAGCATCTCACCCGAATTGTGGTGGAACATAGCTTAGGGGACTTTAGCTTATAAGACAGAAATAGTAAGTCGTGATGTGAGAAGCCAGGGGCCATCAGAGTACCATAATTTATAACGTGGGTGGGAGATGAGATCAGGGTCAAATCGAGTAAAGTATCGGGAGAGTGAAGGTTATGATGAGTAGCATCTGATGAAAGTACAGTGAAATTGTAAGAATGAATTAAATCTAACAGTCGTTGTGACCTGGTTGACATTTTGATTAAGTCGGTGTTAAAGTCGCCCATTATGATAGTGTGATCATAATCAGTGGAAACATAATCTAATGCACTTTCAAGCCTAGAGAAAAAGTCAGCATTAGGGGGACAATACACTACCCCAACAACTACCTTAACTCCGTTTAGCGAAACTTCAAGGAATAGAAATTCTGCTGAGTTTGAGTACAAATTAGGTGAGGAGGATAGAACACGATACTTAAAATCACTCCGTAAGTAAATTCCTACACCCCCACCACCCTTACCCACACGATCATTGCGTATCAGGACGTACCCAGGAAGAGTGTATGAGAAAGTGTCAAGTTGCGGTTTAAGCCAACTTTCAGAAATCAAGATAGCATGGGCTGTACAAGAACGGAATGTATCGAGTAGCTCAGCGTGATGGGAGGGGATACTCTGGCAATTTATGTGACAAACATTAAAGGAGTAACGGTATTTTGAAAAGGCATTTTGCAATCCATCACAAAGAGTAAAAGGAGTATCAAATGAGTCATCACTTGAGACTGAAGAAAAACTATTATAGGCTGAATAGAACGAATCTTCTGACATGATAATAAATAAAATATACTAACAATATATATAATGATATTTTAAATAATAATATATCTAAATAATATAAAGATATTATATATAATAATATAATAATAAAAAATATAGTAAACTACAATAATATGTGAAATAATAATAAAAACAATAAAAAAAATATGCTAACTATTATTAAATACACACATACATTTCTGACCTGCCGGTTAACAAGAACAATATAATAGATGAGAAAGCTTGGAGTATGTTATTATAGATAATTAATATGTTACAAGCTGTTTCAAACTTAATATAGACGTTACTAAAACTAACACACAGTTTACAAATACACTGTGTTGAACATAAAATAGGCTATGCAAATAATAACAGAGATTTTATAGTGCATCAAATTAGTCTAGCTGATTTGCTTAAAATGGACCAATAATTATCACGTATACACACCATGTACTACCTAACCTAAAACTATGTTAACACTAGGTACTTATGTAATGAAAAAGATAATAACAATGATTAAAACAAAAATTAACTGCTGGTATAAAGAAAAAAAAAGTCACAGTCTTAAAAATGATAATACACATAGCGCAATGACTCAAAGAAAACCCTTAGAATAAACAAGTTGAAAACCACGTTTACGGGTGTGGGAATAGTATTTAACTACTTCTTGTAACATAGAATTGAACAGCATCGGCGACGAATATGGCAGCATGGCCCTTGGTCTTTGCCTATGATAAAAAAAAATACACGTTCATCAGCTGCAACTGTCAATAATTGCTTATTTTCTCATTGCAAATATTTTGCTGTTTATTTTCTTATTGCAAATATTTTCACAATAAATAAGAGAGTGCTATATCCTGTAATAGGTAGGGTACCCTATTATTTCTAAAGCGATATATTCGATAATAGGATTACAAGAATTTGAGCCTAATATATAACACCTCTAAACTAAACCAAGAATAATTGTAACGTAATAACGTAATGCTTGATAGCCTATTATAACCTTGTAAATGTAGCTATCACGCACAAAGAATTTATTTTTTAATCTAACTTATTGTTTCAGAAATTAGCGCGTTTAATTAAAACTAACTAACAAACAAAAAAATTAATTAAGTCAACGATTTCATTAGATGTATAGGTGTTTCAATACATTAGCGCGATGTATTTTCATGCAGCGACATCTATTTAATGTGCATTAAATTACGCTTTACGCTACGCTTTCTTCCGATTAATTTTATTTCCCGTGGGAATGAGATATTTTCCCGCGGTAAAAAGTAGCCTATGTCCTGTCTCAACGTCTTATCTATATTTATGCGAAATTTTATCAAAATCGGTCTAGTGGTTGAAGCGTGAAAGCGTAACAGACAGACAGACAGACAGACAGAGTTACTTTCAAATTTATAATATTAGTATGGATATCTAATTTCATCATTAGATATACTCATTTTGGCAGACAAATAAACAGTAAAAAAATGGCGGCAAACCGTTTTAACTTTATTTTTATAATTTTAATCTCATTCATTTAATGGTATCAAAACTAGCCAGATACAAATAGTGCAACCAAAAAGGTTTTACTGTAATATTCTATTTATAACATACGAAAAAAACCATTTCCACGACCTTAAACTTTTTTCTATCATAGGATAGTAAACAATCACATACCTCGCGTGATGGAAACAGACAACCTTCGACTAAAGTATCTTCACGCCCGTATCCCCGAAGGGGTAGGTGTATCCACGATTAGCCGAAGATATTTGGTCCCACAAATGTGATAGGTGGCAAGCCTATCGCCAACCGGGCACTTTCTTTGTGTTTATCAGAAAACTGAAAAAACACCTTTTATATGTGTCAACACCATCGCTGGACCACTAGACCACAGAGGCGACGAATCGACTATGTTAATGATTACTTAATATCCGTGTGGTGGGATGGTAATGGGTACGTGTAAATTTATTTACCTTACCATGTTACCTTCCCCTTCAAATCGGGACACGACATTGGCAAGTATTGACGCTATTGCGGCAAGAGTAAATAAAACGGTAGTATCATACCTAGGTGAGAATTCACAAAGTTTTACCACACAGTAGTCACGATGGTAATGATAGGTTTGGGCTATCATTCGCCTTTTATGAACGGACTAGGAGAAAGCACGTGCAAATTAATAATATTTATATTTAACCACAAAAATGTTTTTATAGAACGTACAGAATTTTGTTGAATATTTAGTAGAGAGATTGTTGACGAATTCCTACAAAATATTATTTGGTATACGAATTTCATACTTGTCGACTCCCGCAGTTTCGCATCCGAGTAAAATAACATGTCGTCGACATAGTTTTTTACCCAAACTTTCATCTTATTTCACGCCGATTTTCATAAAAATTTAGCATATGTTTGATCCTATTCGTGAAAAAGAATTTTTGATCTTATTTCACACAAATTTTTGAAATAAATTTAGCTTATGTTTGACTGCGGATCTTTAACTATCTCTATGACAAATTTCATCAAAATCGGTTCAGCGGTTTAGTTGTGAAGGCAGACAGGCTTTCGCATTATGGATGGGTGTTATGGATTTAATATCCTAGCTAGCGGATTATCCTACTTTGTTTGCAAATGCTATCCCTGCAATTTAATTATTTATACATACGACTCAAATTACTACGTCTCTTTGTATTTATTTCCAACTTTCCAACAACCAACTCTCGTAATAAGAAACATTAGTCTGTGATGAGGCAAAAAAATTGCAAGCAGCAGCAAAACTCTTCACAGGATGTGGTGTGAATCCAGTTGTTTTTGTCTATCTTGCAAAGTATCTGGAGTATTCTATATCTAAAATTAAAAATATTATAAATGAAGGAAAGCTTATTTTATATCATTAGATAGCAAAAAAACAGACGGCTCTCCTGATGGTAAGAGAGACCATGGCCTACACACAACAAATATGTTAATAATGCGTTGCTCTCCATATGAAAGGGTAGCAATGCTATATTATAAGTTAATGGCTACTTTATCTTTCAAACCGGAACATGATTAAGACGACAATAAAAGCTTGTCAGATTTGCAATTGCCAAGAAGCCTTTGATTTGAAGTCAATAATTGGTAAATCAAATCTTGCATCATATATTATTTCTTTGGTATTCAGATTGTGTCATCGATAATATGCATTCAAATTTGCGACACATATCTAAAGTAGGTCATGGCTCACGGGTAACGGTTAATAAATAAATCAGTTCTAAATAGTTCTCTTTGTGTGTTCGTGTTCCTTTGAGAAGATATAATAGGACCTTATGTTTGCTAACATACCTGTTGTTCCCACTGGCTTTATGACGTGTATAACCTGACTTCAGCCCGATCTAAAAAACATTGCCCTCCTGCTTTGCCCCTTGACCATTCGAGCTCCTTTGAAGAATAGACCAATTGCCGTTTTGCCATACAAGTCGTAAGAGGTGACCGAACGGGCATACGTGTTAGGAGGCGTCCATAAATTACGTGAGGTGTTTTTTAAATTTTCTATCCCCCTATCTATGGTTAGATGTCGTGAGATTTTATTCAACCCCCTCCCCCATCCCCCAATCTCACGTGATTTTCACTGTACCGTAAATTCAGATTAAATTGAGCTATTTGGTAAACAAATATGGTGGTTTGACAGTCAGTAGTAATGTATAAGGTCGAAGTATGAATGAAATTATTTTCTTTCGAACGAATGAGTGAATGTTTTTAATCGATTACGATTACGCTTAAGGTTAAATCTTAAGCATGCACACTTTAGATAATGGACAAAAATACTATATATTTTTTGTTTCAATCAGAAAAAAAATGCGTGATATTTGCCGAGACCCCCCCCTCTCTCCAACGTAAAATTAGATGAGAATTGACTCGACCCCCTCTCCTCCTTAAACATCTCACGTAATTTGTGGACGCCCGCTTAATAACATCGTTACTACTAGGTGGTAGAGCTCTGCAACGTCTTGCCCGGGTATTTGGTATCACCGTCTTAATTATACTGCTGCAATAGCGACAATATTTACCATTGTCGTGTTTCGGTTTGAGGGCAATGTAGTCGGTGGATTTGTGCATGTGGCATTGTCATCTCGCCACACGGATAGCAACACATCATTAACATCTTTGGTGTTTATAGTTGATAGTTTTTCTTTCCACCAGGAGAGTCATCTGCTTGTTTGCTATCTTATCGTAAAAAGAATTAACTTAGTCGGATAAAAAATGTGTTGTCTGTGTCACTGAATAAGTCGACGAATCTAATAACATTCTTCAAGTTAAAATACTTCAAGCCATTGGCTACAACCTGTAGTATTTTTTTAATATATTTTTAGTTAGCAGACAAGCAGATGGTTATCCTGATGGAAAAAAACCATGGCCTATAAACACCAAAGATATTAATGATATGTTGCTATCCGTATGGCGGGATGGGAACATGCAAGTCCTTAGATAAATTAGTCGGGACATATAAATTATTTTTTGTATGATAGCGACATTAGCTTTTCTAAAAGCTTTTCTAAAAGCTTCTTTTTTATTTAAATAATAAGGTTGACAGCTATTTTTTGGGACACGCGTACAAAGTCACGGGTATTACATAGTTACCTCCTTAATTATGCTAACACACGGATAATATTGCGATTGAGTTGCAGGTACATTAACATGTTTATTCTAATAAAAGAAAATCATTTATGATTAAAATGTATATACTTCAATCTGAATTCACGAAAGAGGCTTCCTAATGAGGCTTTAAACATTTGTTCTGATAATGAAGCTTGAATATTAATTTCCAACCCTTAACATTATTTAATATTTGAGTGCTTCATTAATTTCAATGGCGAGAGAAGGAAGGGCAAACAGATGATTTGACAAATGATTATATTTTTGGAATAATTTTTAAAATTACCGTTTACAACATTTCATTTTTATTAAATGTGGTATAATCATTACTTTTTCTGTAGTTTTATTTGATGTTTACACACAACAAATTAACTGAAAACTGCAATATACTGTATATAATATATATAAATATATATAAATACTCTCTCTCTATATATAATATATATAAATACATTTATCGCCATGCATCCGTACTGATACAATAAATGCGAAAGCCTGTCTGTTACGCTTCCATGACTAAATCGAAGATGAAGATTTGAGGTTAACAAAGGCTAACATTTTTTTAAACAACCTCTAAAAGGCTGAGAGAGGGGATGAAAATTTGTAAGAAAAAGTATATAAACGACATTTTAATCTAACATATTGTCCTTATAGCGAACGCTCTCGTGGACGAGACTGCGCAAGTTAGCTGGTGTGGAAATATTTATCCAGATACAAGATATATATGATAAAATGGTGTCATCCACCTGTAAATACGTAGTTTGTTATTTTCAGTTTATGCAGCAAGCAACAGGAGTCCACATTTCCAATAATCTATAATATAGATTACTGGAAAGGTGGGCTCCTGCTGCTTCCGTCACATATTAACATAATATGTTAATATGTGACGGAAAAATTCTAGGTCCCATTTTGAGACAATTGCGAAAACGGATGGGTATGAAATTTGGCACAGTTAAAGTTTACATTGCGGAAGACTGGAGAATCCTAATATTTTTAAAATAATATGCGTTAGAAATATTAATGAAAATAATAAAAAATAAAAATTACGCAAACTGCATGCATGTCGCATACATAATAATACACATACATTTATATACTACTAGCTGACCCGGCAAACTTTGTTCTGCCTTTTTAACTACTATTATTTTTTCTATAATTTCTCACCTTTTAAACCTTCCCTGGACTTCAACAATTAATTCAAAACCAAAATTAGCCAAATCGGTTCAGCCGTTCTCGAGTTTTAGCGAGACTAACGATCAGCAATTGATTTTTATGTAGATAGATTTTCTTTATGGCTAAAGTCAGCTGTCAAACTAAAAAGAGATTTTATTTTTTAGGCTAATATCGGCTACAAGCAATAGTTAGTTTAGTAAAGTATCCCTAATTTTTTTTCGTTCAACTGTATCAAACTTCTTGAATCCGTATTAATATTATAAATGCGAAAGTAACTCTGCCTGTCTGTATGTCTCTTCCTGGCGCCTAAATCACTGGTAATTTGGTATGAAGACAGGACAAAGGATAAATTTTATCCCGCAAATCCCACAATGATGCAAAATATGCGGGTAAACCCCTGAATCTGTATATCTTTTAAACCACGGTAATAAGGAGTATCTTAGGCTTATTTATTTTAAAAAAATCCCACGCATACGAAGTCGCGGGCACAGCTAGTTATGTATTAAAACGGTCAAACGAAGGCCATGCAATGACCAGATGTTTCTGTATGATGTTGCAGGGTAAGAATAGATAATCAATACATCCTTTTATAGATCTGAATTCACTTAACGTTTTCTTTCCATAAGATGACTTTTTGAGTGCTCTTTTTAATAATTATTCTATACACCATGTCTACATACATCGCGGCCATCGCTGGGGCATTTCCTAACTCAGATAGTGATTTATATTCGTATCTCCAAAATATTTATTTCATCGTTATATTTTCCTCTGCTTGGAGCCTCAATCCTGACGACTCAACCATTTTTTTAGTCACTTTCTAAAAAATACTTTGTCAAAGTAAAACTGACTCCATTTTATATAGTAACACAACAATAATCTCCTTGACGCAGTTGTAAATATGAGTATCATAAGATGGCAAATAAGCAGATGGCTGTTCTAATGGAATGAGGCAATGCTTTAATTGCATTGCATGAAAGATGTTAATGTTGCGTTGATATGTGTAGGCAGTAGGCATGGAAATTATTGTTAAATTAGGTTAACTGGTATGTTGTTAAAATTAATTAATATTTAACAGTTATTTGTTATTCTTATCATAAATCAAATATTTTTAATTTAATAACATTATTAGAAGCAGCAAAAACGCAAAGCTGTCGAGTTAGCGACCAAAAAAAAAGGTCCTCTGGAGTACTGGAGTACTTTTTTTTAAAAATTATTATATCATAAGATAGCAAACAAGCAGATGGGTCTCCTGATGGAAAGAGTCAACCATCGCTTATAGACACCAAAGATGTTAATGGTGCGTTGCTATCCTGTGGCGAGGTCTAATGCCACATGCATAAGTTTATCGGCTACCTTACCCTCCAAACCGGAACACGACAGCGACAAGCACTGACGCTATTGCGGCAGGAATAGATAAGGCGGTGGTACCAGACCCGGGCGAGACAATGCAGAACTCCTACCTAACCACCTAGTAGCCGCGATGGTAGTGACTCGATAGCCAATCGGTCGCCTTTTACGACCTGCCTGGCAGTACGGCAGTTGGCCTAGATTTATGATAATAATAACTTTAGCAGTTATTATTATCATAAATCAAGGTAGCTTAAATATTTTTAATAACATTATTAAAAGCAGTAAAAACGCAAAGCCGTCGAGTTAGCGAGCAAAAAAAAAGGTCCTCTGGAGTAGTTTTTACAATTTTTAACAGTTATTATTATCATAAATCAAGGTAGCTGAAATATTTTTAATAACATTATTATCCTGTACGAAGTTATTGGTAATTTTTAACAGTATTTGCTAATATAAATAACAGTTGTTCATTGTTAAAAAAATTTAGTACGAAATTTAATATGTTAACTGTTAAATGATCCATGCCTAGTAGGCAGTGACGTAATGCGACATTCATACGCCTGCATCGTAGCTACAAAACGACAGTGATAAGCACTTACGTTACTGTGACAAGAATAGTAAAGCAGTCATTAGGCAGTAGCATTAAACACTGGAAAGAGAACTATAAATAAACATATAATAATCCCTAGACAAATTACATGAATTATTTGCTTGTGATATGAGTATTAGTCAACAATATTAATACATATATAAATACTGAAATATATTAAATTTTTTATTATATCATATATAAACAATATTAAAACTTATAAAAATACTGAAATATATCTTATTAAAAACTAGCTGTGCCCGCGACTTCATCCGCGTGGAAAATTTTCTTGAAAAAGTGGCCTATGTCACTTCTTATTACATCAGATATATGCCAGTGAAACTCTCGTCAAAATAGGTCCAGCAGTTCCAGAGATTGGCCGAAACAGTCAGACAGACAGACAAAAATTGAAAAAAATATTATTTTGGTGTACCATGTAAACATCTATATGCACTTAGTAAAAAGAGTATATTTTAACATTACAAGTAGACACACCAATATTATTTATTTGTATAGGTTTAAAATAAAAACCCAAGCTCCGTCGATTGCGTACTACGGAGTTAGGTTCGCAAACCATTAGACCAACGGGGCGGCTATGAAATGTTAGATTAAACTTTAACTTACTACCTCTTGTTGAAATTGACTCTTTTTTTGCAAAAGCTTTGTTTACAATGTAACAACTGATTTTACAAAGAATTTAAATAGAGGAATAGCTACATTACTCGTATAGCATTCTAGGAACTTTTAATTTAGGTGCTTTAGCTTACGTATAGTTTACACAGCGGTGTTTAAGAGCGTAGCGTTAAAGTTGCACTTAGCTAAAACTCCTTTGATGTTAAAGATAAAAGCATTTATGCAGCCAAAAATGTTTAAGTATATTAATCTTTGTTTTACAGAACGATGTTTGGCATATTATGTACTAGCTGTTACCCGCCGCTTCGCTCGCGCATATTTATAACTTATTTACCTTTAAAGTAGCTTATAAAAAGCTACTTTATTAAAAATCTCTATGTAGTCGGGCGGGTCGCTAGTATTTTATAAAATAATATAAACAGGTTCATCTTAGTCCATACTAATATTATAAATGCAAAAGTCTGCGAAAAATGTGTCCAGTAAATAAATAGTTTCATACAAATTTTCATCCCCTACTTCACCCCCTTCTGGGTTGAATTTTGAAAAGTAATTCCTTAGTGGATGCCTACATCATAAAGAAAATTCGTTGCGAAATTTCAGTCAGTCAGCTTTGCCATTTTTTTTATAAAAGAGGGGGCAAACGAGCAAGAGGTGCACCTGGTGATCACCACCGCCCATGGACATCTCCTATACCAGAGGTCTTACGGTTGCGTTGCCCGCCTTTTAAGAATGAGTAAGCTCTTTTCTTGAAGGTCCCTATGTCGTACCCCTTCGGAAATACCTCTGCCGGTAATTGGTTCCACAACAGAGGTAAAAAGTGTCGGGAGAATCGCACTGTTGTGTATTTCCAGACATCGAGATGTTTAGGATGGAACTTCAAATTTTGACGCGATGTCCGATGGTGGAATTCGGCGGCAGGAATTAATCCAAACCACTCGTCAGAACACTCTCCATGATATATACGATAAAAGACGCAGAGAGAATCTACATCTGTTTCGTAATAGCCTGGGCGTCAACGATTCGAACCACTCTATGCTTAATGCGATCAAGAGGAAGAAGCTGGTACTGGGGAGCTCCGGCCCAGATATGCGAACAGTACTCCACGTGAGGCCGAACATGTGCCTTATAAAGTCGAAGGCGATGGGCCGGCAAAAAGTACTGTTTCGCTCTGCTGAGCACACCTCCTGAACACCGAGCTGAACGTAATTCGGTATGTCAACTCCCAGTAATCCGACACTAGCTGAGGCTATCAGGAGAGTATCCTCAAATCGAGGTGATACGACAAAGGGCGTCTTTTTAGCGGTGAACACGCAAAGTTGTGTCTTCTTGGGGTTAAAAGTGATCAGGTTTTGACGACCTCATTCCGAGACATTGGTAAGTCAATTCTCGACTTCAGACACAAGCTTGTTTCGGCACTCTTCGACGTGTTCCCGAGAAATACTGCTTCGGCCGGAGTATGTAGCATCACCAGTACTGTCATCCGCATAGCAATGTATGTTGCTAATTCGCATCATGTCATTGATATGCAGAGGGAACAGTGTCGGTAATAGCACGCAGCCTTGGGGAACACCAGCATTGACAGATTTAAGTTCGGAGCACGCAACGTCGACAATGACCTTAATGCTCCGGTCAGCCAAAAACTGGTGATCCACTTGCATAATTTCTCGGGGAGCCCATAGGAAGGCAGCTTAGCGAGAAGCGCTGTGTGCCATACCAAATCAAAAGCCTTCGCTATGTTCAAACTAACTGCCAATGCCTCCCTCTTGAACTCAACTGCTTCCACCCATCGATGAGTTAGGTATACTAGAAGTCACCAGCTGAGCGGCCGCGACGGAAACCGTACTGACGGTCGCTAATCAGCTGGTGCTCTTCTAAATACTTGAGGAGCTGAGAGTTGATGATTGTCTCCATTATTTTGGAGAACAAGGAGGTTATGGCTATGGACTGAGTTAGACGGGTTAGAGCGATCTCCTTTTTTAGGGATGGCATGCTTCAAAGCTGTCTTCCATGAATTCGGTACCACGCTGAGTAGGAGAGCCGGAATGTTAGTGTTAATACTAGTGCCAACTCTGGAGCACACATTTTTAGCACAATCGGACTTATGCTTACGCGGCTATACGGTGCCTACCCAATACCATGACTATAAGTATTTTTGTGGCTTGTCGTCTATACCGATGCTAATGCACTACACCACAGAACACACAAGTACCAAAAGAAATGGTGTTGGGCGTGGAAAGTTTAGCTGTTTATACACAAAAAAATAGGTACAAAAGTCAAACTCATATATGTACTTCATTTTTCATGCTTATGCTCGACGATGGCCCTATAGTTGTCAACTTAGGCTTATGCCCAAAAAACTGGTACTGGCACACGTATCTAGGTGTTTTTTTTTATTATTGAGAATGAAACAGGAAGAACCCAATAATAACTAGAATATTTTGATGTTGTTGTTATACCTATTACATTTTTTTTGCACAAAAATTTCACTGACGCGTCTCTCAAGCGGGTGGCGCTCGCGCTTGCAATATTCCCAACTATTTCAAGATGTCGCGACCGTGAGAGGTGTCTGTGTGTGCGTTGCTCGAATGCCCTTTATATATGGATTGATTACTGCACCTATTTGTTTTGTGGTTAATAAAAAGCGCTTGTAGAATTATTATAATACCATAAAAATAAAATATGCCATATTATGCTATTACATAGTGCCCACCAAAAAGCCAAGGCTTAAAACATACTTGAGTTAATTTATTTCAACTCCAAGTATCTTTTTTAACTCATAAGATAGCAAACAAACAGATGGCTCTCTGTGCGTTGCTGCGTAGTGGATGGCAATGCCATATGCATAAGTCTACTGGCTACTTTGTGTTAATAGTATGATGAGCTGATGAGCTGATAACACAGATATTGTCAAACGTATTCTCAAATTAAAAATTTTCTTGCTACCTTCAGTATATATATATATATATATATATATATATATATATATATATATATATATATATATATATATATATATATATATATATTAAGTAAATTGTCAAATTGTCAATTTTAATAAACAGTATCGATTTATTGCCCTGATGATGCGTTAAAACGCGAAAGCGGTTGGTGTTTATTAATAAAATCTAAGTAAAACAGTACAAGTGTTTGTAACATACTATTAACACAAATTAACATGGAGTTTTACCAAGTGCCGAAGATATTCAGTGTTCTTACCTTACCATCCAAACCGAAACACGACAATGACAAGCACTGACGCTATTGCGCCAGGAATAGGTAAGGTGGTGGCACCAAATACCCGGGCGAGACGTTGCAGAACCCTACGAACTAATAGTCCCAATGTTAGTGACGCGTATAACCAATCGGTTGCTTTTTAAAACCTGCCTGCTAGAACGGCAGTTAGTCTATTCTTCAAAGGGGCCCAGACCGACACGGAGTAACTATGTATTTCTGGGTGTAAATGCTAACTACCCTACAATTTAAGAAATCCCGGAATGTCCGGGAGACTCCGATAATAATGGTTAACTTTCTGAGCCTTTAGGAAAATATCTCCGGTTTTTTCTCAAATAAAATAACCATCATAAATTAACAATATCAAATCTACCGCCCTTATTACTGCGTCGTTTACTCCGCTCGTACTCCATTATCCGCCGCCGACGAACTGGTTTGTACTGTCACGCCGCAACCGCATAATTTTGTGTTAAAACTATTTAAATGTCATACTGCTCGAAGGCAATATAAATATAAATTTAATAAAATAATAATTATATAAGTTTTTGTTTTCGAAACTCCACCCCTGCCCCCGATTTGTTAAAATCCTCCCGGGTAGGTTCTTTCCAGAGTTGGCAACCCTAGTTATACAGTAAATATCCAGTTTAATCCGTGCGCTGTACCCAGTGGTGTAAAGTTACGGATTTAACTTGATAATTAGTTGACATTCATTAAAATTGGTTTTAATTATTTTCAAACTTCAACATGAAGCTGTACTTCTATAAACAAGTGAGTCAACCTCGAAGACTCTTACATTCATTCTGAAACTACGAGTTAACGTGTTACAGAATATTTCAATACCTCGCAGCCGTAGCATAATTTTGAGTATCTAAAGTGATAAGTGAAAGGAGACGGGAGAAATTATACTTTGGTTAAGTCCATTTACAATGTGTAATTTGTATGTGTAATTGTTAGGCAGACTGACTTTAAGTCAAAAATTGATTCTTATATTATAAAAATTTTACATCAATAACTTTCGTTAAAAATTCTTTGAAAGCCTTAAAAGTTAAGATACTATTTTTTCAAGAAAAAATCAAATTTCCATATTTAGTTCATAAAATGTGAGAAGTGCTAGCCATCTCCTTTGATGACAGAATTTTGAGTTTTACGCTATGAATTCTCATTAAGCCGCCACGTCGTAGAAACCTACGAAATATCTACAACATCAAATATTTGAGTACTCTTGTACAAACTTTGAGGCTGCAACAGTTTCCAAATAAACAACTATGAAGGATTTATCTCAAATACTTAATAACATATAAAATTTTTGCATTTAAAACAAGTTAAAACTACCGAATAATTTTCACTTAACATCTTAAAATAATATTTGGTTAGTTTTTAACAAATCCGTCTAAGAATTATATAATAATAAAGTGAAAACAAAATATTTAAATAATGAAAAAATATAATATTAAATTTAGTATTTAAATAATTGGCAAGAATAAAGTAAAATTTATAATAACTTTATAAATTAAATTTGAATGAAATGAAATGAAAAATATTTATGTGTTGAAACTACTTTACAATACACCTGTACTTTTATTCCATTACTAGCTGACCCGGCAAACGTTGTTCTGCCTTTTTAACTGCTCTTATTTTTTTTCTTCTATATTTTCTCACCTTTTAAACCTTCCCTGGACTTCAACAATTAATTTAAAACCAAAATTAGCCAAATCTGTATTTGTTACAAAGTATTTATTATACGCTGGCATCACGCATCGCTCTTGTCCACGTCTGGAATTATATAAAGCCGTGTTGGGTCGTACCAATGAAGAATGGTGTCGGTCCAATGAAGAATGTAGCTGCCGGTGTCGCGTCGAGTAATGTCGAGTAATGTGGTCCGAGGTCATGAGGTCCCGGGTTCGATTCCCGGGTCATGCAAATCAAAATGTTTTTTTTTTCAGTTGTCTGATAAAAACAACGTTGTCCGGAATTGGATAAATGATTGGTTGGCGATAGGCTTGCCGTCTATCACATTGTGTGGGACTAAATATTTTCGACTAATCGTGGGAGCACTTATTGCACCTCTGCCTTGTACTTTTGGAGAAATACGGGTGTGAAGACTTTAGAATATAGTTCTGACTATTATAATTTATAACTAATGACAAAATTAATAATCACAATAGTCAGAATTATATTTTTGAAAATGAGAGTGTTTCGAATTAAAAAAAAACTAAGTACTGTCGAATTAGTAAGTATTAAAATTCCATTGGTGTTAATAGCTCATTTCCATTCATGTAGTGCACTGATTCCCAAAGTGGTCCAGTTGGACCCTCAGGGTTCTACGGGAGACTCGATGGGGGCTTACGTTGGCGTGACTTTTGCCCTTGGAAAAGACAAAGCTTTGGGAGTATGGTAGAAATTTAGATTCAGGGGTCCAACGGAACTAGCAAAATTTTGAAAGTGGTCTATGAGAAAAATGTGATGTAGTGGAAGTAGTACCGTGTGCATGAGTTTAGTCACCTGACGACGCTCTAACCCACAACATGGCAGTGACAGCCCCTGAATTTATTACGACAAGTATGGGCAAGGCGGTAACACTAAGCCCAGGTGAGACTTTGTAGAACTCTACTTGTAAAATAAAAGGCCTCAATTTTATTTTTTTAAATATCATTTATTAATCTTTAGATAGCTAAAAAGCTGAAAACTTTCTGCTGGAAATAGAATGGATAGGGAAACCAATTATTGCATTTAGATACCAAAGATGCTAATGAATCGACACTATCTACGTGATCTGGAAATGCCATATGTATAAGTTTACTGGCTCTCTTATTCTCCAAACTTGAACACGACAATGGCAAGCATTAATTCTATTGCGGCAGCAATAGGAAAAGCATTTGTACCATATACCCGTGTGATATGTGAAACATTACCACTTAGTAAACCACGTTGTATTTCCCTGAGTTATAAGAGAAATCTGTAAAATAGTGTCAAGTGACTTGCTGGTAATGTATCATTCGGTAAACTTTTACTATACAAAGATAAGCTAAACCTCGAAACTCGTAACTTGAGCAGCTTAATTAATAACAAGATTATGTGAAAGTAATGTTAGATGACTATGGAAAATATTTGTTGCTTGCTCAGATTTAGTGTAAAGCATTAGTCACACTTATATATTGTGGTGATTATTTTTATAAATAAATAAATTAATGTCACTACGCCAATGACCTTTAGGAGTCACTACGCCAATGGCCTTTAGGAGTAGGCAGTTTAGAATGAAAAATAAGCAATTATACAAATTGAAGAACTAATCAGTTAAAGATATGATATGGAATGTAGTTATTCCATCTGTCGCGGAGCCCAGAGTCACCCGGAACCGTACTGCCATCGCAAAACATGAATGTGACATAAATACGAACCATAACTGTTTACACATTTCAATTTCCTTTCTCGCATTGTGAAATGCCGTCCGGCGCAGGGTGACACGAGTCGGTCAGTCTGAATCATACCTTAGGCGATGTTTACCTTTTTCTGTTAAAAGGATCATCTATTTGTGTACTATCCTACGATGTATAAAAATACAAATAACAAATAACTAAAATTTATATAATTACATTTATAATTACATTTTACTTGTATTATTCCCAATGTTCTAAGACTATCTGCCTTCTTGCTGGAACGGTCGTATTGAAAGAGCAAAGGTTAAGTGAGTCATTAGATGGCTGACTTCTAAGACGACTTGAATTAGTCAACCTTCACCGCCTCATTTATTATTTTTATTGCAACAAAAACACCTTCCAACTATGTTGTTAGTGTTTTAAGAATAAATATACTCTTTATGTAATGGCATGAATATATTTTCAAGTATGTTCACTGCTATGATTGGTTCTACAGTCTTTAAGTAAGGTAAAAAATATGCTCCAGAATCGGATGATTGTGGATTGAAAATGTGAATAAGGTGGAAAGGTAAATTTCGATGGGTCTCCACACGGATTAAACTGGATAAGCTTTTCGAAGCAATTTCTTAGGTTACCAGGCTATCTCGCATTTTCTTCAAGGATGAAACCGGTGAAACAGAATCAATCCATTATTGCGTTACCTTTCACTACCGCATGATGTCAGACAAGGTACTCTGACTGCAGAAGGGTATTGTGTTTATCAGTCTATATATGTATGTATGTATGTATGTATGTTTGTTCCTATGTGACATTCTAGAGGTCAAACGCGTAGGCTGATTTTGATGGTTCGTATGTCAATCGATTCTACTTAACTTTGCAAGTGTCACTAAAGACATGAAATTTATTAGAATCCACCATGGAAACCACCATACGCCATATTGTCAAAATTAAAAAAATATATATTGATGAACAATATCGTGTGGGGTATCGTTGAATATGTATTTAAAAATCATTTTGAGTTTTATTCATCATTTTTTTTTTAAATATTAGTTTAGGATATGTAACGACTTAAAGTTAATTTTCCTATTTGTATTCACGTACTTTATACTCTAACTAACTGATGATAACTACATAAAAACAAAAAACGGAGGTTATCAGTTTGACATGTATGTATGTAGTATTGTTGGAATTGGATAAGATTTGAGTATGATGATATGTTTAGGCGTCCAAGCACTACATGTGCTTGGAAAAAAATGGCTATGGCTAATATTACGTAAGTGTGTGTATATTTGTATGTTTGTCCGGGATTTTTTTGGGAAATAAGACATATCGAGATATTGGATTTAAAATGAGGTAGGTATATTACAATTTAGGGAACTGTGTAAGTTTTATCAAAATCAGTTCAGTAGTTTTTTAGTGGTATATATTGTTATAGCAGCAGCAGAAATATGCTATATGTAGGGTGAGAAGTCAGCAGAAGGTCCAACATTGAAGGTGCATGGTCATCGACATCTGGAATTAGCGTAGGTGAAGTAACCAGTTGCGTAAGACCATACGCCAAAGCAAAATCGTGAAAAGACCTCCCCGCGTGATCGGTTGTACGTGAGCAGAGTCAGTCGGTGTGATGGGCGTTGAAATCACCTAGGATCACGATCTCTGCGGTAGGTGTCCTTTGAAGCACGTTATCTGCAGCTAATTGCAAATGCTCGACGAGCCGGTCGACTTCGGTATTCCCGTTATGGGACCTGTATAGGCACGCGTAGATACGGGGGTGGTCTACGCGTAACCATAAGATGGATAGGTCCCGACCTTCAAGACTGCCGAGGCGCCGGTAGCAGATGTCTTCTCTGGCGTATACGCACACACCAGCCCGCGGTACAAAGGAATGTTCCAATTTGTACCCCGGGCAGGCGAGGTAGGAAGTATCCGCCGGAGAAGATATCCGAGTCTCGGTCAAGAAAAGCAAGGCCGGCTCAGCCGTCTCGAGGTGGTAATGGACGGTGTTAAGGTTTGAATGAAGCCCCCTAATGTTGCAAAAATCCACGACAAGCGTGGTAGGGGATGCCTTAAGTTCCTTGCTTCGTTTGCCTCGTGCAGTGTGGTTAATGAGCGCAATCTTGCCACCCCCCCCCCCACCCCCCCAGAGTACGCAGGGCAGCCTGAGCGTCCATGATTTGGCTGTTCAAGCAATCGAGAGAATGGACGCCCAGAGGGGGATTCTCCACCGCTAGTGAAATTGGTACCCCCCCGGGGTAAAACACCTTTCAATTGCGCTTTCATGTATGCGGGGGAGGGGGAAGTAGGCCTCCGGGACTCTCACAAACCGGACGAAACGCAACAGCTACGCTGTTACTTCACGTCGGTATTAAGTGAAAGAGTGGTATCTTTCCGGGCGTGCCGGCCTATTCCGCTGCAAGCACAGCATGGCACTACCACTAATCGACTGACTGCACCGATAGAATAATTTTTGTAACAAAAATCATTCCTCCGGTGGGCGATAGGCTTGCCACTTATCACATTGTGGGACATAATTACCGGTTTCCGAAACGCAAATTAATTTTAACAAGCACTTAATCTACAACAGATCATTTGCTTGTAAAAAATATGTTAAACACAGACTATTTACGACTTAAAATTGATTTGCGTTTCGAAAACCGGCCGTAAGTATCTGCGGCTAAGCGTGGGTTGCACTACTTGTACCTCTGCCTACCTCTTCATGGATACAGGCGAGAAGATACTTTTTTCAGTCAATGACACCATTTTATGCATTTATAAAGTACTTAAGTTCTTAAATAACTAATCCATCTTACTAATAAAATAAATTTTGCGGCGAAAGCACGCAGTTACTAAAATCGCCATAAAAACTTATTCACAGCGTTCCCGCCACTGAAAGAATTTGTGGTAATAAAAGTTGATAGAGTAAAATGTTGCTTAAATCAAATTGGCACTTTGTAGCAATATTCATAAAAATGTCTTAGAAATGTAATGCTCTTGAACGAGATGTATGTATTATTCAGATAGAATACCATTCAAATACGATTTTATTTTTGAAAAATACTTTCAACGTTATGTTAAGATATAAGTAAGTTATTGAGGCATTTCGTTACTTTTTTATAATGTTACGTGTTAATTCGGGCTCTTTTAAGAATAGACTTTTTGTAGTTTAGCAGTCAGGCATTTCGTAAAAGGCAAATGATTGAGTATGTAAGTCATTTCCAACGTGATTACTAGGTGGTACAGTTCTACAAAGTCTTGCTTTGCCACAACGCACGTCATTATTAAGTTCCAGTTTTTTTATATCACAAGATAGCTAACAAGCAGATGGCTAACATCTTTGGTGTCACATCAATGGTGTAACATCAACAACGCACCACTAACATCTTTGGTGTCTATAGGCGTCGGTCATGTCATTTTCCATCGGGAGAGCCATCTACTTGTACGTTATCTAATGATATAAAAAAATACCACCCAGGAAAAACTGAAACAACAACTATGTTGCTAGTCTTTTAAGAATAAACTTTTTTAATAGTATAAACACATTTTGAAATAAAACACATTAAGTATTATGCATTATTCAAAACTAGCTGACCCGGCAAACGCTGTTTTGCCATAAAAGTTTTTATACATATCAACTTTCCTCTTGAATCACTCTGTCTATAAAAAAAATCCGTTGCATGGTTTTAAAAATTCTAAGCATACATAGGGACAGACAGCGGAAAGCGACTTTGTTTTATACTATGTAATGATAAGTGAGTACTCAAATGACAAATACTATTTCATTTTTGAAAAATATTTTTCACCTCATATTTTTCTTGAGGTACGTAATTAAATAATTGTTGTGGTCATTTGTTTTTTAACTTTTTGCTGAAAGTAATTGATTTTAACCCGATTGAGTAATAACAAACATTTTTGAAAACATGTTTTTTAAGTTTCCCCTATATTATTACTAGTTTAAAAAATTTACTTTATTTCTCGAAAATCGGGACATAATGTCCCGATTTTCGAGAACTGAGTTGTCATCGAATGCTCACATTTTAAGGTCCTTGCAAGCTTTTCATATATTTTCACTATAACGTCAGTATGTCTGTTATGTATGTATGTATGTATGTATGTCTGGGTATATGTGTATATAAACCTCACATATGTTTTAAGCAGCTTGACCGATCGAAGCGCGGTTGACAGCATTCGATTTGCTATCAAAAAACTTAGAATTCCTGAAAATTTGATTTCTTAGATTAAATCCAGGGTCCACGATAGCATATTTTATCAACCTGATAACGATTATCATTTATTTTTAAGCGAAATGCGAAACAGCAGTTATAAGCATTGACGATATTGCGACAAGGATATATAAAGCAGTGATACGAAATTCCGGCCAAGACGTTACGGAAATCAACCTCAAAATAGTCATGATGGTAGTGAGAAGTTAGGTTAATCGTTCGCGTTTAACAAACTGCCTGGCAGATGGTCTATTCCTTAGAGAGGTTATGTAACATCATTGTTTCTTTTTATAAATGGTGATATAGTACAATACGCAACATTAAATATATATTTTAATCAGACACATCAAAAACAAAGCAAAGCAAACATTTTTTGTCATTTAGTATCTCAAATGTTTTAATATGATACATGTTTGGAACGTTAATCAAAATATTGGTCAACATATTAATTATGTGATATTAAATTCTCCCTCAAAATTTTCAACTAGGTTTGAGAGTTTACTTTTGTTAATTTAGTAAAACGTGTTGTTTATCAAGTGGAAGCGAATTACACTGTACCTTGACATTTGCTTCTTTGCCATTCTAAATATTTAAAAAATCATCATCACGTCCAGTTCCATTGCAGACTAGACAGAGTAAACCGAACTTCTATGGATTTTCCGGTTTACCTCGATTCACCGGTTTGTCGGTTGGCGAAACGTATGGTGATCCCCCTCGCTGCATTTTATCGACTTGAAAACGATTATCTACTATTGCTAGCGCTAACCTGGTCCGAGCATTCACATGCTCATCTGAAGGACAAGAATGATAGTACACAACTGCCAAACTCCGCGCTGGTTTTTTAGTTTACGTCCAGTTAAAATCCCAGATTTTTTGTACTGAGTTAAAAATAATATTTTGTAAAATGATACAACATAGGATTGCAAACTTGTAGATTGCTCTCCTGGCAGAAAGAGAGAATCGTCGCCTATAGACGCCAAAGATGTTAATGGTTTTTGCTGTTGTGGAAATGGCGTTTGCATAAGTTTACCAGTTACAAACCGGAACACGACAGTGATAAGTATTGACGCCACTATGCTATATGTCTATTTTCCGAGAGAGATGTTGATATGGTAACACTTCCATTTATTAATTCTAATAATATCTAATCTCTTATAATAATAAATAATTCTAATCTCTAATAATAATAAGTAACTCTATGTTAATTATCGGATTCATTTCTTAGGTAACAAGCTCGGTAATAGCTAACCAAGAGTGACTTACGATATTCTTTGTATCGCCTATTTTCTACTCTTTTCATCTTTCAAGAGAATCGCCGTGATAATATTATTCACTTCCAAATGCTAGAAAGTGAGAAAGAAACTTTTAAAAAAATCGAATTTATTAACACTTTTGATTAAATTGATCGAGGTCACATTAAGAGACGTCATACATTTCAAAGACATGGTAATGTCTTTACTTACAGTTGGAAGCAAATAAATAAATAGTCACGACGATTCCCTTGCTAAATTAAAAGAGTAAACAGGCGATAAACAGATATTTTTTAGTCAGTCACAGCTTTGGGCACTATTTTGGACTTTTTTTTTTGATTATAAGATAGCAAACCAGCAGATGGTTCTTATCATCTTGATCATACAGTGTGATTTTTGTCGCTTTCCACTGGAAGTGATAACCATCGCCTTTATATGCGTTTATAACTTAAGGTACTTTCACGTCAGATAATAACACAGGTCAACAAATTTAAAAAAAAAGTTGGTGCTGAGATATCGTTTTTAGTTTTGTTTTATGTATGCATTGGCAACACTTAAACTATTTTTATTCATTTTTTCCTACGTGTAGATATGTAACTACCTTTACTTTTTTAATTTTGATATAATTAGTACATTTGTGAGCACGGTTTGAAATCCTATTAGTACTTATCTGTAAATTAATTCATTTTATTATCATGTCTTCGTCTCGAAGAAGTTGTCTCAATGAGCCAAATGAGCCAATGTGCCAAATGTGAGTCACAGTAAAAAAATTAAGGAAACCTATGAGAGATTTAGTAAAAAACGCTTATGTTTCTTACTTTAAGTTGGAAATTGAAATGGAAAACAAACCGTGGATACCTCAAATTGTTTGCAAAATATACTAAGAATACTTGAGACAGTGGTTCAATGGTTGAAAGAAGGCGTATGAGGTTCGGAGTGCATATGCAATGGAGAGAACCAAAAAATCACTTCGATTTCTGCTGTGTTGATTAGCGTGGAGTTAATGTGAAAAAAATGATTTATCCAGACTTACAGTCGGCTAGAAGACCTTTGCCACATTCGGAGGAAGTACCTGTTCCAACAAATTGTTTTACCCGCAAAACATCGTGTGAAGAAACTATGATCATATTGCCCCCCTTACATATTAAGCTAGGTTTAATGAAACAATTTGTAAAGGCATTAAATAAAAATGGGCAATGTTTTTCCTATATAATTAAAAAATTCCCTAATCTGAGCATAGAAAAGATAAATGGGGGTATTTTAGATGGCCCACAAATAAGAACATTAGTAAAAGATACTGATTCCGTAAGTTCAATGACCAGTTTGGAACTACTTGCGTGGACTTCGTTTGTTGAAGTTACTAAGAACTTTCTGGGAAATAACAAGTCAAGTAACTACACTGAACAACATGCTAGATAATTTTAAAAACTTAGGGTATAACATGTCCATCAAAGTGCACTATCTCCACAGTCATCTCGATCAATTCCCAGAGAATCTGGGATCCTATAGTGAAGAACAAGGTGAGCGGTTTCACCAGGATCTAAAAACCATGGAAGAAAGGTACCAAGGCCGATGGGATCAGCACATGATGGCTAACTACTGCTGGGGGATACAACGTGATTGTTCTACTACGTCTCATTCGCGAAAGTCGCGAAAAAGAAAGTTTTTGTGTACCTAACAATGTAATAAATGCTGTTTTCGATGAAAATATTTATTTTTCTTTAAAAATTAATATCTAGAAAATTACACGTAGGAAATCAAATTTTTTGCTATACATGTAATTAGTAAAAGGTCCTAAGTTAAAAAAATATTACAGCTTCTTGGCACCAAAACCACTGTTGACCAGTGTAATCATTCGATTGTGTTTCAAAAATTGATAGCGATTCGCTGAAACGATTGTTACATGAAAGTAAATTCCATAGCCTGACTGTATAAAAGAAAAAATCAGAGAAAAAAATAGATTTGAAGGAAGGGAAAAAATAGAGGGAACTGACATTAGCACGGCAATTACTATCAACATTACTATGCGACCCTTTTTCACACGAACACACGAACGACCCTTTTTCTTTTGACACACGAAACACGAAACCCTGCCAGCAAAAAGTTTTAAATTAGCTTAAAGAATTAAAGACTTAATGCAAATATGTCTTTTCAAACATATCGTAGCGTACATAATTTTGAAAATACAGGCGCAATCCAGCTAGTCTTGTTTTCAACCGTTCTACTGCACGGAGTCGAGACAGCTTTATGTAGGAAAATAGGTCAGGTGACATTGTAGTCAGTCAGGTATATTTTAAATCTCGGTTGTTTTGTTCGTAATTGATGTAGTAACAGCTGAGGTGAGATTTTAACATCACAAGCGGATTTCGACGTGTTTGCTGTAAGTACAAGCGCAAATTCGAAGCTTGAATTAGTAATAAGCATTCAAAAACTGAGAATATTGTACGTATATTATGTGGTTTCTTTTACAACGCAAAATTCGTCTAGATCAGGCCAAGATGATTAATCTACCGTGATATAAAATCCATACACGCCAAAGCTACAGTTTTTTCGTACATGGTTAAGTAACCATTTACGAACCTAAGTGAACAAAAGGAAGTAATGGTTTTGGGTCACACGAATGAAGTTGTGAGAAAAAGCTAGTAAAATATGAATTTAAAGAAAGAGGGATGCGCAATTTCAGTAAGCGCGTCATTCACCGACCTTCAGTATGAAAGTAAAAAGTGTTAGCGCTATATTTTGTATTATAGAACAGTAAACATGTAGAAGGCTCTCCTGATGAAAAGAGACAACCACCTCCTATAGACACCAAAGATGTTAATAGTGCATTACCATTTGCGTAGCGGATCGCATTGCCACAAGTATAACTTTACCGGCTACCTGACTCTTCAAATAAGGTAACGATAGTGACAAGCACTAACGCTATTGTACCAGTTTTCATTTCACAAGTTGGATTTTGACAAAAAAACTTTGATAATTTTCAAATTGTTTTTTTTAAACTCTAAAGAGTGTAAAAAACCACAAACATTTAGTTATATCTATTTTAAAAAGATATAGAAAATATTTCCGTTGAAAACATTAAAAATTTTCAATTTTTCATTTATTTATTACCTAACAATGGAATTAAAAAAGGAAATGAAAAATCAAATAAACATATAGCATATAACCTAAGTTCGTCATCATCAATCATTCCAAATTACATTTCTGACATTCCGGTACCAGTTTTTCTTAGTAAAATTATCGGATGAATTATAGTATGTAATTTCCATGGTAAAATTAACGCCTCAAAAGTGACACAGTCTACCTAAACCAATGGGTTGATGGAAGAAGAAATGGAGATATTTAATTCGCAAAATTTTCGCGAAACCTTATATATATGTTATATGTATATATATGTTTACTTGGTGGTAGAGTGCATCGGCTCGCCCGGGTCAGGTACCACCGCCTTACCTATTCCTGCCGCAATAGTGTCAGTGCTAGTCACTCTCGTGTTCCAGTTTGGAGGGTAAGGTAGCCAGTAAACTTTTGCATGTGGCATTAGACCTCGCCACAACATAGCAACGCACCATTAACACCTTTGGTGTCTATAGGCGATGGTTGACTCTTTCCATCAGGAGACCCATCTGCTTGTTTTCTATCTTATGATATAAAAAAAATGTAACTACTGTGATGCAACTGAAACGAAAGGTGGTGTTAGGAATGGGGCAAACTTATCCAAGGCCTGAAAATTAGAGGACTATAATAGTCCACCCACTTTCTTCCACGTCAGTAGCAAAGGCAGACGCACAAATAACCGAAGCATCTTCAAGAGAGTCGAATAGCACTTCACTTTATGAAGGGTGAAGCATTAATGGCAAGCAACGTAATTTATTTATTCTATTTTAAAAACATCTTTCACCTCGAAAACTTTAAAAACAACAAAGAAAAATATCGACACGCCGGATTTGAACTTGCGACTGTCTCCCTAAAGCCAGGATGCTCTACCACTGAGCTAGTGTCGATTGGCTCGACGTGGCGAAATTCTTCTTTGCTATGTGATCGATTACTTCGAGTGTACTGATCGCTAGGTATACATACGTATAACCAGTTAAGTGAGTTCATCGTTACAGATCGTAATTCATCACGTAGCAAAGAAGAATTTCGCCACGTCGAGCCTGTCGACACTAGCTCAGTGGTAAAGCTCCCCGGCTTTAGGAAGACAGTTGCAGGTTCAAATCCCGCGTGGCAATATATTTCTTTGTTGTTTTTAAAGTTTTTCAAATTTTCCTAAGCACGGGGTGAGTGCTATAACACAAAAATAATCTTTCATCTTTCCCTGGGTTCATAATAGGTGTTTTATTATAACAAAGGTAGCAGGTTTGAACTTATTTGTTTGTCATTTGTTGTTTGTTTGTTGTTTATCAACTTGTTTGCTACTTATTTGTATTCGTTTCAGTGGCATCACAGCAGTTACATAAGTGTTCACGGAAATTTTGCAAATTAAATACCACCGTTTTCTCTTTAAATAAGGGTCGTAACTCACTGGGATGCCGTGGCAACATCGCCGACTACGTATCCAAACAATTTGTATTGAATTTTATGAATTGCATACGTCGTCGCTCAGTGAGTTAGCCGCTAAATATTCTATATAAACTGTTTGAATACGGTGGCCGGCGACGTTGCCATGGCGTCACGGTGAGTTAGGGCCCTTATAGATTTATTATCAAAGATTAAACATCGAAGTTTGTGGAACTACACTCACTTGTTGCGCCAAATTGGCCAACCATTAAGGCTTAGCCATATGGAAAGTAGACCATATCGAGATCGAGAGGTCTTTTGCGATCTGATACCAGATGATTTCTCCCACCGGCTCTTAGACCATGACGGTATTTAGCAACGCTAAAAATTTAAAAAAGTTCTGTGAGCTAACCTTTACAAATATTTTGAAACATTTATGGTTTTCGAAATATTTCTAAGCATTTTAAATCCCGTAAAAACCTTTGAAAAATATTTTGCTCATAATATGTTGTTGTGCTTTTGTCGTAATGACGTCCCGTCCCGGATCATTTTAAACAGTAACAAACTTTTCCGTACAGTTAAAATATTTTAAAACAGCGTCAAACTGTTGAAAGTGTTGTTTTTCTCGACAAAAGTATTGAAACTTTTTATAACAAAACATTTAGTTCGTAACCGTTGCAAACATCAGTCTGGGAGTACTTTGGGGCTACAGCTCGAGCGCTTTGGAAGATAAATATTTTCATATTACTCACACTCGTATATTATACAATTTAATGCTCCGAAAAGAAACATAAAAAGTATTGGAACATTAACTGGTTGACTAGTAAATTACTGTAAATACTGAAAGCGGGTGTTCAGTGCTCACACCAAAAAATATATATGTAACTTATCATGAGCATAATCACGTAATCTCACCGTATACCAATTTTCACAAAAATTGACAAGCAAGTAAAATTTATATTACGTAGTCAAAAATGAATATTTTAACAATATTGGCAGTATAATATATACTAGCGACTACTCTCTGGTCGAAATACAACCATACACTAAACAATAAAATCTGTTTTAGGTTTGACAACATACCATACTAGCCGTAAAAAAATAATAACCATGTGTGTATATGTGTGTATGTTAGCACATATATGTCACGTGAATACAGTTTGTGTAATGTTTATTTTTTATTAATTTATTTTATTTTTAATGCATATTATTTAAAAATATTAGGTTTCTGCAGTTCTCAATTATGTAAACTTTAACTGTGTTAAATTTCATACTCTGTTCATGTGATTTTTGCAAAAAATGGTACAAAATATACAGTGTGTAAAAAAAGACCCTGTCCGATCAGACAGAGGTATATAGGTAGTTCAATGACATTATCAAGAAAATAATAATTAAATAATTATTTTTATTAAATTAAAAATTTATATATCGTATTTTAAAGTGCCTCATTTTAATACTAAAGTTGTGGGACTTCCCCTTAAATCAAGCAAATATTTTGAAAATTTATCTATTAATATACATAAAATAATAACACAAATAAGCTACCAAATAATGCCTTTGACGATTGGACAGGGTTTTTTTACACACCGTACAGATATTATACAGCGTGAAGGTGTACCGAAAAATTAAGAAAACACGCAATTTTAAAGTTCTAATCTATGTTCTAACGGGCATTACATAGTACGTGACTCTCACTCATACTGACATCCAGAATATACATATGTATATACACAAACACAACACACACTCATACACGCACACACATACACACACGCATACACACATACATACACGCACGCACATACATACACACACGCAAACACCTGCAATCACAGGTTTGCATAAGCTATATTTTTACTACGTATTTAGGATAGCTGTTTGTTTTTTTCTTTTTTTCTCTTTTTTTGTCCTTTTCTCATTTAAGTTTGTAGTTTGTAATTGATAATTTTAATTTAATTAACGACTTTGTATTTATACACATAATATAGGCTTAATTTCTTTACCGTCTACTACTAACACTACTATATAATGTCGGAAAGCAAAGTGAAATCCGTAACTGGCTAATGTTTAGTTAATATTCTACTTTGAGATATTTTTTGTGAAATAAGATGTGGATTTATGTTGATTTAAAATAAATAAATAATCATGATGGTAATTCCTTTTTTGTGGAAAATGCAAAATTTGCGTTATATGATATTTTATAGTTTTCACGCTACGCAGTGTAAAGCGTACATTGCTTGGACTCGTCACACCCGCAGAGCTCTTAAACCAAATTTGCTTATTTTGCGCGGTATGTGGCGCAAAAGCCACTGCTTATTTTGAATATTCGCTTAAATTTTACTATTGTTTTAGAAAAAGCACTCTAAAGTATTAGAATAAATCAAATTATACAAAGTTAAGGCAAAAAAATCATCAAAAAGATCTAAAATTTCTTTCAATATTTTTCAATTTAGAATCAAGGTTCAAATCTATGGTTTCGATTTTCGGTAGATCGTCACTTACTCGCTGCGTAGTATGTTACTTACATATAAGGCATAATATGTTACTTACTTTGAGTATCTATGGTTACTTACATATAGGCACTTAATATAGGCATTTTTTATGTCATAAGATAGCAAACAATCAGATGGAAAGAGTCAACCATCGCCTATAGACACCAAAGGTGTTAATGGTGCGTTGCTCTCTTGTGGCGAGATCTAATGCCACATGCATAAGTTTATCGGCTACCTTACCCTCCAAACCGGAACACAATAGTGACAAGCACTGACGCTATTACGGCAGGAATAGGTAAGGCGGTGGTACCAGACCCGGGCGAGACAATGCAGAACTCTGTCACCTAGTAGCCACGATGTTAGTAACTCGTATAGCCAATCGGTCGCCTTTTACGACCTGCCTGGCAGAACGGCAGTTGGCCTATTCTTCAAGACGGGGATAATTTTCGCATTCCCTCTTAACTGTACTCAACAATAAAATCTAAAGTAGGCTCAATCGACAGATTTATTTCACTTTACAGTCGTTTGAGCCAGAGGGTCAAAATCTAAGCGGGTTGGTCCAAATGCCGGAGTACCCTCTCGCCTTTGTGCAGTCATTGAAACTGATCTTTTGAACCCTTTACTTAGTGAATTTATTTGATTCCAGATATTTTGCGGATACTTCGTAATGAAGAGCCGTTACGGGACTAGTACTGGCGCAATGCAGGTTTGTAAAAAATAAGTTTTGAAAACAACTTTAAAGTTTAAATTTTCGTAAAAATGGTTTTACCCGACTGCGCGAGAAGAAGGGTATATTTTTTAACGGTGTGTTATGTATGTATACTTTGTTAATTAATAATGTACACGCATATGTGCATACTAGCTGTTGCCCGTGACTTAGTCTGCGCGGACTTCGTTTACTCCGCACAGCTCCTCCCCCGTAGGTGCTAGCGTGACAATATGTAGCCTATATGTTGACCCGACCTGTTAGTAATATTCATGCAAAATTTGAAGTAAATTCATGCAGTACTTTTTGAGTTTACCCCGGACATACATGACTTTCATACGATTTTATTATATGTATAGATAATAATGTTTCGCACGTGCTGTAAGCTCGTTTGCTGTCAAATAAATAGGGGATACTGAAAACCAGTGTTGAGGTTCACCAAGCCTCAACAAATACTCAGTTATTCCCTCTTAATGGACTCAAATAACCACTTACTATTACTATCACCCTTAGCTCTTTTTTTTAAATTAAAGTAAGTTTATTAGCATAAGCTTCAATTTGTTTTTTTTTTTATTTTGTATGGTAAATGTCCATTAATAAATAATTTATTATTCTTATGTATTCAAAGACAGTACCTATCAGTGTAAGAATGAGAAAGGGTATACTCTGTTAGTTAAGACATGTAGAAAGAATGGCAGATTAATGATTAACAAAACAAAGATACAATATGAACGTGGATGGATGTAGGTACCGGGGGAGACCAAAAGTAACGTACTATGATCAAATTAGCCGGTTTTTGTCCGAAGGTGGTGTCAAGAGGCTTCGAAGCCGGCGTGTTTGCATGAAGAGAACTATAAATGTGCAGGAAGCAAGTCAAGTCTGTCTGGACCGTGACATATAGCACTCAATTCTCTCTGCCTACCGCTTAAGGGATATGGCGTAAAGATATGTTGTTTTTGTTGTTGTGTGTATATAGCTTTATTTATTTGTCAGGATCTGTAGCCTAAGGGCTTGGTGAGATTAAGCATGAGAAGTCATTAGATTCATTTTAATAGTGAGAATGACAAGACTACATGATATTTATCCGGCTTTGCAAGAAGAGTATTTTGTCCGATCAAATCGGAGCCGTAGTCATAATATAGCAAACAAGCTAATGGCTTACCTCATGGAAAAAGAAACCATCGCGTAATGGGTCGTTGCTATCCGTATGGCGGGATGTCAATGCTACATGCATAAGTCTACCGGCTCCCTTACCCTCCAAACCAGAACACAACAATGACGAGCATTGATGCTATTGCGGTTGAAATAGAAAATGCGGTCATAACATATATACCGGGCGAGACGTTGCTGAATTCTACCAAGTAGAAGTCACAGGTCACTATCTTCACTTACACGTATAGCCAATTGGTCGCCTTTTACAAACTGCCTGGCAAAATAGCAGATGGTCTATTCTTCGAAAGGGGGGCCGAACCAACACGGGGAAATGTTTATTGAGGACCAAATATTTTCTAGGTTATAGTAGCAAGTAAGGAAGTTCAAGCAAATTTATATCCAATAATATTACCATCATAAATGTAAATGCCAACTATATGTGTACTACTTGTCACTAGTGGCTTCGCTACCGTTAAATTTTAGTACAAGTAATGCGTACAAATACTGGAACTATAATCCACCTGTCTCCCTAATTTGGCCGCGCTGCAGTCTTCCCTGTTGAATTTGATGTCCGTAGGCAAAAGTGGTTTCCGAGATTTCATGATAAGTCAATCATAAATATAGACCGCTCCATTTGTCGAGTGGTTAGCGACATTGACTAAGCAATCAACGGGGCTCGGGTTCGATTCCCGACAGGGACAATCATTTGTGTTATGAGCATAAATGTTTGTATTTCTGAATTTGGGCGTTTATTAAATTATATTCTATTTTATTATTTTTATTAAATTATATTTATTTTATCTAATAATATTTATTTATGTATTTCTATGTCTTAATATCGATGAATAACACCCACAACACAAGCAAAATAATTTGCTTGCTTTGGGATTAGATCATTCATTGTAATTTGTCCCGTAAATATTTATTATTACAATAGATATACTCGTATATGACATTTATGGTAAGGATGGTAAGGAAAGGTAAGGCGGTGGTACCAGACCCGGGCGAGACAATACAGAACTCATCCACATAGTAGCCACGATGGTAGTGGCTCGCGTAGCCAATCAGTCGCCTTTTATGACCTGCCTGGCAGAACGGCAGTTGGCTTATTCTATAAAGGAGCCCGGGACCAATACGGAATTATATAAATTATATTTTATTTGATGCGGAATTATATAGATTATATTTTATTTGATGCGGAATTATACAGATTATTTATTTAATGCGAAAAATATTCATGTTTAATTCTACTAGTGTTATATAATTTATCTCGGACAAACTCGTTATTCCTGTAGGGTTCATCAAAACAAAAAGTTTAATCAGGTAGCGGGCTATAGGGTGCAGTTAGAATGGCTAATAAATGGAATGGTTGTGTACCAAATTTTTTAATATTAAAAAAAATTACAATATTACTAACTGACTGCGCTAGGAGAAGATGTATTTCATTTTGTATTTCACGTGTATGTACTTATAAACGTGTTTTAGTACTTATCCCGTGCTTGAGAAAATTTGGAAAACTTAATTTTTTTTAAGTTTTTCAATTTTTCCCAAGCACAGAACAAGTGCTAAAATACTTATAAGTGCTAAAATACTTATAAGTGCTAAAATACAATATGAATTTCATCTGTAACGGTGAACTCATTTAACTAGAATATATATGCATATCTAGCGATTAGTATAATCGACGGAATCGATCACAATTTAAAGAAGGATTTCAATATGTTGAATCTATTACTTAATTTGCTTATTAGCTAATTAGTTCTTTTTAAGATCAATATTAGTTTAATTATGGATAGAACAGCATGCACAGGCATGGATGGCTTAGAGTATCAAGCAGTTTTAATTTGCCACTGGATGATATAGATACTTATAATCATAGTCATTCATAATGTATATAAATAAAAAGGAAGTCATCTCGACCTGTTTTAAATACAACAGGGATATAGGGTCAAGTGGTTATTGTATTGGATAACTGAAACAAGCGACAAGCATTCAGGTAATAGAATAGAAGCTTGTAAAGATAATATTTTAGTACCGAAAAAATGTAAATATTGTTAAGGCAACATACTTAGCAACATATATGAAAATTATCGTTTTAAATAGACTAATATTCACTTTTGGTTAAAATTCAACGATTATTATATGACTGTTTGACCATTGACGAAGCAATATTATTTCTTCTAAGTTAGACAACAGATTTTAGTCATAAACAATAATTGTGTATCTAATGTGTGTGTATGTTAAGGTTTATTTGACAGCCTCGTTGTCTAGCGGTTAGACTATTTGGCTTGGATAAGATTCGACCTACGGTTCAGGCAAAAGTGTTATTAAGAATTTTCTCGAAAATCAAAAGTCTCAATAACTGCTCGGAGTGTGGCCGGTGTTGTCAGTACTCCACTCCCGTGTCTTGGATGAGCATGTAAGACTGTCGGTCTCGGTTATCGTTATCAGGTAGGTAAAATGCGGCGATGGGTTTTTTATTTTATTTACTCACTACAATACATAATACATTTTTACGCTGAACATTTATAAACCAATTAATGCAGTTATGTGTGAATCATCACTTATCTCGCAAACTGACATCGATGAATTATGGTAAAACGGCTATTTAGATGTTCGATTTACTCCGTCTACCCCGCAAGAGAATCAGGCATGATGATACTTTTTCAGATTATGATGTAAGTTAAATATTGTCTTTGAATTAAAGATAATATATTATAATAATACAAATAAAATGTGTAATTATATTATGTCTGCCGGTCCATGGTATTCTACGTTTGTTGTTTAGTAGAGTGTATACAGTGTGTACGTGTATAAGAGACGGTGTACCGAAAAATTAGAAAAAAAGTGACTTGTCGCTGTGTCTCAGACTTAGCTGTGTATCTTTGACATAAATAAGTCTACTTATTCGTCGTCATCGTCGTACAGGTGCCGTCGTTGATTGGCTTGGACGCCTTCATCAATTTTGTTTTCTCGACACTTCTTCACTCTTTCATATAGAGGTTCATGGGTATCATAAGATTGCTATTTAAAGTCCTTTTCAGCCGGTATATATTTCTTCTATTTTAATTTGGCTTATTAAAGATTATTTTGGCTGATTACAATTTTTTCTGAATTTTTCTCTATAGCGCTATATATATATATATATATATATATATATATATATATATATATATATATATATATATATATATATATATATATATATATATATTTACTGTAAGCATTTAACATTATTTTTTAAATCATACAATCAATAAATCATTACAAGAGCTTTCGAATAGAATAAAACTTAATCGAACTTTATAGTTGCTTGACGTCAAAAGATATACTATATGAAAAATATGTAACGCAACAAAATTTCATAAAAATGGCGGCATTTTATTAATCCACTTCCCGCGAAGCATTGTAATCCGTGCTCAGCGCTAACCATTACCATTACCAATTAGATTTTGGATTTGATGATAGTTATGTAGCTATAACACCAAACTATATCTCCCAATTTTATTTATCTAGCTTAGTACATTAGATTAGTACATACAATAACCACTTGACCTTATATCTCGATCCCTGTTATATTTAAAACAGGTCGAGATGACTTCCTTTTTATTTATATACATTATGAATGACTATGATTATAAGTATCTACATCATCCAGTGGCAAATTAAAACTGCTTGATACTCTAAGCCATCCATGCCTGTGCATGCTGTTCTATCCATAATTAAACTAATATTGATCTTAAAAAGAACTAATTAGCTTATAAGCAAATTAAGTAATAGATTCAACATATTGAAATCCTTCTTTAAATTGTGATCGATTCCGTCGATTATACTAATCGCTAGATAAATTTAAAGATTTATTCACGTAAACATGCCATTTTTATGTTCTAGTCGTGATAGTAATTCCATTTCCGAGAAAAAGAATTGCAATTAGTGCATTGCCATCCATTTTATAGGAAGGTACCTAATACCAGGTGCATAAGTTTGCCACCTACATTGCACTCTAAATCGTAACACGACACTGACAAGTATTGACGCTTTTGTGACAGGAATAGTGAATGCGGTAGTATCAAGCCCGGGCCATACATTTTGGTATACCTACTAGTCACGATATGATTTAGCCATCACTAGTCCACTAGGACACGTTTAGAAAATAATTCGCCTTTTACGAACTGCTTTGCGAACGAATGATAGGCAGTCTGTTCTTCAATGAAAGCCAGGACCTAAAATAAAGCCTTAATTACGGCTCTCGGATTTGCTACCGTTACGATTAAGTGTAATTTAAACGCTTTATTAACTAAATTACTAACTACGAGTAGGTATATCAACTTCTCTTGATCGTTGGAACTTTACAAAACTTGGGAAAATTTCGCTAGTTTTCACGTATAATTAAAGGAAAATACTTCGAATTAGTCCAAAAATCCTGAATGAATCGTTTGTTTTGCTATAGACGGAATATGTATTTTGTCATAGTAATAATTTTATTTATTTATTCATACCTATATATTTTTAACGTCACCAGTATCTTAATTCATCAATTTTTCTTAGAACTTGTGGTAGAAGTAAGGCGGTCCTATAGACAACATAAATGATAATGGTTAATAGCTATTCACGTGGTAGAAGTTTAATGCCACATGCAAAGGATTATTAGTTACTTATTACCTCAAACCGAAGCGCGATGACTATAACCAATGACGCTGTTTGCGATAAAAGAAAATGTGTAAGCCGGTTGACCCTGTAGGCCATCCCTGAAACTTCCCGCTAAATTGAAATATTATAAGCTCAAAGAAGTAAAAACTATAAACACAATTTTTTTTCAAATATCTAGTTTGTTAGAAATGACACTGTATTGACTTTTGAGAAGTTGTATATTTTCGAAACAATGATCGATTCGGATTTTTCAAATGGATTCAACGCAATTTTGGAGATCTAAAATGTTGTTTTAGCTACATAATCGATATTGTTGAAAAATGTCGAAGTAATGTCAAAAATATTTTTCAAAAATATTGAAGTTGATCCAGTGTATAAGTTTTTAAAGGAGAAAAACTGCATATTTTTTTAAATATAGCTAAGCCTAAAAGTTATTTTAAATGTTTTAAAGTAAGTTTATTGTAAACAAAATAATTTTAATATTTGAAAAGCTGTAACTTGTAGAAACTTTATTCGATTTTAATTTTGAAACGGAACGGAATTTAGTCGCAGTTTTCAGAATACTAAAATATTGTAACAATTTCATAAATTCATTCGCTGTAGGTAAATATGAACAAAAGAACAATGATTTAAACTTAAGCGATTTAACTAAGAATAAACTAAGCATAAGCAAAATCTCTACTAATAAACTTGGAATAGCCTAAATCTAGTATAACCTTAGTATAATTGTCCATACAAGACTTATACGAACCCTATCCCAAGTTTAAGTCCCGTATAACCTAAAATCTACTTTTGACATCACTGTTGTTTCGTTTTTACTTGCGCTAAATTTATTCGTTTCCGAAATTGAAAGCATTATGATGGTAATAAGATGAGTAGAAGAGATTGAAGAAGTGAATAATGTGATAAACCAATTACCTAATGCGAGGAAAAGAAAAACTTTTACATCAAGAAAAAATACTTTTATTTGTACAGCGACGAAGAGTTTCGTTTAAAATACCGTTTTTCTAAGTCATGTGTTAAATTTTTGGACCAATTATTTGGTAGTGCTTTAAAAATGGATAAGCGTGGACGTAGCTTATCTTCCACATTTCAATTAAAATAAATTAATTTTAAAACAAATGCCATGTGTAAATAAATACCACGCTATATAGTATAAGAAAACACATTTTACTTTTCCTCTTTTTTCCAGTTAATTGAACGTTTTATCTTTGCAGCCATTATATTTTCTAATTTCTTTTAATTGTAATAAAATAAAACGTCAACCAGAAACGCACTCAAAAACTTAGAAAACTTTAATATTTTTCTTACAAAACAATACTTTGAAATGACGTACGGAACGTCAATGTGACAAAAACAGACAACTTTAAACAAATTTCTCTAGTTTATTAATGATTTGCGACATTGCCGTTCGGTGCACCGTTGCATAAATATGGTATAGTTATAACGAAGTTACGCTGAGTTTATTTGTCTTAAAATATTTTTTTTTTTATATCATAAGATAGCAAACAAGCAGATGGGTCTCCTGATGGAAAGAGTCAACCATCGCCTATAGACACCAAAGATGTTAATGGTCCGTTGCTATCTTGTGGCGAGGTCTAATGCCACTTGCATAAGTTTACCGGCTACCTTACCCTCCAAACCGGAACACGACAGCGACAAGCACTGACGCTATTGCGGCAGGAATAGGTAAGGCGGTGGTACCAGACCCGGGCGAGACAATGCAGAACTCTACCACCTAGTAGCCACGATGGCAGTGACTCGAAAGCCAATCGGTCGCCTTTTACGACCTGCCTGGCAGAACGGCAGTTGGCCTATTCTACAAAGGAGGCCGGGACCAACACGGCGAAAATATATCTTCGCTATTATTGATTTATTCTAGGTATTTATATTCCTAGTATAACCGTAGTATTAAGATGGATTAGTTTATTTTAATTTGTAAGGCTGTAAGGGTGTACTGGTTTCATATTACAAAACTGCAACAATATTAAGTGTATTAAACTTTCAACTCCCAATATAAGGCATATAAATTGGATCCTGGACATAATGAGGCATTTTAGTAGTTACACTAGGTAGAATAACGACATTAATAATCATGAGACTGCTGAGTGGTAAGAGTACACTAGTTACTTTTACGGTATTGCCTTTGGGATTATTACAGGGAATTCAATATTTGTTACAAAAAATTTGTAAAGCCAATTTATAACCTATGTTTAAACCTCTCTGTGAGAATATAACAAAGAATTTAATATTCTTGCCGTCTTTTTACAGGTTATATTTGAAAGCTTCATGTACTTACTATTTTATTATAAAAACAAAAACAATCTTGCTGTAATGTATCTTTTCTCCACCGAATAAGCAACTTTTTTATGAGACTATATTTTTCTTTAATAAGTTTCCTTTATTAAAAATGTATGAAATAACAAATTCAAAAATTTAATCTTAGAATAAAATTGTGTAATATATTATTTAAAAATCTGAATATTTAGATGACAAGAAAGCCCGGGATTAATTGTTTATCAATCACTTTTGTAACGTGAATGTATACAAATTAAATATTTCTACGGTTGTTATTTTTACAGCATTCAGTGTTACTATGGATTCCTTATAGATCGTTGTGAATCTTTGAAATTCTTATGCATTACTTCGGGAAAATATATACTAGACCAATGACACTAAGATCTATGTTAAGATATTCAGCTTGAGCTGATAAATCGTAAGTTTCTAATAATCCGGATGAACTTTACCTGCTGCTCCCGAAACTCCATTACTTATGGGGGTCGGGCAAATATTAATTTATCTAGGGGTTGAATCGATCTATATGAAATTGAAATGCCAAATCATAAAATGTATGGGCTCTACGAGCACTTTATATATTTATTCGATAAATAGTGTAAGGAATACTGATTTATACAATACAATAATACTAGCTGACTTGCCAGGCGCATACACAGATCCCGTTCCCGTGGCATTTTTAGGATAAAAACTGTTTTATGTCCTACGCTAGATTTCACAGTATCTTCTTGCCAAATTTTACCCAAATGTGTTCCGTGGTTTAAAAGATAGACAGTGTCAGGGTTTTACCCACATAGTTACCAATTTCGTGGGATTTCTGGGATAACAACTATTCTATGTCCTCTCTCGGCTCTCTAACTACCTTTGTAAGAAAATTCATTTAAATCGGTTCAGTGGTTTAGGTGTAAAAAAGGGAATGAAAAATAAAGTTTCTTTTGCATTAAAGATTATTAGGGATTATTTTAATATATATTCATGTTGACTGGTAATAGAAGATTGTACACATTGAAAGATACAGTAGTTAATAGCTATAAATAAACAATAAAAATATAGTAAAAAAAATACGAGTACATATCTTTAACTGTCCTTACCCTTTATCAATATTTTCGCTTTCATTTTTTTAAACCAAAAATATTAATTTAACTAACACCTATAACGATTAGCCGAAGATATTTAGTCCCACAATATGATCGGTGGCGAGCCTATCGCCAACCGGGCACTTTTTTCAATCTCGGTAACGTTGGTTTTGTCAAAAACCTGAAAAACCTGGACTAAAATGCCTTCTTAACGGGACAAAGCGCTGGAGGCGCCAATGGGGCGTAGCTATAGTTTTGTTATTCGAGCTCGAGGGTTCTAAAATATACAAACTATAGCTTTCTTACTTCTTCTGAAATATACAAAAGTTAACTAGTTGTATTCCGACCTTCAAAGTGATGCAATAAATAATTTCCGGCCATAATATAATTATTATCGCTATAATTGGTTATCGCTAGAAATAGTCTATAATCGTCATCAGGTTGGTAAAAAGGGGCGATGGAGATTACCAACCGACGAACCGGTGAATTATTGTGAACCGTATAATATACAGACAATCAGTTCACTACTTCGCTAGAAAACTGGCGAAATTATACTTTTTTTGGTTAAAAACTTTAAGTTAGAAAGTATTTTCCATTAGGCTCTTCGTATCAAGATGAAAAATAAACACCACGAAATATTAGCGGAAGTCTCGTTAAAGAATTTTCAAAGGTCAAACCTCTAACAGAATCATAAATCAAGTCTTATACTTGAGAAAAAAATTATTTTTTATCTCTATAAGTCGTTAAGGACTGTTACAAATCTCTTTCACTCGACTTCCTTTTTCCGGCTTAGCATATCAAATAAGTTAAAGTTAAATGTCCCTCGATAGTATTTAAATATTCTCATTTAATTTTAAGAACATAATTTTAGCATATTTTCCGGCAAGAACTTTTTATATATAAATCTTTTAACATAAATCTGCAATCAAATGTTTTCTAACAAGGAATTTGATTTATCAATTTGTACATTTATTTCATGAACTTCATTTGAAAAATCCATAATCAGCAAAGTGCGAGTTTTTCCACGTGCACTTTAAAATTCCTTAGTTACTCGTCACAATCGCAAAACTATTTTTCTTCCATAAATTCCGTTGCAAAAATGAAATCTTTTTTAATTTCTACGGAATGTGTATCTAGATAATTTTTCATTTTGCCTCAAAGTTGATAATTGACTACCTTCTTTGGTCAATTAGTTAGCGATCTTAACTATGCCATCTATGGTGCTCGGCTTAGATTCCCGATAGGAATATAAACAAATGTTGATAAGCATAGGTATTTGTAACTATATAATATGTGTTTTAGCAGTTATCTCGTGCTTTGGAAAACTTGAAATATAGGTATTTGTGTTTATGCGTTTTGATATTTAATGAATATATTTTCAGTATTTATATATGTATTTCTTTGTACCTATTGGTTTCCTTGTCTAATACCCATATCGCTAGTAAATAATTTGCTTACTTTATTTTTTCTTCTAATTTTAGAAGTTAGATCTATTCTTGCAGTTTGTTCAGCGATATACCTAATAACTTGTTTTCCTTTAAACTTACCATCATATACATTTTTTTCATAAATACAAATAAACCATTTTTAAAGAATTTTAATTGTCTATGAAATCCTAAAATACAGTAAAAGAAATTATATTTGAATTTCATAAATACAAATAAACCATTTTTAAAGAATTTTAGTTGTCTATAAAATCCTAAAATACGGTAAAAGAAATTATATTTGAATTTTTTTTACGAAAATGCACCTGGTGGGACTAAGTATCTTCTAATTGTACCTCTGCCTTCTCTTAAGGGTTCGGGCTTGAATACCTATACTTTTTTTGAAGATTCTGAAATGTTAAAAAAACAGTCCAACAAAGTAAACAATAAATATTTAAAAACAAATAAGATCAATACAGAATCTTATACTAAAAATCCGTATATGTCTGAGAATTATTTGTATTCCAAAGACATAAATTACTTTTAAATTTATTTCCCTTTTTCCATTGTCTTTTCTGCATCAGAATTTAAAAAATGGGTTCCTTTTGAAGAATACGTAATGAGATGAGGGGTTAATAGGGAAACACTAATAAGACAAACAAGATGAAAGAAACAAGAAAGTAATTTATCACAAGACATTCCTCGTGCCGATTCGGGCTCCTTTTTTTTAAGGAATAGATCAACTGCCTTGCTGATAAGCATGTCGTAAAAGGCGAAAGAACTAAACTTGTAACTGACATCGTAACTACTAAATAGGTAGTAGAATTCTGCAACGTCTCTCCAAGTTTTGGTACCACTGCCTTGCATATTCCTATCGCAATAAAATAAAATAATAAAATAATTTAAAAATCCCCGATTTAAAGAATATAGTACAGAGTGATAATAAACATTAAAAGCTTTTTTTATAAGTACATTTGCTAGAGATTTAATGAAAACTCAAAAAAATCCATCAAGGCTGCGGTCACTATTTTAATTTCAACATAAATATATAGCATAACAATAATATATTTCTAAACTAAGCACATTATTATAAAACTACATAATTAGTTCATTTAATAGCAGCCCTGGCCGATTTTCTTGGGTTTTTTTATTAAGTCTCTGCGAGAGATCATATTAACTTACAAAAGCTCTTTACGTTTATTATCTCTTGTCACATAAATTCTTTAAGTGGGTGATTTTTTAATTATTTTATCCTTTTCCATTATATTTTGAGCGTCGTGGGTTTTTCCAAAATTGTTAATTTTGCTCTTAATGAATTAAAATTACCAAAACATTATTTTTATTAATCGAAAAATCTTTTCAACAACCTCCATAATAGCACAGCACTGGAAGATATAAAGCGATTGAGAAGCATTTTACGCCGGTTGCAAACCAAGGAAATAGAATAAAGGCCATAAAATTGCCTTTGTCCTTTAGCTCTACACTCATAATTTTGCGCTTAAATCGTGTATGACATAGAATTTATGAAGTTATATTTTTATTTTAACTTCCCACTACGTATGTAGATAAGGAATTACTGATTTTACCCCGATTTTCGGAAATCAAGTTTTTACCAGGTTTCCGACTATTTTCACGATGACATCAGCATTTCTGTATGTATGTACGTGTGTGTGTATGTGTGTATGTAAACATCTCATAACTTTTGAACGGCTGAACCGATCGAAACACTGTTGGCATTCGATTGGATACCGCTCAACTTAGACTTCCTGAAAATTTGAACCGATTCGGTCCAAGAGATTTTGAAAACTTTTGAAAAAACACCTTAAAAATTTTGGCGAAACAGTATTTTTTAATATAACTTCCAGATTTATGTACCGATCGAGTACAAAAACTAATCAGCTCTATTTTTCAAAAAACTACATCTAATACATAAATTGCATCAAAATCAGTTTATCCGTTTCAAAGTAATCATTAACGAAAAATTTTGAAAAAGGTATTTTTCGACTTAGCCAATCATTTTTGGTATTCTGCGATATTTAAGTACTAAAAAAATACGTCAAATGCCGTTTCAAAAATCAAAATCGACTCTAATTCTCAAAACTTATAGCTTTTCAAATATTAAAATTAAGTAGTTTTTAGTAAACTTGCTTATTTTTTTTAAATAACCTTTTAGTTAATTCAACGATTGACTTAAAAATCTTATCAGCTTTTCTCCTTTCAAATCTGCGTCAAATACCGTTAATTTAATCAAAATCGATCAATTTGTTTGGGATTTATCAATGAAGAAAATTATAAATAAAATGTTTTTTGCCATTGCATCGAAATTTTTCAACCTATCGATTATTTAGCTAAAGCAATATTTTAGATCTCAAAAATTGCGTTAAATGCCATCATCGTTTTCAAAATATACAGCTTTACAAAAATTAATATACTGCCATTTTAACAAAATAGATGTTCGAACTGAAAAATTTATGCTTTAAATATTTTTACTCTTTTGAGCTTAAAATACCTTAATTCAGTGGAAAATTTCAGGGATGGCCCTTGGGGTCAACCGTTTACATATTTTTTTTCTAAAATTTTTAGAGTTTCTGTATCACACCCTACAGAAATAATTATTTATTGAGTTATAGCGGTTTTTAAATGTATGGTAGCTAAAATAAAATACTGCAGCACCCCTTAGTGATTTACCACCGTAACATCTACTTAATAATAATCTATACTATTCAACCGTATGCTCATTACTGATAACCACGTCGAAATCGGACTAATAGTTTTGGTTTTGCACGAAAAAATATTTACTGCAGAGGTACTGCAGTCATCGTAAGACAGAAAATATAAAAGCATGCATCAATCAATACCAGAAACGATCACTGAATAACGCATAAAAATTAGGCTAGTAGTTTTGCAGGTAAATGGCAACATTGGTTTGTATAAGCAAATTGTTTACTGCAGCGTCGTCTGGTAAGTTGTTACAGTAACAATACCGTTTACAAACATACACCAATCAAATCCAAACCCTTCAACAAAACCGCATAAAAATCAGACTAGTAGTTTCGGAGATAAATGGTAACATAGGCTTGTACAAAAAAATGTTTACAGCAGCGCTCCTCGTAAGTTGTCACTGTAACACTTATCTAAGAAGATGCACTAATTCAAACCAAAACCATCGCTGAAAACCACATCAAAATTGGATTAATAATTTAGGAGATAAATGGCAATATTGGCTTGCCCAAACATCCTGTCACCTCAAACACATATACCATTTCCGTAGCGTCGTGGATAATTAAATGAAATCCAATTAGCACACATATTGTTTGCTGTTTTAAAATTTTGTGTTTCAATATAGGGAATTAATTTCCTTTGAGTTTCAAACAATAGTCTAGTCAACATGTGCCTTTGAGGTCTTAATTTTTAGTTCGCCTCGGAAAATTATAATCGAGGTATCATTCGATTCGTCATCGCATTTAGAAACTTTTTGAAAATCTTGGAGTTTTGATTGCAAAAATTACAAAAGTTATAAACAATTTAGTAAAAAAAGCGTGGTTTTGTTTTTTGCGAATATCTCAAAAAGTATTCAATATTTTCAAAATTTGAAAAAAGATCCATAAAAAGGAAGAAATTTCCTAAAAAAAATCCTTCGGGATCTCTAGGACCAATATTTATATTTTTTTTTTTTTTTTTTTTATATCATAAGATAGCAAACAAGCAGATGGGTCTCCTGATGGAAAGAGTCAACCATCGCCTATAGACACCAAAGATGTTAATGGTGCGTTGCTATCTTGTGGCGAGGTCTAATGCCACATGCATAAGTTTACCGGCTACCTTACCCTCCAAACCGGAACACGACAGCGACAAGCACTGACGCTATTGCGGCAGGAATAGGTAAGGCGGTGGTACCAGACCCGGGCGAGACAATGCAGAACTCTACCACCTAGTAGCCACGATGGTAGTGACTCAATAGCCAATCGGTCGCCTTTTACGACCTGCCTGGCAGAACGGCAGTTGGCCTATTCTACAAAGGAGGCCGGGACCAACACGGCGAAAAGGGTTTTTCTAGAGGGTTGAAAATACGGCCGAAAACGGGAACTCTCGCTTGCGTAAGCTCTGCCCACTTTGGACCTTTAATGAATAAATATTATTTAAACTTATTAAATATGAAAATTAAGAAATGAAAAAATTCAGGCACATATAGGATAGATCAATAAACAATAATCCGGCGATCAAACATTTTTATCGCGATTTTCCAATTAAATATCCATTAATCAATTAACAATTTTTTGAAGCACGAACATCAACATTGAAAGTACGATAGTTGTTAAACTATTAACCTGGGATTTTTTTGTTTAAATAATATTTTTTCATTAAAGGTCCAAAGTGGGCGGATCTTACACAAGTGAGAGTTCCCGTTTTCGGCCGTATTTTCCACCCTCTAGAAAAATTATAAGTATTGGTCCTAGAGTCCCAGCAGGTAGGATTTTTTTTAGGAAATTTCTTCCTCTTTATGGACCTTTTTTCAAATTTCAAAAATTTTAAATACTTTTTGAGATATTTGCAAAAAACAAAACCACCCTTTTTTTACTAAATTGTTTTTTACTTATGTAAAAAACAATTTAGCAAAAATTACGTAACTTTTGTAATTTTTGCAATCAAAACTCCAAATTTTTCAAAAAGTTTCTAAATGCGATGACGAATTGAATGACACCTCGATCATAATTTTCCTAGGCGAGCTAAAAATTTAGACCTCAAAGGCACATGTTGACCAGACTACAAAGGATAAAACACGTTTCTTGATCTAATGGAAGAACTGAATATAAATTCATATACAATAAGCAAGATTTATAAAAAAATACAGTTATTTATGTAAGGAAATATTTTTTTAATTCATTTATTAAGGGGAGTCCATTAATTACATGAGACAATTTTAGAGTTTTTTCGATTCTCACTCCCCAGTGGCTGTGATGTGAGAATTTGCTCGAACCACACTTGTCTCCCGTGAGTTTTTGAAACGCTTATTTTAAATTATTTTTGTGTTATAGCACTCACCCCGTGCTTGGGAATCTGGAAAAACCTTAAAAACAGCAAAGAAAAATATCGACACGCGGGATTTGAACCTGCGACCATTTTCCTAAAGCTTATTTTTAGTTAGTATATGTTAAAGGATTCGTAAAAATCGTAAAAAAATCTTAATTATGCTTATGATTTCTTAGGACTATACCATATTTTAATAAAAACACACGTAAGTTAATCCAGTTTTCCTTCAATTTCATACTGTTTTTTACTTTTCTCTCTGACTGGCTGACTGATTCTCGGCAAGTCAACGTCACCCTTTCCCATACGAGATTTGGTGTGATTTTGGTCAACCTCCACTCCTCTTAAAAGCCTTCCCTAACACTAAGGCCGAGATAAATAGTCGTTGCTATAGCAACTGCTTAGCCAATGAAATTCCATTAGATAGACGTTACTTAGCACGATAATTCCGATGAAAGTCGACTTAATACTTAGCCATTGCTTGGCTAAGCCATAGTATAGATTTCCGAGTATAGTATAGATATCCGAGTCGAGAAAAATTATTGAAGTTTTTCTCTAAAATCCCAAATTTTAGTAGCATCTCAGAGCCTGGTAGCCTGGCTACCATCTCAGAGCCTGGCAGTCTAACTCGCAAGGGAATTGGCGTGATAATAATAATTTGATATGACAGTGAACAAGCTGATGGTTCTTCTGATTGAAAGAGAAACCATCGCCTATAGACATCCAATATATTGATGATGGGTTTCTGTGATTAAGGCAAGGGTTGGGATGCTACTGGTATAATGGCAATCTTACCCTCCAAACTGAAAAACGACAGCTAAATGCACGGGGTTGGTATTTTCATTACCACAGGGATAGATAAGGCGATGATGGCGGATGATGAGGCGGGTTGTTGTAATCCGATCGAGATATTGCAGAACTCTATCACCTAATAGTCATGATGATAGCTTTCCTTCGTCTTTTACGAGATGTCTAGCAAAGGCAGTTGATCTACATGGGACACAGTAAAAGTTTTGCACTTCTAGCTAATCGGAACTATTTGAATTTCGAATGTTATATTTTTAAAACGTTGCAACCTTCTTAGTAATAAAAAAAAAACAATTAGTGGGAAATGATTTGTCAATTGTTTTTTATCACACACAAAATTCTATGTACGCAACGAAAATGGAACTAAGTCGAAAAGATTTTAGAGCGATGATTTTTTATGATTTTAAAAGTTCTCTTTCTCCGCAAGACTGTGCCGCTCGTCTTCAAAATGCTTTTAGGAGAGAAGCACCTTGTTTGAGAACCGTGGGGCGATGGTTTGCTAAATTTGAGAGAGATCGAGTTTCTTTGACGATGACGATTTTCGTGAAGGGCGGCCTTCAACTGCCGTCAACGAAAATAATGTGCCTACTGTTAAGCGGTTAATTGAAGAAAACCCCCGGATTACCTATGAGACAATTCGAGGACTATTGGGGATTGGTATGAGCCAAATTCAGAAAATTTTACACGAAGAATTGAAAGTTCGGAAATTTGTTGTCGTTGGATCCCTCATGAACTGACAGCGGAGCAGAAGCGGGCTCGCGTGGAATGGTGGACAGATGCTACTAAAGTACGACCACGGACATTCTAATGTTGTGTTTATGACATTTTCACAGGAGACGAAACGTGGATTTATTGTTTTGAATCCGAAAAAAAACAGCAATCTTGTGAATGGGCGTTTGAAAATGAGAACAGGCCAACAAAAGTGAGACAGGCGAGAAACGTTGGTAAAAAAATGATCGCGTTTTCTTCTCAGCTACCGGTCCTATCTGTACAATTCCACTTGAAGATTAAAAGAGTGTTAATGTTGAGTGGTATACCACCATTTGTTTGTCGTCCCTGGGGGTGTCAGAAAAAGTTCGCGAAAGACGACCCAAAAGCCGCATTCTCCTACACCATGATAACGCTTCTTCACACACGGCCAACAAAACAAAGTCATTTTTAGCTTCCGAAAAAGTACATCTCGTCACTCATCCTGCGCATAGCCCCGACCTAGCACCCTGTGATTTCTGTGTTTTCCCCAAAATCAAAGATTTGATGAGAGGTTTTACTTTTACCAACTCCGGAGAGGCAGTGATAGCGTTCAATCAGCACGTAGAAAACATGACTTCAGATCTGTGGTCCTCCTGTTTTAAAAAATGGTTTGATCGCATGAAAAAATGTTTAAATTGTAAAGGAGATTATTTTGAAAAGCAATAAACATAATTTTTTGAATATAACATGTTGTTTTTTAAAATTACGCAAAACTTATAGTGTGACCTACGTATTCTACAAAAAAGGGTTCGTATTCTAGACTTATCGAGCTAACACGACTTGTTAGGAATCATAACATAATGTGTAGCCTATTTTAATGAAATGCTTTCCATTTATTACTGGTCTAAATAACTTTTTAGTTCGATTTGATATTAGAACCCAACCAAAGAGTCTTACTGCTAGATTGAAGCAATTTGATACGATAACTCACAATAAATAATATACACATAGACACAAGTTGAAAGAACAATCTTTGAAAATTTTAGATAAAAATTCCTAAAGCATATTCGTATCCTGTTCGCATCAAAAGGGAAATTCCCTGTGGTATCAATCACGTGTCCGATTTTATGCATGCCCTTTATTTTATTGGATGTGACATATCTATCGGCATCTCATCTGTATGGATATTGAAATGAAATATGAAAATGTAATCTATTTTAGATTTTACACTTTCGACCGTTGGTACTTGGTACAGCCACGGGTAAATATTGTTTTTCTTAATATAAATAAATAGCAAACATGCAAATAACTCTCCAGATGTAAAGAGAAACTATCACCTATAGACATTAAAGATGTTAATGTTGCGTTGCTATCCGAGTGGTGGGATGACCACATGCGTTAATTTACCGGCTACCTTTAACCTTATGCAGTACACAACAGTGACAATTATTGACGCTATTGTGGCAGGAATAGATATGGTGATGGTACCATATACCTGGACAAAATATAGCGGTATTCTATCATCTAGTAGTCACGTCGGCAGTGACACGTGTATCAATCGTTCATTTTTTACGAATTGTTTAGCATAATGGTAGGTGGTCAATTCTTCGAAGAGGTGCCGCGCCAACATGGCGTCTTTTATGCCTTCATTTACTTATTGCTAGGTATAGGCGTCCTTTCTATATGCCCATCTCACATGAATCCTCACCAGTCGCCCATAGATTTCCCAATGTTGCCCGATCTTCGAATGGTAGTCTGATTACGTATCTTTTTTGCCATCCTGGCAACCATTTCTTTGTTAATCCTAGAGTCATTCCATTTTCTAGATACCTCCACTTTAGTAGGTAATTTAATGTAAATGACTTTTATTATTTACCTTACGTCTGTGTTTGGAATTCAATCCTCGTTCCATCGTTCTTTGTTCTACTCTAATTTTGTGTATAATTTGTCTTATACAGATTGCATGGTAAAAGACATTTTTTATATAATGATATAGCAAAACAAACAGATGGCTCTCCTGATGGAAAGAGAAACCATCGCCTATAGACATAAATGTTGTTAATAGTCCGTTGTATTCTTATGGCTACCTTACACTCCAGACCGAAAGACGACAATGATAATGAAAAAAAAAATGAAGTTATTGCAGAAAGAATAGGTAAAGCGTTGGTAGCATATATCTAGGCGAGACTTTGCGGAACTTTACCACCTATAAGTAGTCACGATTGTCGTGATATACTTAGCCAATCAGTCACCTTTTATGACCTGCCTGACAGAACGGCAAGTGGTATTTTTTTAAAAAGAGACATTTGAATAATACATGTTAAAGAACATAATGGTTAATAGTCATCTGTAAGAAGTAAGCAATAACTACATAGTAAACCCCAATGAAAATAGTGTAGTAACATCCAAAAAGTATGTTCACCGTGAACTGAACACGGAGAGCGTTCTGTGTTTTTTGCCTTAAACTTGCGGTATTTCAACATCATTACTGTTGCTTCCCTATTGAGGTGGTACTAGATGAACGCAAAAGGCATGAAGCGAATGAGGTAACTTGAGGTTCTGCCATGCCACCATTTTGTCTGTTTTTGCTACAATAGCGTCAGTAACTGCCACTATGGTATTTAGATTTACAGGGTAAAGTAACCGGTAAACCTATACATCAATCAGGTATTCCAAACCGCTGAATGGATGGTAATGCAACATTAAGATTTTTGGTGTCTATAGGCGATGGTTTTCTCTTTCCATCAGGCGAGTCATCTACTTATTTGCTATCCTACACTATGAAAGAAAGTCAATATACCCTAGAGAATTTTATGGAAATTGTTCTATGGATTTTTATACAAACATGTTCGAAATATACTTTACTGAAAGGTTGAAAACGTGATCATTCTCCAGCGACTGTCATACATTTTATTCGTGCTGTACATTTTTTTATATATATACAAACACTAAAAGAGATTTCACGCGGATTTTTATTAATTTACAAACCGTATTCGGTATTGAATCAGCGAGTGTTTCAATAGTCAACAAAATTGCAATCAATGTGTAAAGAGTTCGTATGGATTCCGTATTGGGTTGTCTGTTTTTTGATTGTTGGTTATTGTTACGTAATTATATACCGAACAATATGGTTATGATGACTGTACATTTTTATCTTATACTATTATTAATGCAATTTTTATATATTTGTAAGTAATTAGTCGTTTTCCAGATTATGTTTCACGTAAGTCTGGATCCTATAATAATAGGTATGGTAATTTGTAGCTTATACTTCTTAGGAACAATGTAGCTTTCTATTTTCTATTGGTGAAAGAATTTTCAAAATCGGCTTAGTGGTTCAAGAGATTACTTTCTACAAACAAACTCACAACATACAAATTTTATCTTTTTAAAATATTTTATAGTTAATATTATATTATTAGATAAGTTTTTCGAAAACTGCTGTTACGTTTTGTAAGCCAAAAATTTGATTTATCACAAAGACTTTTACAAAGTACATTTAACTCCTGGATTTATTCAGAAAGCTTCGTTTCAAAAAGTTTAAGTTTAATACTTTCTGAGTATTACAATTAGTGCCTCATCTATTGTACCAAATAATGTTCCCAGGTGTGGTGGTACTCGTACCTCGGATGACTTCGATAAGCTATTAGAACAAAAATAAGCGATCATCGTTACATAATATTAATAAAATTCAGCAACATATATCATTACCCTTCTTTTGTTAAAATAGCAAATATGCTGATGGCTCGTGATGGAAAGAGATAACCATCACCTATGTATATAATATGTTAATGGTACGCTGCTATCCATATGGCAGGGTGTTATGCCATGTGCATGCATAAGCATTAGCTAACCGAAAAAACAGTTGATTGATGGTGAAATAGTGTGTTTATTGTCATTTGATTTATTTTCCATAATCTTTCTGAAGTTAATAATTTTAAAGTAGTAGACGCGTAAAAACTTTTGTTGCTAGATGGAAACCGCCAGATATCTAGGCTCTATTTTAGTAATATTTTATATTTAATCGGAAATTATGTAATTTAATATATTTATTATAACATCAACTCCTGGTATATGAATAAATAATTGATTTCGGATGGCTGTATAGTTTTACGCGAATTACCTTTAAAAACCTTTCAGATCGACCTTTTACTCAATTCTTTCTCTGATTTTAAGTAAATTTTATACCGAGATAATAAATATTTCTTGAAGATTAATAAAATAGTTCCGGCGTCAATGAAAACGTGGCACGACGTTTTAACAAATCCCATACTTTAAACGAGCAGTTTTTGTATTATATAATATTATTATTATTGTATTATAATTGCATGTATTTAGTTTTTCCGAAAGGGTTCTAATGATTTTTATGACTTTTTTTATTTAGGTAGTATTATATCAAGATTGATCTAGGTAAGTGTCATCTCGATGATTCATTTTTAGAAAACGTAGTTTTTACCAAAAAAAGAAACCGGGCAAAGCTCGGTCAACCAGTTACTAAACTACTAAAGCGAGTAACGGGTAATAGCTAGTTTAACAAAAATCTATAAATTTATTTACTCGTATTTATTCTTTATTATACACCTTTACAAAAAATAGGTATAAAAGGCGGACTTAACGGAAATTCTGGCTGAACACTTTGCTCGCCCCAAAAGCCCGGTTTCGGTAGGGGGCATTTGGACCAACTGCTTAAGTTCATTTCGAAAAAAAAAGGACTTAAGGGCGCGTATTCGATTCGTACCGAAAACTTTATGTTTATAATTTTTTTCCACAGAAATATCGTAATAATGTGAGCGGATTATTCGAAGAATATTACAGTTTTATCACGACTACGTCTTGATTATTCGATTTATCGCAGATTCAAAATTTAGGGAGGCTTGCACCAAAATGATTAAACGCATTTAGTCTCTTAAACATGTTTAGCAAAATCAAAACGCCATAAAAGCTGTCACTTTAAACGTATTTAGTGACTTAAAATGATTTAAGAATTTTTTTTTATATATATCATAAGATAGCAAATAGGTCTCCTGATGGCAAGAGTCAACCATCGCCTATAGACACCAAAGTTGTTAATGGTGCGTTGCTATCTTGTGGCGAGGTCTAATGTCACATGCATAAGTTTACCGGCTACCTTACCCTCCAAACCGGAACACGACAACGATAAGCGCTGACGATATTGCGGCAGGAATAAGTAAGGCGGTGGTACCAGACCCGTGCGAGACAATGCAGAACTCTACTACCTAGTAGCCCACGATGGTAGTGACTCGATAGCCAATCGGTCGCCTTTTACGACCTGTCAACGACGAAAGGAGACCGGGACCAACACGGCGAGCGAGCAAGAATTTGGTGCAAGCCGCCCTTAATTTACAAAAGATTGCGCGCGAGGATTTATAGTGTTTTTTAAACAATTCTTCTAAATAAATGAGTTTATATAACGGACTAAAAAAAAACAGTATATTAAATATTACCTTATTTCACATATAAAGGTATCTATTGAAATACTTACTGATAAAAAAAATGTTAAAGTGCGCTGATTTTTAATTTTATTAATATTATTTTTTAATATCCAACAATAATATTTTCGTCGTTTTGCACTCTAGGACCATATATTATGTTGGAAAATGCATAAAATAAAATATTTTGGCACCATACAATAGTTGTATTCGTCTTGAAGATAACTCTGACGCCTATTTTCGTAAAACGCTATGCAGTGATTGTCTTCGTTTTAAAAAACCGTTAACAAAAATTATATTCTTGCTTTGTAGTGCACTAAATCAAGACTTAACCTTGAAAAAACTGTAATATCCTTTGAATAATCTGCTCACATTTTTACGATATTTTTCTTGAAAAAACTTGAAAACATGAAGCTTTCGTTGCAAATCGAATACAACTTTGGGCTGGCAGAAAAGCAATAAGGGGTAGGTGTAACACATATATATGTATTTTACATTAAAAGTATATAATATTAAAGATATACAACATAATAAACTACAAAAATACTAAAATAAACTACAAAAATAATAAATACTAAATAATTTTTGTCTAAGATAATGTAACATTATAAATATGCATTCAATCTAAACAAATGATTAAAATTATGATGGAGTTGTGACTTGTGACATATACAAAGAAGAAAGAAAAAAATCAATTGAGTGAGGTCGATAGTAGGTATATACTGAATACATGTTTTGACATGTATTCAGTATATACCTACCATCGACCTCCAGAAAATAAATACGTAAAGCGAAAATGTTATACCAAGGAATATGAAATTAGCCACATTTAAGTTTATATAGAGAAGAAGAGAAGATAGATATTTTTATGTAATACTAGATGCCACTTTCGACTTTGTTCGCGTGACCCATACTCATTACTTTCTTTTAACCAGTGTAAATTCGTGTAAAAATGTAGCTTATGTCACTGCTGGATAGTGTGTAGCTTCCTAATGGTAAAAGAATTTTAAAATACATAGGTAGTTTTTGAGTTTATGCGTTTACAATTAGGGACCATCCATATATTACATCACACGAATTTCATGATTTTTTGACCTCTCCCCCGTCCTTCACAACTGGTCACATTTGTGAGACCCCCCTACCTAGTGTAATGTCACGTATTTTACAATGTTACATTGGAATGATGATCTCATTCGATTATTTTTTATCTATACAGTTGTTATATATTGAAAAAATGTGATTTGTCAAAATTTGGGACCCTTCCCTACCTCTTGTCACACAATGTCACACTTCTTTGACCCACTCCCTCCCCATTAACGTGTGACGTAATTTATGGATGAAGAAAAGTACAAATACTTTGAACACTGAATATCGTCAGCATTTGGCAAAACTCCATGTTAACTTGAATTGATATAGTATTAAAAGCACTTGCACTGTTTTGCTTTATTTTTATTTACTAGCACCAACCGGTTTCGTTGTTTTTTTTAAATTTATTTTTTCGTTTTGTTTTTATTTATTAACACCGACCAGTTTCGTGTTTCAACGCATCATTAGGGCAACAAATCAATATAATATGATATTGATTTGTTGCCCTACTGATGCGTTAAAATATTAGGCCGATTAAACGTAAGTATAGCCGATTTTAATTAATAGTTAACAATGTCTCATGACAGTTTTAATAATTTTGATGCGTAAAAACGAAACCGGTTGGTGTTAGTAAATAAAAACAAAGTGAAACAGTACAAGTTCTTTTAATACTATATAAATTCAAAAGTACAAATGTTTTTTTATAATATTAGTTTAGATGTATAGATTATTAGAAATAAACAAAATTAATATCAAAACATTATACATACTGCCATGCTTTTGACACAAAGTTTTGTTTATGATTAAGGTCTTTTGTCAAACTTAAAAGAGATTTTATTGTTTAGTATATAAGGTTACTTTTAAAGATCCAGCCAAATTTTAAAATTAGGAACTAAATATTGAATTAAAAGTGCGTTTAATCCTTAATATAAAATTATTATAAGATAAAATAAAAATATCTAAATTCATGAATTCTTGTGATGCCTTGTGAATAAACTCTGTAATGCTGACAGTGTGTCATTTTACATTTACCTATAATTACGATAGTATCTATTATGTAATATGTAGCTCTTAGTATACTCATTTTTACCGGTCACTTTTAATTTGGTTGAAGGCCCTAAAATATTTATGTTCGAATTTTGCGTAATTAAAATTATATCCATGCATTTTGTTTGTTGTTTCGGATAAAAATGAAATTTTGAATCTTTAAAATTATTTTTTCTATGACATAAATGGAACATATTATCAATTCTGAACAGTCTCTGATTTGGTAACCCTGTATAATAAAACTGCGTCATAGTTATTTTATCCGATAATTTATCTTTCTTAATTTTTCGTTCATTACTTCTTTAATTCTGTTCTGTTTTTTTAATTTCAATTATTTTAATTCAATTTTAACTGAATAAAAAAGTTACCAATATTTTTTAACTCTAAATAAGGTTTGTTACTACAAAATGAAAATCCGTAATTGGCTTATGATGTGATTTTATTCAACAATTTCTTTTATTGTGATATGCTGTGGATTTTTGTTGAGGAATAAATAAACAAAGAAATAAATAAATAACTTATACTCGCTTCTTATACTAATATTTGAGGGATACACAATTTTTATACATATATGTTATCGCCTCTGTGCTTTAGAGGTCCAGTGTCAGTGACCACATAAATCTGGATTCGATTCCCGGGTCGGACAATTCAAATGTGTTTTTCCAGTTTTCTTATAAAAGCACCCAGTTGAAGATCGGCTTTCCACCATCACATTGTGGGACGAAAGAGTATCTATCTTTGACTAATTGTGGGTGCACTGGATGTACCTCTGATTACCTCTTCGGGGATGTTTCTACTATCTACTAATACTCAAATTTATTATTATAGTTAAATAAACTTTTATTAAAAGCAAAAGTATTAATATTGCAGTATTCAAGAATAACAAAATTTTCGCCTCGAAATTAAAATCGTAAATCAATATTATCGTAACATTCATTTCGATAGCGTCTTATAAAATTCATTCAAATAAATTCTGTGTCATAAGGAATGGAATCCCGTTTTCAATCCCACCTTCGCTATGAAATAGTGGAGCTAATACGCAAAGTGATTTAAGTGAACCTTACGAATATGAAATGGCCTTTTACGGAATGCTCGTAGCCTTGGCTATGCTTTTCTGAATGTTTTTTATTTACTGATGATTTAAAAATATTTGATAAAGTACATCTCAAATTATAATATAAAATTATATCTTGATAAAAAGTGTGAGGTCGGAACACCATCCTTCCGCATCTACCCTTGCGTTCTACTAACCTTCCGAGTCTACTTATCCACCGCTACCCTTTATGTCCTATTTTGCCCTAACCTGTCACCACTACCCTTTTTATTTTACTGTTTCGATTATTCGAAGTGAATGGTCATATGTAACTGTTCAATTTGCTTGTATCTTCTTTATAGTCATAGATAGTCAAACTTTGGAACACTAATCTTATACAGTTTTTCCAAGTAGCTATGATATTGGAATTTTTCCAAGGAGCTTCAACAACATTCTCAGAAGCCATAATCACATTAGTAACTAACTTTTTGTGTTGCAAGTGTTAGTAGGCAATGATAACTGCTTTCCATCACGTAATTTATGATACTAATAATAAAATTTAAACACTTAAACCAGGAAACAATTATGTATGTGAACACACAAATGCTTGTCTTTGTTTCGAATGCCAAGTTCCATTGCTAGCTAGCTAGTATCGCTAGCCGCTCAACCAACGTCACGGTAAAATGTGGCCTAAAACCGTTTTCAGGACTATGGCTAACATTCGCAATTCGTAAATGATTTTGACGTGAATACGTCTTTAAATTTGCCTTCATAGTGAGGTACAGTTAAAAAAACTGATAGTAAAAAATTGGGGGATACAGTTTGATGTTATAGCTACGGAACTATCATCAACATCCAAAATCTAATTGTAGCGCTGGATAGCCAAATACGAGCAAAGAATTTGACAAGCTGAGCGTGGATTACAATGCTTCCCGGGAAGTGGAAGTGACGCTATTACTTTCGCTGCATTACATAATTTGCATATAGTAGGTATATATTTTGACTCGGAGTAACTATGACGTTCGATTAAGCTGTATTTAAAAGTTTTTGTAAAGATTTATTCATCGTGTATATAAAAAATAATTTTAAATATATATAGTAAATAAATATGGCGTTTAAGTGCAAAATTTAGAAAAAAGATGTAATCAGCCTAAAATTCCTAAAAAGACAAATCAAAATACAGAAACGTACACCGACTAAAAGGGATTTTAAATAGAAAACTATTGAAACCCATGAACCCCCATATAAATGAGTGAAGATGAAGGCGTTCGAATTGAAAATATTACCCCTTACGGTAGACGTATTCACGTAAAAAATACTCAACTGTGTCCATGACACAATCTTAACTCATTCTTTTTATCAAATTTGACTGTTTTATCTAAAGATTAACGTATTGCAAAAATCCAACAAAAACTTTTTACTTTTTTATATTAGTAGGTATAGACAAATTTTTACTTTGGAAAGGCAATATTCCTTGTAATAAAAACACTAATTTATACAAATTAAATTAAACTTCAGGCAATCAGTGTAACTTCTTGAGACATAACGCTTAAGAGTGTAAGCCTACTCCAACATTATCACGCTGTAAACCGGAAATTTAACGATAACTTTAAAGGTATAAATGCTTCCACCATTACGCAGCACCGTATTATGGACTCGCTTTTTGCAAACTTTAGGATCGATCATAAAATTTAGCATTATTTGCAATGTAAATTTTACGGTAATATTTTATTTTCCATCATTAAATTTTGCTGATTCGATTTACGACAGGATTCCAATAAATATCTCCATTATCTTCACACCTTACAATGTTCTCTTCCATTAACGTTTTAACGAGCGCATTAATAAGTTATTATTATAATTTATTACTGACTTTCCATTTCCTGTATATCTGAAACCTTGCAACAAATCTTCACCATATTAAAATGGAACCACACAGAAAGAACAAAACTCTTTTTTTTTGTTTGGAAGTACTAAACAAAAATGAATTTCAAAATCGATTCATAAATGACTCTGAATGAGTTCTGAAGTTTTTTTTAAGTGTTAAAAAAAGAGTTCTGAAGTAATAAAATTAAAAAGAATGCAGCCGAAATGATAATCTCTTTCTTTAAGATAGAGCGGAAGTGAATACGTCATTGCATACGAAACTATTTTTGACGTGAATACGTATTTAAATTTGTTTTCATAGTGGGGAATAATTCAAAAAACTGATGATGACAAATTCGGGGGACACAATTTGGTGTTATAGCTACATAACTACCATCAACATTCAAAATTTAATTATGCCGTTAAATAGCTAAATAATCAAAAAATTTGTTCGATGCTTCGCGGTAGTGAAGGGGGAAGTGCTGCCATTTTTGGGTAATTTCGTATAGAATATCTTTTGACTCGAAACAATTATAACGTTTTTTTATATATCACAAGATAATAAATAAATAATAAATATTCACGGGTTAAATTACACTTACTGATGTAACCCCAAAGCAAGCAAATTATTTGCTTGTGTTATGGGTGTTAGTCAACGATACTAATACGTAGAAATAACTAACGACACTAATTATATAAATACAAGAATATATTTAATAAACACCCAAACCCGGAAATACAAACATTTATGCTCATCACACTAATGCTTGTCCCCGTCGGGGATCGAACCCGTGCACCGTAACATGGCGTAGTCAGGGTAGCTAAACACTCGAACAACGGGGCGGTCAAGATAGCAAACAAGCAGATGGGTCTCCTTATGGAAACAGTCAACCATCGCCTATAGACACCAAATAGCAACGCACCATGCGTTGCTATTTTGTGGCGAGATCTATTGCCATATGCATAAGTAGTCACTGATGTGTTCCGGTTTGCAGGGTAAGGTAGTCGACTTACCCTGCAAACCGGAACACAACAGTGACTAGCACTGACGCTATTGTGGCAGGAACAAATAAGGCGATGGTACAAGACCCGGGCGAGACAATGCAGAACTCCACCACCTAGTAGTCACGATGGTAGTGACTCGTATAGCCAATCGGTCGCCTTTTACGACCTGCCTGGCAGAACGGCAGTTGGCCTATTCTTCAAAGGAGCCCGAAACCAATACGGGGGAAACATTCGATTAAGTTTTATTCGACAGCCTTTGTAAAAATGTATCGATTGCTTAAGTAAAAAAATAATAATTTTAAGTGCCTATAGTAAATATATGACGCCTAAGTGACAGGGCTATTTTAAAAAAATATATCGCCCAGAAAAATATTTACTTATTAATTATTAATTACTAATTAATATAACCAACCAAATCAAAATACAAGGGACGTATACCGTCTGAAAGGGATTTTAAGTAATAATCTAATGATATCTATAAACCACCTTATAAAAGAGTGAAATAGTGCCGAGAACACAAAAGATGAAGGCCTCTGAACCGATCAACGACAGCACTTGTACCACGAATGAAAAATGATAATCATCGCAAAACATGACCCAGTTACGTAGACGTATTCTTGTAAAACATACACGATTGTGTCCAAGACACATCCCGTTTTTTAATCCGACTGAGTAAAAGTAATTATTATGTATGACCGTAAATACCTGCCAAGGTTATTATAATATATCCTTGACTTAGATAAATAATTGGTCTCGCTGTGCTTGACTAGATACCGCTGACGCACTTGTCAAACGCGGCAACAAATACTACGCCGAAACCGGCGTAACCGATTCAGTCACCAATCACAATGCAAGCTCTAAGAGCACACTAGTCACTATTATAAATTTGCACACTGTCATATCACACACACTACAATATTAAGTAGCCGCATTCACGGAGTTGTAGTTTTTAGATAGTGTGGTATCTTGTCAAGCGCCGCGAGATCAATTGTACATTTTTTTTTATGTCATAAGATAGCAAACAAGCAGATGGGTCTCCTGATGGAAAGAGTCAACCATCGCCTATAGACACCAAAGATGTTAATGGTGCGTTGCTATCTTATGGCGAGGTCTAATGCCACATGCATAAGTTTACCGGCTACCTTACCCTCCAAACCGGAACACGACAGCAACAAGCACTGACGCTATTGCGGCAGGAATAGGTAAGGCGGTGGTACCAGACCCGGGCGAGACAATGCAGAACTCTACCACCTAGTAATACTAGTAGTAGTGTACATTTGTATGTACATATTGTACATTTTTTATCTATGATCCTTTATATATTTAGTGTATACAGGCGAACTTTATATCTTGCTACTAACTAAAAGAAATCTATATATTAATACTTGAAGGTAAACCCTTTTTTGGTTGCCCCCTCAAAGCAATTGCGTGAGCTGCAGAAATCTAATATTTTTAAATAATATGCATTAGAAATATATTTTATTAATAAAAATAAGCATTACACACACTACATTCATGTAACAAACATGACAATATACACACATGAATATTATTTTCTTTACACCTAAAGTCAGTTGTCAAACTTAAGGCGAGGTATTTTGACGCGCGTCAATTCTATAGAAAGTGGGCGGCGCGGTATGTTCTGAAACCACTGGGAAACGTGTTAATTTTCGGATAAATAAATATAGGACTTAAGCTGAAAACCAAAATTTAGTACATTTTTTTTTATTTAAAACTAAATATTATCATATTAAAATCATATGGAAGGTTAGAAATATTATTAACAAATTGTTATTAACAAATTGTTATTGTTATTTAATTTGTTTTAGACATTTTTTAGCCTGTTTTCGGAATATAATATGATTGCGTAAAGTACATTCTATCATATAATAAGTTAGCACACTCCTTAGATAATATCTTCAGGTATATCATGTAATTTTTGTAAAATTGTTATTTAACAATCAATACAAAACAAAAGGTGATTTAGCAAACCAGTGTTTTCCGTTTGTCCCGATGCTTCGCCTTAAAAGAGGTTTTACTGCTTAGTCTATGGTCGAATTTCGGCCACAGGTGATCGCTATTTCTACTTATATTTTGTTCTATGACACAATGAAAAATACATGAAATCTGCCTTCAAATTTTCTAGTATTGAAACGTATTTTTTAAGAATAGACACTAAATAGCTCTTATGTTAGTTATCCCCGTGTTGGTTCCGGGCTGCTTTGAAGAATAGACCAACTTCTGTTCTGTCAGGCAGGTTGTAAAAGGCGACCGATTGACTATGCGAGTCACAACCATCGTGACTACTAGGTGGAAGAGTTCTGCATTATCTCGCCCGAACCTTACCTTATTCTGCCGCAATAACGTCAGTGCTTGTCACTGTCATGTTCCGGTTTGGAGGGCAAGGTAGCCTGTAAACGTATGCATGTGACATTAGACCTCACCACAAGATAGCAACGCACCATTAACATCTATGGTGTCTACAGGCGAAGGTTGACTCTTTCCATCGGGATACCCATTTGCTTGTTTGCTATCTTATGATATAAAAAAAAGAGATTAGCGTTGCATATATATACCAAAAATCTTTATAATGCGTGGCTATATGTAGGAATCTAATGTAACACGGGTTTTATTGGTTATTCAACCTTCTCAATAAACATAGCTGCAAATATAAACTCTTTGTTTTTTCTCTCTTAAAAATACATCATCTTCTTTTTAAAACGGGTCCAGACTGCTAGACATCTAAAGAAGATGAGATAAAGCTAAACCATCTGATTCCGATTTGAATGGTAAGGTAGCAAGTAACTGGTTTCGCTTTTTGCTGCATCTTCATGGCTATGTTACTATTATATGTATCTATCTTGAAGGCTTTATAGCCCTGAAAATGTCTTAAAAGTGAAACCGGTTGGCGATATGAGCTAAATAAAAAATGTGTTTCGTGAAACAGTATAAGTGCATTTTATCATAATTACAAAGAGTTTATCAAGTGCCAAGAACAAAAGAATAAATAATTTATATGAATAAGTGCATGAAGCATTTCCACCACGCTGATGGCAACACACTACTAATTGCTTTGGTATCTATAGGCTATGTCTATCATTTTCTATCAGGATAACCATCCGGTTCCGTTTTGGATGGTAAAGTAACCAATAAACTTATGCAAGTGTTACTATCATTTCACCAAATAGATAACAATGCCAACCAATATCTTTGGTATCTATAGGCGATGGTTTTCTCATTTTGTTAATACACTTGTACTGTTTCACAAATAACTTTAAATTTTAATTAATATCGCCAACCGCTTTCGCCTTTTACGGCATCTTCAGTGCTATGAGACTTTTATAAATAAAGCATTAACGTACATGTTTTAACTAATATTTTACACAAAACAAGGTAAGCAAAAATCTGGTTTTATACTCCATTAGTAGAGCCATATGATTATTTGCTTTACTATGATAAATAAAAAGTACTAAAGTAAAAATAAAGAAAAAGAATATATACTAAAGTAAAAGTAAGTATTCTCTAAAACAGCTCCAACGGTTTTGACGAAATTTTGCATTTAGATAGTCATTCATAAATGATATAGATAAGTGCCATCTCCGTGATAATCCGTTTTTCCATGAAACAATGTTATTCGAGAGAAGCTCGGTCGCCCAGCTAGTGTAGTTTAAAATGTTCAAGTTTTCCAACATTTTCCACCGGGCATTAAAAACTATCGGATCAAGGTTTCTTATTTATAACTAAATCAATATATCCGTTTGAAATAAATCCGATTGGATTAAAGCGAGTTAAATAATTGGATTGTCCGGTATCACGCCACGTGTTTTTGATTACATTTCAGGAACTCAGGTTTAAATTGCCTTCGTAAAGGAAATCGTTGTATGTTTTATGTAATGTTAATTTCACAGTAAGTGTACGTTTTACTCTGTGTTCATCCGGGCACTTCAAAAATAAATGTAAAAGTAAATAGACGTAAATAAAGTATGTAAGCACCTCATAAGAGGGTAGTAAAAAAATGTAGTATCTCCACGCCCGTATCCCGGAATAGGTAAGCAGTGGTACAACTAGTGCACCCACGATTAGCCGAGGATTCTTAGTGTCATAATGTGATAGATGCCAAATTTATCGCCAACTGGACATTTATCCAATCACGGGCAACGTTGTTTTATCAGAAAACTGAAAAAAAAAAATATTTTTAAATTACCCGGATCGAAAATAGGTCCCGAGACCTCATGTAGTCAACACAGATACCGGACCACTGCAGAGGCGACTATTAAGAGGGTAGTAAATATTTAAGAAATCGTTACTCCGAAGGATGTAGATTTCTATAGTGGCCTTTTACTGTTCATTGGGGACCCTCAAAATTAATGAAGTTTTGTAGGCAGCTTGTAAAAATTAAAATATCTCTTAAATCTTTACTACTAGTAGGTAGGCAAAACTTTTCATCCTCAATTCAGTTACATTTTTAATGTCCGTCACACCCAATTATTTATTACTAATTCGAAAAAATCTTTTTTTTTTTGATTGCACAGCTGCTGCCAGGAGTGGAAGTCAGCTGTTGCAATTTTATTGCATTTAAGTTATTAGCACATTTAATCGGTTATACCCCGCAATGTACTAACCGATCCCAACGATTCTATAATGATGGCTGTCGCCGCCGACCCACTACAAAACACACACACACGTCACACACTACACTACATCGAGCCGCCGCCGCCCTCGGAGGCGATGAAGACCCCTATTTCGCCCTGCGCCAATGACCCTTAACACGGGTGTTAATTGCCAAATTTTAAATTTAAACTCTGAGCACTCTGTTTACCCACTAGTCCGGTGTCGCTGTTGCAGACCTTAAGGCTATCGTCAACGCTACAATACACAAAAAATTTAAATCGCGGTATAATAATTGTTTTATCTTGTAACACTATAATTTACAAATGTCAACGCTTTTCCGACAGGCTTCAGTCCCCAAGCAGTATACCTAGCCCGATTAAGACTAAGAAGATCTTTCCTTTTCCGCTTTCATCCATGACGTCATCAATATTTATAGTGGTGACGTCACCCGATCTAACTCCGTAATCACCACTTCAACCACACAATATCAATTATCATTATAATAGCTCTTAGTTTTCTAGTCAAATAAAATAATAAAAAAGTATTAATTATTAATGCCTCATCATCCAGACTAGCCATATTATCTTTATCAAATTCTACATCTTTCCAACTCAGGAATACACATCATTATTCAAAGTCCCAAGCCTGCGATGTTTTAATTGAGTTAAAACTTTAGGATTTATTATCCAGTGTATAATATTAACTTGTTCATACACGTTTCATATATCGTCTGGCTTAATTTACTTTGCTTACTTAATAATTGCTGAAAATTATTCGTTTTGCAGTTTTAAATTTACACATTTACTCAATAAATGTTTATTATCGTTTTGCTATGTGACATCTATTCAAATAAGGTAGGATAAAGAAAACAAATATTTTCAGCTGGCAACTTGGAAAATGCGATAACGAGACGAATAAAGTTTATATTAATTTCATAATTTCACCTAAAAGCTACAAATGTTTAGTTTCAAACATGTGATAAACTCTGTTTAAAGACGAAATTAAGGTATTTTTGTAAATTACCGCGTAATCTAATATGTTAATGCTGTGATGTAACTGAAACAAAAAGTAATATAAATAATAGGACGAACCTACCCAAAGAGGTATAATTAAATAGTAATTATTTAAAGAGAACCATCTTGTGTGGATTTCCAGTACACTTTTGTCCATTACAGGACTTTTCTATGTGTGCTTGCTTGTTTGACATTTGCATGTATATTTTATTGTTTTTATTACTTTTATTCAATTTCCAGAAATCCTAAAGTCGATTTACAGTTTTGAAATACGATATAACTTAGGTTTATTTTTACATAACAACAAAATAAATCAATAAGTTTTATTTAATTAATTAAGTTTAATAATTAATATAAGATTTTAAAAATCGATTTTAGATTAAATTAAATTAAATACTTAAAATATATTTTCTAAGAGATTATTTTCACAACTTCACAACTCATTATTTCGATTCTACTCAACGCCAGGCTGGAAGGAAAAAGATTTACGAAGATGGGGAACGTACGAAGATGGAAAAAGAGAAATTAGGCACAACAAAATATATTCACTAAATTACACAATACACTGAACATTATATTACATAATATACTAGCAAACGCGACACGCAATGGCCCAGTTTTCATTTATTTTGAAGTTTGAAATTACTACTTATACGGTTGCAAAGGTTAATTGCAAAGGTCGACAACTGTAAACAGCTATTACGAACTGCTCAAGAGTTTTCAGAATATATGTGGCGCTAAGTTAAAATAGGAGTAGACAGTAACTTACCTAAGGTCTGAAAATTAAAGGAGACCCCATTAAAACAATAGTCCTCCCACGTCCACCACACTATTACTCATGTCATTAGCAAAGGTTTCGTTCAAAAGGCACGTTTCATTTCATAGCCGAATCATCTTCAAGAGAGTCGAATAGTATTTACTTTGCTCTATAATGTATAAATATATTAAAGAGCAAAGGGCTATTAAAACAAAGCTAGCGTAATATATAATAGGCTTTAAATATTAAAAAAATAAATATATTAAATAATTTGCGGATTGAGGATTATGTAATTTGGAACAGTTAAAATATATATGGAAAAGGAGTGCAAAATGCAATTTATTTACTTTATTTACAATACAATACTTTTTATGAAGCGAATAAAGTTAATGAAAAAACATTACACTGTAATGGGTTTAACACACACACATACATAAATAACCTCAACGGCTACCTAACTCTTCAATCTGAGCACGAGAATGATAGTTTAACGCTTTTGAGATTGAAAAAAGTAAGGCGATGGTACAAAGCACAGATGAGACGATGCAGTTCTCTATAACTTAGGTAATAAACATGAAAATTAAATAGGCAATATTAAAGCCTCCTCTGTTTCAAGATGATACAGTTGAAGATGATGCAGTATCGCGGTTGATTTTTTTAAAGGGCCCAGATACGCCAGAGTTTACTCAAATTTTCCTTTTAAATATTGTCATTGTATTTAGCTCGAACCGAACCGTGATTATAAAGGTATCAAATGTTATTGCATTACAGTCACTATTAGACTATATATAAAACTTCAGTATCAAAGTAAACAAATTTATGTAAATTCAGCTTTTAAGTCCTCAACAGACAATAAATTTCATTACGAACTGAACTGCTCATCGTTCGTAAAGTTGGTAACATTAAAAGCAACGCAAACAAAAGTAACAAAAGTTGCTACCATTTTCTCTCAGTGCATAGTGCATTAAGGAACATTAGTAACGATACAAAGGGCGATGACAAAATAAGTGGAACGGAGACAATGGTATCAAGAAGACGTATGCAACTGACTTCCTAACATCTTAATGCATTTTCTCATTAAGAAAGCAACGAAAAAAAGTTTTTTTAGTGTGTTTTGTTTCAGAGAGCATAGTGCAAATATAAATCGCATATTTTTAATTATGAATTTACAGGAAATATTCAGCAAGCAAATGAAAAAATTAAACATATTCATATAGATATAGTCTGCCTTGTGTTTTAAAAATTAACCTAATGTGCTCTGATGATAAGGTCCCCAGGTTTTCAGTTTTCAAAAGTATTATTGAAATTTTTTCGATGTATTTCTCGAAATTCTTATTCTCAGGAGAATTTCTGTTGTAATTAGACGTTTGGTGTGTATTTACCCACATATGTCGGACGAGCAACTAAAACTTTTTGTCCTGGTTAGTGCTATAAACAAGCGATAGTCGTTATAAGGTTAACAAAATGTGGCGGGACAGATTGACACTTATTTCGCCAACAGATAAACCGGAATTGTAGACGTTCGATTCACTTTGACTACCTTGCAAGAGAACTGGTATGATGATATTTTTTACTGCTATGTCGTAAACCCGTGGGTGAATTAGTTATTGAGGAGAGCTTATCACCTTAAAATATTAAGCATGATGGATTTTTAAAATTAAATAGTCCTTAAATTGAAATAAAATACAATATTGGTTAGTACAAACCCCGTGTTGGTCCCGGGCTCCTTTGAAGAATAGACTAACTGCCGTTCTGCCAGGCAGGTCGTAAAAGGCGACCGATTGGTTATACGAGTCACTACCATCGTGGCTACTAGGTGGTAGAGTTCTGCATTGTCTCTCCCGGGTCTGGTACCACCACCTTACTTATTCCTGCCGCAATAGAGTCAGTGCTTGTCACTGTCGTGTTCCAGTTTGGAGGGTAAGGTAGCCGGTAAATTTATGCATGTGGCATTAGACCTCGCCACAAGATAGCAACGTACCATTAACACCTTTGGTGTCTATAGGCGATGGTTGACTCTTTCCATCAGGAGAACCATCTGCTTATTTGCTATCTTATGATATAAAAAAACTGTATAATTATGGAAATGTAGTCACTATTGCCATCTGTTACGAATAATATGCTCAATAAATTGATCCGGGGTAAAATAAAATAAAATTATCATATTTCTTGAAAAACGTCCGTTCTTTGAATTTTGATAAAATGAGAAGCAGAATCTAAACTTTTATTTAACAGCGCTTACAAAAATAATTACAATATTTTATGCTCAATTTAAAATTCTGGAGCAAATTGGTTAACTTATTAAAACGATTTGTCATTGAGAAAATGTAAAACAGCTTTATGAAAAGGAAAACTTTAGAATGAATGAACATTTAGCAACTAACTGAGCTCAGGTCTAATTTAATGAAACAACAAGTTGGTAGTTTAAGAAATCTGGTGTGCAAATACTTTTAAAGCATTTTGTAAAGGCCCTGTATACAAATGTGAACATGTTGTTTGCAAATGTAATGTAATATTAAAATGCCTCAACGGTATTATAAATATTTACAATGCCTCAACCGCGTTTTTATAATACAAGGCCGTAATTTAAAAATATTTACGTCCTTTTTAATAAAAATGGTGTCCCTTTTTCGTATACATTCAGAGATAACATGACGAGATATTCTTATGCAGAGATTATTGTGAACTGCGATAATATATAATAATATTATTTAAATTAATTGATATTATATATATATATATATATATATATATATATATATATATATATATATATATATATATATATATATATATATATATATATATATATATATATATATATATATATATATATATATATTTAAGTTGAACAAAGCAATAGATATCTTCGAAATTTAATTGAAATCGTTTCTATAGTTTAGGAATTCACAAAGGACAAACAATGCGATTTGTAATTTATATTATATGTTAGAATATCTATATTATTTTTCTATTAATATTATAAATTCGAAAGTTTGAATGTTTGGATGGATATATTATGTTACCTAATCACGCAAAAACTACTGAACGGATTTAAATGTTTGGCACACAGGTAGATAATCACCTGGTATAGCACATAGACCACTTTTGATCCCGGAAAAATAAGGTGATCCCGCGGGATTCACCAAAAACATTTATATTGCAGCGGGCTGCACGCTGCAGATATTTTTATAATATAAAATTACATGCCGCGTTGTTTTTCGGCTATGGATTCCTAAACTATTGAACCGATTTCAATGAAAGTAGATATCTACTATTTGGTCCAACTTAAAAGATAGGATAGTTTTTATCTTAATTAAACCCCACACCCCTCTCAAGTACCTCATCAAAACATTCAATATAATTAATTTGTCCGGCAAAACAACGTTTGCCGGGTCAGCTAGTTTTTAATATAATTTGGTCTTTGATTTCCCAGCACAGTCATGCATCCAAATGTATAACATTAGAGCCCGGTATATAATATTAAGGTACTCAAAAATATATAAATAAAACATGTATAAATGCATATATAAATTTTACAGTGTATTTTACAGTTATATAAATAAATTATTCATAGTAAAAGTTTTACAGGCACTTGCTACCCCATACTACTACTATCCATATCGAATTCCATTGAAATGTAGCCGAGTGGAGTACATCAACACCTTTAAAAAAAGAACTTATGGATTTCCATAGATGATAAGGACCCGTATTGGTCTGGACCACAGAAATCTAAGTCTTATTATTGAGATTTCTGTGGTCTAGACCAACTAAAAAAATAATTTAACTCCCAATCTGCCGTCAGTTCGTAAAAAGCGGAAAATTGACTATACGTATCACTACTATCATGAGTACTAGACAGTACAGTTCTGCAAAGTCTCTCCAGCGCCTTAATGGCGTATTTCGTATTGGAGAGTAAGGTAACCAGTAAAGTTATGCACGTGGCATTAACCTCCCACCACACGGATGGCAACACACTAATAACATTAATCCTTATTTCTTTCAACCATTCCAGTCATTTGCTTATATACTATTGTAGCGGTTCAAATATTCTACAAACGCAACAAGAAAAAATAAATTTCAAAATAACACCCTAAATCGCGCTATTACAATTATTTATCTTTTAAACACTGTATATAAGTTTTAACGCTTTTCAAATGGACTCCCGTCTCCAAGCACCTTGCCTGGCTGGGTAGATCTTCCTTTTCCACGTCCTCGTCACAAGTGTGACGTCATCACTCATCAATCTTCATACTTATGACGTCACTCTGATAGTAGTTGACATTTTGGTTCTGCCGCTAAGCGCTTCGGTGGTACCTACCAGCGGTGCCACAGTGGTGAGTAGTGACCCCGACGTGAAGAAAAACCCACACTATGTTATGGTATAACATACATATGGTATAATATATACACTGCAATTACAGCGTGGTACTACCACAACTTTTTACAGTCTTCTTCTCTGCCGCTATACTTTTGTCAGTGGTATGATCGTCATGCTTGTACTTTCGTAGTAGCAGATGTAATACACCTCACGACAGCTTGCCACCTCTTTCTGCTTGCCAAATGCCATCACCCTCGTGTATTTACGCACAGTACTGCCCACGGCTGACTTGATTTGGTCGGTCCAACGCTAGTGATCTTCCACGTGGTCCAGTACTGAAACATATAACAGTCACTATATACAATAATTATATACACCAAGGTTGTTAATGGTACGCAGTACCATGTGCCACAGATAAATGCTAGATAAAGATCGAGCACACTGAGACGCAGGGACCACAACTCGAAATGCTAGCTTAGCACATTAGGACGAACACCGGGGCGGAGCGAGCCGGATCGCAACGCAGCACATTTCCGTATTTATTTTTTCAAATATTGTCTCTCCTTCGTTGATCATCATAACGTAGATCGTGCAAATCATATAGCTGTTTGTAGTGTTGAACAAAAGTTATTAATCGTTTTTCATCTATAATTACGTGATTTTATGAATTAATAATTAAATTACACAGACGTACATGTCTCATGTACATGCACAATTCCGTTCGCCATAGCACGATGGCGATGGAGTGCAGCGGGTCGGGACAGGCGCCGCACGCATTCACCAAAATCAGCCGCACAAAAATTCGACCCCCTATTCTGGTGTAGCGTGCGATAGATAGCGATCCAAGCAAATTTTTGTGATGCGTCCCGGATCGTTGCGGCCCGTCCCAGCGTGTTCGATCCTTAATAGGGTGGTTAGTAAATATGCTTGTTTTCATCAAGAATGAATCGGGTATATTGTAGTTTTTAATGATTAATTATGACACGGAGATAACAAACAACTACAATATTAATTTTAAAATATAAGAATTCTTAATATTTTTAAGATGTTATAATTTAGGCAAAAATATACCATTAAGTCACGTGACTTAATGGTCTATCGTAACGTAAGTCTTACGTCACATCTTATTAAAACGTCATTGACATTGGCGTTTTGTTTTTGACAAAACGTGTGGTACGTTTTTCCATCGCAACAAGTAGGTGGTAAAGTTTTGTGATTCGCTGGGTGCTGTGCCAACGTCTATTTATTTCGATCGCCATAGAGTCAGTATCATAAAGTTAATGTTTATCGCTCTTATATTCTGATGTGGATAAAAAATGAATTGCCTTTAAACTTGTGCTGGGGGTTTATATCTTGTTCTATTGTTTGACACGTGGAAAGCATGTCACATATTATTGAAGTTATACTTCTTTTGGTGCGTTAGTGAAAACTATGAGATTAAATTTTTACGATGCGCGCGCACATCGTTACGAAAGACTGACACCATGAAATTAGCTGGTCAACATTGTTGTATTCTTAATTACGTACAAATAATTTATATTATAATATTTAAATAAAAATTGTTTACCGCCGGGTATGTAATGTACACCGCCGAGTATGTAATGTATGTATGGCCACGGCGTGACGTCGTTTAGATGCTATGACAGGCAGAGCGTTTTCGTGGTGAATTTAAATTGAAATTTTAAAACGCATTTTTTTATTTTACTTTATAATTTACAATATTAAAAATAATATGGTTTTATAAAATTGGTAATAACTAATGACATAAATTATTAAACAGTTTTTCAAATTAAGCCAAATAGTCTATTCTTATCAGGCCCGTTATAATTACAATCAATACAATCAAACTCTGAAATTAGTTCATTTGCTGGAGAAATGGATAATAATGAAATACCAAACTAGTAACTTCTATTTATGCACCGACTCCACGATATTGCGAGAATTTGCCAAATGTACTTAGTACTTTGTAGGAATACTATAAAGTTTGTAGAAACTTACACAGACCCACCAACTACTCAAGCTTTGTCAATGAAATAAAACTAGACTGTTCCCAACTGTTTGCTAGCGTGTCGGCCAGATGAATAAAAAGGAACTAGACCGGGAAAGTAATATATTATTTTACTGGGAAAGTTTTTTATACCTATTAATATTTAACTATTGCCCACTGGTTGAAATTCAACCTTAAGTTTGCTCATAGATAAATTAAAATCCTTTCCATCTAATTAAAACAATAAAAAACTGGGTGAATACTATGATGTATGTCAAGTGCCTTGTATGTCGTAATGTTTTTCTATATATATAAAAATCAATGCTACTTTTTGTTGTAATTTTATAACTCAAGAACGGGCTCACCTATCCAAATCAAATGTTTAGGCTTTGTTCAAACTATTTAGTAGATAGTTTATGTGAAGTTTGCACAAAGTCAATAGAGCGGTTTTTCATTTATTACATTTTTTGTAACATATGAATTCAATAAATGGCGATACGTAGCAAAGCACGTAACGGGCCGCTAGCTTTTTTATAAAATTAATGTACTTTAATGCATATTATATAAAAACTAACAATCTTCTTGTGGTCGAAATTTGACTAAGCCTAACCAATAAAATGTCTTTTGAGTTTGATAACAGACTTTAGACATAGAAAATAATATACATGTAAAAAGTATCTTTACGCACGTATCTCCGAAGAGGTTAACAGAGGTACAACAAATGCACCCACGATTAGCCGAAGAGTCCTACAATGTGACAGGTGGCAAACCTATCGCCAACCGGACTTATTAAATCTTGGGCAGCGTTGTTTTTATCAGAAAAATGAAAAAACTTATTTTTGTATTTGTACCGGCAATTCAGCCCAGGACCTCATGTGGTCAATACCGATACCTGACCATTAGACCACAGAGGCGATTTCTCATAAATGTAGTGTGTTTATTTTTATTAATTTGATGTATTTCTAGTGCACATTTTTAAAAAATATTAAGTTTTTGTTGGCCAGTAAGTTGTTAAGTTAGTAAAATGCGGTGATGGGATCATCTCGCCAAACGACAAACCGGTAAATTGTGGTGAACCAAAAAGTCTATAGAGGTTCTGTTTACTTTGCTTACCTCGTAAGAGAATGGAGCGTGATAATATTTTTTTATTACTTACAGTGTCAATTGTCAAAAGTATTGTAACTTACAATTTTATTATTTATAGTATCAAATTTTACACTTCAAGTCCGTGTGATTGCCATAAAAAGTTGTAGTAAATATTTCCTTAAGGTAGGTCAGGTAGGTAAGGTATCTCGTTAAGGTAGAAAACGTGTTCTATTCTTGAAATAATTTTTAGTCTAATACCATCGTGAGGTAGCATCTCAGCCCAGGTAGCAGCAGCAATGTAGCTTGCAATTACATACATAAATACAGAGTTATACTACTTACTAACGAAATAAAATCATTTCATTTTTTTTTCATTTTCGCCGTGTTGGTCCCGGCCTCCTTTGAAGAATAGGCCAACTGCCGTTCTGCCAGGCAGGTCGTAAAAGGCGACCGATTGGCTATCGAGTCACTACCATCGTGGCTACTAGGTGGTAGTGACTCGATATGGTTCTGCATTGTCTCGCCCGGGTCTGGTACCACCGCCTTACCTATTCCTGCCGCAATAGCGTCAGTGCTTGTCGCTGTCGTAAGTAAGGGTAGGGTAAGGAGGGTAAGGTAGCCGGTAAACTTTTGCATGTGGCATTAGACCTCGCCACAAGATAGCAACGCACCATTAACATCTTTGGTGTCTATAGGCGATGGTTGACTCTTTCCATCAGGAGACCTATCTGCTTGTTTGCTATCTTATGACATAAAAAAAAAAATTCAAGGGTAATTTTTAAATATTTTAATCTCATTCAGTACGATTAAAAAACATGATTTATTCCTATTTTTTCACAATATAATATAACCTAAAAATGTATGATTTTTGACAGTAATAGGAGCATTTACTCATATGCACGGCAACACGTTCCCTTCTCAATGGCGTATATATTAGTATTTATGTGGTCTGTGCTGGGTACAGTAGCAACGCCTGATTTATTTCGATCACCATATGCTGGAGCCGCATTACGTCTATCGTCACAAAGCTTCGTGCAATGACACGATAAATGCCGATGTGACCGGCTATTATCGGCTATTGTCTCATACATTCCGGACTGCGTGTGCCTTAGCGCGCATATAACTTCGAGACGATAGATGCAAGTGCGGCTCCAGCAATAGTGTCATAGAGTAAAGTTAATGTTTATCGCTCTTATATTCCGATGTCGATAAAAAATGAGTAGCCAGTAAACTTGCGCTTGGGGTTCATATGTTGTTATACTGTTTGACACTTGGAAAGCATGTCACATATTTATTGAAGTTATACTTCTTTTGGTGCGTTAGGGAAAAATGATGAGAGTAAATTTTTACGATACCGTAACGCACACACCGTTACGAAAACCCGACACCATAAAATTATATTATTTTAGTTTTCTTAATTATGTAGAAATAATTCTTTTTGATGTTTAAATAAAATTAATTTAACTAGATAACGCGTTATAATATAACTTTCTTTCAATATATTAAATATCTGTTTTTTCTATAATTAGTGTCGTTTTCTCTACAAACGTAGGATAACGCGGAGGATAAAATTTTTAGAAATATTTTTATTTTGTTACGCCAAAGAAGTATAACTTTTTACCTGCACACACTTTTTTGTTTGACGTGCTTATTCATCTATTACGTTATATTCTACATTTAAATAGTCGGCACTGAGTGAAACGAAGTTTTATTTATTTATTTTATTTATTGTTTTTTAGTCAATAGTTTTAATGCCTTGTCGATGTTAAATATATATATGAAACCGGTTGAAATAATACTAGCTGTGCCTGCGACTTCGTCCGCGTGGAACAATTTTTTAAATAAAAGTAACCCAAGTTACTCTTTATTACTGTGGTTTAAAATATAGACAATCTCGGGGTTTTACCCGCATAGTTTCCTTTACCATGAGGTTTTCAGGATAAAAACTGTCCTATGTCATTTCTCGGGTCTCAATCTGCCCGTGTACCTAATTTTTTTCAAATTGGTTCAGTCATTTAAGCGTGAAGAAGAGACAAACAGACAGATAGAGTTACTTTCACATTTATATTATTAATATGGATAACATGTGTTGAGAAAAAGTAAAAGAGTGGTGTGATTAAAATATTTCCTTTATTACGTTTTCATTTTAAAACTTCACAAGACAGTAAATGTTTTAGGGTTTAAACCACGATTTTCAAATAATAGAACTATCGTATGTGTGGACATGCAACATTACGAAGTCACTAAATCTTCGTTAAGCGTAGGACGACATATGGTTCGGGCTCCGCTGAGTGCGGTCACATTCGTGTAGATAATGGAAATGTATAGCTCACACTAATTGAAGTGTTTTGAAGCTGAAACTTTAGATACATTGGTCTTTTAAAGTAAATTGTAAGGAATATGATTTGGATTAACCCGTTTAGTATATTCTGCTGTATTAAGCCCACATAAAGTGCATTTTTATTATATTAATACTCGACCGAGTAAATACCAAGTCGCATTTTGCCTTAGGTTGTAAGTGTTCAAACTTCTTTCTTCAAACTTATTTTATTTTGCCTATATTAGACTAGATGTGATGTTCTTTCTACATATAAGTATTATAGACATGTTTTTCTCAAATAAATTGTAGGAAAGAAAAAATAAAACTACGTTTTCTTTCTATAACATTATCGATATTTTTTAAAACTTTAAAAAACAATAAAAATCGGAAAAATATGTTAAAATAGAATTGAAAATGAATAATATGTCACAAATGCCTTGCAAACTCCTTATTTGCGATAATTGAAACGAACCGGGACGTCTTTTTTAATTTAAAAGTAGAACAGTTTTTACAAGCAATATTTTTTTTTTATATAGTAGAGGGGGCAAACGAGCAGATGGTGCACCTGATGGTAAATGACCACCGCCGCCCATGGACATCCGCAATACCGGAGGTATTGCAGCTGCGTTGCCGGCCTTTTAATAATGAATAAGCTCGTTTCTTGAAGGTCCCTAAGTCGTATCCATTTGGAAACACCGCCGAGAGTAATAGATTCCACAAAGGAGTAATGCGAGGCAAAAAATAATGCTCTATATCTTATTTTTAAAAATATGTGGGATATATTTTTAGGTTTTGTGTATAATTCTCATAATACGTTCAGTAACAGAAAACGGCTTTGAAAATTCTCCTTTTCACTTTAATATTTCAGACTTCATTTTGTTCGTCCATTTTGGGTAACATGTTATCCCTTTTTTTATAATCTTGTACATGACCCTTGCCTTCCAACATGATATAAACTCGGTTTCTTTACCATCTGAATATTTATCCCAGTATGTTTACGTTTCAAATATTTCAAAAAGAAAGATAAATGCTCTTTGTTATTTGTATTGGAAATTCCTTTGTAATTTCAAATTTCAATGTTCCGTCTCAAAAATAGTCTGAAATTTAAATAACTTTTTTATTTCACAGGATAGCAAACAAGCAGATAAGCTCAATAGTAAGAGATAACCATCGCCTATAGATAACAAAGAAATATAGCAGGATTGTAATGCCACATATATCTATATAAATCTATATTTAATGTTATAAATGCGAAAGTTTCAATGTTTGAATGGATGTTTGGATGAATGTGTGGATGGATATTTGTTACTCAATCACGCAAAAACTACTGAACGGATTTGAATGAAATTTGACACATAGGTAGATAATAACCTGGAATAGCACATAGGCTACATTTTATCCCGGAAAAATTAGGCAATCCCGCGGGATTCATCAAAAACTGTTATAATGCAGCGGGCTGCACGCTGCAGCTATTATTGCATAAGTTTATCGGCTACCTTACCCTCCATACCGAAATACGACAGTGACAAGCACTGACACTATTGCGAATACTAATACCGGGGTGAGAAGTTGTGGAACTCTACCACTTACTAAACTTTATTGTCAATATTTTTATATTGTTTTTGTTATTGTTGATTCTTTTTTGATAAAGTGCTTTAAATCACTTGCCATGAACATATTTTATCTATATAGAACTAAAAGTTGAGTCCTGATTTTTAGTCCATTATACAGTTTAACTGGTAAAAGAATGTAAATATTGAACTAATACTTAAGGTGGACTTTCGAGCCAAGCGTCACGTCAGTAGCGTTAGTAACACTGCATTAGTAGCGCCGCGACAGAGCGTCAGATGAATGTACCCACAGTGTAGATGTAGGAAACGGCATTCGAGCACGGCGTCAGTGCCGCTGCATGTGTAGCGCCACAGGCGCCACTAATGCAGTGTTACTGACGCTACTAACGCATGTCTCGAAAGTCCACCTTAATGGTCATATGTAAACTGTAAAAATATCTAAAATATCTACATGAATCTACAAAGTCCAACAATGATGCTGAATATTGTGTGTGTGTGTGTGTGTGTGTGTTTTTGTATGTGCATGTGTGTATAAATGTGTGTGTGTATGTGTGTGCGTTTCTGAGTAAAGCTAGAAGGATAAGTTGAATTTGAATAAAATTTGTGTTTCGGATATTTTGAATAACATGATACAACATGTCTAAAGCAACAAAAATAAATATGACACGCAGGATATGAATCTGCGACCGTATCTCTAAAGCCGGGACGCTATACCGCTGAGCTAGTGTCGACAGGCACGAAGTGGCGAAATTCTTCTTTGCTATATGATCGTTGATTTTACTGATCGCTAAGTCAAAAAGAAGAGTTTTGCCATGTCGAGCCTGTCGACACTAGCTCAGCGATACAGCGTCTTGGTTTAAGGGTACGGTCGGAGGCTGTTTTATTTTGAAATAATAGAATCACAATTAAAATCGAAGGGCGTTAAATATTCGACATATAAAAATATCAATATAAAAATGTAATCAAAATGTATATCAATGTAAAAATATCAAGAAATACAATTTCTATATAACATTATTGAATACTAGGAGATAAGAAGCAAATTAATACCGTTTGAGGAAAATGCATTCGAAACTTTGAATATCATGAATAAAGAATGAAATTATAGGGTCAGGGTGGCAGCTTCATACAAAATTACGCCAAATTGTTTCCATCTCGTTATTTTTAACTGTAAACGAATGAGTTTGATAAAATAAAACTTCATATTTTGCTTAATATGAAATGAAATTTTTCCTCGGTTATGTTGAATTTTAACTCCACTCTGCTCGTACGTTTCTAAAGTTTGTTTAGAACTACACGTTACAGGAAAAGCGCCAGAGATAAATAAATATGCACTTCGAAATTTCATATGCTGTCTTCACCTAGCGGACACGACTTTCATATCGTGTTTTGTATATGTAAACTTTATGGCTTGAAACTTATGGAAAAATAAGGATTATTTATGAAATCAAATATTTTAGTGGTAGTTCTCTATAGTAAACTTATGTGATCGATATTCTTTATATATACAGTCAAAGTCTGACTCACTGATCGATATCGCATGGCCTAAGCTGTAGGCATGGATCATTTAACAGTTAACATATTAAATTTCGTACTAAATTTTTTTAACAATTAACAACTGTTATTTATATTAGCAAATAGTTAAAAATTATCAATAACTTCATAATGTTATTAAAAATATTTGAGCTACCTTGATTTATAATAATAATAACTGTTAAAAAATGTAAAACTACTCCAGAGGACCTTTTTTTTTGCTCGCTAACTCGACGGCTTTTCATTTTTGCTGCTTGAAATAATGTTATTAAATTAAAAATATTTGAGCTACCTTGATTTATGATAAGAAGAACTGTTAACCTACTCCAGAGGACCTTTTTTTTGGTTGCTGCTTCTAATACATTGTAATATACAGACTACTACTGATATAATATAACATAAATAAATGACTTAAATATTAATTAATTTCAACAACATACAAGTTAATCTAATTTAACAATAATTTCCATGCCTACTAAGCTGACGGACTTGACACGTGATATTTAATGGGTGTGTTTTTTGTCATAGTTACCTAAAGCTACATCTACTAAGAAAGGGTTTCTCAAAATTCCATCTGCAAAGGTCCTAACTGATGGGAAAGTAAAACCACGGTTTTATGGCTCGTCGGTAAAACTCGCCGGTGTATTATTGGAATACCGTTGTTTTATATACCGCCGAGACTGGCTTGCGGTTCATGTTTGCTGTATTTTTTCCAAGATTCTTTAGAAACGATAGTTTTACTCGCAAATCCATCAGCAACATTAAGCCATGATTAAAACTGTCGTTCCTTAAAATCGTGGTATAGGCTTGTTCGTCGATCGAGGTTAAAATTGTGGGTTCAATTTTCTGTGAAGCTCTTCTGGTCGATTAACTAAAAATAGGCAAACCGGTAGGTAATAAATGATAATAGCTTTATTGTGAAACAGTAAAAGTGTTTAAGTGATAAAATATTACATTAAAATGGAGTTTCACCAAGTACCGACAGTGAAAAGTGTAGAATATAAAAAATAGGCACATTTACTCGGCGTGGTAGATGGGCGCAGGGCGCGCATGGTAACACAAGACGTGCAGGGGATCGTAAATTCTAATCTTATTTTTATTATAATGTTAGATAGCAAATGAGCATATAGCTCTCCCGATGAAAAGGGAAACCATCACCAATGGACACTAAAGATATTAATAGTGCGTTGCTATCCATGAGGGGATGGCCTATTGTGAACTAAGCTCATATAACTAAAGAGATAGGCAGAGATGCAAATAATGCATTCATGATTAGTCGATAGCAATTAAGTCTCATTTTATGATAGGTAACTTATCGACAAATCGCAAAGTTATGTTTTCTAAAAAACTGAAAAACTTATAGGTACAAAACGTTGTAGATCCAGGCCCGTAAAATGTCAAAGGAAGTGTAAATTTTAAATTATTACTCAGGCCCCATTTGGAAATCTACTATTATAGGCCAGTGACTCGATTTGTGTTTGAGTATTAACTTGTATTATTAAATAGACGTGGTCTAAATAACCCTTTCAAGAGAACAACCATTAAGCAAATTATCAAGAAAAATACCAAATTTCATAGATATCGTAAGTAAAGACAAAGCGTAATGGCCTAGCTGTGTTTTCGTATAACCATGCCAAATATTAATTTAGATGATATATATTTGAATAGCAGCCCTAATATTGTCCACCACTTTTTTTTTATATAGTAGAGGGGGCAAACGAGTCCGCCCATGGACATCCGCAATACCGGGGGTATTGCAGCTGCGTTGCCGGCCTTTTAAGAATGAATAAGCACGTTTCTTGAAGGTCCCTAAGTCATATCCATTTGGAAACACCCCCGAGGGTAATCGATTCCACAAAGGAGTAATGCGAGGCAAAAAGTGTCGACAAAAGCGCACGGTTGTCGATTTCCAGACATCGAGGTGATGAGGATGGAACTTTAAATTTTGACGCGATGTCCGATGGTGGAATTGTTGTCGTAGCACCTGAAACATCCTAAAAGGTTCCCATGACATACTAATAGTTATTACGTAACAATTCAACCGCTTTCTCATCAATAACATTCAGTTGGTATTGGATTTTCCAGCGCTAAATCCAAATGTTTATTGAACTTGAGTCCTCGTGGTAAGAATCGAGGGGCTATTATTTTTCTTATAGTTTACCAAAAAAAGGCATAAGAGTAATAAGACGATAATATTTAGGTTACTTCAGTGGCGTAATACTAAATTTTAGAGAAGATTTAATATAAAACTATAAATTTAAGATGATTGAATTTTACTATCAAGAGATTCGTCAAATTTTTTAATACGTCACAGAAAAACAAACAAGCAGATGGCTCTCCTGATTTACAGATAACCATTTAATATACACTTCTAAGATTTAAATGGTTGTTTGTTCTAATCCAATTATTTACCGGCTCTCATAATACACTCTAAACTGGAATATGATAGTGAAATACACTAATTATGGTAAAATGCATTTGTACCTACTGTTTTACAAAACACTTTTTATTTACTTTATACCACCAGACGGTTTTAATTTTTACGGTGTCTTTATCTCCAAAAAGCCGGTTGGCGATATAAAAAATAAGTGTTTTATGAAACAGTAAAGTATTTTAACATAATAACAAATGGAATTTCACCCAGTGCTGACGCCAAAAATTAATATAAAAACGCTGAGGCTTTCGCAGCGGTAAAAGATGTACCTAAATTTGAACGATAGTTAAGCAGTCAGAACACATTGTTTTTCAACCTATTCAGATGATGTATATGTTTCAGATGTCAGCGACGTTACTGGTGTTGCTGCACATATCAATACACGTCGTCGATGAGGGCCAGGCTGTAAATCCTAGTAAGTCAACTTAAACACACAGTTTAAAATATAATAAATATTGTAAATATGCAGAGAGAATTGAATGTGGACGCTAAGTTTTTCAATCTCACTACGATTAATCAGGCTGTCAACTGGCTAAATGCTTTCATTTTAAAGGGACATTTCTTTTCAATCACTTTAAATTGAAATTCAATGAAACGGAAAAGCAACACTAAAAAGAGCCATACATATACAACTATAGGATACATTGAAGAGATTGAGATATAAGACTATACAATAGTATGTATTACTCGGTGTACTCTTTGTTCCATGATGCTTCATAGTCGCAATACCAATAGCGTCAGTGCTTGTTACTGTGGTGTTCTGGTTTGGGGGTAAGGTAGCCGGTAAACCCATGCAAGTGGGACTAATACCTCGACACTTTGATAGCAATGTACCATTAACACCTTAAGTGTCTAAAGGCGATGGTTGTCTCTTCCCATCAAGAGAGCCATCTGCTCTTTGCTATCTTTGTATATAAAGAAAGGCTCTCCACTATAAACTATTAAGTATGTATGTGTGTTTGAGTGCGTCTGTATATTGCTAAGTTGAATCGAAAGAGAAGGCGTCGTTTAGTATCTACACTGTACACCAGCGGCGTGCACAGGATTATGATACTGAGTATGCGGCGGAGTACTCGGCCACAAAAACTTTTTCTTTTATAGATTTCAGCGGCGTGCACATGATTATGACACATTTTATTCATTTACTTATTATTAATTAAAATCATCTAACACGTACGAACGTTTTATTAAAATATCTGTGAATGGCAAGTAAAGCACTGCTTTTCTGCCTATAAGGAGCGCGCGCGCCTGCTGTACACGTACTTTTTTATAGGCTCTAGTCCTTGCATTTCATATGTGTATATTTATTATCCTTCTGAACTTCTGTATTAACCTTGTACTGCCTAATAAAGTTTTTTGGAAGATTTTCTTCTATAATATGTCAACTACATAGATAGTACTTAAATATTTTGCGCGTCTACTTCTATGTTGTCCTATCATATGATAATATCTTCCATTCCGAAAGAAACCAACAAGAATTATAATACTACAAACTCAATATTGCATAAAACTTTCAGAATTCATACAATTCTAATTAGAGTTTTCCGAGAGAACTTTTACGTGCTTCGCCAAAACCATGAAAACTAAATGAGTTGGTGTGAAAATTATTAAACGGACGCGGTTTTATGGTAGGCTTTTGCGGGCTTTGTGCTAATTTTAGCCTTAGCGAGCGTTTACAATGACCGCTTGTTTATGTTATGCAATAATACTTCTTCGTTAAAAGATAATGCTACCTGTAGATTATCTACTGGTTAGTCTAATTAGCAAGAAATTCCATGAAAAATCAACATTGTCGAATTTATTTCTGTACACAAATATTATTTTTGATGATAATGTTTCGAGACAGAAGCACTGACTGTCTTGGAAAATATAATATCAAACCACTTTAAAAAGTTTCAAGTAAAGTTTCCAAATTACTTATTATGTGACTATATAGTACTGTTGTGGCCTTCTGTACGGGCAGCCGGCTATCAGCACAAGATAACAATACAATTAATAGACATTTGCATCACCGGCGTGTGACCTCTTACCTATAAATAAATAAATATCTTTGGACAATTTTACGAATTTATCTAATCCCAAAGTAAGCAAATTATTTGGTAATAATACATAGAAATACATATATCAATACTGTTACATACATAATACACACCCAGACCCAGAAATACAAACATCTACGCTCTTCATATAAATGCCTGCCCCTGTCGGGAATCGAACCCAACTCCCATTGATTGCGTAGTCAGGGTCGCTAACCACTCGACCAGCGGGGTGTAAACAATTGGTATTAATTTCCTGTAATTTAATTGTGATAATTGTGTAAATAACCTAAACTGAACTTTAGGTATGATCTTAGTAAGCATAAATATCAATTGCACTTTTTTATTTTAATCCCAGAGCCCCCAGACCTTACTTATTTTCAAAGAAATAAAATATATAAAATAACGTAGTGTTAGTATGTACTATAAGTGTATGCATACCTGCTAGCTTGAGCCGGCGGCCAATTTATCGGTACCAGGTGCGAAAGTTAGATAAAAATTATACTTACATTACTTAAATTATATATATATATATTAAATTAAAATTAAATTATATATATATTATATATATTAGAAAATATTATTATAAATTTATAACTATTACTGCCAGACTCGTTTCGGCGGCCATTATTTTTACAATCATAAATATATATTTATAAAATCAGCACTGACAATTTAAGTAATGTAAGTATAATTTTTATCTACCTCTCACACGTGGTACCGGTAAATTGGCCGCCGGCTCAAGCTAGCAGGTATGCATACACTCATAGTACATACTAACACTACGTTATTTTATATATTTTATTTCTGAGAGAATAAGTAAGGTCTGGGGGCTCTGGGATCATGTTCTATTGGCATCTATTACTTTTGAGAATATACTATACCTTCTATTACAAATATCTAGTGTAAAATATATTATTTATAGCACTTACAATCGATCTCCCATCCGCCCTTATTATTAAATATCACCACTTTAGTACACACAACACTTATTATTTATTTTAGTCATTTATGTCAGTCTCATAATTTCTTAATATAAACTACAATTAATTTACACTTATCATTATATTTACAAATATAATGATAAGTGTAAATATACTATTGCAAAAATACTTAAAAAAAAATGTCAATCGCATTTTCATGTTACATGCTATTCTCTACTAGAATATTATTAAGGATGGGATGTATAAAAGTTTACATACATATATATGAAACATAATATAAAAATTAAATATATTGAAACTTTAAAAAATGCATATATAAACAATTTCACAGAGAAGGCAACTCGAGAATTAATATTCCTTACAATGCAGAATCTGCAAGTCTATTATAATATTTCAGCTGAAGCCTGCAGTGAAAGGTGGCTGGTATAGTGATATTGTCTTTCTCATTTCAGCTCCTTTTAAATATTTGTGCTTAGCAACAATGTACATTTCTCCTAGCTTTGCGAGATGAAATTGTTACTGCTATTATTCTATGCGACACGTGATTCCGCATAAGGTCATTCATTTTACTCTTTCAAAAAATTCTGTAAAGCTTTTAACAGTATATCATACTTTCGTATGAATGGAAATGGGTATAATTGTTTATTATATTCCTAACAGAGAATAGCTGTAATGAAAAGGTATTTCTATCCTTTTTTAATAACAAATTCTTTTACATATTTTTTCCAGTAAAGAAAATCTGTCTACTTTAGTAAAACTATTTATTATGTTAAGCTTTAAAAACAACCAAGAAAAATGTCGGCATGCGAGACTCGAACCCGCGACCATCTCCCTCAAGCCAGAACGCTCTACCACTGACCTAGTGCTGACGGGCTCGACGTGGCGAAATTCTTCTTGTCGACATTTTTCTTTGTTGTTTTTAAAGTTTGTCTAGCTTCCAAAGCACGGGGTGAGTACTATAAAAACTAAAATAATTAGAAATCACGAAAGTACTGATCAAAAAATTATAAATGTGAATTTCATCTGTAATGATGAACTCATTTAGTTAGTTATACGTATGTATATCTAGTGATCATTACAATTGACGTAATCTATCATATAACAATGAAGAATTTCGCTACGTCGAGCCCGCCGACACTAGCTCAGTGACAGAGCGTCCTGGCTTGAGGGAGATGGTCGCTGGTTCGAGTCTCGCGTGTCGACATTTTTCTTTGTTGTTTTTAAAGTTTGTCTAGTTTCCCAAGCACGGGGTGAGTGTTATAAAAACAAAAATAATTATTTATTATGTTATTCTACTAATTGGTACGTGTGTGTGTGTATGTGTGTGTGTGTGTGTGTATGTGTGTGTGTGTGTGTGTGTGTGTGTGTGTGTGTGTTTTTATATCATAGAACTTTTAAGAAACAGGTAGCTTTCATCATAATAAGCGATAATCACCTTTTATAAATACCAAAAAGATGTTAATTATTAATATTTTTTAATTTTTAATAATTAAAATAATTATTGATATTTTTTTTTAAATATTAATAATGCACTATTATAGTGCATTACAATCTGTACGACGGGGTAGGAATGCCATATGCACAAGTGTATGATCTATCTTACCCTTTAAATAGGAATACGACAGAGATAGAATCTGAGATTATTACGGCAGGATTCTGGTGTGAACTAAATTTTAATAAACGTACTGAGCTCTAAAATGCTAAGAATTTTGTTTAAGTGTAGTAAATTCATTCACTATATCACTAAAATTGTAATAGCAAGCCAAACCAATTAGTTTAAAAATAACACATGTGTTATTGTTAAACTAATTGGTTTGGCTTGCTGTTGCAATTTTAAAAATAACAAAGATTATACTCGTGGTAAAAATGATATTGAATAACGTTCAGTTCCGCGGTCATTTGGAAGGACAGCCTAATCTATCCTACAAAAAACTTGATGCGCTCAGTAAAGCAAAACAATACTTCTTGCTGGCCCATCGCCTCCAACTTTTTAATGCACAAATTCGGCTTCGCATGGATACTATTCTTATTTTTGGGTTGAAGCGTCCCAATACCAGGTTTTTTTCTCTTCATCGCATTCTGTCTAGAGCGGTTCGAATCTTCGACGACCAGACTATTTCTAATAGGCTTGATTCTCTAGCATTACGCAAAAAATTAAGTTTGCTCTGCATTTTCTATCGCATCTGTCACGAAGAGTATTCCGACGAATTGTTCGGATTAATAACTGCTGCAAAATTCCGTCATTGGACATCGTGTAAAAATTCAAATTTCCACCTCTACCACCTCGATGTCTAGAAATCAACAACAGCCCTTTTGCTTGGCACTTTTTACTTTGCACTACTCCTTTGTGTAATTAATTACCGGTGGGGGCATTTCTAAAGTGATACGATTTTTGACCTCCAATAAAAGCTTACTCATTCTTAAAATGGCAGCATCTTCTTCTTTAATACTAGAGGTCTTGTAGTTGCGATGAGACGTATTGCTTGATCGAACGATCAGAATGAACCGCGTTTTGATTGTTCAAACCGTTCAAAAGCTATGAGATGTTTACGTAAACGCATACACATGCAGATACTCATACATACATACATACATACATATAGACGTACTGACGTCGTCGTGAAAATACTCGGAAAAGGTTTCTAGGACTTCAAAATGTGGTGAGCTGGGGAAAATCGAGTTTTCTCCACGTTTCCAAAAGTCAGGGCAAAATCAGTAACTTCCTTATACTACTAACGTTGCTGGAAGTTAAAAACCGGCAAAATGCGAATCGGACTTGCACACGAAGGGTTCCGTACTATCATAGTAAAAAAAAATACGAAAAAAACAAGTTTATTGTATGGGGACGCCACTTAATATTTTTTTTTTTAACTTTTAGTATATGTTGTTATAGCGGCAACGGAAATACAAAATTTGTGAAAATTTCATCTTTCTAGCTATCATGGTTTATACGATACAGCCTGGTGATAAATAGACAGACGGACAGACAGACAGCAGAGGCTTAGTAATAGGGTTCCTTTTACCTTTTAGGTACGGAACCCTAAAAAAGATAGGATTGTCTCGGCAATAAGGTACACAGTCATATTCCAGTTTGGAGCTTACAACCTTACGCTCTAAACTGGAATGAAATTGTAACCGGTAAATTTATGTTTGTGACATTATTATCCTGCCACACGAATATCAAAGCACCATTAACATGTATGATGTTAATAGGCAATTGTTGTCTCGATCCATTAAAAATACCATCTGTCTGTTTTCTATCCTCTGATATAAAAAATGTGATATAAAAAATCAATATTTAACTGTAATTCTTCAGTATATACTCAAAACTTTGATATACGTACGTAAAAATATTTGCTTATTTAAAAAGAGTAGTGATATTCACTTCCTAAATATAAGGAACAAAAACAATCTTGCTGCGCATGTGTCTCGTCTCCACAGAATAAGCAACTCTTTTATGGGACAAAGTATACGCTTTTACAATAAGCTGCCTGATGCCATTAGAGATTTACCAGTTAACAAATTCAAAAAAAATGTTAAAACAAAACTGTGTAAAAAAGGTTACTATAAAATATCTGAATACCTAGATGACAGGCAAGCTTGGAAACTGTTCCTCATATCGGCAATAATAATTATTACTTAAACAATTAGATACTTACAAATTAAACATTACCTATATAAGCATTATCATTATCATTATTATGTAATAAAACTAAGTTGATAAAATGTGCGTGCCGATAAAACTTAAAAAGGAGTCCCGGAACGATAAAGGGACTTATACAGTGTGATAGCCCTTTATCCCCCTCGAACAAGAAAGTTCCCGTTTTGACCTAAAGGGCGTGTCTTTAAAGATATAAGGGCTTTTCCAACCCTTCAACTTGGAAATTAAGTGTAGTGGCGCCATCTGTTGTCGAGTATTTGAACTTCATTCAAAACAAAAATTATTTGGGTTGCATTTCGAAAGGCGCTGCGAGCGCAATGGCGAGAAATTTAAAAATCTAATTTCAATAATGTCTTAAATTACTTTGTTATATTTCAACTACCACGTAATCGCATATCAGCTCCCGAGCGAAGCTGGGCATCATAGCTAGTATATAATAAAATTAAGTTGATAAAATGTGCGTGCCGATAAAACTTAAAAAGGAGTCCCGGCACGATAAAGGGACTTATATAGTGTGATAGTCCTTTATCCCCCCTCGAACAAGAAAGTTCCTGTTTTAACCTAAAGGGCGTATTTTTAAAGATATAAGGGCTTTTCCAACCTTTTAACTTGGAAATTAAGTGTAGTTGCGCCATCTGTTGTCGAGTATTTGAACTTCATTCAAAACAACGATTATTTGGGTTGCATTTCGAAAGGCGCTTCAAGCAATTGCAGCGTGTGTAGTAATGGCGCGAAATTTGAAATTTCAATAAAGTCTTAAATTATATTTGTTATATTTCAACTACGACGTAATCTCATATCAACTCCCGAGCGAAGCCAGGTATCATAGCTAGTATCTTATATAAAAAGTGACAGGAAAAAAAGAGCAGCCCGCTGAATTCTTCCCCCGGATTTTCTCAGTGTGTGGTCTTACATAAAATTGCAACGAGTGGACAGGCGACCCGCGCAATGACATTTAATAGATACTAATTTACGGTACTATAAACGTAAATAAGCAACATGCATACGCTTTTCGGTCCTTTAACAGTAATAAAATGCCGCTGGCGGCACTTAAACTTACTTAAAACCTACGGCCTTTGTGCTCATATGGATGCGTGGCCTTTGTATGTATGCATATATTCAAGCATGCATTTACTCATGCAAGCAAACATGTATGCATCAACATGCAAGCAAGCAAGTATTCTGGCATGTAGATATGTTAGTTAGTATGCTGGTACCTAGACATGCAACAATTAATCTTCGACATTTAATTTATAGCATAAATTGTACAAAAATATTCATATTTATTTAAAATACTGAACACGATGAATAAGACGCTAAGGAATTTAAGAGGACAGTTCAAAGGTTTCTCGCCTACTTTCAGAGTATCTTTGAATATAAATTGAAAATATCTACGATAGGCACGATTTTTTGCGACCGGTGTTCAATAATTGATCATGACACCAACAAAGCCGTAATACCTTTTTCTTCCATGCATCTTTTATACGATAAAAGGAATAGAATGTGTGAAATATAGGTGTAAACAAATGTGTTACACGCGTCTGTTTACGTAACATACAGAGGCAATTATCAGCTGATGTAGTATTGGGAATGTATATACGTTTAACGAGTATTTCAAATCCTGAAGGTGTTGACGTAAGTAGCATATTAGTGCAGAAGGACTGGTATTTGATGTGAAAAATTGAGTTTTCATCAGATCTCGATATTTTGATGTCTTAGGAAGTTATTCTTATATTTTCACGAAGACGTCAGTATGTCTGTATGTGTGTATATACCCCTCTTGTCACTTTTGAACGGTTTGACCAATCAATGTTGGCGGCATTTCATTAGGTTCCATCAAACTTAGACTTCTTGAAAATGTTAACCACTTTGGCCCAATTTTGATTCAATTAACTCAGGATAATTAAAAGAACTCGAAATCACTGATTTTTAAAAATAGCTTCTTGGTGGACTGATTTTTAGCAATCATGCGCTTTTTCCTACAATGTTTTATTTTTTACCTACAATGTTTTATTTCGATATTATGAGGGTGAAAAATAAAGTCTAATAAATACATCAAAATTCTTTATATTATACGCAAAGCGATAACTTTACAATAAATACGCGACCGCGAATATTTTATATACCGTGAATGCTGGTAACTAATAAGCTTTAATTAAAAATATTAAATTAAAAGGGGAGTAAAATTTGTGCTTTTAATAAGCAACTGTCAATATTTTATTTTATTTTATGTTATTCTAGGATTGTCGAACTCTTATATTTATGTTAATTTATATGGTTACACCTACGCATTTAATAGGAAATGAAGTATGTGTCCAACCTTTAGTAATCACTGTGAAATGTTACATACGATTCTAGATATTCAGAGTAAAAATTTCTATATTAAATGGCAAAAAAAGTAGATATTTTTATTATATTTCACTAAACACACATCCGAACAGTAGAGAATCAGTTATTTTAAAAAGGTTTGAAGGTAAAATATCTATATTGGTTTCATTTTGAAAATATATCTAAAAAACTGTTTTCACGTGACAACGTCTTATAATTCGATAGAGCTGGCTGCACGCACGAAAAAACATGACTCATGCGGCGTTACCTCGCTCTGAGGCGTTCCGTTTAAGGCTTGGAGTACAAGCGAGAGCTTAAGATGTTGTCACGTTCAACTATCGTCTGTAAACCAACTTTACAGACAACCGATTTTTTTTTCTACTTCGACGAGAGATTTGACAGTTAGCTACTTTTGCCTAGCTTTTAAATCTAACTTTATGTATTGAACAAACTATCTATCTATTTCATTGGTACTAGTCCCCGCTTAATGAAGGATTTGGATAAAGTTAAGTCCAGCTCCCAAGACAAAAATTAATTTCAGTATGGATTGTCAACATTGCATGTTTGGATAAGATGCATGATTATTTTGCATATATCATATAACCCCTCTTTTGCACAATGGTTGGCGACAACAGATGAAAACAAATGATTGAAACAAAAAAAGAAGAAATGAGAGAATGGTAATACAGCAAGGCGATTTTTTATAATGCCATTTGTTGTGCAGAAATAACAGGAATCGATGAAGAACTAATAAACAGACTCTACATCATTTTACAAGCTTTGCTTTGGCTCATCGGGTGTTACGGTTAATGCCCAAAAGTTTGGCGATTATGCTTTGGAAACGGCACGAATTAATGTAAGCAAATATAACTGGTATTATTTGCCCTCATCAGTACTTAAAATATTGATTTATGGCGAAAGTATCATAAAGCATTTTGCTGTATTACCTACTGGGCAGCTTTCAAAAGACGCTCAGTCTCTCGCAAGTTAATAAAAAATTCAGACTTCAGCATGCGAGAAAATGTTCGAGATGGTCTACAAATGAAGTAGTATTTTCATACGTTACTATATATATATATATATATATATATATATATATATATATATATATATATATATATATATATCAGGACCTTACATAACAAATATTCGTAAGCCATACACAAAAAATCTTAAAGAACTCAATAAAAACAAATTGCTCCTTTTAAAATAAATCATATCAGATCACGAATCTTAGTGAATTCAATAGTAACAATAACGTTTTTTACTGTTCTACACTTTTAACTGTTTCATAAATAAATTGTAATAATTAAGATTATAGAATTAGCTTCCCAAAAATATTTTTGCATTTTTATCAACAAATTAATAGACAAATATATTTTTACAATCATTAATATTTGTTTTAATTTTATGAAGCATAATAATATGTATTTTACGTAATATAAGATACATTAAAAATCAGCGGAACTTAATACTGATATAGGTTTTTGACGAAATCGCTAATTCAAACGACGGTATCAACGCGGGCAACCACAAATTTTTCAAGCTAGTGAAAGCCTACTATACTATATAGTAACTATATGCAAAGTATCATAATATATCTCAAAGAAAAAAAATCTAGATTTTTGACTAGAAATTTTTAATAGTGCCCTGGTACCAGAAACGGGCGAGACAATGAGGAACTTTACTACTAGTAGTCATGATGGTAGTGACTCGTATAGCCTCTTGCGAACTGCCTGGTAGAGCGGCAGATGGTGTATTGTTCAAAACCAACAGGTACGGGCTCCCATTGAAGAATAGACCATAGAAGACCAGTGAAACATAAAATTATTTTTGTTTGTACATTTTTATTAAATCCAAATGCTTAAGTCTTCTACAATATGCAATTGTTATGTATAAGAAAAATAAATTAATATAATCGCGTGCGTTATCTTGCTCGAGTATCAGTATGGATCAGATATCCATTATTATTTTTCATTTCTTTCTGTCCGTTCTGAGCTAACATTCATTTAAATAAACAGAATAAGCGAAAGATGACAACATCGATCAATCATTTGATCATTGATCAAAGTTTATTAAAAAGTCCCTGAAAAATGTCCTTCGTAAATCTCATAATACGTTTGCTTCTTTGTAAATTGAAAATAAAAGTTTTCTAAAATATTTTTTTCTTAGATTATATTATATTTTATTTATTTCTTAAACACGTATATATTGGTAAAAATTCATTAAATTTAACTTGAGAATCCATCGATTACGGGACTTTTGACTATGCGTGGTAAAACAACCACTTGGTCATTTTTTTCCTAATAATTTATGTATTTTTAACTTCCCGCTACGTATGTAGAAGGAAGTTACTGATTTTGGATCCGATTTTCGAGTTTTCACCAGATCTCCACGTTTTGAGGTCCTAAGAACCTTTTCCGACTTTTTTCACGATGACGTCAGTATATCTGTATGTATGTATGTTTATGTGTAGGTATGTATGTATGTAAACATTTCATAACTTGTGAACGGCTAAACCGATCGAAACGCGGTTGATGGCATTCGATTGGATTCCACTCAACTTAGAGTTCCTCAAAATTTAAACCAAGTCGGCCAAGGACATTTTGAGAAATTTTGAAAAAACCCCAAAAATATTTTTGGCGAAACAGTATTTTTTTATATCACTTCCAGATTTATGTACCGATTGAGTACACAAACTAATCAGCTCTATTCCTCAAAAAAACTGCTTGTAATTCATAAATTGCGCTAAAATCGGTTTATCTGTTTGGGAGTAATCATTTATTTACAACTTTAGTATTATTTAATTTACTTTAACATTTTATATAAAGATGAAAAATTTGCTTTAGGATTTTCTTTACGAGAATGTTAAATGGAATGGTCCCCCGCGTTGGTCCCGGGCTCTTTTGAAAAATCTGTTTGGGAGTAATTATTGACGAAAAATTTGAAAAAAAAAATGTTTTTTTCGACATAATTTTGAAATTTTCCAATCAATTATTTTTTGGTATTTTAAAATAATTTGGTACTAAAAAACTACGTTGAAAGCAGTTTCCAAAATCTAATCTAATTTCCAAAATTTACAGCTTTTTAAATACGTTGTTTTTAGCAAACTTACTTAATATTTTTGAAATAACTTTCAGGCTAATACACCGATGGACTTAAAAATCTTTTAAATTTTTTCCTTTAAAAACTGCGGCAAATATCGATAATAGTTCGAAATCGGTCAATTCGTTTAGGATTTATCAATAACGAAAATTTTGAAAACAATGCTTCGAAATTTTTCAATCTATCGATTATTTAGCCAAAGCAATATTTTAAATCTCAAAAACTTAGTTAAATGCAATTCGAAAGACCAAAATCGATCATCGTTTCTAAAATATACAGCTTTTCAAAAATCAGTATACTGCAATTTTTAACAAAACAGATGTTTGAACTGAATAACTTTATATATGCTTATAGTTTTACTCTTTTGAGCTTAACAAACCTTAATTTAACGGGAAGTTTCAGGGATGGCCAGCAGGGTCAACCGGTTACAGAATTTTTTTGTTTAATTTTAATGGCAAGAATATTAAGGTGTTAATAATTCAATAAGAATCTACACATTAAAAATATTTTCTTTATGTTTCTGTTTTCAATGAAAATAAATTCATAATAGATTAAGGCTAATTATATCTGAACTACCAAAAACCCGTTTTTTTTTCAATTCTTTTAATTTAGCAGCGTGCACTACTTTAGTGCAAATTGTTGAATTCCTTTTAAAAATGATTTTAAATTAATAATTTATCTTAATAAAACTATGAATTTGCATCTAAGTTAAGTGACTAAGAGCAACTCTATAAATAATGTTTCTTACATTACAGATAGCTTCTGTAATGTAAGAAACATTATTTATAGAGTTGCAATTGTTATATAATACTCCAAAGGAGCCTGAAGTGAAAGGTGGAAAGTGATATTGTTTTTCGTGTTTCAGTTTATTTTAAATATTTGTGCTAAGCAACAATGTACTTTTTTAGCCTTTCAAATTAAAATGTCATTACTATTATTTTATGCATGTGGCATTAGACCTTGCCACAAGATAGCAACGCACCATCAACATCTTTGGTGTCTATCGGCGATGGTTGACTCTTTCCATCAGGAGACCCATCTGCTTGTTTGCTATCTTATGATATAAAAAAAATGTGACACGTGATGTTGCAAAATGTAATTTTCAACCGACTTTCCAAAAAGGTGGTTGTCAATTCGACTGTATGTATTTTATATGTTAGTTTTCTCAGAGGTTGTTTATTTATGTACCAATTTAGTTCTTTTTTTTTTGTTTAGGAGGGTATACACTCCATGTGGTCCCATTTTAATTTGGTTAGGATCTGATGCAGGGTTCCGAAGATATAGAAAATAAGAAGACGGTTAATGTGTTAAAAAATATTTTAAATTTAAATATCATATATTAATGTCTTAAACAAAAACTTTGCACGCCATTCGGGTTCTTTTGGGTCAGATAGGGCTTTTATTTCTCACTGTATATATCTATAATTTTCTTTGCCTATCACATTTACAGATCAACCTGAAAATAAAATCAGATATGACTTAAGAGAGATAAAAGTAAGCACAGTAGCTATCATTCTATTACATAAGCAAACGTCTAACTTTTGGGTCTAGTTAAGTCCCAAATTTACTAATATAGTAACCAATATTAATGTCAACTCAGTAATAACGACATCCTTTACCTAAAATAAATGTTCAAGCTATTCATTATAAGTTACCATTGTAGCAATGTATGTTGCCTAGACGTAATATTGATTTATGCGTCCCCGACTGTTAAAGTATGCTCACAATTAGAATAGTTGTCTAATAATTTAGATTTATTTGATAAACCGAAAACCAAACTCACTAAAATATTATGCTACTGGTTATACCATATCATAAGATAGCAAACAAGCAGACGGGTCTCCTAATGGAAATAATCAAACATCGACTACAGACACCAAATATGTTGTGGATGCATTGCAATCTTAATGCAACATGCATAAGTTTACCACCTATTTTACCCTTCAAACAGGAACACGATAGTGACAAGCACGGACGTTATTGCGACAGGAATACGTAAGGTGGTGGTACCAGACTTGGCGCGACAATACAGTATTCTACCACCTAGTAGACACAACAGTTGTTACCTTCAGAATCAATAGTTCGTCTCGTATAAACTGCCTGGTAGAATGGCAGATGGTATATTCTTTAAAAGGAATCCGTACCAAGTACCAACACAAAGGACATAATACAACATAATATATTAGGTTATTTTATATCTTATATATATTGTTACCATGGGATTAATAAAGATATTAATTAATCTACAGAATGCTGCGGAGCGCAGCTTGTTTTTGGTAAAAAAAGCCTTAGTTCTCGATGACTTTTTAATAAAAACCGAACGTCAAGGGCGCTCAGAGTGACCGACATCCTGAATCATGTAATAGGAAACGTCGAACCGTATTTTTTTCAAGCGGAAAATTCGTGTTTCATTTCTTCCAAACATCAACCTCAATTTGTTCCGGGCAGATATGACAATATCACATGAAATCAGCAATATTTTAGGAAACCGAGAGCGGTGAAATTGTACCTTTAGGATCAACTTTAGTATTATTTAATTTTTACTTTAACATTTGATATTGAGATGAAACATTTGCTTTAGGATTTTATTTACGAGAATGGTAAATGGAATGGTCCCCCGTGTTGGTCCCGGGCTCCGTTGAAGTATACGCCAACTGCCGTTCAGCCAGGCAGACAGACCGATTGGTTATGCGAGTCACTACCATCGTGGCTACTACATGGTAGATTTCTGCTTTGTCGCACTCGGATCTGGTACCACCGCCTTGCTTATTACTGCCGCAATAGCATCGATACTTGTCACTCTCGTGTTACGGTTTGAAGGTTAAGGTAGTCGATAAACTAATGCATGTGACATTAGACTTTGGACAAGTGAGGATACAGCAATGGTTCAAAAAATATTGGATGGCAAACAAGCAGATGGCTCTCCTAATCGTAATGACGTTATCTCCTATACCCAAAGATTTGTTGCGTTACTATCCTTGTTGTGGTGGGATGGCAATGGCACATACATAAGTCTTAATTGACACTGGTGCTGTAGGAACAAATAAGGCTGATACCAGACCTGGGTGAGACAAAGCAGAATTCTATCACGTTGATAGTTTTACGTTTTAGTTTTTTTAGTTGGTATTTACCTGGCAAAACGGCAGTTGGTTTATTCTTCAAAGGACCCCGGACTTACATGGGGGAAAAATGTCGAAAAGGGTAGAGGAAAAGCGGAGATGCTAATCATAATAATAAAACAGTATGTATTTTGTACATATAATATATACAGTAGGGTGGAGTGAAAAAAAAAAATTTTTTTTTCTTCTTAGCCTGGGGGTCAAATTTGTAGCTTATAAAAAACAAAAATTTTTGAAAAAAAAAATAAAATTTTTTACTCAACATCTTGAGGCAGCCCACTCATTTTTAAAATTAATTACGAGTAAAAATATTTGGTTGCAAAAAAAAATAAAATTTTTGTCTTTTAATGTCTTAAAACATCCAAGAATTGGCAATTATGATCATTTCCAACTCAAATTTTATTCTAGTGCCCTAACGAGGAATGTTACTTTTTTGGATTTTTTTTAAATATTAAAACAATAGTCACAAAAACTTTTTTTAACTTGTGATTTTTAATTGGCATAAAAGAGGATATTTTGAAGTTTTTAGAACGCTTTTAAAAATTTTTTTTTGCAACCAAATATTTTTACTCGTAATTAATTTTAAAAATGAGTGGGCTGCCTCAAGATGTTGAGTAAAAAATTTTATTTTTTTTTCAAAATTTTTTGTTTTTTATAAGCTACAAATTTGACCCCCAGGCTAAGAAGAAAAAAAAAATTTTTTTTTTTCACTCCACCCTAATATACAGGTCTTTTTTTGACACTTGGGGGCACACTAATTCCCGAAAGTTCATAATGTTTTGGCAATTCTTCAATATTTTCGAAATTTCTTTTACTTTTACTATACCACCGTGTGTGCCCACAAATATATATATATATATATATATATATATATATATATATATATATATATATATATATATATATATATATATATATATTATATGACAGGAAAGCATGGGATCAGCTGCTCCTCATATCGGCAATAATGATTATTACTTAACCAATTAGATACTTACAAATTAAACATTATATAATATCTTATATAGAAATGATAAGAAAAAAGAGAAGCCCGCTGAATTCTTCCCCCGGATTTTCTCAGTGTGTGGCCTTAAATAAAATTGCAATGAGTGGACAGGCGACCCGCGCAATGGCATTTGATAGATACTAATTTGCGGTACTATAAACGTAAATAAGCAACATGCATACGCTTTTCGTTCCTTTAACAGTAATAAAATGCCACTGGCGGCACTTAACCCCTTTTCAAATTTTTATACCCCAACTAACTCTAACTAAAATTTTTAATATGTTTTACGACCCTAACATATTCAAAACCTACGGCATTTGTGGTCGAATGTATGCGTGGCCTTTGTGTGTATGCATATATTCAAGCATACTATTCAAATATTCAAACACACAACACATACACATATTCAAACATATGCTAGTTACTATGCTGGCACATAGACATGCAACAATTAATCTTCGACATTTAATTTATAGCATAAAGCGTACAAAAATATTCATACTTATTTGAAATACTGAACACGATGAATAAGATACTAAGGAATTTAAGAGGACAGTCAAACGTTTCTCGCCTACTTTCAGAGTATCTTTGAATATAAATTGAAAATATCTACGATAGGTACGAGATTTTTTACGACCGGTGTTCAATAATTGATCATGACACCAACAAAGCCGTAATACATTTTTCTTCCATGCATCTTTTATACGATAAAAGGAATAGAATGTGTGAAATATAGGTGTAAACAAATGTGATACACACGTCTGTATACGTAACATTGCAAAGGCAATTATCAGCTGATGTAGTATTGGGAATGTTCTTCAATTCTTCTATATTTTCGAAATTACTTTTACACAAAAAATTCCTTGTATATTATATGTATAAAATATATACTTTAATATAATATATTATATACTGTATATTTTATTGCATATGGTATATGAGAATTATTAGGAAGCGACACATCACTGTTACAAAAGCAGACGTCCAACTTTTGGGTGTAGTTACGTACCAAGTTTACTAACATAGTAACCGCTATTATTCCTAACTTAGTAATATCGGCATCCTTAACTTAAGATAATATAAATGTTCACGAAATTCATGATAAGTTATGGAAATACGAGTAGATATAATAATATGAAATGCTGTAGTACTAAATAATCTATATTTATATTGCGAAAGTTTGGATGTAGGATGGATGATTGTTACTTAATTACGCAAAAACGGCTGGACTGATTTGGATAAATTTTGATACACATAGGTTTCTCACCGTATTGTTCCCGGGCTCCTTTGAAGAAAAGACCAACTGGCGTTCTGCCAGGCAGTTCGTAAACGGCGACCAATTAGCTATGCGCTTCACTAACATCATGACTACTATGTGGTAGAGTTCTGCGTCGGCTAGCTCGGGTCTGGCACCATCGCCTTACCTATTCCTGCAAAATCAGTCAGTGATAGTAATTGTCATGTTCCGATTTGGAGGGTAAGGTAGCTGGTAAACTTATGCATGTGGCATTAAACCTCGCCACAAGATAGTAACGCACCATTAACATCCTTGGTGTCTATAGGCGATGGTTAACTCTATCAGGAGACCCACTGCTTGTTTGCTATCTAGTAATATAAAAAATATGATAAATTAAAACAGCATAAATAATACTTGTTGTTACGAAAAAATAAGTTGTTTCCGAAACCAAAAAATTTAGTAGGCTCCAGGGTGTAGCTAGTATTGTTTAATATGTTCCTGGCTCTTAAATGCAGAATATGTATTAGCATATGGCTTGTCTAATAAAGTCTTGCTTCTAGACAACAAAGATAACACTTGTATGAATTCATGGCTATTAAACATTCCTGGATATAAAAGCGGTCTAGATTTTTATTCATACATTGACAACAAACAGATAGTTCTTTCTCTTGATGGAAAATGACAACTATCACTTATAGAAAATGACAGAATTTGTCAATTGTGCGTTTTTGTTAACGTAGTATTTTAAAGAATATGTGAATGAATGCCACATGAGTTTGTTCACCGGAACATGATAGTTAAAAGCACTGACACAATTATAAAATAAATTAATGATTCTGTAGTACCAAGTCCGGTTCAAAATAAAACTGTATCACTGTGTAGGCACGATGTGTTACAATCACATTTGGCCAAACGTTTGCCTTATAGGGAATGCCTGGAAGATAGGTTCTAAGCTTTAAAAAAGGGCTGAAATATTTAAGTTTGCTATTCTTATTTATATTCTTATTTATTAAAAAACATTGAAAAAACTAAAACCATACTATCTAGGTTATGGAAGAACATAAATTCTTTTTGAAACGTTTCTTACTTATATTTTAGACAATTTGGAGGATTATGTAGCTGGTAAACTTATAAGACCCCACTACAAGGATAGTAAAGCATCATTAACATATTTGGTTTTCAGAGCTATCTGCTTGCATTTATCTTATTATATAAAACAATATTTACTTAGCTATATGTGTCTCGTCCCAATGGTACTTAATAAAGTAAAACTGGTTGATTAATGTGCTAAAAAGTTTTTCTTTACAAACTCTTTATTTAGTGTGATAAAAGTACAAATGCATCATAATTTATTGATCTAAGAGTCAAAATCATTTAACTTTCTTAGTGTTCGGCTTTAATTTACACAATGAAGTTTGTTGGCACTAGAATGAAAGCTCTTAGGCAGAACGCCAATCGATATTCAGCGTTCTAAAGAAAAATTAGGCCACTGTGCACTTTGGTATTTTAAATTATTCAAAATTCTTAGTTCTGTAAGAGTCAGGGTTTGAACTGAGAGCTTCAGTTTAAAAGAAATTATACATTATAAATACGTGCCTATATTAAAACACGCTACCCTGTATTTTATTTCACGCATAGAGAAAAAACGAGTAATCTACCTTGTTGAATGAAATAAAACTTCTTCCCCATAGTGGTCTGGGCTTCTTTGAAGAATAGACTAAATGCTGTTCTACTAGGCAGGTTGTAAAAGGTGACGTATACGTTTCACTAACATAATGAACACTAGGTGGTAGAGTTCCGCAATGTGTCGGCCGGGTATTTGGTACCACAGCCTTACCTATTCCCGCCGCAATAGCGTCAATGCTGCTTGTCATTGTCGTGTTCCGATTTGGAGGGTAAGGTAGCCGGTAGTATTACGCATGTGGCGTTGCCATCCCGCCACACGCATAGAATCGCACCATTAACATTTTGGTGTCTAGGCGATGGTTTCTCCTTCCATCAGGAGAGCCATCTGTCTGTTTGCTATCTTATGTTAAATAAAAAATCTGTAAACGGTTGACCCTGCAGGCCATCCCTGAAACTACCCGCTAAATTAAGGTATTTTAAGCTCAAAGAGTAAAAATTATAAGCATAAATTTTTCAATTCACACATCTATTTTGTTAAAAACGGCAGTATATTAAATTTCAAAATATACAGCTTTTCAAAAATTAATATATATATTATAGTATTTACATATTATAGTAACGTATGAAAATACTACTTCATTTGTAGACTGAAGTCATGCTGAAGTCTGAATTTCTTATTATTTGTATTGCGAGAGCGTGAGCGTCAAGCATCTATTTTGTTAAAAACGACAGTATATTAATTTTTGAAAAGCTGTATATTTTGAAAACGATGATGGCATTCAACTGAATTTTCGAGATCTAAAATATTGCTTTTGCTAAATAATCGATAGGTCAAAAAATTTGGAGCAATGTCAAAAATAATTTTTTTTTCAAAAATTTTGTTCATTTAGATAAATCCCAAACAAATTGACTGACTTTTATCCAATTTCAAAGGAGAGAATTTGATATGATTTTGAAGTCAATCAGCGTTTTAGCCTGAAAGTTATTTCAAAAATATTAAGGAAGTTTTCTAAAAACAACGTAATTATAACAAAACAAATATTAAATTTGAAAAGCTGTAACTTTTGAAAATTAGATTCGATTTTAATTTTTAAAACGGTATTCGACGAGTTTTATTAGTATTAAAACATCGTAGAATACCAAAAAGTGGTTGGTTGAAAAATTTCGAAGTTATGTCGAAAAAACACTTTTTTCAAAATTTTTCATCAACGATTACTTCCAAACGGATAAATTGATTTTGGTGCAATTTATGCATTAGACGTAGCTATTTGAGGAATAGAGCTTATTAGTTTTTGTACTCAATCGGTATAAGAATCTGGAAGTTATATTAAAAAAATACTGTTTCGCCAACATTTTTTTTTTGAGCTTTGTTATAATTTCTCATAATCTCCTGGGCCCATTTGTTTAAAATTTTCAGGAAGTCTCAGTTGAGCGAAATCCAATCGAATGTCATCAACCGCGTTTCGATCGGTCTAGTCGTTCAAAAATTATGAGATGTTTATATACATACACACACATACATACATACAAACATACTGACGTTATTGCGAAAATAGTCGGAAAAGGCTCCTAGGACCCCAAAACGTGGACAAATGGTGAAAATTCAATTTTCGAAAATCGGGGTAAATTCAGTAACTTCTTTAACTACATACGTAGCGGGAAGTTAAAAAAAACTAATAATAAGCCTCTTGTCGAAATTTGACCATAATTTAATAACTCCGTTGGACTATAGACTAACTAATGAAATCTCTTCTAAGTAAGATTGATTTGAAGTTGACAGATTTAAACCTTAAACAAAATAGTATGTTTGTATATATGTCGGCGTGAAATTGTCAATACCGTTAGATTATAATCTACCTGGGGAGTTTATAATTTGGTCAGGTTAGGTTAGCAGTTTGATTATAATATCACGCTAGATTATAATGTAACGGTATTGCTCTCTAGATAGATTATAATCTAATGGTATTGACGATTTCACGCGGACATAATATATAATGGTCGTAAATCAGCACGCGACGATACGATCCTATTATCACTACAAACAACATCAGCATAGATTTAGGTACACACACCACACTACACCATCGTCGCCGGTCTCAACGACGAAGACTTCTTTATCGCCTCGCGCCTAACGCGGGGCGTAACGCCACGACTCCTCCCACCTCTTCTAATCCGAATGTTGCACTAAGCACGAGGTCCAGTCTCACAGGAGACAGCCCTTATCGGGGGCGTTTATAGGCCCAATATTAATCTAAACTCTGGCTGAGCACTCTGCTCGCCCCAAAAGTCCGGTAACGCAGTAACGACCCTTAAGGTCAACTGTAATAGCCATTTCGAAAAAAAAGCATAGGTAGTACAATTTGCTGGAATTGAGTGGTTATCTTAATTATAATAAAAATAAAAACTAAAAATCAACTGCCTGGAATAAAGGCAGATGGTTTGGTCCCGGGCCTACACGGGGAATTTTTTTACATACATATATCTTCACGCCAGATCCCTTACGGGGTAGGCAGAGAGAACTGAGTGCCATACATCACGATCCTTGCAGGCTTGCCTCGCTTCCTCCACATTCATCACTCTCTTCATACACACACGCCGGTTGTGAAGATTCTTGACACCACCTTCGGACAGTACTCGATCAATCTGATCGTAGTATGTCAGTCTTCGTCTTCTCCGGTACCTACACCCTTCCACATTCGCACTGTATATTTGTTTCGTTAACCTTTCATCTACCATTCTTTCTACATCTCCGAACCAACGGAGCATGCCTTTTCTCATCTTTACACCGACACTTTCTTTCAAACCAAACCTCTCTCTCACTTCGACATTACGAACCCGGTCCGCGAGCGTCACGCCACATATTTTTCTTAGCGACCATCTCGACCACGTTTTTTATTCTACTTTTATGCCCTTTCTGACATACCCAACTCTCAATTCCATACAATAGCGTTGGGATAAGCACATAATTATGCAGGGCTAGACGGGCACCCTGACTTAAAATTGTGATATTAAGTAATCTCCCTAACGCTCCATTCACTCTGTTCCCTGCACACACTCTTCTTTCAACATCAGCGGTGTACCTTCCATCCCTGCTAAAAGCACATCTAAGATATACAAACTCTGGATGAGTTTGTATCTTGTTCCAACACTACATCATCGACCACAACTCTTACATCCGTTCTGGTTGCTTCTCTTTCAAATACTAAAACTTTAGTTTTCTTCGCATTAAAATTATTTACTTGATGTATATATATATATATATATATATATATATATATATATATATATATATATATATATATATATATATATATATATATATATATATATATATATATATATTTACACGTTACTAGATGAAATTATTAATGTTTAAAGAATAGATGAAATTAGATCAATTTGTGTTACGCGAATAAGAAAATAATGCAAAAAAAAACTAAAAAACTTTGCCGATCCATCAATTTCAATAAGTTATCTTTTTGCAGAATCGCTTATATATACGTTATTACAAAAAAATTTAGCTTCTAATAAACCAGCCCAGTATGAATCCAGCGGGAGGGATTCTAATCACTTTAACCACCTCGTTGATCGAGTGGTTAACGACCTTGATTACACAATCGACGGGGCTCAGGTTCGATCCCCATGCCATTGCTATTATCGTAAGGGCCTTGTTAGAATTCCAGATTCAGACAATGTTTACTTAAATACTTGACCACTCCGTTGGTCGAGTGGTTAGCGTCCCGACTACGCAATCGACGGGTCTCGGGTTCGACCCCCGACGGGGACAAGCATTTGTGTGATGAGCATAAATGTTTGTATTTCCAGGTTTGCGTGTTTATTATATTCTAGTATTTATATATGTATTTTCTATGTATTAGTATCGTTGACTAACACCCATAACACAATCAAATAATTTGCTTACTTTGGGGTTAAATCAGTAAGTGTAATTTGTCCCGTGAATATTTATTATTATTATTATTTATATGTAGCATACTGTGGCCTGGATTATAAGCTTTTTATTTTTTGTTTGCAAAGTAAAATAACATCTATGTGAAGATAATTTCATGTGATATACGTATGTTGTATACATTAAGTAAGCCCAAGGGAAATCATATTCCTTCTTAGGTGTCTTATAACATAATAAAAAGAAATTAGGTCTCGCAAATAATCTAATCAGAATGAATAGAATATGTGGGATAAACCATAAAATTTTTCATTTTTTATTAGACATGAAAAAATGTCAACACAGATGTTTGTTGTAATAAGAAGTATGTACTTCTTACTTCAGTTGCTTCTCTTGACTTGTTTTTATCGTATTTTGACTGTTATTATAGATTTTTCTTCGCTTTATAATATTCTGCCTGCAATCTCGTTCACATTAAACGTTATCTTTCTATAATATTCCTCAGGAACTTTTTCTGAAAGAAAAGTACCCCATGTGTCGTAAAAGCGTTACAAAATTTAACAAATATATATCTGTTAAATGTTGTCAAATTTTGTTAAAAAAGCATTAGATTTTATCAGTGCCTTATCCCGATTTAGAGAATATAGCAGCCAGTAGACTTGTTTTAAATATCTTAAATGGATAATTTTGAGTTATGAGGCTTAAGTAGCAGTATCTATAAGCGTGATTGAGATTTAATACGAATTAACCGTCTACCTTATCTTAGCCGGTCGTCTTATCTTCTAAACTGGAACATGTCAATGACTACCACTGAGGTTATTGCAATAGAAACATGAAAGAAACGTTTTATAATATAATAATAATAATAATTATAAATGTATTTATTTGCGTTAACCATAACTATTAAATTACAAAAGTAGGCTGGAGTCCACTTTTAGGCAACTATATGCCGGTTCCAGAGGACTCCGCGCTTCTATCTTACAATACACACAAAACACAATCTTTGTGCCTATAAATTACAACTTAAATATAATAAAGAAATACATTATTATTATAAAAACAATAAGTAAATTAAATTAATATAAAACCAAACAAGCAAACTAATATGTGATACATGCTCTACACGCTCACGCAGCAAAATTTATCGTTAATTTAAATGATGTGTGGTCTAAGTATAAGAGTTGAGCATGTGAACAAATAAACATGGTCGATCTCGGGTAAGTAGTATTTTACAATGCTTTTGTAAATTTACAACAGAAACTACTTGGATCTGGGTTACAACTATGTATTTTAATAAGAAGATCTTCTTTGGGTTGAGTGCTTTCATTTATACTAAATGAAATACAATTGGTTTTTTGCGTGTTAAGAGTTAATTGATTTTGGTATAACCATTTTGATACTCAATTCATGCCAGATTCAACATTTTGTTTCACATGTTCCCAGGAAATCCCATTAAGAACTATAGCAGTATCATCTGCATAAGAAAATAAGTGAGCATTTGGTAACTTTAAATTACATAGATTATTGATATATATTAAAAACAATGTAGGTCCTAAACACTGCCTTGAGGAACACCATAGGAATTGGATGCCTCACATGGAACAAATTCAACGGTGATCGTCTTACCTATATTTTCCAATTTATTCAACAAGTGTGGAATTGAGACGGTATCAAAAGCTTTTTTAATATCTAAAAATATTGCTATACTTTTTCTCCCTTTAACAAGATGTTCAGTGACGAAGGAACTTAAAGCCGTCACAGATTGTTCAGTGGATTTTCTTTTCAGGAAACCAAATTGGGAGGGTGACAATATATGATACTTTTCCAGATAATTTAAGAGTCTTAAGTTTAATAATTTTTCAAGGACCTTAGACAAATATGGTAGAACAGAAATAGGCCTATAATTGTTAATGTCTGAAATATCCCCAGATTTATACCCGGGAGTAACAATTGACTGCTTAAACAAGGTCGGGAAAACACCTCGTTGAAAGCTTAAATTAGCAATGTGAGTTAAGATAGGCGCTATGAAAAGTCGAGTTTCCTTTAAAAATGCAGTGGTTATATTGTCGCAGTCGGGAGCACTATTCGATTTTAAATTCATGAGAATGTTATTAACTTCATCAGGATCTGTGTCTAATATGGCAAAAGAGTTAGACCGTGATTGTGACCCATCAACTTTTTCTGTATTTGAAGGCAAGTATTATTTTATTTTATATATTTTTAAACTTTATTCCATTATTATTAACAATGTGAGAAAACAAACAAAACCAAATAGCATACACACTATTACAAGTACTTTTTACTTCTTATCAACCACTAAGAGGCATTTACAAAATTTTGTAACTGATTAGTAAATTTGGTAAAACATTCATGATGAGATATAATTGGCGAAAGCAGTTGGTTATATTAATATTACAGTGTGAACTAGAAATAAAACACTGTGCTATGCTATATTAATATGATACGAAATAATATCGAGTCAATTCATCGGCTACTTTTTGAATTGGATTTTGGATTTGATGGCTATACGAACATAATAAATGTGTTTACAAACGGAAAGCTAAATTTTAGAAGAAAAATTTTCTTTAACCACCTTAGACGATTTTTGGTAGGGGAAAACTTGGTAGGGACTTGCGTCAACATCATCATCATTATTAACATGCTAATGTTTATAATATATCTATATACCTGAACTTTTAAACTAACGCGTTCTACTATCATTTTTAAAAATACAAGGTCTTTCCAAAATAGTTGAACATATTTTAATACAGTAGTAGGGGAGCCAAAGAGGGGATTTTGGTATTTACTCGAGCGCGTCAGATTAACATAAAAGGGGGTACCTCGCATACTGTTAAGGCTTTCCACCAAATATAAGCCCTTTCTATAGAGGGGGGGTATCTATATACTTTTCAGACAAATCATGGTCTCTCAATTTGCTTTTAACATCCAGACTCTCTGTAATTGGCACATTAGTAAATAGAGATTTTACTTCAAAACTTACCTTATTTTTACTGGTTCCAACCTCAGGTCCTGCACGTTCTACGAAATGATGTAAGTTTTTTACATATGAAGGCGTTTTACTTACTAATGGCTGTAGTACAGATGCCGCGTATTAGCCCAAATCGTAAGTAGGTGAACTTATCTTACAATAGGCCTCAAAGATACATCAGTTTTGTACACTTTAAGTAGGCTATAAATCTCAGGTGGCTGAGATGATTTTGCCCTGCATAAAAATTGGTACACGTCTTCCTTAAAATGAAACCTCTTATCTTGCACTAAAGATCGTATGCACCGTGCAATCCTAGCAGGGCGATTATACTTTACCAGTTTGTATCATCCTTCAATATATCTCCCATTTTTCCGAGGTTTTCACCAACGACTGTTGGTATTTATCACAATTATTTTATATTTAAAAATATCTATACCTATAGACAGAATGCGCGTACTAGCCGTGTTCGTGAAATAGTGTATTATAAATCCATTAGATATCACTATAATAAATCTATGCTTTTAAGTACAGTTTTATTTATTTACTTCTGTCGACTGTTGAAATCCTTCTCCAATCCGTCCTTTTTTATTCATTAAAACTAGTTTCCCTATAGTAAAAAGAACATATTATTTGCATTTAAATTCTGGTAATTATTCTTAGCTAAAGTTATTTTTAAGAGCCAGAAACATAGCCCTTTAAGTACCTACTATTTCACGGTACGATTAATAAGTTTATATAATTTTTTTTTCTTTAAAATAAAATAAAATTTAAAAATAACGGAAAGAAGTTTGAAAGGATTATTAACCAAAAAGTAACTAAACAAAAGTGTCAGCGTTTTCAAGTGTATCCAAAAATGTGAATGGCAAAAATATATGGTTTCAAACTACATGGAGAGTTATCACTTTACCTAAATTGATTTTTTCCTTTGAACTCGTTGTATGACGACTAAAAGGCTTGCTGCAACTTTCGTTTGTATTTTGCCTCATCAAAATTCTTTATGAATATCTAGGTATAAACTGTAAATCTTCTCGTTCTTTGTATTAGAATTAAATATCACCACACTGGTTTCCTTGTGGGGTAGGTAGAGTGAACCGAATATCCAAAGACGCTCCTTGTATACCATGATTTACCAACCAATAAGCTGGTATGATAGCTGTTGATTCTCATATCGCATTTGCCATTTTAAAGATTAACGCTTTTTATTAGCGGTAATCGGTACTCACAGCTACACGTGATATAACGAGGCACGGGAATATACACTTATCACGAGATTCGAATTGCTATGGGATTTTTTTATATAGAAATAACCTCATAACAATTTTTTTGATCTAAAAATCAAATCCGGGACCCCATTATAAAGATGAAAGGGGTTCACTAATAGATCATCAGGCAGTCAAATTATTTAAAAATCATATATACGAATATGATTTTTAAAATTTGATTATATGGATTAATAGCAATTTGAACGCAAATGCTTTTTGTAAATGAATATATAATTACATCAAGGATAAGTGATATTCAGCAGTAACTTTCAATTAGCAGTTGCAAAATGAACGAATATTAACTCAAATAGTTTCTTCTCAAAGTATAACTGTTTCTGGATTTACCGCTTCTCTGGTTTATAACTAACTTCACTTAATTAAAAACTTGCCATTTAATTAAGCATTTTCCTTTTGACAGGAATATTTATAATAGCTTCGTTCAGTTTACAGAACAACAAACAGTGAAATAGTAATCGAACTTAAATATTAACAAAAAATGTGTAAACTGGTTTACCCTGCCGATATTCCCTGAAACTTCCCGTTAAATTGATATATTTTCAGCTCAAAAGAGCAAAAACTATACCCAAACATAGACCGCCTTATTCCAAAACGAGGTCTAAATATAGTACCGACCTTAATACCAGGTTTATTACTAGCACTAGATGAAACGTTATTATAAAACCGGGTTTAGCGCTAGTCCGAGTATTTTCTATGGTTCTAAAGATAAACTTCCGCGACCCCTAGTTTAACTTTAATACTAAGCTCAAAACGTCATACTTCAAAGTTGACATAAACGTCGAATTTGTTGTGAAATAATTGTTTGTAATTAAAATAATTAAAAACGGACATAAACATAATTGATATAATAGATTTGGAAGATTTGGATGTATTGGAAACATACCAGAGGCTTAATAGACCCCAAAGTCGAGTGAATCCGTTTCACTTAAATGACGGAGACTTTAAAATCCGTTTCACTTAAGAGACTTTTGAAAAAATCTGTATTTTTTTAATCTATTTCACAAAAAGGTTTGCCAGAAAATAGTAAGATTTATTGCGAGAGGATTTAGTTCATGACTCTCGGGGACAGGCTCTCAGTCCTGAGTTGCAAGTGGTTTGCGCATTACGCAACTGGGCTCGTCATGAGCTAAGTGTATAAACTTGATAATCTACATTACAAGCAATGCCAGGATATTTCAATTGCTGGAGAACTTACTGAAATATTATTATTGTTTCTATAGATTCAAGACGATACTGCCGACTTACATGGTGTATCCCAACCGACCATTAGCAAAACTTGTAAGAAAATAGCAGGGCTTTTAGCTGGATTTTCCCATAGATTAATAAAGATGCCAGCTACTTTAAATCAGCAAGAAGAAGCAATGAGGAAGTTTCGCCGTATAGCTAATTTTTGAAAGTTATAGGTGCTATAGACTGCACTGACTGATAATCACTGATTGACTTACCTTGTATTCAGATGTCCAATTTTCACCTCTTTTTTTCTTAGTTTGATCCATTTTAGATTCGTAGAACTAAAACCTAATCGTACCTACTTGAGGCACTCAGGTTTTTGTGCTTCAATAATAAATAAAAACAGACTAGCTATGGAATTACAGAAATAAGTAATATGAAGTGCTGTTGTATATATATTATTGAAATGTTTACTTTCGCATATAGTATTTATTATAAACATTCGGATTATATTACGCGCGTCGCACACTTTTTTTTTTGTTTTTATTTTAGTTTATTTCGTTGTACGCTAACTCGATACGTGTACATATGTAGGTATATAGTGGAAATAAAAACAAAATTCATATAATTTCAACGTTTTCAGATTTAAGATATTTTTCATAGCAAAATTGTACCTATATTTTATTTTATTATCACATTCGAACTCATAAATTACTTTTTAATAAACAATTTGCTTTCTTTTCATATAAGTATGTTTGTTGTAACGGAACGTTGCATGTTACGCCGAGTGAATGAATGAATGGTTTAGAGTCATTTTAGCTTATAATCTGTGGATACATTTTCATCCAAGTTCTATCTTCGGTATTAGCTAGTCTTCGGTTAGACTTGTTTTTGTAATAAGAATGAATTTTAGTACTGAAACTAACTTCAATACCGTAACAAGTCTAGACTTCTTAATCTTGGTTTAAACTCTGATCTAGGCCTGTTTTTGTAATAAGGCAGAGAGTGTTCAGCTCAAGAAGAGCTCTTAAATGTTGTCTTAGCTAATCGCTAGTCGATAGGTTAAAAAATGTCAAAGTATTGTCAAAAAACACTTTTTAAAAAAATTCATCGTCAAAAATATAAAGTAGGTATGTTTGTTCTAAACATAATTTTAATGTTTGAAAAGTTATAAATTTTGAAAACTTTTGATTTCGATTTTGATTTTTGAAACGGCATTTGCCGCAGTTTTTTAAGTATCCATGACGAAATATTTTGAAAAAATATGTTTCTTTTAAATATTTCAACCAGTCTATTTTGTTGATAAAAGCCTATTTTAAAGCTCAAAGATTGCGTTTAATGCTATTTGAAAGGTCACAGTTGATCTTTATTTTGAAAAAATACAGGTTTAAAAAAATTAAAAACTATCATTCATTTAATTAACTTTATATTTTTGAACACTGAGCTTAAAAATTTATACTTTGGTATAGGTTTTGGTCCTTCGAACTTAAAATAAGTCAATTAGCTGGAAGTTTCAGGGATAGCCTGCAGGGTCAAAACCAGCTTATAGATTTTTTACATCCTAGGATGTAAAAAAAAACAAGCAAGCCGATAACTCTCCTGATGTAAAGAGAAACCATCGCCTATAGATACCAAAAAAGTTAATGGTGTGGTGCTATCCGTGTGGTGGATTAGCACATGTATAAGTATACCGGTTACCTTATCCTTCAAACATGACCACAACAGTGATAAGCTTTGATGCTTCTCAAATATATGGTATTAGAGCTAAGTAAGCCGTTGCACAACTCTACCACCTTATAGTGACGATGATAGATACAAGTAATGGCAATTGTTCGCCTTTTTCGAACTGCCTGGCAGAATGGCAGATGATCTATTCTTCTGAGGGCCCGCACTAACCTGAGGTGTTTACTTTAAGCCAGAAAAGTAAGATTTACTTTACTTGTAAGAAAAATTATACAAATTTGAAGAGTTCATAACTTTCGTAGTGTGTTTCTTTTTAAAATGTACTTGACGTTTGGACGTTGACTTTATTGGACATTAATTTAATAATTTAAGTAAAAGTTACATCCTTGTTAGACTTTATGCAGACTTCATCTATCTTCTTTACAAAGTTTTCCCTTTTAAGCTTAAGGTATCACCTATTATAATATTCTGTTTTATTTAGCTAATTAGAATTTTCATAACAAGCGTATCTAAAAGAAGAGATCTTTAAATGTCAAGGAAGGAAGAAAAATTAGCCTAGACCGTTATAAACCGTAAACAGACAGACAGAGACATAATAAGATACCAACTGTACTGTTATCTCATCAGACTAAATGATGTAATATCAATCGCAAAGAATTGGCACCGACAAATCTAATAAACTGTAAACACGTGCGACAAAATATCGGTGTGTTCCTTTTCCTCACGCCTCAGATTATTTACAGAATTAATTTGGTACAAGAAGTCAAACATTATTAGTCTACTGCAGGTTGTCAATGTTATAAACACTCGCATCTCTCAATTTACTGCATGAGATATTCGATGTAAAAATAATAATTATGAGAGTTATCATTTCTACTTCAAAAAAAGGTTAAAATTCTCAGTTCGACTCTGATTTTAATCAATCTGCAAATCATTCATGGATTATGGTGATTTTTTTGCTAGCTCATAATTTATCTATATTAATATTATAAATGCGAATGTTGGGATGTTTGGATGGATGGACGGATGAATGGATATTTGTTTGTTACTCAATCACGTCAAGACTACTGAACGAATTTTGATGAAATTGATACACAGATAGATGATGATGACCTGAAATAGCATATAGGCTATTTTTATTCCGGAAAATTGAGTTTTTCCTGTGAGATTTACCAAAAACTTTTATACTGCAATGGGCTGTACGGTGTAGCTGGTTTTAACCAAATTGATTAAGCACGTTTTGTGACAATCGACTAAAATAAAAAGCGTGAACAACAGATGACGTTTTAGGTGTTGTTTCTTTTAGAAAAAAATACAAATTTGTTTTTTTTAAAAACAATTTTGGTGAAGATCTAATACAGGGTTGTAAAAAAGGGTAGCTGCAGTTGAAGACACACACACACATACACACACAAGGGAGAGAGATACACACACAACACACAGACACATACAAAGACACACACGCACACTCGCACATACGTACATATGCACACACGGACACACACACACACAGAGAGAGAGAGAGAGGAAGAGAGGGACCGAGACACATATATAGAGAGAGAGAGACACACATAAATACATACAAATACTCAAAACAATCATCCTTCTAACACAATCAAGTAACAAGTAATAAATACTTTTCTAAAGCTATTTTTCTTTTCACAGGTTGTTCGTGTATTCGATTTACTTCAACCCTCGGCAAGGAACGCGGCACGTTTAGTAGTCCCGATTACCCGTCGCCGTATCCCCGCAATATTTGTCTTCTGTACACGTTCCTCGCCGCCGAACACCAGATTGTCGAGTTGATGTTCAGTGATTTCGATATCTACAAAGGACACCTTGAGTGAGTACATTTATTTACTTTTATTATCTTGAATGAAAAGAACTAGTCTCGACTAAGATTTATTTTTTCTCTGTGACAAGAGCGGATTATAGACGATTTTATTCACATTTTTAAATGTATTCAATATCTATACTTACTGTAACTGACCGAATTGGCTACAATAAAGATATCTAGATTTGTTTTAAAGTGAAATTGCTTTAAACTGTAATTTAAAAGACGATAGAACAAAAATGCTTAGGATCAGGCAAATGTATAGGACTAAGATGTCGAGAGACTGAATATATTACACTGTTTTTTTTGTATTTAAAATACGGATAACATATATTTAACGGTTTCAAAACCAGCCAGATAAACAATTAAACCAGACTGCAAATGTTATGTCTAAAATATAAAAAATCGTGTGATGTCATGGGACACCAGGTAGGAAAGAAGTTTCTTATTAAAAAAATATTAATTTCAAATTCAATTTTAGATATTAAGAAAATAATTATTCAGATGTACATTTTTTATTACGAATTTATGATTTTTTCGGTAAAAATAAAAAAATAAACTACTTTACAAATTTATTTTAACACAACGATTTATAAAAATATATAATAATAATAATCTTCACGTAGACACTGTATAGCCATCATACATATACTACATAGAAATATTACGCTTTTTTTAACGTTACGAACGTTTTCTGCCGGCTAGGGTACCCCTCCGCAACGCCCTATAAGGAACGTTGTTCCAGAAACCTTTTTTCTCGACTCCTTTATCTATCCCTCTCTTTCGTTCTTTCCTACGTCAAAAGTTTCGCTGTTGTCGCATGTGAGCTCACACTTGATTTTTTTAGAAACTCAAAACTATTTTTATTTCCTTTTCCTTAGCGTTAAATCGTTTCATTTCAAAGTTAATATGATTTGAGCCCATACTACTAGGCCCCAGGATACTTTTTTATTTCAAAATTCAGCACGGTTCCCTTAAGGGAGAGGATGAAATCCAAAATGTGTACTTCGTTGTAATTCATTAACGCGTAGACTGATTTCATTCGTCTTTCGTTAGAAAGGATTCAAATTTCTTTCAAATCTGTTTCACCGTTTCAGCATGAAGAAGTAACGAATTAACATAAGCATAAATGCTAAGATCGTTATTAGGTAGATTTATCTGTTTTTTTAATTGTTCTGTCTTATTTATATGTAATAATATGTGCTTACCCACGTATCGTTGGAAATTAAATAGCGGTGCTTGTGAAGTTATGAAATTCCACAAAGTAACTCTCGAGGAATTCCAATATTACTTAGACCTAACCAACCTTACTGCTTTACAATAAGGACATATTTCCTCAAATTTTCTGAAACATTTACTATTTGTTTGAGTAAAATTACCTGAGCAACAGATAATATTAAAGTTACATAGAAAAATAACTCTTTTAATCTTGATACAATGTTTTGTTGAAAAATAATAGTAACAAAACAAGTAATTCAAGTCAGCTTCATTTTATATCGTGTTGATAGTGTTAAAGAAAACTACAATGTTACAGTGTTCTTGTTTTATGTGATGCTGTTATTGTTGCTCAGGAAATACAATGCTGCTTTTATGTTTCAGTTTATAATGAAACTATCTGACCTCGTGACTTTGTTTGTTGACGGAAAGACATATTAATTTTTTTTAAACCTTGAATTACTATGTAATATTAAAATGAACTACATTGCTTACACGTAAACATGGACATAATTATTTGCAACTTTAACTCAAATATCTAACACAGAGTAATAATAACTCATATTAAAATAAATGGCACTGTTTATCCACAAGGTATATACACAAGATCATGGTAAATTTTGTTAATCTGCAAGACTAAAATCATGAGTACTTTTAGACGATGTAGAAAGAATGATTCGAACATCGGTTTAAGGGTCGGAATAGTTAGCGATATATGGTAACATTTGTTGTTATACTGACTTGATAATGACTCCCGCTTGTTTCTTGCGATAATCGAGACCGACAGTTTTAGGTGTTTATCAAAGACCCAGGAATATTAAAACTGACATTAATGAAACTTAAATTTTGATTAAAAGCCTCAAGAAACGCCAATATACCTATTTATGTTAACACAGAACACTGGCACTTCATGACCTGAGCAAAATAGACTAACCACTAGACCAAGAAGCAGTTAATTCAAAAATACTGTTAAATTTCCACATTAGTTCATACTTTTGTTTAAGTCATGTAAACACAACCATTTTTATTGTAGCACGCATATTAAAATTACTATATTTTATTAACTTTGTTCGCAGTGTAGTGAAATTAGATATCCACTAATTAAGCATAAAAAAATAAAAAAGATTGACACTCATTTATTATAATCATCACTCAGATGTAAGGCTAAATTAAAAAATGAATGATTTAACATTTCAGTGCTTCTTTGTTTGGTTTTCTCAGTCCGCACAGTTGACTGCAAAATTGCTTGTAATCAATGAAATTGTATCCATCTTTCTTGACGATTGGTGCTTCGTCAAGGGCGTAATCGGCCTCCTTTTCAGTGAAACGGTCTCCCCAAGTCATGAGGTCGTGACGGATCCTGAAACATTTAAAAGGTGCTGTGTGATTTTATTACACATTTTATTCTTCATATTTTTCAATTCTCATTTCTATCAGTCATATTCCTGATATTCTTAAATAATTACTTCAAGTAATTAAACCTCTTATAGTCTAAGTCTAAAAGAATTTCTATTGAGTTTTTATAGCATATGATAGCAAATAATAGAAAGCTCTCCTCACAGTAATATACATCATACATCTTCTTCTGTAGACACTAGAGAAATCAGCGCTTATTTGAAAATCGTGTGGCTGAATTATAATGCCGTAGGCATAAATTTATGGACTACATTTTCCTCTATGCCGAAACAGGATAGCACTGATGCTATTATAGCAGGGAAAGTACTACTACATACTATTTACAACATGTGTAGCAGACTAGTGTGTGACATAGTTTGCTTTTTACAAAGTTCCTTATTTAGGGCTCCGAACTTAACTAGAAACCCTTATAGTTTCGCTATGTCCGTCCATCTATATTAGAGATATATCCGTATAGCTTAGAGATTCTTAGTATTAGAAAGCTGTAATTTGGCATATATATACATATTAATCACGGCAGATAAGTGGTAATAAAAATTTTAAATAATTTTTTAGGGTAGCTTCTCACATGTAAAGTGGGGATGTTATTTTTCTCATGGACTCTCGTGTGAAGTATCGTTGAATAGGGTTGTGAAAAAAAATCGATTAAGGGACTCTTTTGTGAAATATTAAGATTCGAAGTGCTAATTTTTGTTAGAGTCAAGTGCCCCGTCCCCCCTCTGCCAGCTAAACGACAAAGAGGATTAATAAGTTTATAAGTAATAGTTGGCCAACTTATAAAATGTTGTCGGATAAATTGTTATAGGGGGTGAACGTGTGGTGCAGATATATCCATCATTTACGTTAAATAGGTTAAATGTTCATAGTATGAAACAATAACAGCCCTCTTGTTAGTCTGCATCAATTGTAATAAGCTACTTCGAAACCTTATATTGTGCGTGGCCCTACACGCACTTAATCAAGTTTTTTATAAAGAGACCCGTACTTACCGACACACAGTATTTCGCCTAGAACATGCTAGGTGGACAAAATTCATGTTATCATTTCCAGGAAATCTTAATTGCAAAACGTAAACAACACCCCTAATCTCCAGATTCCAAGAATCGGTTGTTTGTCAAATGCTTAACTGATAAGGAATAGTGGTTAGAAGTCAGGTATTGAGTTTAATGAAATCGTTACAGTCAATCAGTTGCAGTTTAGTGACACTTTCGTACACATCCATAGTGGCTTATAGTTAATATTTTGAGTGTTTGTGATGGATATCAACACGGAGGGTAAGTCCTATTATTTAAAAAACCTTTTTTAAAATCTGAATCTGTTCAAATGAATTTTAGGTATAATTTTAACATAGCTTATATATTTTAACGTATTTTTTTTATGAAAGAATAGTTTTAAAGAGTTAATTTTGCAGACATTCACCTTTATCCGGGCTAGTTCTTTGATATATCATAGGAAATACTTTATTCTTCATAAAAATACACAAATTGTTTAGCACACTTCAGTACAACATATTCTTTTCTTTTTTTTTTCAGAACGCTTATACTCTATTTCTAGGGTAGAATTTTTTGAAGAGTGGTTGAAACCCACAAAAAATGAAAAGAACTCGGGTATATATGAGTACCTTTCTTCAAAATTTCACTTTGGTAACATTACTGAATGTAGCCAAAAAGAAATAAAGTTGAAGATATCCAACTTTTCCAATAAAATTGGTGTCAAATGGTTGGCTTCAGGAAAATCGAAGGAGCGTTTTTTAATTAAAAATAAGACCTGGCTGGATGAAGAAGATATACAGTTTACTGTGAGTTCTTTTGAGCCACAACCATCAACTTCGAGTGAGGCTGTGATTTCAGCAGGAAGGCCTCGCAAAGAATTCGAAGAATCGTCGTTTAAAACCAAAAAACGTCGAGTCGTGGATCTCGTAGAATCGCGAAGTGTCAGTGAATTGGTGACAGCTGCCGAAATTGCTGCGCGTTCAGCAGGACAACGGAAAATTGCCAGCGTAATTAGAGACATTAGTGAAAGCTCAGTTATTAATGTTAAGTCTAAGGATACCAGTAATGTTAATCCTAGGCAGTTAAGTAGTGACGAAGCGTTAGCTTACTATATAGATTCTAAGTCAACAACACATGCGTACAAACAAACAAGAAAGTGGTCTATGAAGGCAGGACATAATGTGTTTCCATCATATTATAGTTTGACAAAATCTAAACAGGCCTGTTATCCTGCACAGGAGCACATTGCTGTAACAGAAACACGTGCTGAAATAAATTTGCAAGCATTATTAAACAAAACAGTGGAACGTTTAGTATTAGCACAGCATGAAGTTATCAGCAGTGTCCTCGCAACAAGTTCGTCTTTTACACTTGTAAGTAAATGGGGATGTGATGGAAGTTCTGGGCACAGCACATACAAACAGAGATTTGAGAACACTGAAGATACGGACGAATTTCTTTTCGTATTTTCTTTAGTTCCCCTTAGATTATATGATGGGGCCAAAATTGTTTGGCAAAATCCTCGGTCTTCATCAACATTGTATTGTCGCCCAATCAAATTAATATTTGCTAAAGAAACGAATGACTTCACGTTAACGGAGACAAATAGATTGTTGGAAGAAGTTAACGCTCTTCTTCCAACACGTATCGACTTTGGTGATTCTCAAATCTCTGTGAAACACGAACTTTTGCTGACAATGACAGACGGAAAGGTATGCAACGCTTTAACGGAAACTCGTTCAACTCAAAAGTGTTTCATCTGTGGCGCCACCCCCAAGACGATGAATGATGAACCCGCGAACTTCAACAGCAACCAAGATAATTTTGGCTTTGGTTTATCTACACTTCATGCTTGGATTCGTTGCTTCGAATGCCTTTTACATATCAGCTACAAGTTGAATATTAAGAAATGGCAGGCTAGAAGCAACGAAGACAAAGCAGATATCAAGGTTCGTTCCGACGAAATTAAGTTAAAATTTAAGAACGAGATGGGACTTATTGTAGATAAACCAAAGCCAGGATTTGGTTCTTCAAACGATGGAAACACGGCTCGTCGGTTTTTTAAGAATGCTGAGATGAGTGCTCAGATCACGGGATTGGATGTTGAAATCATCAAACAGTTCGATGTAATATTGAGGACTTTGTCTTCTGGATTCGAGATAAACTTAGTTGAATTTAATAAATTTTGTCTTGAAACCAGAAGACATTATCTAAGTCTCTATTCGTGGTACTGTATGCCTGCTACTGTACATAAAATATTAATTCATAGTACAGAGGTCATCAAAGCTGCATTGCTTCCAATTGGGCAGCTTTCCGAAGAGGCTCAGGAAGCACGTAATAAAGATTGCCGCAGATTTAGGGAGTACAACACCCGCAAGTGCTCGCGTGTTGCCACGAACAGAGACTTGCTGTCAATGTTGGTTATAACATCTGATCCCTTGATCAATAGCCTTCGAGAGATTCCCCAAAAAAAGCCGGAAAAAATATGTTCAGAGGTTTTAAAGTTAATTTTAAGCCCTAGTATAGTAGAATCAAGACTGGAAACGTCATCATATTATCGCACAGTTCCACAAAATGATGACGATTACACAGTAAACGATTCATCAGAAGACTCTGATGATGATTATTAGGTTACGTTATGAAATATTATCTTTGCTGCTTAGTTTTAGTTTTCATGCATATATTTTCTTTTATTGTAAATAAACCTATGATTGTTTTGTTACTATTTGTAATTTTATGTATTTAGATTTATATTGTACATACCTCTTGATACTTATTCGATCTAAACTGCATGCAATTTACAGCATTCATAGTACTCGCTAAGTTAATTGTTGCTCATATATTATTTTTGAAAATATTTTTTTGCTATCATAATTTTTTTCGTTTTTTATTACAAAAACATGACTACCCATATTTGAAATAAGTAAGAGCATCGTTATATAACATAAAATAATATTGTCCACCTAGCATGTTCCACGCGATACACTGTGCGACACAGGGAAATTAAATTAGTTTGTTCTATATATTTCTTTTAATTGTAAATATATAAATAGTAAAGTATCTTACTAATCTTTCGCATTTATCGCTGTATTGCGAATTCTCCTATTTGCTGAATAGACGATTGGAAATTTCAATTAACTTCATTCAATAACGAATTAATCCAATAGAGAAACTGCTGTAAGCTTTACTCCTTTTACTTTGTCGATAGAATTCCTAGTTACAAACCTGCGCTGTTTTAATTTAACGAATAAATGAACTACTTTAATTAAATGCCCTACTTGTCTGCGTCAGAATTTACGGGAATAAATTGTACGTTTATATAAATTAAAATCACTTCAACAAACTAAATGTTCTCAAGGGTTTCAGTGCTAATAGTCTTGCGTTCTTTTAGGAATCTTGTTGTAAGTGATTTACTTTTTTATCGAGCTGAAAGTAAACATTACTTAGTTGATACACTCTTGTTTTTCTTCCAAAATTTATCGATTGCCGCATGGTGGAAAGAATGCCACATTTGGTAACTTTAAAGACTATCCCTTGTATCTTTTTAAAAACGTGACTATCTGTTTTCATAAATAGACAATTCGTAAAGGACAAGTGAAGACCAAAGGTGTCACTTCCACTATCACTTCTAGGTGGTAGAGATCTGGAATGTTTCGCTTTAGTTTGTGCCAACGTCTTGCCGCCTGTGCTTGTTAGCTGATGAGGCTTTAAGTTTGAACTTGATGTGGGTGACTTTAACATTGGAAGAATTGATTCAATATAATTATCTAGTGCATTCTCTCAAGCTACTTAAAAATTAAGTAATTGCCAGTCAGGATTTTTAATTTTAAGTTGAAAACTTAAATGATAACTCACATAACATAAACTCTCAAATTCAGGGTAATATTTTAGTAAATTCCGTTAAAGTTATGGGGCTGTTTATTTTATCCATAAGAAAAAACCTTCTACTTCTTTTAGAAATTATTGTAGCTGATCTGGTCACAAATTTGGCAAAATTAATTGAAAAATTCATAACTCAAAAACTATGAAAAATCGTAGAACATACATAATGGTGATTCAGATATCTCTTAACACGAGGCACCTAAAAAAATTTTCGGTCGTCACTTTTCTGGCCACCTTGTATATAATTAGTCAAACAAAATTTATTTATTTCATAAGTCTATTTCTTAAAATGGCTCGATAAATTTAGATTAGGGTCTAATAACCAAAAGTATTAGCAACACTAACTAGAAGTGAAGTTTGTATGTCGCCACAGATTAGACAAGTTCCTCCATTATTATAGTTGGTGCTAAGTTTCTGCTTATTACTTACGTGCCGATGCGCTATTAATTATTTAAGTTAGAAACTTTTTCTTTAGCACCTCGATAAACTTGCTTCATCTATATACGAAATATTATTACAAGTTTAATAAAAATAGTCCTATCAGACTTTATGAGCCCAGATTACATGTAGGCAAATATGAGTGCATTCGTTTTTATAGACACTTAGATTTATGCATATTACCGGTTGCCTACAGGTCAAAATTTGATTGAAAGATTGATCATAGACTAAACAAAAAATGTCTTTTAAGTTATACAACCATGAAGCTGTATTATATCTAGAGGCAGCACTTCTAATAACTACTTGAAACACAATTTTAAATATTGCTGTCATCTTCTGAGGTCTCACTCACTCTTTCAAACACAGCTGTATAAAAAGAGATGGCGAGACTTCATAGACAGAGATATAATGTAAATATTAGTTTCAATTGATTAATACGAGTGCTAGCTCCACCTTAACCTAATACTTCAGGTTTAAAACAGACTTTAACCATAAACAAAATAGTATACATGTTATTAAGATGTAATTATGCCAAATAGATGATAGATGTGTGTAATGCTTATTTTTATTACTTTAATGTTTCTAATGCATATAATAAAAAAATATTATCTTTTTGCACTTCTTCATCATAAACATTTCATTATTACAAAATATTTATACGTAGGTCACACTATAAGTTTTGCGTAATTTAAAAAAAACTACGTGTTGTAACCAAAATATTATGTTTATTGCTTTTCAAAATAATCTCCTTTACATTTTAAAAATTTTTCATGCGATCGAACCATTTTTTAAAACAGGTGGATGACAGATCTGAAGGCATGTTTTCTACGTACTGATTGAACGCTATCACTGCCTCTTCGGAGTTGGTAAAAGTAAAACCTCTCATCAAATCTTTGATTTTGGGGAAAATACAGAAATCACAGGGTGCTAGGTCGAGGCTATGCGCAGGATGAGTGACGAGATGTACTTTTTCGGAAGCGAAAAATGACTGAATAGAATACCACTTGGCATTAACACTCTTTTGATCTTCAAGTGGAATTGTAGATGGGACCCGTAGTTGAGAAAAAAAACGCGATAATTTTTTTACCAACGTTTCACAAGATTGCTGTTTTTTTCGGATTCAAATCAATAAATCCACGTTTCGTCTCCTATGACAATGTCATAAACAGCATTAGAATGTCCGTGGTCGTACTTCAATAGCATCTGTGAGCACCATTCCACGCAATCCCGCTTCTGCTCCGCTGTCAGTTCATGAGAGATCCAACGACAACAAAGTTTCCGACCTTTCAATTCTTCGTGTAAAATTTTCTGAATTTGGCTCATACCAATCCCCAATAGTCCTCAAATTTTCTCATAGGTAATCCGGGTATTTTCTTCAATTAACCGCTTAACAGTAGCCACATTATTTTCGTTGACGGCAGTTCGAAATTCGTCATGTAAAGAAACTCGACCTCTCTCAAATTCAGCAAACCATCGCCTTACGGTGCTCAAACAAGGTGCTTCTCTCGCAATATATTTTGAAGACGAGCGGCACAGTCTTGCGGAGAAAGAGAACATTTAAAATCATAAAAAATCATCGCTCTGAAATCTTTTCGACTTAATTCCATTTTCGTTGCGTACGTAGAATTTTGATGTGTAATAAAAAAAAACAATTCACAAATCATTTCCCGCCAATTGTTTTTATTTCATTACTAAGAAGGTTGCAACGTTTTAAAAATATAATATTCGAAATTAAAATAGTTCCGATTAGCTAGAAGTGCAAGACTTTTAGTGTGTCCCATGTATGTATTTATATTACTATAATTCTGCCAGGCAGTTTATAAAAGGCGAACGTTAGGCAATACATGTTACTACAATCGTGACTACTAGGTGACAGAATCTCGCGACGTGTCGCCTGGTAATTTGGTACCACCGCCTTATCCATACCTGTTGAAATAGTGTCAACGCTTGTCATTGTCGGTTCCGGTTTGAAGGTTACGGTAGCTAGATTTATGACCGTCAGAACCTAATGATTTCAGTCAACCTTATTTACCTTACCAAAACTTATTTGTAACATATCTTCTTTCTAAATTATTGGCAGGAAAAAATCTATTAAAATGTTTCTCTCAAAATGGTAACTATGTTACTTGATGAGTTCTTCCTGCCATACAGCGATATAATTTTTGTATGTTTATAGTCTGATTTTTTTTATATTATAAGATAGCAAACAAGCAGATGGTTTTTCTGATAGAAAGAGTCAACCATCGCCTATCGACACCAAAGATGTTAATGGTGCGTTGCTATCTTGTGGCGAGATCTAATGCCACATGCATAAGTTTACCGGCTACCTTACTTTCCAAATTGAAACACGAAAGTGGTAATCACTGGAGCTATTGCGGCAGGAATAGATAAGGCGGTAATACCAGATCCGGGTGAGACAATGCAGAACTCTACCACCTAGTAGCCATGATGGTAGTGACTCGCAAAGCCAATGGGTCGCCTTTTACGACCTGTCTGGCAAAATGGCAATTGGCCTATTCTTCAAAGGGACCCAGATCAACACGGGAAAAAATTGATTACTATCCAATAAATATATTTTTACTGAGTTGAGGCATTCAATCTAAGAAATACTAAATTGTTTTAAAAATATATTTTTAAAATATTGCCATACTTCTCTTCGGAAATGTATCCTGTATTTCCGCTGTCCCAACGGGATAGCGCATCGACGAGTGTCTCTTCCGAGTCGAGTTCAAGTGTCTTGTAGCCAAGTAGATTTACAAACGCATCAAAATCCAATGGATTTGTGGCCTGTAATATTGAAATATATTTTAAAAAATACCTTAGTATTTCTTAAAAATCCAATAAATATAGCAAATGTTTCCACCATGTTACTCCAGATATACGTAAAAATGTAGACCATTTGCCGTTCTGCCAGGCTGTTAGTAAGAGGCGATCGATTGACTATGTAAATCACTGTCATTGTGGCTACTAGGTGGTTGACTTCTGCACTGTGTCGCCCGGGTCTAGTAGCACTGCCTTACCTATTTCCGCCGCAATAGCGTCAGTGCTTGTCACTGTCGTGTTTCTTGTCACTGTCGTGTCTTAGAGAGTAAGGCATCCGATAAACTTATGCATGTGTCATTAAGACCCAGCCACAAGGACATAAGCACTAACATCTTTGGTGTCTAAAGGGGATAAAACAAACAAATATCAACGCACGATTAACATCTTTGGTGTCTATAGGCGATGGTTGTCTCTTTTCATCAGGAGAGCCATCTACTTGTTTGCTATCTTATGATAAAAGAAACACTTACAGAAACTAATGTAATATGTTAGTAGAGAGAATATCGTTCACCAGTTTGTTATCTCTTGAAATTCATCCATTTTGATGATGACGGTTTTGTTACTTTCGAAGAAACTAAAGAACAGACCATTTGTATTTCTAACAGGCAGTTCGTAAAAGGCAAACGGTTGGCTAAGTGCATCACTACTATCGTAAATCTATTCCTGAACCATAGCGTCAATACTTTTCATGGTGTTTCAGTTTAGATTGCAAGGTATCCGGTAAACCTTTGCAAGTAATATTATCATGGCGCCACACGGATATCAAGGCAACACGCAACACACCATTAATAATAATTACCTATTCTTGTCATAAATATTGTTACAAAGAAAAAACTATTTTTTTCTATTGCAACATCTATTGCTATTATTACAGTATTTTGGGTCAATACATTGGACAATATAAAACCATTAAAAACACATAAAGCTTATTCGAAGTCAATCATAATCATCAAAGAAGCCAACGGAGACCCATTGGCTACAATGCAGTCCTTTAAACGTTGAAGCCAGTTATCAACAGAAGCACGAATAGAACACAATCTCTTTCCATGGGAAAATCCTTCACTGCCAATCGTATGGTTTGCAATTGTTTTAGAAACTCCAAATTATCATGGCATTTAGAGCCATAGCCATACTCTTTAAAACTGACCACAAATCATAATCCAACGGTTTAAAAATACCTATGTGGATACTGAAGGGCTAAATTCTTGGGTTTCGTTGGTGATAGGTTAAATTTTCAAAACATTTGTATTTTATTGAAGTATTTTGTTTATCATAGCATAATAAACAAGTAGACGGCTTCACTGGTGAAAAGAAAAAACTGGACAAGTGCGAGTCGGACTCGCGCACGAAGGGTTCCGTACCATCCTTATTCAAGTTTCTATCTGTGTATTAAGATCGAATAAAAAATTACTTAAAAACTTACGTTTGTTGTACGGAAGCCCCAAATATTTACTTTATTTTTACTTAATTATTTATTTTCAAAGTTAATAAACAACTAAATATTCAGCGAAAATTTAAGCGTTTTCCTGTTACGGTTATTAATATTGAGCAAAAGAATACGAAAAAACACGTTTATTGTATGAGGACCCCCCCAATATTTTCATTTTTTTATTTTTATTATTTGTTGTTATAGCGGCAACGGAAATTCATAATTTGTGAAAATTTCAGTTTTCTAGCTATCACGGTTTATGAGATACAGCCTGGTGACAGACAGACAGACAGACAGACAGACGGACAGATTTTTTAGGTACTGAACCCTGAAAACCATCGCCTGTAGATATCAAAGGCTCCAACGATGCATTGCTTTACGTGTGTTTTTAATATCTATACATATAATAAAATCGTAGGAAAGTCAAGACTGTACATTGAATATTTTTTAAAGGAATACTTGGGGCGTGATCTACAATTGATATCGAAGCCAAAAATATAGTTTTTATAATTATTGTCTGTCTCTCTGTCTGTCTGTCTGTCTGTCTGTCCGTCCGTCCGTCCGTCCGTCCGTCCGTCCGGCCGTCCGGCCGGTCGGCTGTTTGTCTGTCTGTTTGTCTGTTTGTCTGTATATACGTCCGGGGTAAACTCAAAAAGTACTGCATGGATTTACTTCAAATTTTCTATAAATATTACTAACAGGTCGGGTCAACATATAGGCTAATATTATCACGCTACCACCCACGGGGGAGGAGCTGTGCGGAATAAACCAAGTCCGCGTGGATGAAGTCGCGGGCAACAGCTAGTATGAAATGTTTTAATATTTGAAAGGTAATATACCGCGTGCATACGTTTACTGGACAATTTACCCTTCAAACCTGAATAAGACAGCCACAAGTACAGAGATTATTGCGACAGAAATAGATAAGGTGGTAATACCAAACCTTTTCCTCCTTATTAATCCGGGCTCCTTTACAGAATAGTAGTTTCGCAACGTATCGCGCAGGTATTTGGTACCACCGACTTACTTATTCCTGTCGCAATAACGTCAATGCTTGTCATTGTAGTATTCCGGCTTGGAGGGTAAGGTAGCTGAAGTAGACTTATGCATGTGGCATTGTCATCTCGTCACAAGAATAGCAACGCGCCATTAACACCTTTCCTATTTATATGGTTTCTCTTTCTATCAGAAGAGCCATCTGCTAGTTGGTTATGTTGTTATAAAGGAAGCCTTGACAAGATGTTGCAAAACTCTACCAATATAGTCATTGTATCTGGATCGGGATTGTTTGGGTCACTCTGCAACAAATACTGATAACAAACAAACGAATCATACCTCCGATAACATATTCCGTACAGCTTGCTCATCGATTGTTTCGCCTAGACTTACTAAAGTTGCTCGTAGGTCATTGTGATCTATGCAACCGTCGCCATTGAGGTCAAACAACAAAAATGCCTGTAAAATACAAAAACAAAAGTAATTAAGTATGGAGCGATTGTTGAAATCAAGTAGTAAAATTATTGCACAATAGCCGTAGAGTCACAGGAATCTATATTAATTAATATTATAAATGCGAAAGTTTGGATGTTTGGATGGATGTTTGTTACTCAATCACACAAAAACTAAACGGATTTAAACAAAATTTGGCACACAGGTAAATGATAACCTGGAATAGTACATAGACTATGTTTTATCCCTAAAAAATTTATTAATCCCGCGGGATTCAGCATAAACTTTTATAATGCAGTGGCTTGTACGTTGCGGCTAGTATATGGAATATTTTGTTGATGGCGAAAATGATCACTTACGAATAGTATTGCTAAATATAGTCTAATTACATTTATAATAGAGGCAATGCTTTTCCGTATTTTAGTCCAGTCCAGTACTTTTTGATTTTTAATATTTAACAGAGTGGATATTTTATATATTATATGGCATATATGTACTTGTAAAAAATCCACATTCTTATAATATATTCAATTAAATATATTTTCAGGAATTATGTAAATGCACTTGTGCTGTTTCTCAAAACATTTTTATTTTCTAGTCTCTTCAAGTCTAAGAGACTTAAAAGTATTGTAACAAACATAAAAAACATACAGCCGAATTGAGAACCTTTTCATTTTGGAAATCGTTTGAAAATTTAAAAAATTGTACAAGTGCATTTATACATAAATATAAATGGAGTTTCAGCAAATACCGATGATCAAAAGTATAAAGTATATTCAGGGTAGATTTACTTTTAAACTTCCGACCAAATTTTCAGAGGCTGTTCAGAGTCGATATGTTCGATTGATGTAATACATAATTTAAAAAATTCCAAATTTCAATTTTATCCGACACAACAAAAAAAAACGCATGAATATAATTTCAATTACACAGTATTTGAACTAAAATATTTTAGTGCTTTCAACCAAATTAAAAGTGATCGGAAAAATGTACTTAGAGCGACACATTACATAACATTTTAGTATCGTAATTATAGGTAAATGAAAAATGAAACCCTGCCAGCATTACAGACTTCATTCAGGATACTTAATGCATGCAATTCATGAATTTATTGGAATATTTTTAAACAAATATTTTTATATTATCTTGTAATAATTTTACAATAGTAATTGAAACGCACTTTCCGTTCATTATTTAGTTCCTAATTTTAAAATTTGGCCGAACATTTAAAAGTAACCCTGTATATTTTTAGGATTTTGCCTTTCCACTCTTTTTTTGCTGGAACTGGGTTTTTTGTTTAATAGTAGATTTTAAAATAACTGAAACGGCATTTATACTACATGAAACTTCATTGATTCTTTAAAATTTATTTTTAACAAAGTACCCGACTTAAGATTAAATCAGCCTTATCTCATGGTGATTTAAAAGCTACAGTACATTGAGTTTTCATTCTTTATCATCACTTCTAATATATCACTTGTAATTGTAGGCTTTGAATGAATATTTAATGTAAGATCAAATATGTAGCTCTCTTCTATTAATATTATAGTAACGGAATAATTATATAAACAGAAACGGAGTCGTATTTACTTTAATAACTTATATTTTCAATTTTTAATATTATAATTTCCCTAATAGATCACACTGGCCTTTGTGAGTTTTTTGTAATAACTTTCAGAGATGTTTATGAAATAACATTTTTCGTGTCGTTTACTGAGCCTTTATCTTTTATCATTAGAAGAAACGTCTACTTATGTGCTATCTTAATGACCACGTGCGAGATGAAAAAGGGGAAATTGTTCCCGTTCAGGCAAGGTGTGCTATTTGGAGACCGAAGTTAATCTGCGAAATGTTAATATTTGTCCATACTAATGTTATAAAACAGTAAAGTTGTAAATTTGTGAGTTGTACCTGGAACTATTGAACCCATTTTGAAAATTAAATTAAAATAAAAAAAATTAAATTTAATTATATCATTCATCACTCATTATAAAACAGCAAACAAGCAAATGGCTTTCCTGAAGGAAAGAGATTACCATCGTCTATAGACATCAAAAATGTTAATAGTATGAATCGGTCCTTTCTCGCCAGACTCCGAGCTGCTGCTGGGATTTTGAAAATCGAAAATACCTCAATAACTCTTTTGGCTGAACCGTGGATTGAACCCGAGACATCATGATCTGAGCCAACTAAGCCAACCCCTTGACCACGAAGCAGTCAAATATAATATAATTAATCAAATATAGTAAATTTAAATATTATATTTGATTAATAATAATATAATAAAATTGAATAACCAAATATCATAAATTTAATATATAAGGCATTTATAACAAATTCTATTTTTTAAGACATGGGAATAAGTATTTTGATAATAATTTTTTATCTATTAGAGATACAGTGAACATAAATCCGCTGATGATACTTGACTTGGTATTGATTTTGTGGTATAGTTAGTTCAAGTGTTTCTCTTTATTTTAGTGACAATAATATTGTAATTGTTATTAAAAAATATTAAATTATTTTACTTTATTTAATGTATTGTTAAAATTACTGTTGTCGAACCAAATAAATAGGTACCATTCTGTTTAATAATGATTCATATGTAACCTTGTTTCACTAATCTGTGTTATAAAAATTAAGCACAATTTAATGTAAATCTGCATTAAATTATCCCTTTGTAAGCTAGAACGGCAGCATAAGTTATCCGTAAACTTAATGTGAAATTCCATTAGTAATGATCATAAAGTGGAGCTGGAATTTTCACATCCACCTAAGGGATTAACTATCGTGATGAACAAACTACAATGTAAGTGAGAAGGAGTAATTTCACAAATTTATATGTAAAAAGGTATAACTAAACATGATTTTTTAAATTTGTGTCACCTCTGTGGTCTAGTGGTTCAGCGTTGGCGTTGACCACATGAGGTCCCGGGTTCGATTCTCGGGTTGGGCACATAAAAAAAAGTTTTTCCAGTTTTCTGATAAATACAAAGTTGCCCGGGATTGGAAAGTACCCGGTTGGCGATATGCTTGCCACCTATCACATTTGTTGGACCAAGTATCTTCGGCTAATCGTGGGTGCACCTGTTGTACCTCTGCCTACCCCTTCGGGGATATGGGCGTGAAGATACTTTTTATTTTTTTAAATTTGTATTTTGCAAATAACGCAGTTAAGTTTTAACGCAGTTAAACTGCTTTAAGGCGAGACATCGGAGACAAACGGGAAAAAATTGGTTTGCTTAGTAACATTTTTATGTATTGATTGTTAAAAAACTGTTTTACAAAAATTACGCGATATAGCTGAAGATATTATCTAAGGAATGTTCTAACTCATTACATGATAGAATATACTTTACTCGATCATATAAAATTACGAAAACAGGCTAAAAAAATCTCTAAAACAAGTAATTTGTTCATAATATTTCTAATTTTCCACGTGATTTTTATATGGTGATATTTAGTTTTAAATACACTCGCGAACGACGCGAACCGCGACGAAAGCTATTAAGCTTTCTCATTTCCTGTATTTCCGGAACCCCCCATCAGATCTGCACCAAATTAAAATAAAACTACACAGGAAGTATACTTACTCTCCCAAACAAAAAATGAGTTTTCAAAATCGGTTCAAAGAATTCTGAAGTAACAAACATAAAAAAATACATACAGCGAAATGATGACCTCCTTTTGGGAAGTTGGTTGATAAAATCTATATATTAATAGGTGAAGAAAAAATTTAGATCCCTTTTTAAGACAATTTCCCAAATGGTAGAGTATGAAATTTGGCACAGTTAAAGTTGACGTTGCGGAGGACTGCAGAAACCTGATATCTATATATATAAAAATCAATCCCTATTTTCCTTGGTCACAACATCACGCCTGAATGGCTGGACCAATTTCGGTAATTTTTTTTTTTGTTGTGTTTGTAATTGTAAGAAGTAGGTTCTTATAAAAGAAAATATTAAGAAAATTGCGCGGAAAATTAGAAAATTTGAGAATACTTAACCACCATATAAAGTTTAATGCCATTTTGGCTGCGTGGAAGGACAATCTCGTAGTCTTATATAAATTACGTGTCACGTTGATTGTCTGCTATGGATTCCTAATATGTAAGGCAAAACAACGTTTGCCGGGCCAGCTAGTTTTAAAATAAAATGTATTAGATATACATTATATATGTATATAAAAATAAACATCACACACTCATCATGATAGTATGCACACATATATTGGCACTATTTTTTTTACGGCTAAAGTCAGTTATCAAACTTATCGTCGAGGCGCACAGATTTTAGACATCACCATATGGCAGTGGCGTGCAGTCTATATAGGCAATTAAGCAGTGCTTTACTTGTCATTCATGACTTTCATTAATAGTAAATAAATGAATAAACAAAATATATTATTTAAAAAATGCCTAATATTTTATAAATAGCACCTATTTGCAAGCACACAAACATTATGTTTGCCAGGCGTTTGGAAACTTCAGTTTTCAACCAAGTAGGTAAGGCATTTCAATGTCTGGCAGGATATTTGTTAGAATGTGAGAAGAAATTTTTGTGTTTGAATTCAGTTCGCAAGCGCACACATTTATGAATTTCGTAAGCAGCGATGACGTAATCTACTGCGGCAGTCCGTACTGTTCGGCAACTATCGAGAGTAATCGTTGCGTATCGTAAAATGTTGCTAATGAGTATTATCCGATTAAATTAATAGATGGAAATCTAATAAATCACGGTTGCACATTATGCATTTTTGTTTAGTAAGGTTTTATTTGTAAAATAGGAGAAATGCTTTTTTTTGTGTGATAAGCATTGTTTATTATTTTTTTGCGTCATATTTTTCATTTTAACATTTAAAAAATTGTACATTTAAGTCTATTACTGAGTTTCTATTATAACTGTAGTGATTTGCTTTTATTAGTGCATTAATTATAGATTTCTTAAAATGTTATTTGACTGTGAAGTTTGTGTTAAAAATGCGTGTTTATTAAAAATCAAAAATAACAAGTTCTCACAATTGTCATTCAGTGAAAAGATTCAAATTGTGTCTAAAGGTAGGTGTGTACCCGAGTAAGTTTCATGTTAAAAGTTATGAAACGTATAACGGGCTCTGTGATTCGGAATATTGTTACCGTAGAAGATGTACATGAATAGTAATACATCTAAGACTTGGTCCGTTGTCATGGTTTCTGACTTAGAGATCAGTAGCGTGGCTGTGACTATACTAAAAATCTGTAAAAGAAAGTTTTTGTGACCGAGTAACCATCCGCATAGTATCATAACCCTGTGCACGCCGCTGCCATATGGTGGACGTTCCATGTACCCGGACAAAGCGGTTCGACTCGACATTCTTCATCCAAACCGAAAGGGACTGGAACATGCTTCCTGAGTCTGTGTTCCCGGACGAGTACAATCTGGGGATCTTCAAAAGAAGATTGAACAGGTACCTTCTAGGGAAGCGCGTTCCATTTTGCCGCATCTTAGCTTACCATCGGGTGAGATCGTGGTCAAGCGTTTCCCTAACGATACTAAAAAAGAGAGATTTTATAGTTTAGTCTATAGTCGAATTTTGGCTACAGGCGATCGCCAGTAATAAATATCGAAGAACAAATTAAATTAATTGATAGAACCCCAAAGCAAGCAAATTATTTGATTGTAATATATCAAAATGACCCATATATGGTGTTTATCAACGATTTTGTTACGACTATACTGAAATATATTCAAATAAATATTTACTATTTAATAATGAATGGTTTGATACCAGCGCCGCACCTATTTTCGGCATAAACAAGCATAGACGCAACAGCGTTAATGCTTGTCACTGTTATGTTCCAATTTAGATTTAATAATGCACGTGGGTATAAACATCTCGCATAACTAAGTAGGTATAAGGTTGTTAATAAGTGGTTGTTATTTCCCGTTTGCCCTACTCTTAATATCATGATGACACCACTACTTACCATCCTATTCCAATTATCAAACAAGTTTTGGTAGCTAGTAAACTTGGACATTTAAACCTCAAAAATGACTACTGGTGTGTAGTTTTACATTTAATTATTATATTTAGGTATTATATATCACCTAAAAACTATATAAATATAGTTTTTAGGTGGTATATAATAACAACCAACAAAAAAATAATTATACATTTTGCTTGCATACTTTCCTGTATTATAAATAAAAATTCAATATGGCGACATTGAAACAAGGAATGCCGACAATATAAAGTACTACTAAGGTGTTTGCTATATTCAAATAAATTGTAAATACCTCTTTTAACTCGAATATCTTGGATTCGTCGAGTTCAGCCCGTACATTATCCGGTATGAGAAGAGCTTCACGTGCTTTAGATGCAGAACGAGACCTTGGTTCTGAAGGTACTGTTATTTCGTTGTCAGATAAAACTGAGCTGAAAAATATTATGAATAAAAAGGTTTGTTTTCGTAAACATTTTTTTTTAAAAAAAGGTTTGTTTTTGTGAACATTTTTTATGAGATACGTTACACACATTATTATTAAAAAATTCCAAAAACTTAGTTTCCTTATAACACTGGGAACTATCCATACTAATATGATAAATGCGAAAGTCTGTCTGTCTGTTATGCTTTCACGGTTAAACCGCTGGACCGATTTTCATGAAATTTGGCTTTCAAAAATCAAGCCTAAAGGATTGAAATAGGAGATGCAAAATTGTATGGAAAACAATTCGACGACATGTTAATCCACTGCGCGGATCAGCAACTTAGCAATATGTTACAAACCTACAACGTAGCGTATAAATTTTAAAACGTTGGAAAATCTTTTAGTCTACTGGAAATTATAGGTGTTTTTATATCAATGGTCTATAATATATTTTTAAAGCTTTACGGGTTTCTGGCTGGTGTAGCAGTTAGCTCGTTTGAGACCGTGAAGTCCCGGCTTTGTCTTGCTGGACAAAAAATGTCGTTGGCGCTAGTTAGAGACAGGCTTTTTAAAATTTCGCGTCTTTTACACACAACGTACACTGGAGAGAGCAGGATCGAAACCAGGACTGAGGTGTTTCCTTTCGCCAATAAGAATAATAGAAAGTAGCTGTTCCCGCGACTTTGTCCGTGTCGAAAATTTTCTAAAATAAAAGTAGCCAAGTTACTTCTTATTACATCAATAATCTGCCATTGAAAGTTTCCTTAAACTTGGTCCAGCCGCTTCAGTGATTAGCCGGAACAAACAGACCGACAGACAAAAATCATAGAAAATATTATTTTGGTATATGTACCATGTTTTTTTATATTACAAACAGACACTCCAATTTTATTTATTTGTATACATGTATTATGATTTCTTTTAATAATTTAGACAGGCGTTTATTTAAAAACTAGCTGACCCGGCAAACGTTGTTTTGTCTTTTTAACTACTCTTATTTTTTTCTATATTTTCGCACCTTTTAAACCTTCCCTGGACTTAAAAATTAATTCAAAACCAAAATTAGCCAAATCCGTTCAGCCGTTCTCGAGTTTTAACGAGACTAACGAACAGCAATTGATTTTCACATATAGAGAAGATAGATTATTTATTTGTATACATGTATAGATACATTTTATTATGATTTTTTTAAATAATTTAGACAGGCGTTTATTAAAAAACTAGCTGACCCGGCAAACGTTGTTCTGCCTTTTTAACTACTCTTTTTTTTTCTATATTTTCTCACCTTTTAAACCTTCCCTGGACTTCAACAATTAATTCAAAACCAAAATTAGCCAAATCGGTTCAAATGTCTCGAGTTTTAAAGAGACTAACGAACAGCAATTGATTTTTATATATATAGACTATCTGACCCGGCAAACGTTGTTCTGCCTTTTTAACTACTCTTATTTTTTTTCTATATTTTCGCACCTTTTAAACCTTTCCTGGACTTCAACAATTAATTCAAAACCAAAATTAGCCAAATCGGTCCAGCCGTTCTCGAGTTATATATATATATATATATATATATATATATATATATATATATATATATATATATATATATATATATATATATATATATATATATATATATATATATTAGGGTGATTCATTTGCGACAAAAATTTTTTTTTTTAGGTGCTCAAGCAAAATTTTGTTCTACATATTGAAAAAAAAAATTCCACCAAGTTAGAGCTCTTAATTCGAGTATGAAGTGCTTGCCGTTTTAATTTGATTTTTTCCCATTAGAAATGCATGTAAATATTTTTATTTTTTTTCAAATTTCTAATGCTTGGACACATTTAATGATATTGGCATTCTGATTGCTGAAATATATCCAGGATTCCACGCTCTTTAAATGACTTTTCGTCAATTTTAATGTCGCCTGCTTTGGTCCACTGGTACCATCGGTCAAAGTTATGTTTTCGAATAAAATGCACATTTTTTTATTTTTACAGCGAAAATTGATTGATAGATGGAAAAAATAATACATATTTTTATAAAAAATTTGATTCTCTTCAAAAAAGGTCGTAACTTAAGTCTCTCAGACTCATAGTTTTTAACTTGCAGTAACTTTTGTAACTAAAAATGTAGAAAAATGATAAAAAAATTACAAATTATGATGTTTAAATTCAAGTTTTTGTTTCAAATTTATTTTTTTCATTACATTGTCAATTTTACTTTTTGTACTTTTATACCTGACATGTTACACATACTGACATACAGACACACATACACACACAAATAAATAAATAACACAATAAGCGGGAAACAAAAAAGTTAATACAAAATTTTAATAAATTTGTAATTTATCATAGTTTATATTTTATTAGAAATACAACCGAAAGAAAATGAATTGTTATTTTATAAACTTTAAATGAAAGCTCTGTAAAAGTTGTAAACGACACAGCCGAGCGATGTGTTGCGCTCATTGAAAAATTCAATGAGTTTGGCACATACGACGAAGATAAAAAACAATGCCTATTATTAATTAAAAAAAAATTTTGCTTGAGCACCTAAAAAAAAAAATGTTTGTCGCAAATGAATCACCCTAATATATATATATATATATATATATATATATATATATATATATATATATATATATATATATATATATATATATATATATATATATATATATATCTAAAATTAGGCATTTTAGGCATCTTGGACAGGCTGAAAAAATTAACTACCTTATTGCTAGGCATCTTCTAAAAATCGAGAGAGGAATACGTCACTTACATCATGACTACTAACTAGATGGTAGAGTTCTGCAAAATCTGGACCGGATATTTGGTACCTCCGCCTTACCTTTTTCTGCCACAATAGTGTCGTTGCTTATCGCTGTCCTATTCCGGGTTGGAGGTTAAGCATGCATATGGCAATAAAATCTCGCTACACGTATAGCAACGTACATTACATTACGTACAATTCTTTTTGATTTCTTTTAATAATATAGACTGGCGTTTATTTAAAAACTATCTGACCCGGCAAACGTTGTTCTGCCTTTTTAACTACTCTTATTTTTTTTTCTATATTTTCGCACCTTTTAAACCTTTCCTGGACTTCAACAATGAATTCAAAATCAAAATTAGCCAAATCAGTTCATCCGTTCTCGAATTTTAGCGAGTCTAACGAACAGCATTTTGTGCATTTTGTGCAATGGCATTTTAGGCATCTTGGATAGGCAGAAAAAACTAACTGCCTTATTGCTAGGCATCTTCTAAAAAGCGAGGGAGGAATACGTCACTTACATCATGACTACTAACTAGGTGGTAGAGTTCTGCAACATCTGGAGCGGGTATTTGGTACCTCCGTCTTACCTTCTTCTGCCGCAATAGTGTCGTTGCTTATCGCTGTCCTATTCGTCAACGTCGATAAGTGCTCTTGAATGTACCTTCGTCGAATAAATATTATTTTATTGTAAAAATATTATTTGATTGATTCCGGGTTGGAGGTTAAGCGTACATATGGCAATCCAATCTCGCTACACGTATAGCAACGCAACATTAATATTTTGGATGATTATAGATTATATTTCTCTTTTCACCAAAAAAACCATCTGCTTGTTTGCTATTCTATGAAAAAAAAAAAATAGAAAACATTTCAGTTATCTCATCCTTTGATGAATATACCATCTGCCTTGCTGGCAAGTCACTACCATCGTGGCTGCTAGGTGGTAGAGTTCTGTATTCGGACGGGTCTGTTACCACCGCCTTAAATATTGCTGTCGCACTCGCGTCAGTGCTTGTCAATGTTTTGTCCCGGATAAAAAAATAAGGTAGCCGGTAACTTATGAATGTGCCATTAAGACTCCGCCACAAGAATAGCAATATATTAACATTTTTTGTGCCTATATGCGATAGTTCTCTTTTTCCATCAGGAGAACCATCTGCTTGTTTCCTATTCAATGATATAAATAACACCCCTCATTTTTGCGTCGGAGGTTAAAAATAGATATATCGATTTTTTTTAAATAATACTAGTTTTCAAAAAAAATCAAAGATCTTTGTGTGCGCAGAGTAATTTGTTATCTTATAATATAAAAAAAGAAATGTGAATCCGCTAGGGGTGTATTAACAACCTCGTCCTTCGGAGTGCACGAACAATTGTCGGTCCCGGTTAGGGCATATTTAATAATATCGTCCCTATAAAACTAAATTGGTCATATTTATTTCCTTTTGTATTTGTGTTTGTTTCAAAATAAGCCCAAGTCTTCGCGAACTAATTACTTGAGATCGGGCGGTCTCTCAGACATGCTGTCATTTTTATTGAGTTACGAAATTTTATCCTACAGAAAAGATTATGAGTCTTCTCGTACATCATGTAGGGGATTTGTCAAAATCGTCACATTTGACATTAAGGCCAGCGATCGCTTTTTATAAGCTCCCTTTGATATGCTCTTGATCCTCTTCAATCTTCATATTTTATATCAATTTCTTAAGGTTACTACGTTTTACGTCGAGAGATTTTTTATATTGGGATTTGGGATTTCTTTGTATTCTAAAATAATATTACTTCCAAGCCTTAATAAATTAGACGTAACCAAAGTTATTTAATGAAGTGATTGAATTGCATGAATGTGGTTTTTTATTTTATAAACTTCAAACTTGTTTATTTTGCATAAATCAGGGTTACATACGATGCTATTTCTAAATACAGTACCTTAAGCCTGCTTTACCAAATAAATGGCGTGCAAAATCTTATCACATCATCTACATCCACATTATACATTTTTCAACAAAATTACAAATATATAGAGTTGTTTAACCGTCTAGATTCAATTACTTTTGGAATGTAGACTAAGGTACAACTAGATCATACAACGGTAATACATTACATGATTTTTCAATCATCATTGATGAAAATCCCAATAAAGGTGTAGGGGATAACATTATGTGTACTCGCAATATAAGGAATTACAAATAATAAATACAACTAAATGGCACTCGAACCTCAAGCGTTTCCTTTCTCTCCCAACGCACACACCTACTCCTACAAAGGCTTTGCTGTTTGTCTGTTTTTTGGAGAAAACGCTATACGAACGGAATAACAGTGCCTTTATCGTAAGGGCCTTGTTAGAATTCCAGATTCAGACAATGTTTACTTACTTACTTAACCGCCCCGTTGGTTGAGTAGTTAGCGACCCGACTACGCTATCTACGGGGCTCGGGTTCAACCCCCGACGGGGACAAGCATTTGTGTGATGTATTTCCGGGTTTGGGTGTTTATTATGTATGTAAAAGTATTTATATATGTATTTCTTTGTATTAGTATCATTGACTAACACCCATAACACAAGCAAATAATTTGCTTACTTTGGGGTTAGATCAGTAAGTGTCATTTGTCCCGTGAAAAAAAAATCAGTTAGTCTGTTCGTTCGTCTGCTAGGGCAGCAGGATGGCAATTTTTATGGTATTTGTAAGGGAATTGAATGCGAGCTACCTGGTGGAAAGCAGTCACCACTATTTATTTATATCATAAGGTATTATATCATATATTTTTTTATATCATAAGGTAGAAAACAAGCAGAAGGGTCTCCTGATGGAAAGAGTCAACCATCGCCTATAGACACCAAAGATTTATTTATTTATTTCCATAATCTTCCTACTATCATTACAGGCACAGACCCAATGCATAAGTTTACCGGCTACCTTACCCTCCAAACCGAAACACGACAGCAACAAGCACTGACGCTATTGCGGCAGGAATAGGTAAGGCGGTGGAACTAGACCCGGGCGAGACAATGCAGAACTCCACCACCTAGTAGCCACGATGGTAGTGACTCGATAGCCAATCGGTCGCCTTGTACGACCTGCCTGGCAGGACGGCAGTTGGCCTATTCTTCAAAGGAGGCCGGGACCAACACGGCGAAAATTATATGACTATGATCGCTATGATAATCTATATTATTGTCATAAATGCAAAAGTTTTGATGTTTGGATGGATAGATGTTTGTTACTCAATCACGCAAAAACGACTGAATGGATTTGAATGAAATTTTGCACACAGGTAGATGATGACCTGGAATATCCCATAGGCTATTTTTTATTTCAAAAAATTAAGTGATCCTGCGAGATTCGTTAATATCTTGTATAATGCAGGTGACTGCACGCTACAACTAGTATTTTAAATGAGAAAGATTTAATGTTTGGATGGATGGATTGATGGATGTCTGTTATTTAACCACGCCAAAACTACTGAACGTTTTCGGATGAAATTTGGCACACAGGTAGATGATGACCTGCAATAGTACATAAGCTACTTTTTATCCCGGAAAATGGGTTGTTCCCGCGGGCTTCACCGAAAACTTTTATGATGCAACGGACTACACACTGCAGCGAGTAGATAATAAAAATAAAATAACACATCTATGAAAATAAAGTATTACCGAGAAGCAGTTTGGCCGAATAAAATACTTGAAACCTTTACATGCAGTAACGCCCGCAAGAAGTGATAATATTACAATGAATTGAAAACATGTTATCCCCGCCTATTTATACCATTCTTCTTTAAATATATTTTGTCCATTGTTGTTATGACGTCATTATCTCATAATAACAGGAGCATAACACACGTGTGCCGCACATCTGATCAGCTAGTACTTCTCGTCAACCGCGGTTGCTAACAAAAGTTAAAATATAAAAGGAATACCCATACCATAAAGGTGATATTTTGGCATAATTTTTCCTAACTTAAAATTTCTAATATATTATATATTAAAATTATATGAAATATGGCACGTGTTAGTTCAATTATTACTTTGCTTATTTAAATTTAAAATAACCAGTATACTAAAAAACTATCGAGTTTCTTAAAATTAATTCCTCGATTGTTTTAAAATTAAAATATGTGTTTTAAGCCAGTTTGGCTTATTACAGTAAAATCAGTGCTTTTAGGTTCAAAAACTTCGCACACACAAAGATATTATCTTTGAGTTTTATTTTAAAACAGACATTATCGACGATCAGGCTATTTCTAATCGGCTTGACTCTTTGTCGTTACGCACGGATGTAGGTTCGCTCTGCATCCTTTACCATATGTATCATGGGGAGTGTTCCGAAGAGTTATTCGGATTAATTCCTGCAGCTAAATTCCATCATCGGACATCGCGTCAAAATTTAAAGTTCCATCCTCACCACCTCGATGACTGGAAATCCACAACCGTGCGCTTTTGTCGGCACTTTTTGCCTCGCACTACTTTATTGTGGAATCAATTACCCTCGGGGGTGTTTCCGAACGGATACGACTTAGGGACCTTCAAGAAACGAGCTTATTCATTCTTAAAAGGTCGGCAACGCAGCTGCAAGAATCCTGGTATTGCAGTTGTCCATGGGCGGCGGTGATCACTTACCATCAGGTGCACCACCTGCTTGTTTGTCCCCTCTGCTATAAAATATATATATATATATATATATATATATATATATATATATATATATATATATATATATATATATATATATATATATATATATATATATATATATATATATATATATATATATATATATAAATATATATATATATATATATATATATATATATATTCGAAACTGTCAAGGGAATCAAAACCTACGGGGTACTTGTCTCAGGAAAATCACTCGATTAAGTTGTGATGTATGTTGCGCATTTCTTAGTTTGCATCAGTATTTACTTTAATTTTACTGTGTTTTTAGAAAAAACACCATACTGATCAAATTATACAATTTATATTATATATTAGAATTAATCAAATTATACAAAGTTAAGTTAAAAAAACGTCAAAAAATAAAAAAAATCTAACACAAATTTCCAACAGTTTCCGACTCAGAATCATGATCGACATCTATGGTTTCGATTTTCAGTAAACCGTCCCTTACTCGCTGTATTCTATATATAACCTCTCCAGTATTTTGGCCGGTCCGTTGTTCGAGTGGTTAGCGACCTGACTTCGCATCCGACGGGGCTCAGGTTCGATCCCCGACGGGGACAAGTATTTGTGTGATGAGCATAAATGTTTGTATTTCCGGGTTTGAGTGTTTATTAAATATGTTCCAGTATTTATATATGTATTTCTATGTATTAGTATCATTGATTAACACACCCATAACATAAGCAAATAATTTGCTTACTTTGGGGTTAGATCAGTTAGTGTGATTTGTCTCCTGAATATTTATTATTATTATTATTATTATTTATATATAAATCTATATATACTGTTTTAAGTATAATAAAAATCTTACATAAAACAGTAAAAGAATTTCGTCTGAGTTTATAGTCAAATACAACAGGTCGTTGTTCGTTGGATTTTATTCGTTTTCGAGGCTGATAAAATTAAGGTTTAATTAAAACGAACGGACAGCGCCATCAAAATACATCTCTGGGATTAACAAAAACTGAGGCAGCTAAAGAATCTAATAATTTTTACTGTCAAAGGCTTTATGGTTTTAATAAATAATATTTTTGCACGTAGAAAAGTCATTAGTTTAAGAACAATTATCTTATAAAAAAGCAAAAGTACTACATACACTTTTTAGGGTTCCATACCCAAAGAATACAAATGGGTAAAATAAATAGCTATTACTAAGACTCTGATGTCCGTCCGTCTATCCCTCTGTCTGTCACGAGGCTGTATCTCATGAACCACAATAGCTAGACAGTTAATATAATGGAGCAAATTTCCTACTAATATGTGCTTATAAGATTTATTCCTACGATGTAGACGAAATTTATTCCTACGATATAGGTGAAATTTATATATTGACATATTAGTTTACTCGTGGATGAAGCTTTAAATAAATGAGTTATAACAACAATTTCTCAAACATAATACTGACTTATTGATCAAGAACAAGTCAAGAACAAGTCAAGAAAGGCGGACATTCGATGGAATTATAATAATACCAAGGATAGTGATGACGACAATGAAAATGCTCAGTTTGTTGTTTAATCAAAATTAAATATTACCTATATTAAAATATCATATTTTTAATGTTATCAAAAAGTTTTCGTCAAAACTGTTATCAATGTCGCCAAAAATAGAAACATAAAGTGCATATTTTTATAATTTTTATTTTAAAACTGAATTAAATTACAAATACATGAAAAACCCCGAATTCATATCACATATTAATGTCTTCGACGCGCTTGCGGGTCTAGTCGCAAGTTCAGCAAATCACTGTTTGTAAATCCATATCCATAGTCCATATTTAGTTTTATTGAATAATTAGGCCCAAAGGAGAATTATGAGGGTCTATACAAAGTTGGCCTAGAACGCAACGCATGTTGATAGATGCTTATCTTATGGTAATACATTATTAGTTTCTTCTGAAATGTAAATTCTATCACGGCACTTTTTATAGGCTAAAATTCACGAAAAACCTGCAAATATTAATATAACTTAAATTCACAATTAGTACATACGATTTTTAGCCATTCACATTGCAGTATATCGTCAACACAGCTGATATAATACGTTTTTGTATCTTTCATCATGAAGATTATTTGATTTTAACCATATAAAAGTTGTAAGAGAGTGATATGTAAAAAAGTAAATGTCGTTATAAGACGTGCAACGTTTGTTTACAGCCAAATATTTGTTACTCGTTCACAGATTGAATAGATGACGGTTTTTTTGTTTATTTAGGATGATACTAAGAGCAGCTTGTTTATAGAGCCTTCTGTGTTGTGCGTTTCGACTGTAGTAATAGATACTATATTTTTGTTGCGTTTTATAAAATAGTTTGTTTAAAATTTGGCGTTTTAAATATGTGACATTTTTCTTATTTGTTTGATTGGTCATAATTAAAAGAAGGTACTAACTTTGTGACCAATAAGAAAAATCTTTGCTTGGTTTAGAACCATGACGTGTATAATAATATACACGTCATTGGTTTAAAAATATTAAAAAGTGTCCGTTGAATTTTAAATCAGCTTATTGTATAATACATAAATTTGATAATTTTATCACTTTATTTTATTTTTATTTATTATTTTATTTTATCTTATAGCACTTTAGGCCGATCTCATCAATCTCCTTTAAGTACCTATTCTTTTACATATACAAGAAGGAGTACAGCCTCCTCTTTTACCAACCATCATCTTTTACCAGTTAAACTGTATAATTTACTTAAATTTGATTATTTTAAATCCTTACCTTCCTGAAGTTACTGATTGAAGTAAATTCTCCTTGAACTTTCTAATTTCATCCTGCGCTGCGTTAGATTCTCTTTTACTTTTGTTTTTCTAGAAAATCGTTATAAATTTTATATAAATCTGTTAGATAATTTTAACTTACAAGATAAAATAACGTCCTCGTCGCCCTAGTAATTACAAACTATTAACATCTTTGGTGTCTACAGGTCATGGTTATTCTATCCATCAGAGAGCCATATATGGATGGCTATGGCATATAGGAATGGTGGAAGTTTATGTCGATCGTTATAATTTTACTACCGTTAAATTATGACTACATTAGTCACATTTGAATTAAACATTAGTATCTCGTATATTAAATATAGTAATAATCTATATATTAATACGTGAAGCAAACATTTTGTAGGTACCCATTTTTATGACAATTACGCGAACGGAGGAGTTCGAATTTGGCTCAGTTAAAATTTACATTGCGGGGGTCCGCAGAAACTTAATATTTTTAAATAAAATGCACTAGAAATACATTTACTCAATAAAAATAAACATTAAATACACTACATTCATGTCATTGTGTGTGAGTATGGGTATAATTTGCCGACATACGATTTATTTTTAAATTGCTTTTTTACTAAAAGTAAGTAATTTCCACATTTCCAAATTATAATCGATTTGTGACAGAGCACTTGTAGATTTCTAGGTAAGAACTATTATTTTATCTTATTGGATGACAAATGATCGTAGAATCGCATAATTTAAAAGCAGTAATTTAAAGTTCCACCCTCATCATCTCGATGTCTAGAAATCTACAACCGTGCGACAAAATTGTCGAGAGAAACTCTCGACAATTTTTGCCTGGCACTACTCTGTTCTGGAAACAATTACCGGCAGGGGTGATTTCAAACGGATACGACTTGGGGACCTTCAATTAAAGAGTTTATTCTGAAAAGGCAATACAGCTGCAAGACCTCTGGTATTGCGTATGTCCATGGCGGCAGTGATCACTCGCCATCGAACAAATGAGCAGGAAGTGCACCTGCACCTACATTTCTTCTATAAAAAAAATAAAAAAAACTGCAACAACCGACTTCTCATTTCCTATCTCTCTAGAACCTTATATCAGATCTTCACCAAATTTAAATAGAAACACACGGAAAGTATATCCTTACAAAAAAAAAAGAATTTTTGAAATCAGTTTAGAAATGATTGAGTTCTGAGGTAACGGTAATGTATAACCTTAAGAACAAACAAAGTCACTTAAGAACAAAAACAAGAACAAAAAAGTAACTTCAAAATTAGTTCATAAATGCTCCAGTTCTGAGGCAACAAACAAAAGAAGAAACCAAATTAAAAACTTCCTTAGAATTTGGTTGAAAAATACAGCTCTTCTGATGATATAAAATATAAATGATGCTACCGTGTAACAAAGATCGCATGCGTACTCATGCCATAAGCAAAATAGCATATAGGTGTGTCCATATACTATTTTCTTTATGGTGAAAGTCTATGGTCAAACTCAGAAGAGATTTTATTGTTTAATCTATGGTCAGACTAAATTATATTTTGTTTCTTTTAATAATTTCCTTAACTGATAAATAGCTGAGTCACTCAGTGGAAGAGTGCCATAATCTACTACGACGTATTAAAAATTTTATTATTATTTACGCCACTTTTTCTTTGAAAGTAACAATAAAATTAGAATATAACAAAAATTTTGATCACTGCTATCTATCAGTATTGAAATTATTAGATTTAGGCAACTATGGTTTCAAGATTTACACACTGAGCAGAAAAACTTACGTTACCTCTTTTCCTGTAAATTTGTGGATTAGGCCACTTTTTGCTGAGTTACTGAATTAGTTGTACTTAATATTAAGAGCATTACGTTCGAGTTTTGACAAGAGGACTATCGCTAGCATTTAAAAAAACATGTAAAAATATGCAATTATTTTCATTTAAAGTATTTTTTACTTAAAATCTATATAATATTTGTTTGCTATTATTATCTTTTTCAGGTATAAATACACAATTTATAATATTCAGACTTACTTTAGGCTTTGGTAATGAAACAGTAGTCACATCACCCTCTTCTTCCATTTTTAATCGTAGCTTCTTAACGTGTGATCAGTATACAAATTCAAATATTACTAAACAAATTTAAAGATAATTTAAATCGCAATTGCACAGGATAGTAATCATTTATTCCGCTTGGATGCAAGTAGATTTCAGATAAGTGTTTGCGCAGCCTAATTAATCTTTGGACGGAAACAGCTCTTAAATTTTAGGTCACTGCATTTTCATGTTCCTACTTATTTTATTCTAGAGCCAAATTAGTTTTGCTTTGGATTAATAAACATGAGTTATGGTAATTAGACAGGAATGTGACGTTTCTGCCACCTTTCTGTGATATTCTGTCCACAACTTAATGTGTTACAATGACTCCAGACCACATGTAATTTATTCAAAACTAGCGACCTGCCCGCGGTTTCCCCGCGCAGCTTTTGTTCCCGTGGGAATATCGGAAAGGTTTATACATTAAAACCTTCCTCAAGAATCAATCTATCTATTAAAAAAACCGAATCAAAATCCGTTGCGTAGTTTTAAAGATTTAAGCATACATAGAGACATAAGGACATAGGGACAGACAGAGAAAGCGACTTGGTTTTATACTATGTAATGATTGATAACTTGAATAAAGTTATGAATATATGTGCAAATAGGTGTTTATTTCGTGGAATCATTCCAAATAATTTCATACAGCCAAAATTCAGATCGTTTTACAACCCTAAATGCCATTTTACCCAATGAAAGGAATTCCCTTGACCTGCGATGCGGTAATTAACGAATTAGTTGCACCACAGGTGATGTCGGACACAGACATTTGCTATTATGAGTAAGCGTTTCTTACTTCATATACTCATCAGATGTAAGATGACCAGTAAAGCAGTATAGGTTTAATACATTTACATTACGGTGCGAACGAATCCTACTAATATTATAAATGCGAAAGTTTGTGAGTATGTATGGATGTTTGTTACTCTTTCACGCAAATACTACTGAACCGATTACAATGAAATTTAGTATGTAGATAGCTGAAGATCCAGAATAACACATAGACTATTAATTTAGGTGATCCCGCGGGATTCACTAAAAGTTTTTATAATGCAGCGAGATATGATTCTTATACCACTTTCATTATGTACGAAGAAAATCATATTCAGTTTGTTTGCTATTTTTCAAAGACAAAGTCAAATTTGATTGAAGTAAGAAAGAACCCGAGGAAAGAACAGAAGAATGAGAGACAAATTGAAGAATTCGAGGAAAAATGTTTTTCGTATTTCAAAAGTAAAAAGTTCTACTATAATCACTTTGTGGTTAGTATTGGATCCATTAAATAGATAATATTTTAAATATAAAATATTTTGGAATATATTTTATCTCATTCTCTCGACGGATTTATCCTTTTTATGTATGTGTTTTTTCTCTATCGTGATGTATTTTTTATGTTTCATCGAGCTACAAATCACAATGCTTCTAAAGAAATTTCACGTCAAAATGTACAATGCTCGTGACGCGTAGATCAATATTCTGTTGAACTAAATATAGCAGCAATATGTACATGACATGACTAGTCTACTGAAGTACTCGTATTTTATATACATTTACTTATCAAGTGTTATCACTCAAGCATTCAAATCCACTCGAAATGTATGTTCTAATTTTAATTAAAGTAAGCTGAGGGAGCAATCTAAATGACAAGTTAGCAATAGTGGATTTAAATTAAGCTCATTAGTTTCGCTAAAGTCTGGGAAGCGCTGTAGTAAGTGCACTTTACCAAGGAGCTCGTAAATCGAGCCTCACTTACGGAGCACATGAGAGTGTGGCATTTCTGATTAACGGATAGGTAGACTTTTTGTTAAAACGTAATAAATAATATTAATATTTTATGATGCTACTTCTTGGGTTTCGTAGTCTACAAGTAAACCTTTTAGTTTTGCCGTATCAGGTCCGTCCGACCGTTGGTCTTTTGATTTTCTGTATGAAAGCCGGGATTTGACATGAATATGAATATAAATCACGCCAACAAATAAAATATTGAAAAAAGGTTTTATTAAAAATTTTTGCATAATTGTGTACATACTCGTAGGTGGACTTAATACTACATGGTATTTTCTACCTGTCAACCCAAATTGTTTGTACTTTCTTTAACTGATGTCTCTTTTTTCTTGTTTACCTCATAGCGTGGAAAGTTGTTAGATAGATATTTCAAAAATATTACTGATTTGTGAAAACAAATTTTTGATTTAAAAATTTTATTTATTTATTTATTTAAAATTTATGCACAAACATGTACAGAGGTGGACTTAATGCTATATGACATTCTATACCAGTCAACCTTAAACAAATACTTAAGTGTTTACGATGGGGTGCACAGAGAAACTTATAACAATCGTTTACTATTGACATACCTTCTTAATTATTATTAAAATAAATTAAAATTAAACAAAACAATAAGATAATACGATATTACAATATACTTAGATACAAGTAATATATTACATATATTATTATACATATACCTACATAAATACCTAGATATATACAAGTACATATTTATATATAGTTATATAAATACATATATACATACATATTATACTGCTATAGCGCGTTACACCATTATTCTGCCAAATTCTTACAGAGAGAACGTTTAAAAGACAATTTGGAGGGACTATTCCTAACGTCAATGGGAAGAGTATTCCACCACTTTATATACATAATAATATATACACGATGTATATATGTACATATAAACAGTATTATTAAATTGAAATACGCTAAAATTGTTTATTATATATGTAACTGCCTCGGCATTTAAAATGTAATTACAAAAATAAGTAACTCATAAGGCCAAGTGTTCTGTAGTTGCCTATCACAATAATGCGGACTAAGAGGTGATGTTTTTTAATATTTCCCAGGATGAATTTTATCCTATTTAACGCGAATGCCGGATATATCCACAATAGAGATTCACCGCCTGTAACATCTTTTCAAACACATTTTATAAAAAAGTCTACTTGAACGTGATAGTTTTAGTTTTAAATTCATTATATATATTCATTATATAATATACTAGCGACCTGCCCGCGGTTTCACTCGCGTAGCCTTTGTTATCGTGGGAATATCGAAAAGGTTTATATACTAAAACCTTCCTCAGGAATCAATCTATCTATTAAAAAAATCGTATCAAAATCCGTTGCGTAGTTTTAAAAATTTAAGTATACATAGAGACATAGGGAAAGACAGAGAAAGGACTTTGTTTTATACTATGTAGTGATTAGTACGACGAAATTTTTTACATACCCAACCGTTAAGCTCGTAGAGAGGGGGAGGGGTACTCGACTGCAACAAATTTTGCGCTTTAAAGCCTAGTATTTCACAAAAAGATTGCTCAATCGAAAAACTGTTTTTACAAATGTGCAATTTTTTTAATACCTATCTCAACTATATACCCCAGTTTGGGGTACGCGAGAAAAATATAAACATTCTCATTTTACGTGTATAGGAGGTACACTTAAAAAACATTTTTCAAGATTTTAATTTACCACTTTGTTTGTGGCTAACATTATGTATTCGTATAAATAGCATCTCTGAGCTAGACTGTAAACGGACAGATGGACGGACGGTCACACATGGCGAAACTATAAGGGTTCTTAATAGACTTAGGAACCCTCAAAATAAAATAATAGTACGCGCAATCTATTAACTAAATAGTTTGCGCCATAGAAGTAAAGTTATTTTGTAACAGCTATTTAATGCCAATAAAGCCCGCTAGTTTTAAGCCAAAATAACAAGCACGTTATCGTTAAATATAGCTTTTGCAAACGTCAAGCCCAAAAAGGCGTTGTTTACTCTGGTAGTTAATGTTGGCTGAATATTGCAATTACATTAACTAACGGCTAGTACACGAAATTTTGCATGCAGTATGACCTTAATATTCGACGAAAATTGCAGAGCTTATTTTTAAATTATAAGATAGCAAACGTGCAGATTTTTCTCTTGATGGAATAAAATATTATATCTAAGATAAGATAAGATAGTATTTATTGGTACCACAATTTCACATAACCTTTTACAGTAGACAACATACAATATACAATATTTATTAGTTTGTAAGGAGAAAAGAACAAGTTAAAAAATATAACAAGTAACAAAATGTAAACTTATACTACTTTTTTTTATAAGTGATGTGATACCAAAAAGATGCTCATCTCAGCATACGCTATAGCACTATTTGCTATAACACTGATTTTCAGTGAGTCCTCTATGATGCTCCCACGAGACGGTCAAAAAAGGAAACTTAGTGCTTTGTTTTAGTATGAGTCAGTACATAAAAGTGTGTTAATATAATAATAAAAACATTACATATATGAATAATAATAATAATATAATATTTTAATCTTAAATAAATAGTAACTTGGGAGGCCTTAGTACCTTATTTATTGTTTAATACTCGACAACCATCCGTAAAAGCTTGAGTTTATATACACCCTGTGCTTAGTTCATTTTTTTGCAGAGAAAGTAAGATTTTCTTAAGCTTGCGTTTAAAACTAAAGATCGAATTTGTCTGTTTAAGAGGCGGGGGCAGGTTGTTCCAGCACATGGTTGCTGCATATCTAAAACTTCCACGGAAGGCTGCCGAATGATGTCTTGGCACCATTAAAATTGTGCTAACCTCAGACACTCAAAATGGTAATGGTGCGTTGCTATCTGTTTTGAGGGGATATGATTGCATAGACATAAGTTGACCGGCTTCCTTATCCTTCAAATCAGAACAATACGTTGACAAACACTGACGTTAGTATGTCATGAAAATATAGAACAGTGGGATCGAACCCAAGTAAGATGTCGCAGAACTCTATCAGAAATCTCTCGTACTGTATTCAATTACTTTTTACAAGGTATTCTAACATTGTGATTCTCGAAACACTTATCCCCGCTCTACTTCTCTGTGGAACCAATTACCGGCAGGTGTTTTTCCGAACGTATACGACTTAGGGACCTTCAAGAAAAGAGCTTTTTCTTTCTTAAAAGGCCGGCTGCAAATTTTCACTTACTATCAAGTGAACCTCCTGTCCGTTTGCCCTTTTTTCTATATAAAAAAAAAACAAAAACTTCAACAACTTTTAGGACAACAACAACAACAAGCCACTACTGGATCGAAAACGCGGCCACGCCACTGCTTATAATGACGATCATAGTTGCAGATTTGTCCAATTCATAGCATAGCCAAAAAATTTTCTGTCAATAGAGTAAGATATACGTATACACACCAAAATGTTTATACAAATAATTATGAACAATGCTACCTATGTACCAAGGAAGTAATTTCACAAACATAAGTTGATCGGCAACTTTACCCTTCAAAACCAGAATAAAATATTCAAATGCACAGACGCTATTTAGCCATGAAAGCCCGCCGTGTTGGTCCCGACCTCCTTTGAAGAATAGGCCAACTGCCGTTCTGCCAGGCAAGTCGTAAAAGGCGACCGATTGGCTATCGAGTCACTACCATCGTGGCTACTAGGTGGTAGAGTTCTGCATTTTCTCGCCCGGGTCTGCTACCACCGCCTTACCTATTCTTGTCGCAATAGCGTTAGTGCTTGTCGTTGTCGTGTTCCGGTTTGGAGGGTAAGGTAGCCGGTAAACTTATGCATGTGGCATTAGACCTCGCCACAAGATAGCAACGTACCATTAACATCTTTGGTGTCTATAGGCGATGGTTGACTCTTTCCATCAGGAGATCCATCTGCTTGTTTGCTATCTTATGTTATAAAAAAAATGAAAATGTAAAATAGTGGTACCAAACCCGAACAAGACTCAATATAGTATAAGCAATCACAATTCAAGATCATAGCGTCTAGTTTGTCCCACTCTCCGCCTTTTCCGAACTGTTTAACTGAAAGGCAGTTTATTATTTAAACACCTGACTGTGTCAAAAACTGCTCAGTATCGATAATATGTTCGATTTATGTAACAAAAACAATAATGTGAAAATTTCAAAATTTCATTTTTATCCGTTTCATTTTTAAACAAAACGCATGGATATAATTTCAATTACGCAAAATTCGAACTAAAATATTTTAGTGCCTTCAACCATATAAAAGTGATCGGAAAAAATGTAATTAAAAATGATCGGAAAAAATGTAATTAGCGCGACAGATTACATAATAGTTACTATCGTAATTGTATGTAAATGTAAAATGACACACTGTCAACATTACAGAGTTCATTCACAAGACTCATTGCATCCAATTCATGAATTTAGTGGGATATTTTAAACCAATATTTTTATATTGTAATAATTTTACAATAATAATTAAAACGCATTTCAATTCACTATTTAGTTCATATGTTTAAAATTTGACGGGACCTTTAAAAATAACTCTGTGTATTTCAAGCAAAACTAAATGTATTGCTTGTTTTTATGCATCTACAGAAAAAAAAATCTTATGTATATTCTCATGGCCTAATTAGAAGTATTCGTTAAGCACGAACAAAATGAAATAAAATATTGCGTCCTTAAAATCAATTCGAAAACTGTTCTGTTAAAGTCATTATTAGTTCTAAGAAATGGCAAGCTCTTGTAGATTTAGGTCACTTTCCTGTTCCAGTAAAGCCATAGTGGAATTGTTGATAATGATGTAGTAGATCCCAGGTCTACTAATTCTCTCTACACATACACTCAGTATCGGGAAGCGTGATAACGATGGATAAAGTATCCATATGAACACCTATGCTACGAAGTTTTAGAAGCGTGGATCAACAATTCCAATAGTAATTACATTTTATTATTTTTATTTTTTTATATCATAAGATAGCAAACAAGCAGATGGGTCTCCTGATGGAAAGAGTCAACCACCGCCTATAGACACCAAAGGTGCGTTGCTATCTTGTGGCAAGATCTAATGCCACATGCATAAGTTTACCGGCTACCTTACCCTCCAAACCGAAATACGACAGTGACAAGCACTGACGCTATTGCTGCAGGAATAGACAAGGCGGTGGTACCAGACCCGGGCGAGACAATGCAGAACTCTACCACCTAGTAAAATACATATTGAATTTCTAGTTAAGTACATCTTTAAGAATACTTTTATGGCCTTAATCACAGATCACATAAATACTGTTTTAATATTTTACCGAACTAAACCTACATAATTAATACAATTAGAGATCGCCTGTGGCCGAAAATCGACCATAGACCGGACAATAAAACCTCTTTTAACATATTGACTACTGAATTTAGTCGTAAAGAAAATAGTATACATGTGTGTATGTTATCGTGTATGTAACATGAATGGAGTGTGTGTAATGTTTATTTTTCTTAACTTCATATATTTCTTATGCATTTTATTCGATAATATTAAGTTTCTGCAGTCCTCTGTGTTGGAAATATTAACTGTTCCAAATTTCATACTTCCGCAATTGTCTTAAAAATAGGTCCAAAGGTCCTTCGCGTATTAATATATTATAGATTACATTTTTAGTATATTATCTGCAATAGGTTGCATTATTGAGTTTTTAGTTTTAAGTTATGTGTACTAAATTAAAAAAGTATCTTCACGTCCGTATCCCCGAAAAGGTAGGCAGATGTACAACCAGTGCACCCACGATTAGCCGAAGATAATTTGTTTCACAATGTGATAGGCAGTGAGCCTATCGCCATCCGGGCTCTTATTCAATCCCGGGCAATATTGTTCTTACCAGAAAACAGAATAAAAATATTTTTGAATTGCCCGACCCGGGAATCGAACCCGACGTTATGTGATCAATACCCATACCGAAACACATACAAACATATTCTACAAATTCTCATTTAGATTATTTAGATTTATATAAACACACAAAAGTGACTCAGAAAGAAATAGAGAGAGATTAGAATTATATGATTCTTTGTCAAAGAGATAATAAAATTCTTCCTGCATCACTGATCCTTCTGAACTGAATTCATACATCAATTGATTATAATTACCTATCTGAATTTTTTTTTCTGTAGAACTATGGAAAAAAAATTTGGTGTCTACAGGTGACGGTCGTCTTTTACTATCAGCAGAGATATATTTTTTTTATATCATAGGTAAGGAACAAGCAGGTGGGTCACCTGATGAAAAGAGTCAACCATCGCCTATAGAGACCAAAGTTGTTAATGTTGCGATGTCTTGTGGCAAGGTCTAATGCCACATGCATAAGTTAACAAGCACTGACGGTATACGGCAGAAATAGGTCAGGCTGTGATCCAGATCCAGGTGATACCAGACCCGGGCGAGACAACGTAGAACTACCTCCTAGTAAAATATAAATCCATACTAATATTATAAATGCGAAAGTAACTCTGTCTGTCTGTCTGTTTGTCTGCCTGTCTGTCTGTCTGTTACGCTTTCACGGCCAAACCACTGAACCGATTTGGATAAAATTCGGTACAAATATAGTTTGAGACCTAGGAAAGGACATAGGATAGTTATTATATGCGGGTTTTTATTTTAGAATTTTTTCCACGCGTACGAAGTCGCGGGCACAGCTAGTATAAGATAAATGTGATTATAGATATGGTTTGGAAATAATTGATTTATCATAACGTAATTAAATGCTTGACAGCATCTTCCCCGCATGGACTATTTTATAGAATAAGCCAACTGGTGTTTTGCCAGTCAGATCGTAAAATTCGACCGATTGGCAATGCTACCAGGTGGTAGAGCTCTGCAATATCTCGCCCGTGTCTGTTACTACTTCTTTACCTATTCCTGTCGCAATAGTGTCAGTGCTTGTCACTGTCGTATTCCAGTTTCGAAGGTAAAGTAGCCGGTAAACTTTTGCATGTGGCATTAGACCACGCCACAAGATAGCAACGCACCAATAACATCTTTGGTGTCTATAGGCGATGGTTGAGTCTTTCCATCAGGAGACCCATCTGCTTGTTTGCTATCTTATGACATAAAAAAGTGAATCGATGGTAGCTGCTCTAAAACTCAATCTACAATTATTTTTATCCTTTATGATTCTTTATTTATTATTACAGTTTTAATATGCAATAGGAATTAAATATTTCAGAAAATATATAAACGCAGAAATTAAAGCAAGGTATTAGGATTATTTATATATATATATATATATATATATATATATATATATATATATATATATATATATATATATATATATATTATATAATCCTTATACCTTATACCTATATATTATATTAGGAAAGGAATATTCTGATGGATTTTGCATATTGAAAATTTGCAGAAATAGCAAATCAGCAATACAAATATAGAATGCAAATTTAAAAGGACGTAGTTAATGTATTGGCATCGAAACAATTAATATCACATAGGTTGAAATCAGAAATTAGAAGTACTTAATCAATAAAACTTTTTACAAGTTTTTTTATATCATAAGATAACAATCAAGCACATGGGTCTCCTTATGGAAAGAGTCAACCATCGCCTATAGACACCAAAGGTATTAATGGTGCTCTGCTATCTTGTGGCGAGGTCTAATGCCACATGCAATAGTTTACCGGCTACCTCACCCTCCAAACCATAACACGACAGCGCCAAGCACTGACGCTATTGCGGCAGGAATAGGCAAGGCGGTGGTACCAGACCCGGGCAAGACAATGCAGAACTCTACCATCTAGTAGCCATGATGATAGTGACTCGCATAGCTAATCGGTCGCCTTTTACGACCTGCCTGGCAGAACAACAGTTGGTCTATTCAACACGAGACGCTGACGTTTCAACAACTTTTTAAAACTACTTCTGGATTGGAGACGCGGCCAGTTGAAAATAAGATCTTCGCAATTAAGTGACACGTGTATGCGTGTATTTACAAAGGAATTGAATGAATGTTGGGATGCACGGTAAGTCTGCTTGAATTGTTACATATTTCATCCGGTATTTTCTACTTATCCCTTAAGAAATCTATGAAAATATGTATTTAAAATAACATAATACTACTTTAAAAGAGAAATTCTTCCTAAATATTATAAAATTAACTAAAGAGTATTCAAAAGTTTTCCAAATTAAATTTGCATAGTTATATTTAAACTTTAACAGGCCAATCGGATACACCAATCTGGGATAACTGCCGTATATGTGATACGGATAAAATTATCCAATTTGCTTCAACGATCGCCGGTTAAACGCTCTGTTAATTAAATATTTTACCGAAACATGAACTTCCTAGATTGTATTTTTTCGCAACTAGTGTGAAAAGTAATAAATGGAATGTAATCTACGTTAATATCATAAAAAAGAAAGTGATTTTTTGTTTGCTTAGTTGTTACGATTTGACTCCAAAACTACTTAACTGATTTTTAAATTGCTTTCCCTTTTAGAAACCTACATTATCCAGGAATGACAAAGGTTACTTTTTTATTTGACTGAGCAAAACGAAGTAATGATTTTTGGTTACGCGAACGAAGACGTGAGAAACTAAGTGCCAGTGGGTCTATAAAGAAGCTACATAATATTTCATTTCAGCTACATATTATTTTAAAAGCTTAACGCTTATAGTTTACATTCATGCTCTAAATGAAGTCCAGTCTTTGTATTAAAAATATTGAGACGATATTACTTAACGAAAAGAAAAATTCCCCGTGGGGGTCCAGGCTCCTTTTCAAGAATAGAAAATCTGATACTACCATCGTGACTGTCAGGTGATAGTGTTACGCAACGTTTTGACCGGATATAGGGTACCACCGCCTTATTTTATCCTTTTCCTGCCACAACAGCGTCAATTTTTGTCATTGTCGTGTCTCGATTTGGAGGGTAAGGTAGTCGGTAGACTTCTGCATGTATGATCTAGCCACACGCATGGCAACGTATAATAATAACATTTGTATTTGTAGTCGATGGTTTATCCTTCCATCAGTAGCCATGATCAAGGAGGAGGAGGAGGCTATATTTTTCGCCGTTTACGGCCTGTTTGGCAAATTAACAAATAGTCTATTCTTACTGAGTCCGGAATGTCACGCCTTGTTAGTTATTTAACTTATTGAGTAAAGCGAAATTAGTTGCTTTTTTTATTACAAAATCGATTCTTATTAAAAATATTTGTAAGTCGGTTGACTCTGCAAGCCATCCTTGAAACTTTCCACTAAATTGAGGCAATTTAAGCACAAAGAAGCGAAAACTATACCTTAGCATTGATTTTGGAGCTCAAAGAGTTCAAAAACTTAAAGTTTTACAAATGACAGAGTTTAATTTTCAAAAAGATGTATATTTTCAATATGAAGATCGATTAGCATTCAACGTATTTTGTGAGCTCAATTGTTTTATTGGCTACAAAATCAACAGGTTAAAAAATGTCGGAAAAATCTTACAAAAACCTTTTTCAAAAATGATATTCGTTGAAATTATCATTGATAAATCGCAAACGAATCAAACTATTTTAATCCGATTTACGTTATTTTACGATACGATATACGATAATAGAAGAGCTAACTGTATTCTTAAAAGCGTGAAAGTTATTTTAAAAATCTAGTTAATTGTGATTAGATTTTATACTTAAATTCGCAATAATATGCTCTTACGCACTACAAGTTTTTTCTCTCAGCATAACCAAGGTAAACTGTGAGAAAATGCTTAATAGCATTTAATTACGCCTTTTGTACTGATTTGTCCAATAAAGTGTTTAAATAAATAAAATAAATAAAAATACGAAGTAAGTTTGCTGTAAAGAACGTAATTGGAATATTTGAAAAGTTATGACTTTTGAAAATTTTTGAAACAACATTCCACGTAGTTTTTTAAGGACTCAGTTATTGGAGTATTGAAAATTTCGAAGTTATGTCAAAAAACACATTTTTTTACATTTTTCGTCAACGATAACGACTGAGCAGATAAGTCGATTTTGATGCAATTTAAGACATTGAATGCAATTTTTTTAAGGAATAGAGCCAATTAGATTTTTTTAATTAATTAGTCCATTAATCTGGATGCTATTTAAAATACTGTTTCGGCAATTTTTTTCGAGGGATTTTTCAAAATTTCTCAATATTCCGAATCGCATAACAGTTTACATGTAACAACATATTATATAAGTATATTTTTTATATCATTAGATAGCAAACAAGCAGATGGCTCTTCCAACGGAAAGAGAAACCATCGCCTATAGACACCAATGGTGCGTTGCTATCCGTGTAGCGAGATGGCAATGCCACATGTATAAGTATATCGGCTATCTTACTCTCTAAACTGGAACGCGACAGCGTTCACGTACACAGTGATGTTTTGAGGGTAGAGATAGGTAAAGTAGTGGTACCAAATACCCGGGCTAAATAGCTAATCGGTCGCCTTATACGACTTGCCTGGTGGGACAGTAGTTGGTCTATTCTTCAAGGAAGCACGCAGAAATACGAGGGAGCTCAGAACAATAACACCAATATTTTATGTTAGTCAAGGTTATTGTCACGAACAATATAGATGTTATTTTTTTTTTATAAAGTGAAAATAAAGAGTATTTGCCTTACATGTTATGTCATTCCAATATTTCAGTCTGTTAAACTTTGTATTTACAACACCAGTGACGTTGTTTAAAATACACACATCCGCTTTGTAAATGAAAAACCACTAGACCAACTTTTATTGGGCTGTTATTTGTTTTAAATAATTACAGAAAACAGAGCGCAAGCTGCGCGGCGGTTTTTGAACGACTTACAATGTCCTCGTATTTATTAATGTAATTTGTTTATCAGCTTAAGTGAAGTTAAATGTTTAATTACTTCAATTTTTCACGATTTTCACTAAAAACGAAAGTTTATATGTTTGGATATTTGTTCACTTAAAAAGCGCGGAATATAGTTATGAAACTTTGTATGAATTTTGGTGACTTAATATATACTAATAGACTCTTCATTTTAGCCTAATTTATTACTAGCGATTGCCCTCTGGTTGAAATTCAACAATAGACTAAGCAATAAAAGCTCTTCTAAGTTTGACAACAGACTTTAGCCATACACATAATCGTATACATGTGTGTATATTATGTATATCAAATGAATGTGAAATGTCTCATGTTTATTTTTATTTATTTAATGTATTTCTAATACATATTATTTAAAAATATTAGATTAGAGCACTCTTTTGCAACTGTGCCAAGTTTCATACTCGTCCATTCACTTGATTGGCGTAAAAAGGGTTACAAAGTTTTTACATTACGTATTAATTATAGATTCCCAAGGAATTCATATAAACTTACTTGCTACGAAATCTGTGACCATATTAAATACCATTTAATCTTCTAACAAAATTAAAACTACTTGTAATATTAAACTGAGAAATTAATAAGGCCATAAACCCTTTCGCTGACGAAAACTAGTTAAATGCAAAAATATTTCACATAAAGGGAGTTTGGAAGTTGTTAAAAATGTTTTTATGTGGCGTTTTAAACAACTCCAACTCTTAGTTTATCAGTCAGTAATTAGCATCGCTTAGCCATTGCCAAAGTAATGCTTTACTGACGGTGCAAATATTTTTTAATTTACTTTTGCTGATAGGAAAATTTAAAAACGTAAAACTCTTTGGGTTATGTCCTGAAAATCATCGCTGCAGTAATTAATGTCCTTGCACCACGATACTTACTGCAATATTTAATTGTTGTGTATTTTTTTTAAATGATGCTTTTTTGGTTTATTGAAAGTGTATAAATCTATGACTGCCTCGTAGTCTGTCTGGCTTAGATTATGAGCAAAATTGTTATTAACTCGAAAAAATCTTATATGTTATAAGATTTTTTCGAGTCTCTACCATCATAACTACTGGGTTGTAGAGTTCTACAACATCTCATATGGGTCTGGTACCACTGCCTTCCCTATCCCTGCCACAATAGCGCCATAGGAATATGATGGTGACGAGTAGCAAAATACTTGTCACCATCATATTCCGATTTGAAGGGTAAAGTAGCCGTTAAACATAGCAACGCACCATTAATATCTTTGTTGTTTATAGGCGATATTAGTCTCTTTCCATCAGGAGAGCCATCAGCAATCAAACTACTATCTTATGATATATTATTACAACAGGTCTTTATCTAGGATCTTAACATTTGTTCAGCTTGTTTTCTATTTAGGATTACAACACGTATCTTAAACACGTATTAATTATAACAAAATTTACTTAATCCAAGGGGGAAAATAGTACTTATTTTATAAGAGGGCTGAAAATTATGTTCAATATATTTCAGTTACAGGATATTTTCCAATTCTAATAAATATTAATGTCAAGACAATAAATTATGATCAAAAGGGTTTGACACAATAATCCGTAAATAAATAAGCAATAGAATAAGAAAAATATCCTTTACCTTTTAAAATAAAAGAGATTATAAACCTAATGTAACCGAAATTTTAGGTTGAATTTCTGCTTTTATATCTTTTACAATTCATGAAAACGTGCACTGAAATTTCTATTCGCTTTGATGCATTTCGCAAAACTCCATATCTATTCTATCACTCGAAAGATATAGTTACAGTGGCTGATCATTAGTTTTATACAAAGCTTAGTTTAGAAATTTAAAACAATTGAAGTCAAAATTTGGATTGAGTACAATTTTATATTTCGTTATTTTTACTCTGGACATAAATAAATCACAATGAAAAGTTGTACAGAACAATTGAATGAAAAAATTACGTGATATTTTTCGCGACTCATCAAACCAATAGATTTTCAGAGATTGAAAAAATTTTTGTCTCCTTTTTTGCAGCGACATATTTCTATTCTCTTTCTAGCGCACAGAAACTACTTGATTTATTAATCACTTTATTTTATATTTAGATAAATTGAAGAAAATGATTTTTGCAATTTTCCAAAATTAATTTAACAAAAAATTATAAAAATCTAAAAAAATCCTATCAAGCAGTAAAACAATCCTGTAGCTTAAAAACACGATATCTTCAAAAAAAAAAATTATTTTAACATCTTTTAGGGCTCCTCACCCAAAGGATACAACCGGAACCATTACTAAGAATCCATTGTTCGTCTGTCTCTCCGTTTATGTGTCACTAGGCTGTATCTCATGAACCGTGATAACTAGACAATCAAAATTTTCACATATGATGTATTTCTGTCGCTGCCATAACAATAAATACTAAAAATAGAATAAAACAAAAAGGGGACTCCCATACAACAAACGTGATTTTTTTTTCTATTTTTATATATAATAGTACGGAACCCTTGGTTTGTGAGTCCGGCCGCACTTCACCGATTTTTAAGAGACTTATATTGTCTTAGAAAGATTTTAAAAAGCTGTTTAACTCGGTTTTGCTTAATTATAATTATTAAAAACTGAACTAGGTAGTATTTTCTGTAATTTTCAGCCAGATAATTTTTTTTATTTATTTTTGATTTTGATTGATTTATTAATGAGCAAAGTTTAAAAAAACTGTGAACCCTAAGGGCCTTCCCTGAAACTTACCGCTAAATTGAGGCAGCATAAGTTCAAAGAAGCAAAAACTATTACTAAGAACAAATTTTTGAGCTCGAAGAGTTAAAAATTCTAAAGTTTGTAAAAATTATAGTGTTTTTATTTTCGAAAATATGTATATTTTCAAAATAATAATTCGTTGGTGGCATTCAACGCAATTGTGTAGCTCTAAATTTTATATAAAGTCAAACTGTTCGAAAATGGCGAAGAAATGTAAAAAAAAAAAACTTTCTAAAAATTTTCGCAATTCAATAAATCACGAACGAATATATTCAAAAATACCGTAAATTGGATTGAGATTCAAAATCAATTTCAATCCGTTTTGTAATTGTGCAAACTGTAGTTGATGCAATTTTTTAAGTTGAAGAGCTGACCAGATTTTAAATAAATCGGTAAATTAACCTGAAAGTTATTTTAAAATAAAAATACGGAATAAGTTTGCCGCAAACAGCGTAATTTTAATATTTGAAAAGCTCTAACTTCTGAAAATTTGGATCGATTTTTATTTTTGAAACAGCATTCATCGTTGTTTTTTGTATTAAAAAATATTGTAGATCAAAAATGATTGTTTGAAAAATTTCGAAATTATGTCGAAAAACACTTAAAACATTTCGTCAACCATAACTCCCGGACGGATAAACCGATTGCAGCAATTTATGCATTAGACGCAGTTTTTTTGAGGGAAAGAACTGATTCGATATTGTATTCAAGCGGTACATTAATCTGGAATAACTTCCTGATAAAAAATACTGTTTCGCCCACATTTTTATTTAATGTTTGTTGAAAATTTCTTAAAATTTCCTAGACCAAATTGATTCAAATTTTCAGAAAATCTAAGTTGAGCAGAGTCCAATCGAATGCCGTCAACCGCGTTTTGATCGGTCAAGCCGTTCGAAAGTCATGGGATGTCTACAAACACACATACACACACACACAAAATTACTTACATATTTTTTAAATTATTTTAATAAGAAAAATATTTAACATAGTTAATGTAAAACATGAAAATCTTAAGCTTATAATTTGAGTATTGTTGTTCTATGGTACGCGTGCAGTCCCGTTTCCCGTGTCAATTCTACTTATATAACGATTTCCTTTTTGCATTGGAGCTTACGCTTTAATTTAATCAAGAAAACAAGTTTTATGGCTCAGGCTTACTCAAGACAAGGTTTATTACAAATTGTAGGCTTTTATTTTCGTCTTTGCTACCAAACTTGCTGACATGTTTTAATGTAACTATTTATGTATTAGTTTAATGGATTAGTAACTTGTTTATTAGACAGAATATAACTAGCCATTATTGAAAAATATTAATTGGCCAATCACAAACTACAAAATGCTTTCTAATATTATAACATAGTATATAATGTTAATACCGCTTTTCTAATATTATAAGATAGCAAACAACCAGATGGCTCTCTTGATGTAAAGAGTAAGAGTTGAGTAAACCATCGCCTACAGACACTAAAGATGTTAATAGTGCATTGACATCTAAGTGGTGTTAATGCTATTTGTATAATTTAAACGACTACCTTACCTTACAAACCGGAACACAAAAGTAATTAGCACTGACGCTATTGCAACCGGAATAGGTAAGGCGGTGGTACCAAGTACCTGGGCGAGACATTGTGGAGGTCTACCGTCTAGTAGCCACTGACACGTACAGCCAATCGCTCACCTCTTACGAACTGCCTGGCGTAACGGCAGATGGTCTATTCCTCAAAGGGGGCCCAGAATTTTGAGCATTTCATATTTTATTTGCGCAAGTACAATCATTTATCATCGTGTCATACACAACATTCTAACTCACCAGTGCAGAATATAAAAAATACTGTGTATTGCCCTTTATAACCCTTAAACTCCACTGTATTTGAGGTTAAGAATCTAATTTTAACATGGCAAACATTCTCACCAACTCCGTTTCGCCACGCCACATTTTTGTACATTCCTGTCGTGGATTCTTTCAAGGGTATAAGGCTCGACAATACTATTTTCGTATATGTACATCAGATATAGATTATCTTTCTATTCATTCAAATGTACTTTCTTTGAATATCGGACAAAATAACTTTCTATGTATTAGTATAGTTGACTCATAACAAACGAATAATTTGCTTACTTTGGGAATAGAGACGTGTAATTGGTCCCGTGAGTATTAATATTATTAAAATTAATTTATCTATCGCCCGAGCCTAGTAGGTACCACCGCCTTATCTGTTACTGCCGCAATAGCGTCAATGGTTACTACTGTCGCGTTTCGGTTTGGGAGATAATGTAAACGTTATACTTAGGCATGTAGCATTAAGACCAAGTCACAAGGATAACCCGTCGTTAACAACTTTGGTGTGTCTTTAGGCGATGGTTATCTCTTTTCATCATCATGACAGAAAATAGTTATCTAAGACATATAGACAGCATAACAAAAATTAGAAGTGCTAAGATCTATGCAGAAAAAGTCTCATTATAGTAATCAAAAAGCTTTTTGAGAATAAAATGATCAAAAGACCATTTGTTCTTGCTGAAAATTTTAATAATGAGCGGTGACATGAAAAATGGTGAAAAAATATATTTCCGCTTAGCATCTTTTATCGTATCTATCATGGAGAGTGTTCCGATGAACTGATTGGATGGATCCCTGCTGTTGAATTTCATCATCGGACATCGCGGCAAAATTTAAAGTTCCTTCCTCATCACCTCGATGTCTGGAAATCCACAACCATTTGATTCTCTAGGCATTTTTTACCACCCACTACAAGAGTAGTCTCTTCATTCAGTCTGTGGAATTAATTACCAGCGGAGTTGTTTCTGAACGGATATGACTTAGGGACGTTCAGTAAAAGAGCATACTCCTTCTGAAAAGACCAGCAACGCAGCTGCAATACCTTTGGTGATGTGGCTATCCATGGGCGGTGGTAAACACCATCAGGTGAACCTCCGGCTCGTTTGCCACTTTTTTCTATAAAAAAAGTAATGACTAAACTTGCTAACATATTTTGTCTTATAATGACATTAAGTTGCATTTTGAAGCAAGCTATTGACAATTGTTGTTTTCAAACTGTTATATCCAGTAATAATTTATTATTTTTTTTTTTATTTCTATACAAAAAAATACAATAAGAACATGCTTATAAGTGTGTAAACATAAATTCTTACGAATTTTACCGTACACCCTACATAGTTGACCATAATTAACACATAACATTATCAATATCGCACAGCTAATAAAAAAAATTGTTAAACATAACAAATTAACAAGTGTTGTGTGATTATAACTAAACAAAAGATATATTATGAGTATAAAAGGATAGTAAAAGAAATCTTACAATAGAATGTTGACGGACCAGATTCACGGCTATTTTGTTTGCTTATACAGCGTGATAAAAAGTTAAAATTATAATTATCTTTACGTAGTATAAAAAAGTCGCTTCAGCTGTATGTTCACTTAGATGTGTGCGTGTGTGCGTGCGTGTGTGCGTGCGTGTGTGAATACATTTCCTTAATCCAGCTGATAATATAATTCCTTATTAATCCAAATTCGTGTGTAAAAATCTGCATAGTATCTTCACACAAATATTGTTGATAATTAAAACAATCACTAACTTAATTTATGACTGAACATGCGAGAGATCAGTGGATTCCACGCTACCACGCCACGACACGATAGAAATCACACCAAATTGAATTATAATTACAACACTCTGGCATACTCGAGCCAATATCAATAACAGTATCATATTAAGTAATATTTCATAGTAGAATCATTAACGAAATTTCATAAATAATCTTTCAAGTGATATCGCCAATACTTATCCCTTTATAAGCTCAGTCATGCGCTTAAACCAATAAACTACGGCAGTACATACAAAATATTTTCTCTGTATTATTCAGAGTTTTTTATTTATCACAAACGTTCTATATTAATTTCAAGAAGCTTGAATGTGAAACTGTGCCTACCAAGTGATGGAGTTCTGCTACGAGTTACACACATACATACTGCATTATATATTCCTACTATCATGTCACAATATACGTCACCATTGTATCCCGCCTTAGAGGACAAAGCAACTGGTAATACCTGGGATAGTCTAAACTTACGGCTCTGATTAAGTTAGAGGAACTAGATATAGGAGAATATTGCAAAACCTGACAATACACTCCCCCAGGGTGCGGATTTACCCTCCTGGGGAAAACTAAAAAAAAACTTAAGGGTAGCAACGAATTATTTACATCTTTGTTGTCAGCCGGTGCGGCGACGATGTTATTTAAACCAAATTAAAAAGATATTTAAAGAATATTAGACTATTATTTATATAGATATAAAGAAAACATTATAAAAAAAATATTACTGACAATAAGGTACAAGGTAAGGACAATATTACTGACAATACATATATTTTTTATTTATTTTTATTTCATTAGATATCAAACAAACACATGGCTATCCTGATGGAAAAAGAAACTATCGATTATAGACACCAAGGATGTTAATGGTGCGTTGCTATCCATGTGGCGGGATGGCAATGCTACAACATAAGTCTTCCATTTACCTTATTTTCCAAACCGGAACACAACAATGACAAGCATTGACGTTATTGCGGTAGGAATTGGTAAGGGGCCATCCATAAATTACGTCACTCGTTAAGGGGATGGGAGGGGGTCGACGACGTGTGACACTGTGTGACGAGGGGTAGGGAGGGGTTATCAATTTTGTGACATCACAGTTTTTTCAAAATATAATATTTTGTTTTTCAAACATTACAACAGTAAATTTTAAAAATGAACTGTAGATGTAGATAAAAAAAGACGTGTGGCACTCGGAGACTGCCGCCGTAAAGCTATTGCATAGCATTTTTTATCAACTTATGCAATTACATATTTATTTTATTTATGCAGTATTTATTTTCTTTGTTTGTTCATATTTAAAACCCTTTGTACACAAATTATACGAGTACAGATATTCACTGTTGTACATAGATGATAAATACCTATACACCTATATACTTTCTCACAAACAGCTGATTACGGTAGTTTTCCAATACAACCAATGCCACCTAAAGGCGGGTTGCTGAACTAAAGAGACAAGCGTGATATTTCAAAAAGTCATTAAAAGTTCTGGTATTTATCGATAGATGGAAATACTAAAAATATCACCGCTGTGCCGGTCGGAGTGTTAGGTTTTTTCGTTACGGAATTTCTGGATTCGGTCTCCACGCTCAAGGCCCGCGATAGAAGCTATGCAATAGCTTAAAAATAATCGAATGAGGTCATTATTCCAGTGTAAAATTGTAAAATATATAACGTCATACTAAGTACACAAAGATTGCACAAATGTGACTAGCTGTGACAAGGACGGGGAAGGGGATAAATATCATGAAAATCGTGCGACGTAATTTATGGATGGCGCCTAACATAACCTAAAGTGGTACCACATACCTGGATAAAACTTTGTAGAACCCTATCATCTAGAAGTTACGATGGCAGTGACACGTATAACCAATCGTTCGCATTTTATTAATTCCCTGGCAGAATTTCAGATGTTCTATTCTTCAAAGAAGCCTGGATCCACACGGGGTGTTCATATATCCTTAGCCTTAAAAAAACTGAAATCTATAGAAATTACTACAATCTCCATATATTTGTAACGTATAACGCTGACATGGTAACAGACCGTCATTATTCGAAAAGATTTGTTTATTTCCGTAACTACAATTAAAGTTTGCCAGCCCGCATTAATCTTGTGTGTAAAGTTTATCAAAAAGGGAACTTTGCTTAATAGTAGAATGCGCATATCTTTTGGGGTTTCTACGAGTATATCTACTTTGAAAATACATATTGTTTTGACGTGGGAGATTCCAAATGGATACCAGATATAGCTTTTGATGGAAAGATATTATATATATATATATATATATATATATATATATATATACCCTGAACTTAGCAACTGAATATGCTTTCAGTTGATTGCTACAGGAGTAGTGCATAGTGCATTTTTTCACCAGGAAATTTATTTCTTTGTTTCTCATCTTATACAATAAAAAATGCCCTTCTCTTGCGCAATCGTTAAAATAAGAGAGCCATTTATTTTATGTAAGCACTAACTGAAATGAAGATAGGCCATTAACTATTCCAAAGACGTGAATGGATAGCATTGGCAGTGTTGGCACGTTAGCATTAATATGCATCGAGTGCATAGTATCGCCAATAGTGATAGCTGTTCGAACGGCAAACATTGCGGGCCAGTCAATACACGAACTAATTGTCATTTCTAAATCGAGGTGCTGTCAGCAGTTTCGGGATTTAGTTACATCGATGGTATATTTCTGGACCGACAATGAATATTCTTTATACATGCAGCAATGTAGTATTTTGCATAGTGGTAGTAATGGAATTATGAAATATTTTTTAATCTTCCGCTAAAAGAATTTTACTGATAACATCCCGATTTTTAACAATCGAGTTTTTATAAAATCTCTGTTTTGACGTCCAAATTACCTTTTTTGACTAATTTACAGTGTATTTTTATGTTATTCGTATATATATGTCATTAAATTCGTATGCATGTACATTGTACGTGTGTGTGTACGTGTGTGTGTGTGCATGTGTGTATGTATCTGTGTGTGTGTGTGTGTGTGTGTGTGTGTTCGTGCGTGTGTGTGTCTATGTCTGTCTGTGCGTAAACCTGTCATAACTATTGAACGGTTTGACTAACGTGGTTGAAGTCGTATGATTGAGTGTGATCAAACTTATACTTCCTGAAAATTTAAATCGATTCGGCGGCAGAAGCAATACACTAATATTTTGAGAAATTAAAATAAAAAATCTCAAATAAGGTCACCGAAAGAATGTTTTTTTAAATAACCTCCAGATTAATATGCCGATTGATTCTGAAACAATTATTTAGCTATTTTTTTAATTGAATCAAATATCGCAAATCGGATTAAAATTGGTTGATTCATTCAAATGAAATTGTTTAAACCTTTTGAAAATTGATGTTTATCTCGAATTCCATAGATCCTGCTCTACGTATTTTATAATTAAGTCATCCATTGTACTGTAATAGTGCATAAATTTAAATAAATAAATAAAAATAATTACTTCAGAAACTGATAGCCAAAATAAGTTAACATTGTCATCACTATAATAAATAAGTTACCTAGAAACATCTACAAAAAATATTCTTCGAACATTTAAAATAGAACTGTAATACATAAAAAAAATCTGTAAGCCGGTTGACCCTCCAGTCCATCCCTAAAACTTCCCGCTAAATTGAGGTACTTTAAGCTCAAAAAAGCAAAAACTATACCTAAACATAGAATTTTCCAAAAAGTTCAAAAATCTAAAGCTTGTAAAAATAATAGATACTAAATTTTCTAAAATATGTTTTCAAAATAATGATCGATTTTGATCTTTTGAGTGGCATTCGACGCAATTATTGAGCTCTATAGATAGATTAAAAAATATCAAAGAAATGCCAAAAAAAACTTTTTCAAAAATATTCGTCATTGATAAATACCAAACGAATCTACAGATTTTAATCCGATTTACGGTATTTGACGCAGTTTTTAAAGTACAAGAGCTAAGCAGATTTTAAAACAAATCGGTATATTAGCCCTGAAGGTTATTTTAAAAATATGAAGTAAGTTTGCTGTAAACAACGTAATTTTGACATATTTTGAAAAGCTTTTAAACATATTTAAAACACAAACTTTTAAAATTTGAAATCGATTTTATTTTTGAAACGGTAGTCTACGAAGTTTGTAAGTACTAAAACGTTATAGAAGATTAAAAAAATATTAAGTAAAAAATTTTCGAAGTTATGTCGAAAAAACTTTTTTCCAAATTTTTCGTCAACGATAGCTCGCGCATGGAAAAACCGATTTTAATTTACGGCATTGGACGCAGTTTTCAAGGAATAGAGCTGATTAGATTTTGTAGTCAATTGGTACATTAAAATACCTCAAAAAGAATTTGGCGAAACAATACATTTTTTAAATAATTTGTAGATTAATGTACCCATCTGAAAGTTATTAAAAAAAAAAATATCCCATCTGAAAGTTATTTAAAAAAATAAATAAATTGTTTCGCCAAATTCTTTTTGAACTATTTCATTTCTCAAAATCTCCGTGGCCGTATTGTTTCAGGTTTTTATAAAATCTAACTAAAGCGAATTGCAATCTAATGCCATCAACCGCGTATTGATCGCTTAAGCCGTACAAAAGTTAGAGCATGTTTACATACACACATACATACATACATACATACTTACATCACCATAAAATTAGTCGGAAAAGATTTCATATATATATATATATATATATATATATGTGTGTGTGTGTATATATGTACTGAATCTCAAATATTTTTATTTATTATTAGGCTTTATTTATATAAAAAAGCATAACTGAGCAGGAGGCTCACCTCTTAGTAGTAAGTGATCACTATCGCCCGTCAACCTCCATAACACCGGAAGCCTTGCAGTTGCGTTGCTTGACTATTAAGAATGGGTAAGCTCTTTTCTGAAAGGTTTTTAATCGTTTCCGTTAGCTAATACCCCCACCGGCAATTGACTTCACAAAGGTGTAGAGCGAGGCACAAAGTGCCTAAATATCGCTAGTATAAATCCGGACGATTCTTTGGAACATACATGGAAGTATATATAACATACATGAAAGTATGTATATATATATATATATATATATATATATATATATATATATATATATATATATATATATATATACTGTAAAATACATAATAAATCTATGCTCATCACACAAATGTTTGTCCTTGTCGGGAATCGAACCCAAGAAGAGCACTATCTCGGTTCGCAGAGGCATGCAATAGTGTCACACAATCTACCAAAAATAATAGAATCCGGTTGCTGGCTCTGTTTTTCAGGCAGGATTTCATCTGCCGGGCCCGCTAGTTATAATATAAAATATTGGCAGGTTTATAATACTCGCGATCTCGTTTGTAATGCTGAAATGAGAAATATAGGTCACGAAGACAGCTTGTCTTTAAAAATAGGATAGGGCCGTACTTCATTTGATTCATTTACAAATGATGTCAAATGAAAGATACTAGACTAAAGCCCCGTTTTCACTTTGATTAGTGCAAGTGTGAGTGTTTAATGCAGGTGCTTTATATTAAGCCAAAAATACATGAAGATAGCCGTGGATCAGTGCGAGTGATTCGTAATCAGCGTAGTAAAAGTGAATAGATGCTGATTACTTATCACTCGCACTGATCAACGGCTGTTTTCACGTATATTTATCTTAATACTAAGCACCTGCATTAAACACTCACACTCGTCCTAATCAAAGTGAAAACGGGGCTTTATAGAAAATATTCATATACTTATTGTGACATAAACTTATAGCAGCTGTGCCGGCGACTTCGTCTTAGTGGCAAAAAATCTAACAGTAGTATTCTAGTACTAGTAGGTTACTCCTTATAATATCAGCTATATGCCAGTGAACGTTCCGTAAAAATCATAGCCCGTTCCATTCCGTCAAAAATGTTATTTTGGTATATGTACCGTGTATATATCCATATACATTCAGTAAAAAGCGATTATTTTAATATTATAAACAGACACTCCCATTTTATTTATTTGTATAGATGTATAAATATGCTTAAAGTAATGCTTAAAGTAAAATGCTTAATGTAACTGTTTTTCTTTTTGCTGTTAATAATGTAAGTACAATTTAGTGTCATTTTTATCATCACTAACGTGCATTCAGTTTGGTTTATAAAATGTAAATCCGTAATTGGCTGTAAATTATTAATATTCATGTATAGCTATCCATGTAATTTAAACGCTGTGGATTTTGTTAATAAATAAATAAATAAATATTGACTAGTAAGACTACACATATTGATAGGTAAACTGATAAAAATATAATAAAAAGAGAATATTCTTAATTATATAGTAAACCTCAACGAAATTAGTGTAGTGATATTCAGAAAGTATGGTCAACGTACGAGCAATGTCGGTGTACTAACGTGTCCAGTAGGGATGAAAGTTACAGCTACTTTTATTTCACTATCACATTGTGAAGTTATTTTTTTTGTCACTGTTATATCACACGTGATAAATTACGAGCGTTTTATTTTATTAGTAACGATTATTGTCATAGTGGGTGCACTTTATTCCGACGTTACATCGCCGTGCAGTGGTTACCATTTATAATTGAAATAACATATTAAACAAATTATCTCTTCTAGCTGGTGGCAAATGTTGTTGCTTTGTCTCTTTCGTGAATGAAATTCTGTGAATTATAAGCTTAAGTAGTAGCTTGGCCCGCGTGAAATTAAATCACGTTCGCGTTATATGTTTTTGGTTTTTTTAATGGTTTTTTTATATCATAAGATAGCAAACAAGCAGATGGGTCTCCTAATGGAAAGAGTCAACCATCGCCTATAGACACCAAAGATGTAAATGGTGCTTTGCTATCTTGTGGCAAGGTCTAATGCCACATGCATACGTTTACCGGCTACCTTACCCTCCAAACCGGAACACGATAGGGACAAGCACTGACGTTATTGCGGTAGGAATAGGTAAGGCGGTGATACCGACCCGAGCGAGACAATGCAGAACTCTACCACCTAGTAGTCACGATGATAGTGACTCGCATAGTCAATCGGTCGCCTTTTACGACCTGCCTGGCAAAACGGCAGTTGGTCTATACCCATTCAAGCCAATTTTCGGCTCAGTTTCGATGCATATAACTGATGTGGCACGTGAATTATTTAATAATGAGTTCTATAGCCACTGATGCATGAAATGTGCCATGCCTAGTGTCCAGTCACTAGTTCCACGAATCTCTATTTGTAAACAATGAACTTCGGTCGGTATCTAAACGAGGGTGTCCGTACATAATTTTTATTAGATAACTGGCTGACCCGGCAAACGCTGTTCTGCCTTTTTAACGACTCTTTTTTTTCTATAGTTTCTCACCTTTTAAACCTTCCCGGGACTTCAACAATTAATTCAAAACAAAAATTAGCCAAATCGGTTCAGCCGTTCTCGAGTTATAGTGAGACTGCAGGTCAAAATTTAAGTACCTATTTATTATAGGTACGCTAGCTGTACCCGCGACTTCATCCGCGTGGAAAATTTTCTAAAATAAAATTAGCCTAAGTTAATCCTTATTACCGTGGTTTAAAATATAGACAATCCCATGGTTTTACTAGTATAGTTCCCGCTCCCGTGGAATTTGCGGGATAAAAACGAACCTATGTCTTTTCTCGGATCTTAAACTATCGTTGTACAAAATTTCACCCAAATCGATTCAGTGGTTTAAGCGTGAAGAAGAGAAAGATTTACTTTCGCATCTATATATTAGTATGTATTTAGTATCAATCGGGTACTGAACATCCTATTTAAGTTAGTATAGTATTTCACCAGTCAACTTAGATAGATCCTAACCTAGAAAGATAATTGACAACAGTTTGACCCTGACTACGCAATCGACGGGGCTCGGGTTCGATTCCCGTCGGGGACAAACATTTGTGTGATGAGCATAGATGCTTGTATTTCTGGGTTTGGGTGTTTATTATATATATTTTGGTATCTATATATGTATTTCTATGTATTGATAACGGTGACTAACATGCATATCACAAGCGTAAAGGCAAAAAGGCGAGGTATTCTTGTTTGAGCTTGTGGATTGATAAATTCTAGGCTAGTACAGTTTCTAGAATTGAAGCCCGACGCTGAATTTCTTATTCTTATGGAAAAAACGGGTAACGGCTATGCGAGTCACTACAACCGTGGCTATTTAGGTGGTAGAGTTCTACATTGTCTCACCCGGGTCTGATACCACCGCCTTACCTATTCCTGTTGCAGTAGCGCCAGTGCTTGTCACTGTCGTGTTCGGGTTTGGAGGATATGGTAGCTGGTAAACTTATGCATGTGTGGCATTAGAACTCGCCACAAGATAACAATATAGTGTCTATAGGCGATGGTTGACTCTTTCTATCAGGAGACCCATCTACTTGTTTGCTATCTTACGATATAAAAGCAATATATAAATAATTTGTTCCATAGTGCATATTAATTAAAAATATAAGTTTTCTGTGCTTTTCTGCAATGTAAACTTGAAGTGAACCAAATTTCATACTTCACTTTTCGCGTAATGATTTAAAAGGGGGTACAATTTTTTACTTCCCGTATTAATATAAAGATTACGTACTAACTTGTTATGACTAGAGAATACTACCATATTTACCAAAAGATAGAATTACATTTATTTTGACATAAACGTAAACTGAATTTAAAGTATCACTAAAGATAATTTTGCATGCCTCGCAATATTGGTAGGCATCACAAAAGAAAAGTTGCTTAAGCATACGTATTTGGCTCTTAACCAACAAGACAACGACGCTGTTGGGAAATTTGCCTGCCATTGAAATCTAAAAACATTCCGGAGTCTACACATTAAATAAATCCTTGTGAATTGTAGGTTGATTGTTTAAACTAACTTACCGTTTAATGCAGCATAATAAAGCAAACAGTAGCGTAGAAGTTTTTAGAAGGCCTAAATACGCTAGCATGTCTTTGAAGGATTTGAAGATAAAAATCAAATAAACTAGTGCGGTGTTTGATAATAAAAAAGCCACCATAAAATCTTTGTTATTATGTTACAGCGACCGGACACGCATCCCACTGGGTGAATAAAGTTTTGTGGATCCCACAGGAACAATACATTTGTAAGGAATAAAAAGTTGACTATATGTTAATGGTTTTTTTATATCTCAGGATACCAAACATGTAGATGGCTCTCATGATGGAAAACGATAAGCAACGTAAATAGACACAAAGAATGTTAATGGTGCATGACTGTCATTAGTTTACTGGCTACCTTATCCTTCAAACCAAAGCTCTGCATTAGAAAGTATTGGCGCTATGTAAATTTAAGGTAACGAAACTAAACCTGGGCGAGACATTACATATTTATACAATAGATCACTATGGATGAATCGGATATGTTGTGGCTTTTAATGGTTAATTGTGACGTCATGTAGATATCCTAAAAATATTATAAATCCATATTTATAACATTTTTAAGATATTAATTCGGCAAAAATAGTTATTAAGTCACTTTACAATGAACTCAAATCTGGAAACGTTAAGTCACGCCGTGCTAAAACGTCATCTTTATATTGTCATTTTCATAGAAACCACAGAGCATGTAATGTAGATATTATGTGTGTTAAAACGCCATGATAGTCCAGGGCTTTTGCGCGGTAAATTTTAATTTCAATTTTTAAACCCGAAATGTTTGATATAAATATACGCCATTTACCCAAAAATAAAGTTTTTTGGTTAATGTACCTAATACGATTAATTTTGTTTAACAGATTTTCAAATATAGTCTATTGAGCTTTTAATGAAAGGGAAAAGAATATTTCTAATATTAGAGAAATTATGCATGTGGCATTAGACCTCGCCACAAGATAGCAACGCACCATTAACACATTTGGTGTCTATAGGCGATAGTTGACTCTTTCCATCAGAAAATCCATCATCTTGTTTGCTATCTTATGATACAAAAAAAATTATTTTGTTTTCGGGTTAAATAATTTACTTTATATAAATAAAAATGAACCGCTAAATGTACCGCTAAGCGCAAAACTCGGAAACGTTTGGATCAAATTGGCTATTTTTTTTAAATTATTCTTTGGGGCTTCACCCAAGAAAGGGGTTTATGGCCAAAATATAGAAAACTTTAAGGTAAATAATAGAAACAAAACTTTTATTTGTCTACTATCGATACTGTTCCTAGCTGTGAAAAATTTAACAATTATAAAGTTCTAAGGCGGTACGAAGTTTGCCGGTTCAGCTAGTAACTATTAAAAACACACATAATTTTTGTTTGGTTCTACTGACCATACCAGCAATGCTCTGCGAGGCCGAAGATTTTTATGCATTCCACGAGAATAATGCATTTTTCGGGATAAATAATATTCTATAATGTTACGTCTACGCATAAATTACCTGTTGTTACCACCCTGTTGGTCGAGTGGTTAGCGACCCTGACTACGCAATCGTCGGGACTCGACTTCGATCCCAGACGGGGACAAGCATTTGTGTGATGAGCATAAATGTTTGTATGTCTGGGTTAGAGTGTTTATTAAGTATATTCTGGTATTTATATGTGAATTTCTATGTATATGTATCGTTGACTAACACCCATAACACAAGCAATATCCCGTGAATATTTATTTATTTCTTTATGTTTACCAAACTATATCTAAATTCGTCTATCCGTGTCAAAGTGAAGAAATAACAGATATATAGCCACTCTTTCTCTCTCTCTCTCTCTCTCACACGCGCGCACACACACACACACACACATTAAAAAAAAATTGTATTACAATATTAGAGGTGGGAAGTCTGCTCACAATTCAGTTTTTTCTCTTTTTTTTATATTATAAGATAGCAAACAAGCAGATGGATCTCCTGATGGAAAGAGTCAACCATCGCCTATAGACACAAAAGATGTTAATAGTGCGTTGCTATCTTGTGGCGAGGCCTAATGCCACACGCAAGCCTATTGTCAAAATAGATACATTGCGCATTTTAGTAAGTGTCACTATGTATGTCGCAGAAGAAAACACGCAATGAATACATATTTTCTAGGGGTTTGTGTGACGTATGGTCTAATTTATCCAGCTATTATTTTCGAAGCTTAAAAAATATATATAAAATACGGATAAAATAAGGAGTTGATATCAAATCTATTAAACCATAAGATAACACTACAGCAAACGGTGTATCGAATCTCGCCCATGTTTTTGGATATTCCGGACATATGCAACTGCGTTTCATGTTTATCCTCCGAACGAGTACGTATCTAATTTCAGGCAAAGTTTTTAAAAAGTATTGTGATTTTCAGATATTTTCCTCAAAATATTTGTCTATATAAAATAAAATTTGTCTATATAAAGTAAACCACGTCAGTTTATGACTCTCTAGGTAATATGTTTACGGTGAACATTGCTCACTGACCTGTCAAGTTCACTGAAAGGTAAAGTTTCACAAAGACGACCGAACACCCAGCAAATTTATTACACGTATTATAAACAAGATTTACACCTATAGCATTTAGGACAACAAAAGTTTATTCTGGTCCGATATAGTGTATATGCTTGCTGTGAAAATTATATAATTAATTCTTTATTTAAACTTAATATGCAATTCGGGTCTGTCTGGGGAATGAATTGAAATTTCCATTTTTTCTCTTTTGTATTTAACAGTAATTTGAAATGTATGTTTAAATATTATTTTTTTATGTCGTGCAGTTAATTCCCTTGAGTAATAAGCCGAAAACGAGTATAGTAATTATTTATACTAAACAGGTATTTTAAAATTGTAAGCTCGGTCGCAATATAGAGGTTTTATTCATAAACTTTCTTGCTTGGAAGCTCATTAAAGGCAAGCAAATGTTAATTGCGTCACAACCATAATAATGAATAATAAATATCATTTTTAGTACGAGTCGACCAGGCTTATTAACACGTCGCCGCCCACAGATAAGATGGATACGCCTTTCAAGACAATTTCTTAGTTTGTCAGTGTAGCTTGCATTTACACACAGAAATATTGTGTTTCACTACCGATTACTTTACCGATTACCGATTACTTACCGATTAATAAAATCACTTCAAGGTTAATTTTTAAACCTTGTCATCTCATTCGGTACGATAAAACAGTACAACATGGTTTATTTCTATTTTTCCTCGATACAATATATCCACAAATGTATGACAGTTTTGACAGTGATAGGAGCGTTTGCTCATATGCGCGGCGATACGTTTCCTTCCCAATGGCTTGTCTATTAGTATTCATGTGGTCTGCGGCACCACCTCACCTTTTTGCAACAACATAAGTGCTTGTCAATATCGTATTCGGATTGAGTGCATTATATAACCGGTGAACATAATATGCATGTTTTTTTCATAGCATTAGATAGCAAACAAGCAGATGGTTCTCCTGATGGAAAGAGAAACCATCACCTATAGACACTAAAAATATTAATCTTGCGTTGCTATCCATATTCCGGGATGGCAATGCGACATGCATAAGTATATTATACATGTTTAGTTAAGAAATATTATACATGTTTAATAATAGAACCGTTTTTAACAAAAGCCTTTTCTATATCTATATTAATATTATAAATGCGAAAGTTTGGATGTTTGGATGGATGTTTGTTACTCAATCACGCAAAAACTACTGAACGGATTTGAATGAAATTTGGTATATGGGTAGATGATGACCTGGAATAGCACATAGGCTACTTTTTATCTCGGAAAAATTTGATGATCCCGCGGGATTCGCAAAAAACCTTTTATAATGCAGCGGGCTGCACGCCGCAGCTAGTGTAGACATAAATACACCATATAAGATTATTTATATCACGTGATAGCAAAAAAGCAATATAACTTCTGATGGAAAGGCATAACCGCGCCATAACGTTTAAGATTTTGGAGGTACTTGTTTTAGTGGAATATAACACGATCCATGTTAGTCCGAGCTCTATTGAAGAATAAATAGATTCGATAGATCGGCGAAAGGCGCCGAAAGGCGATAGATACGTACCACTACCGTCGTGACTACTAGGTGGTAGAGTTCTGTATTGTCTCTTTCAGATCTGAAATCACCACCTTACCTATTTCTGCCGCGATAGCATCAGTGCTTGCCACTGTCGTGTTCCGGCTTGGAAAACCGTTAAACTTGAGGATATGGCATAGACTCTTCTCCTCTCAAGACCATCATAGAGGCGAGCAACTAGGACAGCATTCTTTGATAGCATCACACCATTAACATTTTTGGTGTCTATAAGTGATAGTTATGTCTTTCCATCAGAAGCGCCGACTGCCTGATTGATTTCTTGTAATATAAAATAAATAAATTAAAATAAAATAAATACGTTCTAAAGGAGATTGATGAGGCCCCATACAATTATGGCCTAAAACGCAACACATAATGATGGCTGCTTACCGTATTGTAATACATTGTTAATTTCTTCTAAAATTTAAATTGTATCACGGACACTTCTTATACCATTAAAATTCACGAAACTCCTTCAAAGATTAATATTACTTGATTTTCCAATTGTTACATTCCATTTTAAGCCACTCACATCGCAATATATCGTCAACACAAATATAATTCATTTTTGTACTACTTATCATGAAGATTATTTGATTTTAACCACTTAAATGTTGAAAAACGATAAAACTTTTGTTTACATAAAATGTTTATTACTCGCTCACAGCATAAATAGATGACACTTGTTGTTTTTTTCGTTTCTTTCAGATGATAATAAGATTAGTTATTTATACGGCCTTGTATGTTGTAGATTTCGATTAGAATAATAAATATTTTTATTTTTGTTGCATTACATACAATACTTGGTTTAAAATTTGCATCCCATCTATCTACCATTTTTATAATTAGTTTGGTCGGTCAGAAATAAAAGAAAGTGTTAACTTTATGGCAGAATAGAAAAATCTTTGCTAGAATTAGAAATAAGAAAAAGCGTGAAAGTTTGATTAGTTTCATGAGTTTCCGACTAAAATCCTTTTAAAATTATTTTGCTATTAAAAAGTGTCCGTTGAATTCTAATATTGACTTATTGTGAATAAAATTAATTTAATAATTTCGGCTGTCGCTATATTCTTGTAATCCATTTGGGTCGATCTCATCACTCTCCTTTTTTCTTGTACAAAAGCTTTGAGATAAGTACAGAATTATGCAGAACAAAACGCAAGTGCTTGGAATAAGTGCTTATAAATTTTTCCACTAAATCTAAATAGGTCACGACTGTTGTATCTTGTCCCTAATGGCAACATTTTTTGTCATTCTTGGCCATAGCGCAATGCACAAATTTACATTGTAATTGAATGTGCCAAAAAAAAAGTCAAGGTAAGGTATATAAAAAAGATCAACCTTTATAATTAGCCAATATTGATAATCATAATCATCTCTAACTAAAAGAGAATGTCAGGTTTAATAATAAAGTTTGGAGTGCTTTATATTGACTTCAAAAATCAAACTTCCCAGACGTGAATAATTATATAAACGAAATTAGGTGCTCAATATTAATTAAAGAATTAGTTCACTGTAAAAAGGTTGTATAATGAAAATATATAATATTAGAATTAATGAAAATGAATATTTTAGCTTTCAATTAAGTAGATTTATTTGTGGGTATCTCCATCTTAGGTGCTCAAAATTAATTAATGAATTGGTTCACTGTAAAGAGGTTGTATAATGAAAATTTGTTACATTACAATTATTATTTAAAATGAATGTTTTAGCTTTCAATTACCCTGTAAATTAAAAACAAAAACATAAAATTAAATTTAAAAAAAAATTAAATTCGGCCTTTATACAAATTATTTTAAGGTGTACAATAAAGTTAAATAAATTAATAAAATAAATAAATAAATAAAAAGATTTATGAGTGGGTATCTCCATCTGCAACTCGTCACTATGTTCCTACGACGTTTCTACGATATCATGCAGCTCACAATAAGCAAAGAATGCTTAATGTAATTTTCATACATTCACCCAAATATTGTGCTATCACCTTACCTATTCCTGCTAGTATAACGTCAGTTTTTATCGTAGTTGCACCGTGCACTGGCTTAGAGAATATATAGTCGCTGAAACTTCATATAACTTATTATTTCTCTTGATATCAAAAAACTAACAACACATTTGTTATATGCATATTTTAACAGGCAGCACGGAATGGCATTGCCATGCTTTGCAATAATCGTATAAATTTCAAACCATGGAAATTATATTCTAGAAAAGATTTTTTGCTGACAAGCTTTTTCGGTTGCTTTTGTAATTAAATAACCTTTGTTGTGATACCAACAAAAAAATTTATTGGTTAACATATTGGTGTTGTTGCCAATATTGACTAACCTGTTCATATCTGGTTGCAAGGTAGCCATGAACAAAAATAAGTAATCAAGTCTACCAAGGCATATTCTCCATGTTAAAAATTACCTGCTGAAACTTTATTTATTATGTTATTATTTGATAATTAATTTAATTGAAAACAGCCATCAAAACTTTTCGGATTGTTAAAAATTAATAAATTTTAATAAAAAATGTGTGTCATCTAGTAATCAGATAGCTGAAGGTCGCCCATCGTCTCTATAGACCATAAGAATAAATTATTGAGCGAAGCTTAGTTACCGTGATATTTTAATTTTATACTTAATATAAATAAATTAATTAAAAAATAACAAAACCTTTAATTCATGGTTCATATAAAACAATATTTTTAAACAAAAAATAACATTCAACGTTTCTCTATAGATTAAGTTTCATTCGTTAAATTTCTAAATCAATTAGTTTTTAAGCATTTATAACAATAAACAAAATTTGATAAGAAACTTAAATTTTAATTGTTTATTTATATCATATGATAGCAAACAAGCAGATGGGTTTCCTGGTGGAAAGAGTCAACCATCGCCTATAAACACCAAAGATGTTAATAGTGCGTTGCTATCGTGTGGCGAGGTTTAATGCCACATGCATAAGTTTACCGGCTACCTTACCCTCCAAACCGAAACACGACAGTGACAAGCACTGACGCTATTGCGGCAGGAATAGGCAAAGCGGTGGTACCAGACCCGGACGAGAATTTTTCATGTATTTATTTACCTATAGACAATTATTAATTAGCTTATATTCTTATTTATTTTCAACTATTAAAACACCTATTTACTTTTTTTGTAGTGATATGTATGTATATTTTATTATTATACTAGCTGACCTGCCAAACGTTGTTCTGCCTTTTTAACTACTCTTATTTTTTTCTACATTTTCTCACCTTTTAAACCTTTCCTGGACTTCAACAATTAATTCAAAATCAAAATTAGCCAAATTGGTTCAGCCGTTCTCGAGTTTTAGCGAGACTAACGAACAGCAATTGATTTTTATATATATACTAGCTGACCCGGCAAACATTGTTCTGCCTTTTTAACTACTCTTATTTTTTCTATATTTTCTCACCTTTTAAACCTTCTCTGGACTTCAACAATTAATTCAAAACCAAAATTGGTCAAATCGGTTCAGCCGTTCTCGAGTTTTAGCGAGACTAACGAACAGCAATTGATTTTTATATATAAAATAGACTAGCCGACCCGGCAAACGTTGTTCTGCCTTTTTAATTACTCTTAGTTTTTTTTATATTTTCTCACCTTTTAAACCTTCCCTGGACTTCAACAATTAATTCAAAACCAAAATTAGCCAAACCGGTTCAGCCGTTCTCGAGTTTTAGCGAGACTAACGAACAGCAACTCATTTTTATATATAAGATATATAGATAGATTATATTGTTAAAAATTACAAAATTTATGTAACAAAAAGTACATACAAATACAAGAAATAAATCAGCAGTCACGATGTATTTATTGATCAGACAGAATTAAATAATTGCCGTTTTTTTCGTTTCATTTCGTTGAATAAATATAACTTCAAATTATTTTAGACGGCGCAAGATTGGAGCCATTGTGGCACAATAAATGCACTGGTCTTAACTTATTCAGTTTAAGCTTTGCGTCGCATTATAAAAGTAATTCGTATTTATTTCCAACTAAGTCCTGTAAAGTCTGATAGAGCGGTACGGGATTTAGACCTTATCCCTTGTCAGTGACAGGATTTACTTTAACTTTCTCACAAAAAATATTTCCTAGAAGATGATTTAGTTTCAGAATTTATAAAAGGATTTATAAGATAGGAATAAAATTTTCACACAGCAATAATATTATGCTGCTTCTAATAACTGCACTTCGCAGCCCGCAATGAGATAAAAGTTTTTTGTATTCTTAAGAAATAATGTCTTATTCTCTGCCGCTATACCCTAATCAGTGTTGTGATCGTCATGCTTGTATTTTGGTAGTGACAGATGAATAAATAATGTATTTTTGGAAAAGCCTATCATCTACCTATAATGTAATAAAACCTTTATTCAATCTACTTGTTGGCCACCTACTTAGTCGAGTGGTTAGCAAACTTTACTAAGAATTTAGGGGGCTCGGGTAAAATCCCGTCAGGGACAAACATTTATGTGATGAGCATATATGTTTGCATTTTTGGATTTGGGTGTTTATTATAAATTTTACAGTATTTATATGTGTATTTCTATATATAAGCATCGTTAACTAACTTGGGTCAATTCATGTAATTTGTCCAGTGATAATTATTTATTTACGTAGGTCACACTATAAGTTTTGCGTAACTTAAAAAAACAACATGTAACCAAAATATTATAATCAGGCGTGTGCGCTCCTTGTAGGCAGAAAAGCAGTGCTTTACTTGCCATTCACAGATATTTTAATAAAACGTTCGTACGTTTTAGATGATTTTAATTAATAGTAACTAAATGAATAAAATGTCTCATAATCATGTGCACGCCGCTAAAATCTATAAAAGAAAAAGTTTTTGTGTCCGAGTACTCCGTCGCATACTCAGTATCATAATCCTGTGCACGCCGCTGATTATAATTATTGCCGTCTTTCGCGAACTTTTTCTAACACCCTGGGTAAACAAATGGTAGAATACCACTCGGCATTAACACTCTTTTGATCTTCAAGTGGAATTGTACAGATGGGACCCGTAGCTGAAAAAAAACGCGATCATTTTTTACCAACGTTTCTCGCCTGTCTCACTTTTGTTGGCCTGTTCTCATTTTTAAACACTCATTCACAAGATTGCTGTATTTTTCGGGACCAAAACAATAAATCCACGTTTCATCTCCTGTGACAATGTCATGAACAGCATTAGAATGTCCGTGGTCGTACTTCAGTAGCATCTGTGAGCACCATTCCACGCGAGCCCGCTTCTGCTCCGCTGTCATTTCATGAGAAATCCAACGACAACAAAGTTTCCGAACTTTCAATTCTTCGTGAAAATTTTCTGAATTTGGCTCATACCGCTCCCCAATAGTCCTCAAATTGTCTCATAGGTAATCCGGGGGTTTTTTTCAATTAACCGCATAACAGTAGCACCATTATTTTCGTTGACGGCAGTGGAAGGCCGCTCTTCACGAAATTCGTCATGTAAAGAAACTCGACCTCTCAAATTCAGCAAACCATCGCCTCACGGTGCTCAAACAAAGTGCTTCTCTCCCAAAAGCATTTTGAAGACGAGCGGCACAGTCTTGCGAAGAAAAAGAACTTTTAAAATCATAAAAAATCATCGCTCTAAAATCTTTTCGACTTAATTCCATTTTCGTTGCGTACCTAGAACTTTGATGTGTTATAAAAAACAATTATTGTTTAAAATTTTACACTTGTACTGTTTCACAATTCACTAATTATATATAATATATACTTTTTTTATTTAAATAGCCAACCGGTTAACTGGTATATATATATATTATATATATATATATATATATATATATATATATATATATATATATATATATATATATATATATATATATATATATATATATATATATATATATCTACGCCACATCCCTTACAGTTTAGGCAGTCACTCTTGTTAACTTTTCATCAGTCATGCTTCCTATATGTCCGAACCAACGGCGCATGCCCTTTCTCATTTATATACCGACGCTTTCTTTCAGGCCTAATCTTTCTCTCGCTTTAATATTACAAACCCGGTCCGCGATCTCAACCGCGTTGTTTCTATTTTCATGTCCTTTCTTATATAGGTACCCAATTCTCACTTCCATACAATAGCACTGTTATACCACTTAGTTATGCTGGGCAAAACGGGCTCCCTGACTTAAACTTCCTAACGCTCCATTCACTCCTGTACACACTCTTCTTTTAACATTAGAGTTGTACCGTCTATCCCTGCTAAACGCACATCCAAGATCTACAAACTCATCCACTTGTTCTAGCACTAGATCATCGACCACAAGTCTTACATTCGTTGTGTTTGCTTTTCTTTCAAAACTAGAATTTTAGTTTACCTGGCATTCAATTGCAAGCCCATATGAATGATACCTTATACCCAAGAAAAAAACAATCAAGACTGATTTTAGTAATTTTTACTTTGGTATAAGCCCCTTATAAAAAATTTAACACTTTTGTGACTGTTATAAAGTGTACAGTAAATATTTTAAACAAAGAATGTTGATATGATGAAATTCTTTGTTTAAAATATTTTATAGTACTTACTAAAAATTGTGTCAAGACTAAAAAGTCTTCGCAACCAGCGTGTTTGTATAAAGATGGTAATGAATGTGGTGGAAGCGAGACTAATCTGGAAGGATCGTAACACACGGAATACGGTTCGCTCTGACTACTGGTCATACTCTAAATGGAAAATTTTGTCTCATTATTTTCCTTAGACAAACCAACCGTGCGAAGCCAGGGCGGACAGTTAGTAAGATAATTCACGTTCCGTTGTCATCTGGTAAGTCCCTATTCATGTTTTCACTCCAGAACATACATTTTACTTGAAATTTATTATAACTATAAATATCGCGATGTGCTAATCGTAAAATTGTAAAAAAATATTTTTTTTTACTTTTTTTATAATATAAGATAGCAAACAAGCAGATGGGTCTTCTGATAGAAACAGTCAACCATCGTCTATGGACATCAAAGATATTAATGGTGCGTTGCTATCTTGTGGCGAGGTCCAGTGTCACATGCATAAGTTTAAGCAGTAAAACGGCAACAACAGTCATCCCATTTTTTATATCTTCGGAACCTTGCATCAGATCTTCACCAAATTAATATGGGACCACACGGGGAGTATAACCTCTCAAATAAAAAATTTTCGAAATAGGCTCTTAATTGACCGAGTTCTGAGGTTACAAACATAAAAAATACGGCCGAATTAAGAACCAAGGTAGTCGGTTGAAAAGGTACAGAAAATATTAAAAGTACCACAAATTTTATATTTGGTCATATTTAAACAGGAAACTTTCAGTATGACCTTAGTATAATCTATATTAATTAATATTATTATAAATTAAATAGTGCCTAGCAAAAAAAATTTTCAAAATATCTTCAATGTACAGAATTCGACCTCTTACAGTTATATGTATAGATGCGAAAGTTTGGATGTTTGGATGGATGAATGTTTCTTACTCAATCACGCAAAAACTACGGAACGGATTTGAATGAAATTTGGCACACAGATAAATGATGACCTGGTATAGCACACAGGCTAATTTTTATCCCGTAAAAATTAGATAATTCCGCGGTTCGCCAAAAACTTTTATAATGCAGCGGGCTATGCAGCGTGCGTTGCATTTCTTCAACTTTCAGTATGACCTAAGTATCATCTATATTAATATTATAAATGCGAAAGTTTGGATGTTTGGATGGATGGATGTTTGTTACTCGATAACACCAAAACTAATAAACAGATTTGGATGAAATTCGGCACACAGGTAGATGATGACCTCAAACAGCACAATGGCTACTTTTTATCCAGAAAAAATAAATTGTTCCCGCGGGATTCACCAAAAACTTTTGTAACGCAGCGGGCTGCATATGGCAGCTAGTTTATTTATATACTAGCTGACCCGGCAAATGTTGTTCTGCCTATTTAACTACATTTTTTTCACATTTTCTCACCTTTTAAACCTTCTCTGGCCTTCAACAATTAATTCAAAACCAAAATTAGCCAAATCGGTTCAGCCGTTCTCGAGTTTTAGCGAGACTAACGAACAGCAACTGATTTTTATATATAAGAAGAAGATAGACTAGCTAACCCGGCAAACGTTGTTCTGCCTTTTTAACTACTCTTATTTTTTTCTATATTTTCTCACGTTTTAAAACTTCCCTGGACTTCAACAATTAATTCAAAACCAAAATTAGCGAAATCGGTTCAGCCGTTCTCGAGTTTTAGCGAGACTAACGAACAGCAATTGATTTTTATATATAGACATAAGTTTAAAATTATACTTCAAATAATCTTAGAAATAAAACATTCTAAAAAGAGTTTTGATTTTGTACACAAGTTTAAAAAGATTTAAGCTATATTTTAATACTGTCGCTACGTCAAAACACGTACACTTTTTATGTATCCTAGATTTACAAAGGATTACCTTAAATCTACCGGCTTTTGACACACATCAGGTCTTACATTTACTGCGCGTTGAGTTAAAATATAGAGACTTTTTGAATTGAGAATTTATATAAAAAGGTTTACCTACTATTGAATAGTGTTAGTTTGGGTCTCTATTAAAGACCATCTACCATCTCGCCAAGTAGTTTGTAAAAGGCAAACGGTTGGCTGTACGTGCCACTACCATCGATTCTACCATGACTACTAACTGATATAGTTACACAACGGCTCGCCTGGGTATGTGGTACCACCGACCTACCTATTTCTGTCAAAATAGTGTCATTGCTTGACATTGTGTTCTAGTTTGGAGTGTAAGACTCATGTATAATAAAATAAATAAATAAGTATTCACGGGACAAATTACACTTACTGATCTAACCCCAAAGTAAGCATATTATTTGCTCGTGTTATGGGTGTTAGTCAACGATACTAATACATAGAAATACATATATAAATACTAGGATATATTTAATAAACACCCAAACCCGGAAATACAAACATTTATGCTTATCACACAAATGCTTGTCCCCGTTGAGGATCGAATCCAAGCCCCGTCGATTGCATAGTCAGGGTCGCTAGCCACTCGGCCAACGGGGCGGACATATGGTAATAACATCCCGTTAGACCGATAGCAACGCACCAACAACATCTTTAATGTATATAGGAAATGTTATCTCTTTCTAATTTCTATTAGCAGAACCGTCTACTTGTTTGACATTGCTTAGTATTACAAACCCCGATAGGAAGTTTTTTGATAAACGACCAGTTTTTATAGCTCAAAGTATTGATTTCTTAGTCTGAAAAATAATACATTTAGAACTTGTGCCTCACTAAATTTTTTAAAAGTAAATCTTTACTGCAAATAGGTGCTAAAATGTTAAACTCTACAGCAATTGATCTAAAACTACCGTGCAATAAGCCATCCAAAGTAGGCTCCCGATTTTATAGCTATCAATTATTGTAACGTCTCAATATTCCCGCCGATACTCATGATGATTAATCGAAAAATGCTTCAGTTAGTTCCTTTTAATTGGTTTGCCAAGAAAACTCTGCCAGAATTACTTTTTTCATCGTCCCAAGTACTATTATCCACTCAAATTAGTTCCCCGAGGAAGTCATTAATATCAATCAACGTTTGAAGGTTCCCTTTGTAGGGAAAAAATCATGAATTGTAGCAAAAATCAGTTTTAAGGATTTACATGTACCTATTGTATACCATACGACCGTCTCGGTGGTCGAGTGGTTAGCGGCCCTGACTACGCAATCAACGGGCTCGGGTCCGATCCCCGACGGAAACAATCATTTGTGTGATGAGCATAAATGTTTGTATTTACGGGTTTGGGTGTTTATTATATATATTCTGGCATTTATATATGTACAAACGTTTCAAAACCTACAAAATAAACCTACAAATGTTTTAAAACTATCGTTAGGGATTAGATAAAAAACTTGAGTGGACGCGATCTCATCCACTCGTCCTATGTTCGACAATCCCATACATATTTTAAATGTGAATGTTTGTATGTCTAGATGTTCGTTACTCAATCACGCAATAATGGCTGAACAGATTTGAGTGAAATTTGCCAAATTGGTAGATGACGTGTAATAGCGTTAAGGATAATTTTTTCCGGAGTAAAAATATATTGTTCTGTGAGGTTCACTAAAAACTTCCTCGTGTTGGTCCACATTTTGAAGAATAGACCATCTTCCATTCTGTCAGGCAGTTCGTAAACGGCGAATGATTGGCTGTACGTATCACTACCACCGCGACTACTAGGTGGTAGAGTTCCGCAACTTCTCGCAGGGGTATATGGTACCACCGCCTTACCTATTCCTGTCGAAATAGCGTCAATGCTTATTTTTGTTGTATTCCAGTTTGGAGGATAAGGTACCCGGTAGACTTATGCATGTGTGCATCCTGTTACATCGATAGCAAAGCATCATTAACATCTTTGATGTCCATAGCCAATGCCATCCTCTTTCCAAGAGGGGAGCCGCCAGCTTGTTTGCTATGTATAAAATAGGTATATCAACATTTTTTTTAATCTTCTGTGTCAGATCAGTTCAGATTTTCAGATAGCCATTTGCTAAGTGATTAAGTAAAGTTGAGACAGTCAATGAAAAAGCCAGACACCAATTCTATTTAAGCAGCTCACTTCAGATCGTACCCTTCGCTATACGAGCGCCATTCTGGCTCCCGTATGTAATGCATTTGAGTCGTGGACAATTTTTGAGTTAAAAGCAATATGAGATTGTGCTCCTTATCTTTACCCTGCAAATTTATAATTTAAATTGTGTGGGATATTTCATACTCAAAGAAATTCTACTTGACTGCTCAATAGAAGCAGCAAAATTTGCGAAGTGGAGAAACATAAAAGCAAAATTATGTTTGTTTTTAATATTTATGTACCTAATTTTTTTTTATTGAAAATATGTTTACAAATATATATCTTTTATTAAATGTAAATTACGATATTACAGTATGAGTATTATTTTTATGAATTTGTTACTCAAATAACAGAAAACGATCACTAAAGTTATCAAAAATATGTTATTACACATAGCATAAAAGGGACACTAGTTACTGTTAACCCTCAAACCCGAAACAAAACTATAGCAATATTCACTCATATAATAGCTGAAATAAGTAATACGGCAAATATTTAAAACCTTCATTATAATGAAATATCATGTGTTCCAAAGAATCGTCCGGATTTATACTAGCAATGTTTAGGCACTTTGTGCCTCGCTCTACCCCTTTGTGAAGTCAATTGCCGGTGGGGGTATTACCTAACGGAAATGATTAAAAACCTTTCAGAAAAGAGCTTACCCATTCTTAATACTCGAGCAATCCCGAAACAAAACTATAATAATATATACTCATATACAATAGCTGAAATAAGTAGGGCGGCGAATTTATAAAACCTTCATCATAATAAAATATCATGTGTTTCAAAGAATCGTCCGGATGTATACTAGCGATGTTTAGGCACTTTGTGCCTCGCTCTACACCTTTGTAAAGTCAATTGCCGGTGGGGGTATTAGCCAAGGATTTATAACGTTATGATTTCGATATATTTACGTCGTTGTGATTGGTTATGGTATATGATATTATGACGTTGTCTTCTAGCGCTAGTTGGCGAACCAATCACGAAATAGCATGAAACGCGAGGAACCAATCACGAAACAGCAAAAATATCGAAATTATAACGTTATAAATCCTTGGTATTAGCTAACGGAAACGATTAAAAACCTTTCAAAAAAGAGCTTACCCATTCTTAATACTCGAGCAATTCCGAAACAAAACTATAATAATATATACTCATACACAATAGCTGGAATAAGTAGGGCGGCGAATTTATAAAACCTTCATCATAATAAAATATCATGTGTTCCAAAGAATCGTCCGGATTTATACTAGCGATGTTTAGGCACTTTGTGCCTCGCTCTACCCCTTTGTGAAGTCAATTGCCGGTGGGGGTATTACCTAACGGAAACGATTAAAAACCTTTCAGAAAAGAGCTTACCCATTCTTAATACTCGAGCAATTCCGAAACAAAACTATAATAATATATACTCATATACAATAGCTGAAATAAGTAGGGCGGCGAATTTATAAAACCTTCATCATAATAAAATATCATGTGTTTCAAAGAATCGTCCGGATTTATACTAGCGATGTTTAGGCACTTTGTGCCTCGCTCTACACCTTTGTAAAGTCAATTGCCGGTGGGGGTATTAGCCAAGGATTTATAACGTTATGATTTCGATATATTTACGTCGTTGTGATTGGTTATGGTATATGATATTATGACGTTGTCTTCTAGCGCTAGTTGGCGAACCAATCACGAAATAGCATGAAACGCGAGGAACCAATCACGAAACAGCAAAAATATCGAAATTATAACGTTATAAATCCTTGGTATTAGCTAACGGAAACGATTAAAAGCCTTTCAAAAAAGAGCTTACCCATTCTTAATACTCGAGCAATTCCGAAACAAAACTATAATAATATATACTCATACACAATAGCTGGAATAAGTAGGGCGGCGAATTTATAAAACCTTCATCATAATAAAATATCATGTGTTCCAAAGAATCGTCCGGATTTATACTAGCGATGTTTAGGCACTTTGTGCCTCGCTCTGCACCTTTGTGAAGTCAATTGCCGGTGGGGGTATTACCTAACGGAAACGATTAAAAAGCTTTCAGAAAAGAGCTTACCCATTCTTATACATATATATATATATATATATATATATATATATATATATATATATATATATATATATATATATATATATATAATGCGTTTGTGCGCGATAGACTCCGAAACTACTAAACTGATTTTAGTGTTTAGATATATGATGAGAGATATCTGCTGTTTAGTACTACTACAACTTAACATATAGATAGTTTTATCTCAGTTAACCTCCCGCCCCCTACTTCTCAAGTAGATACCCCACCAAAATATTCAATACAAGTAATTTGTATGGCAAAACAAAGTTTTCCTGGGTCAGCTAGTGTAGGTATAATATTATTCAGACATGCTTATTTATTATGAACTTACAGCTAATTACCGCGAAACATATATATTTCTTGAAAAAATTCAATCGATCACATAATAAATTTCAAGTAACAAAAATCAAATTGATGTTAATTTGTTGTTTTGCAAATTGTAACACAGACATTGCTACATATTATGACATCTTACATAGAACGTAACATGATTTACCTCAAAATCTGGCTTTTAACATAAAAGAAAGCGTTTATCCAATTTCCTCTATTCGAACAGCCCCAAATATTGAAAAATTGGTCTGACTCGATTGTTTTATATAATTCACATCTGCGTTCTGTACCTCAAACCGGCTTAATATAGAAAGGGACACCTGAAAAGGGTACAAGGGAAAATAAATTCCAATTTAGTCAAGCTCCAGTAATATTCAAAGCTTTTTAATGGTATTAGGTTCAAACAAAAGATTCAATAGTATGTGAAAATTTTAAGGTGTTACTATTTTAATATGAACCGTTGATGGCAAAAATTAAAGAATGGATTTTTTTTTCGTGAACGAGATGTTGGAATGTTGAAACTTAGCAGTTGTCTCAATATAATTTTTATTTTCCATCGTCGGCACTAGATCAAACTTCAACATATTCCTTTTTTCGTATAAAATCGTTTACTGTTACACAACTACAATATATCTGATTTAAAGCCAGTCGCTTTCGCTTGTTCATATCATAAGGTAGCAAACAAGCAGGTGGCTTCCCTAATGGAAAGAGACAACTATTGACTGTGGACACCACAGATGTTAACGGTGCGTTGCTACCCTTGTGGCGGGGTCTTACAACATATGCATAAGTTTACCGGTTACCTTACCCTTTAACTGTACTGCATCCAATACCGTTAATTGGATGAAAATCAGTCAATTTGCTCAAGATTTATCAATGACGAAAATTAAAAAAAAATATGTTTTTGACATTGCTTCGAGATTTTTCAACCTATCGATTAGCTAGCTAAATCAATATTTTAGATCCCAAATATTGCTTTAGCTCAACAATTATATAATAAAGAAAAATTGAGTTGAATGCCATTAGAAAGATCAAAATCGATTATCGTTTCCAAAATATACAACTTTTCAAAAATCAATATACTGCCATTTGTAACAAGATAAAATTATTAAAAAAAAAAAATGTCGACTCTTCATAAGTGCCTATAATGGTCTACTTGAATAATACATTTTTTTTATTTTAATTTTACTAATTTAAAATAATCATTAAATAGAGTTTTACCGAGCCCAGGCAAATGCAAGTCATATTAAATCTCCACGTTTCTCGACCCACATAACATAGAAGTAAAAAAAATGTACGTGAATTAAAAACGCGTACGTAAAAAGATATAGGCTTCTATTCTGCTGTGTCTCATTTAAATTGATCTGAGTTATTGCTTTATCTGAGTTATATCTTTCGCGAAGAAATAAAAAGTAGGAGACGGGACACATTTCATATTTTCAAACATAATTGAAACTGTTATACGTTGCACGGATTTTATTGTTATATTTTAAGATTAAAATTAAGTGAATTAGCTGTCTGTTTTCTTCGTGTTGGTCTAAGCCAGGGGTCGGCAACCTGTGGCTCGCGAGCCACATGCGGCTCTTTAAATGTGAAGCTGCGACTATTTAGTTTCATACACAAATATTATTTATTTTAAATGAAAAAAACAACATTAAAAAAATCCTACTTGAATAACCATGCAAAGCCATCGCTCTTATTAAATTTGTTTGCTCAATGGGTGGTAATTTAGGTACAAGTTTGTGTTGTAAGTTAATGTTTAATTCTTTTAATTTTTTACTTAAATAAATAAGTGTATATCTTTATAGTATTATATAATAATAATACCATACCAGATATATATTTTCAAGTTTGTTGTGAAAAAACACTAGTTATATATGAATAAACAGGTTATTTTTAATGAAAAACCTTTATTTATGCAAGTACTATTTATTATTGGCAAGAAAAAAAAATTGTGGCTCCTTAAAAACTTTGAAATTTTGTAAATTGTAATTTTTGACTCTTCCGACTCAAAAGGTTGCCGACGCCTGGTCTAGGCCCTTGCTAACTCTCTTCTTGCGAGGCAGTTCGTAAAAGACCGAACGTGTCACTTTTAAAGCCAAAACTTAGCCAAACATGTCACTATTTTCATGAGTATTACGTGGTAAATTATGAAACGTGTGGCTGAGTTTTGGTACCAACACCTCACTATTCTTGTCGTGATATTGTTAATGCTTGAAATAATTGTATTCCAGTTCTAAGAGTAAGATAGAATTAGATAGAAGATAGATAATCTTATATTAGTGGGATTTTGTCTCTGTCACAAGGATATAATGCAATGGTTGTCTAAGTTGTCATCAGAAGGTTGTCATCAGAAGAGCCTATCCTGGTTTGTTATTTTATCATATTAAAAATTTGACTAATTTGATATGACTAAATATTAGTCCGCGGGAGAGCACCTTTTTGTTTAATGTTCAATACATATTTAAACTTTCAAAGTAGTTTCCATTCGGGCTTTCTACCAAACCTTCTCTTCTTAATTTAATATAATCTCGTGATGATTTTCGAAAAAAGTCTTAGATATAAAGTTTGGTAAACTCACCAAAATGAAGACAGTCACTTAATTTTACGCGTATCTTCACACCACATCTCTCACGGGTTAGGCAGAACGAATTGCTATACATCACGATATAAGCAGACTTGCCTTGGTTCCTTCACATTCATATCTCACTTCATGCAAACGCGCTCGGACTTGGAAACTCTTGACACCAGGGATTTAAAACGTTATCAAATAACAGAACAAATTTTTCGATACATACCGTTATTATTGTAGCGATACCTCAGTAACAAAATTATTTTAGAACACTATGTGTATCGCTACCAAAATAACAGAACGAAATTATGAGCGGTAAATAACGTTATAAATATTGATATTTATGCGACGTTGCCGCGTTTCATGCTGTTTCGTGATTGGTCGTTTGTAATACCATGACTGCGAGTTGGCAACAAGGTACCTACGCAAATTTACAAGTTTGATGTAATGAGACATCGCGATTTACAATTTACGAGACACGCATTAAAAATATTTACAAGCGGTACGCATGGTTTTCAAATAATTATTTTTAAAGGATTCCAACCTACATATAATTAGAAAACAATTCTAACTTTTAATACATATTATTATACCTACATAAGACAATGTATCTTTATGAAACATGTTTTTTTCTCCCGTGGGTTTTTATGTAATAAGAAATGTTACTAGGTATCTTAAGTTTTCTTTAAAATGCAAATTATTAACGTAATTTCCCCGTGTTGGTTCCGGGCTCCTTTGTAGAATAGACGAACTGCCGTATTCCCAGGCAGGTCGTAAAAGGCGAGAGATTGGCTATGCGAGTCACTACTACCGTGGTAGAATTCCGGATCGTCTCACCCGGGTCTGTTACCACCGCCTTACCTATTCCTGCCGCAATAGCGTCAGTGCTTGTCACTGTTGTCTTCCCGTTTAGAGGGTAAGGCAGCCGGTGAATTTATGTTTGTGGCATTAGACCTCGCCACAAGACAGCAACGCACCATTAACATCTTTGGTGTATATAGGCGATGTTGACTCTTTTCATCAGGAGACTCATCTCCTTGTTTGCTTTCTTAAGATATAAAAAAATAAAAAAATGTTTTTTTTTTCAAACAAATGTGTTAATTATTAACTATTATAGCTTTCGCCCGCGGCTTCACCCGCGTAGTATCAGTAGTAAGTAGCCTACCTATGTCCTTCCCCAGAATTAAGGCTATCCATTTGAAATATCATCACACACAGCTTTGCAGATTAACCATGACCATGAATCATACATTTACAAAGAAACACAAATAGACGGACAAGTAGACGTCACTTTAATTTTCATTATGTAATGTGAGAATTCTGTAAGGTTAGTATGCATATTATTGAATTTATTGAAGAGCGTGGCTTATAGCAGCAGCAAAATATAAAAATCTGTAAAATATAATTCCTGAAATTTTCCGCTAAATTATTTAAGCATAGATTTGTTTGTGTTTTATTATAATTTTTTAATTAAAGCTGTTAAGCACGATGATCCATTTTTTGAACTGTAAAATGTTTTTTTAGTCACAAAATTTATTAATTAAAAAATATCGATGTAGGGTCACTGCGTCGGTAACGCGACCGCCTCCAGTATGCGACCACTTGAGGGGCTAGGTTTCTCTAATTAAAGATAATAGCATTTTGACATAAATACGTCTTTGAATTTACCTTCGAAGAGGGGACAGTTCAAAAAACTGATGATAAAAAAATTGGGGGATACAGTTTGATGTTATTGCTACATAACTATCACCAACATCCAAAATATATAAAAACCTTAAAAACAACAAAGAAAAATATCGACACGCGGTGTTTGAACCTGCGACCATCTCCCTAAAGCCGGGATGCTCTTCCACTGAGCTAGTGTCGACAGGCTCGAGGCGGCGAAATTCTTCTTTGATATATGATCGAATACGTCGTTGTACTGATCGCTAGGTATACATACTTATAACTAGTTAAATAAGTTCATCGTTACAGATGAAATTCATATTTATAATTTTGATCAGTACTTTCGTATTTCTAAATATTTTTGTGTTATAACACTCACCCCGTGCTTGGGAAACTGGAAAAACCTTAAAAACAACAAAACCGGCTAGGAGTGCATTAAAGATGCACACTAGTAGGTATATAGAGGAGGGAGGTCTTTGTGATTTTATCCGGCCCCGGGGCCTTTTTATTGTGAAGGTTTTTTCGTAAGTAATAGGTGGTACCTTACGGTGGTAGCGCCACCCTACGCTCTAGTTCGCTATCCAAATGATGGACGGACGTGGTCTAGGTTCGTAGGCGGGTTTGATGGGGAACATTGTGATTGGAACGATGAATGAAAAATGTGACCATCGCAAGATATTAACCGTGACGTCGTCGTATTCACGTAAAAGATGCACGGCTGTGTCCTCAACACAGCCACAACCCGTTTTTTTTCAGGAGAAAACAATGATTAGTAAGCCTTAAATATTCATTGAATACTTATGTAATAAGGAAATCATAAATTTAAATCTATCGGGCTTAACCCAAATCTAGAAAATAGTGCCTGAGTCGGGTGATGACTCAATGGTGTGTTTATGTGTCACGTAGTGCTGCAAAAATACCACGCCGGGTGGCGAACAAAGTTACCTTTTGATACCTTACACTAATGTTACACTCAAACAAGAAGCGTTATTACTTCAATTATAGAGCAATGTTTGTTCGAAAGTTGTAGTCATATCATTTTTTAGCTTATATTTTTTTTAAAATCCAGTGGTCGCAAACTGAAGTACATAAATATCTAATACGCTAGAAAGTGGCCGAGTGGTCGCATTCTGACACTTAAAGCTACATAATATTTTGCTTGTTATAATCTCAATGATGCTTTTATGTTTGTATAATTTAGAATCTGATGTTGTAGAAGCATAAAGATGCACGTCATCAGTTTACGACCAAATGTTTTCTTGATAGAACTTTTTTCAATTCACCCACTAAAATAGGTGGTCGCAAACCCACTTTGATCGAAAATTATGATGTTAGTTTGCGACCGCCCTGATTTAGTACGAAAGAAAGTAAATTAAAATAAGTAAATAAATAAAATATTGTTTTCTTTATATGATGGCAGCCCCGCAAGATAAAAGAAACACAAAATGAAAAATACCAGTTTTCTTAGGACTACTTTAAGGAAAATTTACTCGGTGAGGAAAATGACGTTATCAAAATATTGCTTAACTCTTATGTTGTCAACCACAACCAAATTAGTAAAGAAATATTAAGAAAATACGGTCACCGTGCGTGTAATAGCGTTGTTATCATCCGCGCGGTGACTACTGACAAATGAGTCTAGTCACGAGTTGGGAAAATCACTGTTTGTAAATAATGAACTTCGATGGTGCCTATAAAAGAGAATTTGAATAAACATGTTTTGTATCTATGCGCGGGCGTCCGTATAAGTATAAACATGTCATTGGATAATTAGCTCAACGTTTAAGTACCTACTTTTTTTACATATTCGGTATTAAAATCGAGTACTGAATACCCTCTTTTAGTATGTAGTTTTTATCAGCCAGTTTCTATACAAAATAATTTGCAGATTTGAAACGAAAAAACAAGTTGTTGTTAGTCTAGATGATTAGTGTTCAAAATGAATATTTGTTTTTTATATCATAAGATAGCAAACAGGCTGATGGCTCTCCTGATGGTATGAGAAACCATCGCCTATACTCTAGACATCAAAAATGTTAACGGTGCGTTGCCCTCAGTGTGGATGTGTTTGGTGGTGTGGCCACCTTACCCTCCAAACCGGAACAAGACAAAAAACTTGAGAGGTGTCAAGGGACACCCGGATGGAACGAAGTTCCTTTTATTATTATTTTCAAAAAACCTGTATACACTCAACAAAAATAATCGTCGCGTCACCACATTGTTCAATGCGAAATAGAAATGAAAATATCTGGCTTGCTTTCTATAAGAGAGAGAGAGAGACAGAGAAACATCCGCACGCCGCACAGCTTACAATACCTTACTATTGCAAAAAGTGTCGTGACAACTTTTCGTAAGAATTTTTTCCGTCTAGCCCCCTTTCACAACGCGCGATAAGGGACTTCATAGAATTTCGACCCACGGTCGAATTTCGGCACCCGGTCCTATTTCGGAACCTGGTCGAATTTCGGCACCCAGTCGAATTTCGACCCACGGTCGAATTTCGGCACCCATTCGAAATTCGACCGGCGGTCGAAACTTGGCAACCGATCGAAATTAAACACTCGGTCGAATTTCTGAACTCGGTCGAAATTCGACTGTACGTCGAAATTCAACTTTTGGTCGAAATTCGACATTCGGCCGAAATTCTGTATAAATGTCGAACATTTGGCACTAGAAAAAAGTAAACAATCAATCAAATATAATGCACGAGCTTAAGGGAAGTGGCTGGATATTTCTGTGCTTACAATACCTTACTATAGCAAAAAGTGTTGTGACAATTTTTCGTAAGATTTTTTTCCGTCTAGCCCCCTTTCACAACCTGCGATAAGGAACTTCGTTCCAATACAAACAAGTGGTAGATTTCTGCGTTGTCTCGTCCGGGTATTTGGTACCACTGCCTTACCTATTTGTGTCAACGCACCGTTAACATTTTTGATGTCTATAGGCGATGGTTTCTCTTTGCATCAGGATGGCTCTCCTGATGGAAAGAGAAACCATCGCCTATAGACATCAAAAATGTAAACGGTGCGTTGCCATCCATGTGGCGGGTTTACAATGCCACATGCACAAGTCTACCGGCTACCTTACCCTCCAAACCGAAACAAGACAATGACAAATAGGTGGTAGATTTCTGCTTTATCTCGCCCGCGTATTTGGTACCACCGCCTTACCTATTTGTGTCGCAATAGAGTCAATGCTTGTCACCATCATGTTCCGGTATGAATGGTAAGGTAGTCGGTAAACTTATGCACGTGGCCTTAGACCTCGTTACAAGATAACAACGCATCATTAAGATCTTTGGTGTCTATAGGTGATGATTGACTCTTTCCATCAGAAGACCCGTCTGCTTGTTTGTTATCAAGATATAAAAAAAATTGACATTATTGCGGCAGGAATAGCTAATGCGGTGGTATCAAATACACGGGCGAGACGTTGCGGAACTCTACCACCAAGTAGTTATGATGGTAGTGACACAGGGTGAAGTAGGGGATAAAAGTTTGTATGAAACTTTATATTCCTTGGACATACTTGCATAACAAGCGGAGCACAAATGAATGAATCATAATACCATATACCATAACGAAAATTTTTGGATATAACAGAACGTAATGAATAACGTTATTAAATAGTAACAAATTCTGTATCATTATTGGATAGCGCTATGCTTGAAAATATCGTTATGTCTTGCCTTGAGCAATAACGATATCACATAATACCGGTATTTCAATCCTTACTTGACACCATCTTCGGATAACACCCGACGAATTTGATCTTGATTCGCCAGTCTTGGTCGGTTCCAGTACCTAAATCTATCTTCATTGGTTTCAAGTAACTAATTTCTAATAGTACCTATTATTATTTTCTAGTACTTTTTCCATCCTAAGTTTCTAAGTAAAATATTTTACTCAAATTTACTAACGTACAGCTTAAGCCACTGTACAGATAAAGCTAAAATTGCAGAAAGCTATTATGTCGTAAGTGTAAGTTAGCGAGATAGATTGTGATCCCCACCATTGACTTGATAGCGACCATTGATACGATTACTGAAGCTGTCAGATTTACTTGCGTACCCTAAGCACAGGGGCGATAACATACTACCACTAGATTCTGAGCTGCTACCAGTAGCTATTATTTTATAAAAATAATCTGTGCTGCTAGTGAAAACATTTTCGAAAATAAACTCAAAAATCTCTCAATAACACTTTGCCATGACTTATGAAGTAATCATATGATCTCAAACTCTGAGCCATCACATCTGAGTCACATGGAAAAAGCTGTCGAAAGCAATTATTATTTTAACAGGTTGAAGATACAGAAGGAGGGTTTAGTAGTAGTTAGAGTTGGCCTTCAGCTTGTACCAATTAAATCACTTAGATGACGGGTGAAGCATGTCATATGCGAATACTGTAAGGCTCGCTCGTTTTTAGGTTTCCGTACCCAAAGGGTACAAATGGAACCCTATTACTAGGACTCCGCTGCCTATCCGTCTGTCCGCCTGTCTGTCACCAGGCTGTCTCATGAACCACTATAGTTAAAATTTTCAGAGATGAAGTATTTCTGTTGCCACTATAAGAACAAATACTAAAAACCGAATAAAATAAATATTTAAGGAGAACTCCTATGGGAATTCTCAATAAACGGGATTTTTGCCGTTTATAGATGTTATAAGATAGCAAACAAGCAGATGAGTCTCCTGATTAAAAGAGTCATCGCCTACAGACACCAAAGGTGTTAAAGGTGCTTTTCTATATTTTGGCGAGGTCAAATGCCACATGCATAAGTTTACCGGCTACCTTACTCTCCAAACCGTAACACGCGATGACAAGCGCTGACGCTATTGCGGCAAGAGTAGTTAAGACGTTGTTACCAGATCCGGGCGAGATAATGCAGAAATCTACCACCTAGTAGCCACGATGGTAGTGACTCGTATAGCCAATCGATCACCTTTTACAACCTGCCTGGCAGAACGGCAGTTGGCCTCTTCTTTAAAGGAGCCTGGCACCAATACGGGGATATGGTAACGAACACATCGTGTAATGGCAAGGAGCCCTTCGTGCGCGAGTCCCACTCGCACTTGGCCAGTTTTTTATCATTACCTATGACCATACCTATGACCATTAAGTATCGTGTCCCTCAAAACGCGCAATCTTTGCCAGTCTACCTGTATATGTAACGAATGAAAAGCTGTAAAAAATTAGAAATATAGAATTCAACAAAACACTTCAAACGAAGAACAAAATTTGTTGAATAAATCGACCATGCAACTAATATGAGACACGAAATAATTTCGATAGTTGCATAAAATATTTAGGTAGCTGTACAAAATAAATTTGTTTTGTGTCTTGGAGAAATACAAACTTATTTTTGCTGCCGGAATATGTATTGTGTGTGTGTGTGCGTGTGTGTGTGTGTGTGTGTGTGTGTGTGTATGTGTGTGTGTACATGCATGTTTTTTCGCTGCTACGGAACCCATTGTAAGCGAGTCCGACTGCCCTTGGCCGGTTTTAATAATAATTTAATGGTACTTTTTTGCAAAAAAATATTGTTTGTTAGTCTGTTCGACTTTAGATCACAAGTACACTGACTTCATAGACGAATAAAAAACGATAGTTGCTGTAACCTTGAAAGATAATGACGTAATACTGATTGAACAATTTTACTGATAAATAAGCATAGAACGTAAATTATTCATTCGTATCCCTTCCTATATATCATTCTTCAATAACTTATTGATCCTCCGATAACATCATACTTAAAAAAAAAACATTTTCTCATGAAAGTGTATGAAATGCCCGTAAATTTCCCATTTTTAGGCGAATAAGAGTTATTTCCTGGCAATCTGTATTGGTACAATGCAGTGTACATTAGCTAACAGATTACCGCTGTATTTTCCCTCTGTGCCAACAGTAAAGTGCAGGGAATGCAGTTACTGGATTCTGTAGCTTCCAATATTCCGATCGCGTGCACCCACTTAAGCGAGAGGTATTCTCATGCCTGTTTACATTCCAAAATTACATCTATGAACTATTTCAAATGTTTTGTTTCTTTTGCGTGCTATAATCTTATTTAAAAGTTACATATTTTAAGTTGCTAAGGCTGTATGACTACATAACTAGACGTTAATGATTTAGGCCACAATTTTTGTTGCAACTATTTTTATTATCATTGCAAAAATATTTATTCTATTTGGTATTAAGTTGTATAATATAATAATATCTGGTTGACCGAGCTTTGCTCGGTTTTTCACATACCCATATCTCGGGAACGCAGCTTTTCTTGGACCTGGAACCTTGATAAATCGATTCCTATAGAATAAATGATTTTTTTTCTGTACTTGGTTGACCCGGCTTTGCTCGATTTTTCACATACCCCTATCTTGGGAACCGAGCTTTTCTTGGACCTGGAACCTTGATAAATCGATTCCTTGACCCGAAAAACCCCTAATTTGTGACTTTCATGAAAATCGTTGGTGCCGATTCCGAGATTCCAATTATATATATATATATATATATATATATATATATATATATATATATATATATATATATATATATATATATATATATATATATATATATATACAAGAATTGCTCGTTTAAAGGTATTAGATATAGATTTTTACAGTCTATTGAGCATATTTATATTGTAGTAGAAAGTACTAGCTTGGCAAAAAAGAGTGTGTTGCGGTGACGGATTGAACAAAAATACACTAGTTATGGCAACACAAAAGTTATCGAGATTCGAGTCATAATCGTCAATTGTTTCTTGTTTACTTTCTAATAATTTCACATTTTTATTATAATTAGTAATATTCATGCAAAATTTGAAGTAAATCCATGCAGTACTTTTTGAGTTTACCCCGGACATACATACAGACAAACAGACAAAAATTCTAAAAACTATATTTTTGTCTTGGATATCGATTGTAGATCACGCCCCAAGTATTCTTTTAAAAAATATTCAATGTACAGTTTTGACTTTCCTAAGATTTTATTATATGTATAGATTATAAAATTGTAGATTTTGTTTGTTTATTTATCATCATTCGTCGGCTTACTGTCGTCCGTGACGTACGCTTATTCTAAATGAGTAAATCTAAATTTTTTAAAGTACCTACAATGTCCAAATGTGATGTGTGTAAAAAACCAATTACAAAATCTTTGCTGGGATTGGAGTGTAGTAAATGTGAAAAGATTGTTCATCTGAACACTAAGTGCAGTGGGTTGACCAACAAGCAGCTCACGTCACTGAAGGCGGCTTCTAGCCTAGAGTGGACGTGCCTTGATTGCCAACGGGAATCACCAAGGAGAAACTCTTCCATTGTTATTCCGGAGGAAGATGAAGAAGAAGATGATACACCGATCCAAATAAATTCCAAAAAATTGCTGAGTAATATAGCCAGAGAAGTTGAAAAGGCTATCAAAAACGAAATGCGAGAGTTAAACGAATCGTTACAATTTCACAGCGCTAAGTTGGAGGAGGTAGTTGAATGTGTTGATGCATTTAAACAAACCATTAAAGTGTTAGAACGAAAAAATATAGAACTAACAAATAAAAATAATAATTTGGAGACCCGTGTAGGAGCCCTAGAACAACGCCTACAAGAAATAGAACAAGAAAAATTAGTGAATTGTGTAGAAATTTCAAATATACCATCCCTACCCACAGAAGATATAAAAAAATTGGTAGAAAATGTAGCAGTAAAACTCAGTCAACCTATTGAAGAAATAAAAGATGTACGGAAACTTCCAGGGAAAAAAGATCAGATGGCTAATATAAAAGTTGAATTGCAAGGTGAGTCATCTCAAGAAAAATGGGTATCAGCAGCAAAATCCACAAATATCACGGTAGCAGACATTTGCCCGACCCAGCTCGGAAACAAAAATATAATTTATATAAGGGAAGCAATGACAAAATTTAATAAAACTTTACTATGGCAGGCAAAGCAAGAGCTTAAAAACAACCAGAACTATAAATATATCTGGTTCAAAAAAGGATTTGTTAAGGCACGAAAGGATGACGGTACAAAAATCTATAATTTAAGAACCTTAAATGATATTCTATCTCTAACTAAGCAGTAAACATAGTAAGTGTAACCCCTCAAATATATTTATATTTATATAAACACATTATAGTATAAGATGGATAGTTCTTTAAATGAGATCTATGAAATGTCCGATTGTTTAAATATTAACGATTTTTTGTCTCATGTACCTATTAATTTTAATCAAAAAGTAAACCTTTTGTGTATTCATTTTAATATAAGATCTTTAATCAAAAATTTTTCGTCACTTGAACAGTGTATATTATCTGCGAATAAGTGTATAGATGTAGTTATTCTCTCAGAAGTTAATATATCGGATAACATTGCTTGCTTGTACCATTTAAATGGTTACCAGATGTTTACAGCGTTAAGGAAGACGAGGAGGGGTGGCGGTATTATAATTTACGTAAGTAACAAACACAAGTGCACTATTAAAACCATAAATACTATACATTTTGAAAACCTTGTTGTAACAATATCCACTCATTTGAACTTCACAGTAAATATTTGTGCAGTATATCGCCCCCCCAACTCAAGTAAAAACCTATTTATTGATGAAATTGTAAACACTATTAACAAATATTCAAAGAACACGGATTTTTACTTACTTGGTGATATAAACATTAACCTGAAATTAGATAACCCTATAAAACATAAATATAGCAACATGTTACACAGTGTAGGCCTATTGTGTGGGATCACAGCACATACTCGAATTGAAATACGGAATGGAATAATAAGCAAATCTTGCATTGATCATATTTACGCTCGATCCCGCACACAAGACCTATACACAGCGGCGATAGGTACGACACTGGCTGACCACCGCGCGATTATACTCGCTTGCGTCGGAACTCACTCAAAGGGTGTTCCGAAGTACAAGACGTGTTCAAATTACAAAGAATTATCAAAAAGCTTAGATCAAATAGAATGGTCACCTGTGCGAAAAATGACCTGCCCTTTAAATATTTATAATTATATTTTCTCTCGTTTTACAGAATGCTATAAAAAATCGGAATATTTAGTTAAAGTAAATTCTAATAATTCGAGAAATAATAATTGTTGGATTAACAAAAAAGTTCTAGAGGCCTGTAAGTTTAGGGATAATTTATTTATGCAATGGACAAAGGATACTAACAACATGATATTAAAGCAGAATTACAACAAAGCAAGAAACTACACTAATTCTTTAATCCAAAAAATTAAAAATAGGAATACAACATTGGATATTATTTCTAATAAAAGCAACCCCAAAAAATTATGGAATATTTTAAACAGGCTAACTGGTAAAATAAAATCTTCTGTTGATGAGGTCTTAGAACGTTCTTTCGGTAACAATAATAACAACCAAAGAGATATAGCAAACAAATTTGCTTACACGTTTAATAATAATATTAAACAAATAATTACAAACTGTTGCAAGCCATTGCTTGACAAAAAATTGTACGCAGCTACTGCAAATGTGAGTATACGCTTTAGACCTGCTGATCATTCATCAATAAAAAAAATTATTATGTCACTTAGTGATAATAAATCCCCAGGCATAGATAAAATAAGAGTTGTTGACATAAAAATGCTATGTGAAAAAATAACAACGGTTATTACTAAGTTAATAAATATGAGTGTAGCTACTGGCAAATACCCTTCTTTACTAAAAACAGGCATCGTTAGGCCTATTCACAAAAAAGGTAGTAGAGTAGATTATGAAAATTACAGACCAATAACTATTTTGCCAACTATCGTTAAAATAGTTGAAAAATATATTAGTTCTCAGATACACCAATTTTATGACAGTAATAACATATTGACACGTAATCAATACGGATTTCAACCACATAAAAACACTTCGCAGCTGCTGTCTAGGTTCACTGACAGGATTTACGACCACATAGATAAGAAAAAACACATATTAGTTGTCTTTATAGACTACAGTCAAGCGTTCGATACACTGAGACATGACCAGTTATTGCAAAGTTTAAACGACTGTGGTGTTAGAGGAAAGATATTAAAATGGTGCGAAAACTACTTAAAAGACAGGTCGTATCGGGTTAGAGTCAACAATGCGGATAGTTTCACTATTTTTGCAACGGAAGGCACCGCGCAAGGTTCGGTACTAGGGCCTCTCCATTACCTTACCTATGTAAATAACCTTTCTAATGCCATTAAGCAGTGTGAGATATACCAGTTTGCGGATGACACCTGCTTAGTTGCTACAGGGCAGAATGTAGAGGAAGCCCGTACTCGACTCCAAAATGATTTTGACATACTGGCAAAGTGGTCACATGACGTCGGATTGGTACTCAATGCTAAAAAAACCAAACTAATGTATATCAGCACAAGTCAAAACAGAAGCGCCGTTAAACCTAAGATCATAGCTCATAACCACCAGTGCTTTCATTTAGGCCTCAGTAATAATCCGATGTCCTGTGCATGTGACACTATTGATCTGGTTAGAAAACACACATATCTCGGACTAGTAATCGATGATCGACTAAATTGGAAAGAACACATTAATTATGTATGTGAGAAATTAAGAGTTATTTTAGCTAAATTTTCTTTAATTAAAGGCAAAATACCCTATAAAACATTAATAATGCTATACCGATCTTTAGCTGAATCTATTATATCCTATGGATTGACAAGCTATGGTAGAACATTTCGAACGCATCTAGACAAAATTTTTTCCCTACAGTTACGAATCTTAAAAGAACTAGTTCCCTACAAAATAAAAATACAATATAAACAAGACTACCGTAATCTCTTTGCCTTCTGTGAAATAATACCCATTCATGAAAAAATTGAATTAGCTTTATTATTAGAACACTATTTTGATAAACAGTTACTAGAACCTCATACCACGTATTCCGCCAGAAGATCTGGAAATCAAAGATTTGCTTTACCTATATACAACAACCTATATGGAAAAAGACGTTTAAGTTACGTGATACCAAACTTAATTAATAAAATACCCAAAACACTAAAAGATGAAATAACAGAAAAAAATATTAAATTTAAATTAAAACGACATTATATCGAATTAACAATAATGAACTACACGTCATTATAATAAGCTCATTAATCAAATCAAACACACACACACACACACACACATGCACGCACGCACGAACACACACACACTCGCACATATATATGTATGTGTATGTGTATATATATATATATATATATATATATATATATATATATATATATATATATATATATATATATATATGTATATATGTATATATATATATATATATATATATATATATATATATATATATATATATATATATATATATATATATGTATGTATATATATGTATATATATATATATATATATGTATATATATATGTATGTGTATGTATGTATATGTGTGTATATGTATATATATGTATATATATGTGTATGTGTGTATATACGAACATACAGCTAAAACGACTTTTTTTATACTATGTAAAAATAATAATCTTAAATTTTACTCGTAACATGCTGTATAAGCAAACAAAATAGCCGCCAATCTGCGGGTCTAGACAAGTGGCATAAACGCTAGGAGAATAGAAAGATAAATGTACGGACTTGACGTAAGCGTTCGATTATACTTATGTCAAATCCATACATTTATCTTTCTATTCTCCGAGCGTTTATGCCACTTGGCTAGACCCGCTGGTCCGGCAACATTTTATTGTAAGATTTCTTTTACTAGGTACCCTTTTATACTCATGATATTTTATATTGTGTTCAGTTGTAAAAACAACACTCGATGATTTGCTATTTTTAATAATATCTTTTTGTATTAGCTGTGCGTTATCGATAACATTATGTCTTAACTATGGTCGATGATGTAGGGTGTACGGTAAAATTCGTAAGAATTTATGTTTACACTCTTGTATGCATGTTTTATTGTATTTGTTTTTGTGTGGAAATAAATAAATAAATAAATAAAAATAAAATTTGGTTGTACACGGTAATCTCTAAAACTGCTGAACCGATTTGAATAATTCTTTTTGAGATGAATAGCCTGTTTATCGAGGAAGGTTATAGGCTATGTGACATCACGCTACGACCAACAAGATCGGAGTATCAACGAAAAATGTGGTCAAAACGGTTTTTTTTTTCTCCTTTTGAGAGCTTTCCTGGCGTGCGCTGCGTTAACGGTTAAAGTTACGCAAAAATCATATATGATCGAATTGTTCATCTTAAAAAGTTATAAAAATAGTCCGCAATAGTGTTCGTCTATCTATTAAGGTTCACATTTTATGACCTTTTTTATGGTAATCAAAATTGTGCTAAAATAATATTACGAAGGTGTTTTAATAAACATAGTATTTATCTTTATATAAATAAATTAGTTATTCATCACAAGTATTAAATTTTGAATGAAATCGCCTTTTTTTCATTTCATTTCAACCAATAACTTAAGAGATGTCACAGTTTTAAGATATATTATTATCAAGCACTAGTCGTGAGCGTTTAAACGATATAGGCTTAAAAAATTAGGCTTTTCAAAATAAGCCTATAAGCGCGCTTACGGATTTAAGCTGTTTTCGTTTAAACGTTGATGTTTAAAATACAAAAATTTAAATACCATATTAGCATGATTGACGAAAAGTAACCTTATTTCAATAACATTAAAAATCAAAATAAAATAGAATAAAGAACCTTATTTCTATACTCTAAGACTCAATATAATTTTTCATTTTATTGGATTAACAACCTTATTACTATTCCTATAAGAAACGATAACAATTGGATGTTTATCGTATTAAGCGGCTAAATTATTTTCTACTTGTTTACGCAATATTTGTGTCGGACTGACAACGCTTCGTTTTTGGTTGGTTAGTACTTTTTACAACGAATTGACAACTTACGTCTTTTCAAGTTCCAGTACGCTTTTCGTTGTTGAAGCAATTCGATGAGCTCATCAATTGTTTATTTTTACTTAGCGCGCGTACGAACATGACACGAATCCCTTTACAAATTTTCAAAGTAATTTTATTTATATTAATTATTGAAATTAGGTTATGGATAAAAAAGTGTATATTGTGTTACTATTCATTTCAGATAGTCCTAAGCCTAAAAAGTACGAAGGGAAGTTGATTGATTGATAAAGTATCTTGTATATAAAATTCTCGTATTACAATGTTATTTACCATACTCCTCCGAAACGGCTTGACCGATTTTTATGAAATTTTATATGCATATTCAGTAGGTCTGAATCAACTACTAAAAAATCGGCTACTGTTTATTTTTTATACCCCTAAGTGATAAGGGTTGTCCACCCCTAATTTTTTTTATATTTTTAGGACAAAATTTTTTATTTTTTATAATGTGGCATTAAATTACATAAAACTCTAATATTTACCCTTCTATCATCAACCCCTATTTTTTAATTCAATAATTTATATGGCAAAACAACGTTTGTCGGGTCAACTAGTATTGTATAATAATTTATATTGTATTTGATAACACGTCATTTCTATAAACTAGTAATAAGTAATAACACTAACAAAACCACAAAACATTGAACGCTTTTTTCAGCTCTCGGCTTTATCGGTCGCCACTAATTCACTTTATTCTTCGTTTTATAATCGACCTTCTCAACGATCAACAACGTTTGTTTAAAAAAGCGTTTGAACGAAAAGCGCTTTTTTAAGCACGCTTAAAAGTAAAAGCAAAACGTTTAAACGTGTTAATAATTAAAAGCCGTTTATCACATCTCTATCAAGCACTGCGCGAGTCACGGCGCGCGTGCGAATAGCGGGGTCAGACGGTAGTCTGCTCTACGCATATAAGTTCCGATTACTCTTTGATTAGTGCGTGTTCGAGTCATTGATTAGTGCGAGTGGATTAGTAATCAGCGTCTTATTATTTTGCTACGCTGATTACTAATCACTCGCACTACAACAGTCAACGGCTGTATTCACGTCGAAGTAGAAAACAAAGACTACCAGTGGATGTGTCAAAGGGGAAATTTTGGCGGCTCGAAATAGTGGTATAGTAAACTTCCAGGAGATAGCGTAAACTACACATCGATTGACATCCCAGTAGTGCTACCCAACGTTCCTTTATAATTCATGTTCCGTGCCATAGTGTTGTAGGCAAGCTTAATAGATATCTGTTATTAAAACTAAATAAATATGAAGTAACAACATTGTGTTCGTATAAAATAATAAATGGTAACTCTATCAATGTAATTTATTTTAAAATCTAGTATTGCCTGCGACTTCGTTCGCGCGGATTTCGCTTACTCCGCACAGCTCCTCCCCCGTAGATGATAGCGTGATAATATGTAGCCTATATTTTGACCCGACCTGTTAGTAATATTCATGCAAAATTTGAAGTAAATCCATGCAATACTTTTTGAGTTTACCCCGGACATACATTGACTTTCCTACGATTTTATTATATGTATAGATTAAAATTATAAATTGATTGTTGCGGGTGTATTTTTTTGGTATTCAAATAGGACATTTTCTCAGTACCGAATCTTAATAGAAAATAGTTCTTCCTATTGGTATGTAGGTATATTCTTCTCGCTAAAACAACCGGCTAGATTTTGATAAAATTTGATATACACGTCGTCAATGCCATGAAGTATTAGGTATAGGTGGAGCTAGCACTCGTATCAATCACTTGAAATACATATTTACGTTATATCTCTGTCTATGAGGTCTCTTTATCTCTCCTTATACAACTGTTTTAGAAAGAGAGGGCAAGACCTCAGAAGATGACAGCAGTATTTAAAATTGTGTTTCAAGTGGGTATTAGAAGTACTGCCTCCAGATATAATACAGATTCATGGTCAATGCCCAACTCAGCACAAAGTGTACTTTGCCATTTTGGTAAAATAAATCGTCAGGCCGAAGAAATCCGTAAAAAACTTACAGCGCATCATACAGCGCGTTGCATCATGGACCGTCATCATTATTGAAATGAAACTCTGTAATTTGGTGTGAAATAAAATTAATGATAAAAATGAAAAATATTGTATTAAAATTTTTGTTTGTTAAGTTATTTAACAAGCAGTAAAGTTAAGTTTATATAAATAATATATTATCTGCCTGGCAGAACGGCAATTAGTATATTCTTCAAAGGAACTCGATCAACCTAGTCTGCAAACATGAGACAAATTCAATGACACCTCATATTATTATGTTAAAATCTGTCATGTCGTTTGGGCTGTTGGACATACTTAGGAATTTGACTCACATACAAGTATTGCGAATTAATAAATGGTAACTCTATCAATATAATTTATTTTAAAACCTAGTATTAAACCCTTAAAACCTAGTAATGAACCTTTAAAACCTAGTATTGAACCCTTAAAACCTAGTATTGAACCTTTAAAACCTAGTATTCAATACTAATTGCATTGTTACATGACAGTTGATACTTGTAGTTTTGTCAAACTTAATATAGCTGTCAAATATACCGGGTTCGGTACTCGATACTCCCAACGCTTCCTCGCGCTGCGGCACGGCCCTCCGCAGTCGCCGTACAAGGGAAGTACCGATAGCATTCTCTGTTCTTTAAAATTGAAATAAACCTTTTTGCATACTGTACTTTGCACGAATGTCATTTGAGCCAGGTTTTATGCTAATTCGCATGACTTTTTCATATGATAAAGTTATTCAAACGCAGTAAAAATGAAACATTTTACTTCCAAAATCCTGTTCCTCTTGAACTCTTGAAGACCTTTACAAAATTTATAAAGGACCAAACAGACCAAGTTAAAAAAAATCACCTCAGAAAAACTCAAAACCGTTTAATAAATAACCGAGCTCTTAGGTAACAAACGTACAAAAATACAAACGAATTGGGAACCTCCTACTTTTCAACCGACAAAAAACGGAGGATTTTTTTTTTTTTTTTTTTTTTTTTTTATATCATAAGATAGCAAACAAGCAGATGGGTCTCCTGATGGAAAGAGTCAACCATTGCCTATAGACACCAAAGATGTTAATGGTGCGTTGCTATCTTGTGGCGAGGTCTAATGCCACATGCATAAGTTTACCGGCTACCTTAGCCTCCAAACCGGAACACGACAGCGACAAGCGCTGACGCTATTGCGGCAGGAATAGGTAAGGCGGTGGTACCAGACCCGGGCGAGACAATGCAGAACTCTACCACCTAGTAGCCACGATGGTAGTGACTCGATAGCCAATCGGTCGCCTTTTACGACCTGCCTGGCAGAACGGCAGTTGGCCTATTCTACAAAGGAGGCCGGGACCAACACGGCGAAAGTCACGGATGTCAGTTAAACATGTATGTATGTAATATTGTTGGATTTGGATAATATTTTAGTATGATGATCTATTTAGGCGTCCATTGTCCAATCAAAGGTACTTAAGTTCGTAAGTGTTCGTATGTTTGTTTATATGTTTGCCACGATTTTCTCGGGAGCGAGAAGCCATATCGACATAATTCTTTTTTGATTTAATTTAGGTATATTCCAACTTAGAGGACAGTCTAAGTTTGATTAAAATCAGTTCAGTAGTTTGAGATATAGATGTTGACAGATATTTGATGTTAAATTTTTTAAATTACTTTTATTGAAATTTCGATTGTAAATCCTTTATCCTTTTTGCGTAGTCGGGTTTAAATTTAACCGATATCATCATGCCAAATATATTACCGAGAACTGTCAGAACCCGTAAGTGCCGGACTATCAATTGCAAAGAATATGACTTCGATAAAGTTCCGATGTTATGGATGAACGTTATGGGCCATTGAAATCAATGCGGAAAATGAGAATTCACTAAATGGAGGTCCTCCATTCTGGGGTCTTGTGATAGATGTTAAGATAAGATACGGGAAGTATTATTATCAGTAAAATAAGGTCGTTTGAAAGTTAAAGGATGCGGGAAAATTGCTTTTATGGACATAATTTGAAACTGGCAGATGGCTTTTGTGACTCAGGTTTCTTTTATAGTAGAAGGTTTCGTAATTTTTATTTTAGATAAACAAATCTATACTAAAATAATAAAACTAGAGTTTTTGTTTCTTTGTTTGAACGGACTAATCTTTGGATGAATTAGTTAGATTTGTAAAATTCTTTATGTGTATGATAACTACATTTATGAAAAAAGTTTTAAACTATAGGTTTATTAAACAAGTGATTAAAAGGAAGTAACATTATTGGGTCACGCACACGTAGTCGCGGGTCATATTGCATCATAAATACGATAATATGTGTGTGCGTGATTCCGTAGTTGTTAAATAGTAATAAAAATGTTAATTTATTAATAGTTATAAGAGTAAAATTATTACACTCGTACGAGTAGTCTAAGGCTTTCGAAAATATAGTTTGCGTGGAACTTACAAAAAAAAACGAAAGCTTGTTGTTTTTTAAAATTTTATTTTCGTAATTGCACAATTTAATATGACGTCCAATGTATATAATAAACTAGAAATGAAAAAAATTATATAAGATGGAAATTCAAAAGAATTTCCATATTTTGTTGTATAATGTCCACAGCTTCTTAGCTATACAGTAATATATAAAATTTAGGGATTCCCTATGAACATATTACAATCGTGAACAAATATGAAGATATTGTTTTTAATATTTTAATATTCAAGATTTATTATTCTAGTTAAAAGTGTGAAAAAAAATTGTTTAAAAAGACGCAAAAGTTACTGGCCCGCATAGTTTTGGATATCATTTTTAGTTCTCGTGGAGGCCCCGGGCCTATAATCTCGCATGCCATTCCCTAAATGCGGCCCTGAGTCAGATTAATACAGAATCTTCACTATGCGTAGTCACGTAATTTTCAGATCCTTATTATAAATAAATATTGTATAAAAAGCTATTAGTACTAACCGAAAACCTTCCTCCACAAACGAGTAACAAAATAATCCACTTTAGGTAAACAGCGACAAAGTTTGCCGATGTTTATGTGACGTAATCTGTATTTGACAGTGACGTTTTGATCCTGTCACAGAATACATTAAGCTGCCATCCGAGACGTCAACGAGAACCCGACAAAGTATTATAGCCCAGCGAGACACAATATTGATTTACCTAATTTAGTTATTTTATGTTCATTACTGATTTTTTATATAAAATATTTATTGTCAGATAAAGACCTATATTTATGTCACAATTGGTTTTGTCGTATCACGACTTTGTTCTAAATCAAACTAACTAATATCCAATTAGGTAGTTTGCAATCAGAATAATTGATATTACATAAATCAATAATAAAGTTATAAACACGCTCAGCTTGTTCGGACCTTATAATCAATTTACTACATACCTTCCACATCCTGCTGATCAAAGTTTTTGTGAATCTCACGGAAAGATTGTATTTTTTCGGAATAGAAAGATAAGGACCGACATACGCTCAGACATACAAACTCAAAGTCAAAGTCAACGTCAAAACATTTTTATTCAAATCATCCTTTACAGGCACTTTTGAGGAGTCAATATTTTTTGGGATACTACCGGATCGGAGTAACTCAAAATATGTATCGTATTTAGAATAGTAGTGGAATTTAAACGGAATGAAACTGAAATGACAGATTTTGATTTCGTGATGTGCTTCCTGCTTACGCTTCCAGAATCCTGCATTTACTTATTTTTTTTTTCAGGAAAAAGATTTTTAGTGGACGATTTTTTATAAGATTGATCATAATTGGTATGATCAATTTTATAAAAATCGTCCACTAAAAATCTTTTTCCTGAAAAAAAAAATAAGTTATTATATTCTGCTAATTACATTTATTTACGAGTAATTGGCATGCAATATTTTATCTAAATTTAAGAATTTATTTTTTTACAAAACCCAATAAAACTTGACCAAATTTTAATGACTTTAATTAATGGCTAAGACTTAACCTAAAAGATTTTCTTTCACAAAACAAAAATCATCTCTTTCTTTCAGCGATAAGTTATCGTTGAACAAACTCAAAAATTCCAAGGAGTTAATTTAATTGCTTGACCCAAGATTTTATTTGTCTATAGATACATTTAAAGTTTATTGTATTCTTTTGATACATGAATATAAAAGGATTGAAGTTCTAATGAAAAAAGGTTTTTCCTTTATTATATTATTAGCCAAGCGTTGAATGGTCCATCCTGTTTATCACATGTATATTCTTGGAAATTGCACAGCTGATCGCGGATGATGACGCATACTGTCATCTTTGAAATATACATGAGTGTAATCTCACTTGCAATTCAGAGTCCGTTGCATTTGATTAATATTTCCGCAGTGCGTTTCAAAATGTGCGCGTTCAAAATGTTACCAATACTGCAGACATTTCTAGAAACCTGAAGATTGATTGTTACTTCAAAATACAAACACTAAATAGTGTAACGATTGTCGCTAAAATCATTTTAAATTTGTAAGAACTTAAAAAATGTGTAAACGGTTGACCCCAGGGGCCATCCCTGAAACTTCCCACTAAATTAAGATATTTTAAGCTCAAATGAGTAAAAAATATAAGCATATATTTTTCAGTTCAATCATATATTTTGTTAAAAATGGCAGTATATTAATTTTTGAAAAGCTGTATATTTTGAAAACGAGGATGGCATTCAACTCAATTTTTGAGAACTAAAATATTGCTTTAGTTAAATAATCGATAGATTTAAAAATTTCGAAGCAATGTCAAAAAACATTTCATTTTTAATACTCTTCATGGATTTTGATTAAATTAACGGTATTTGACACAGTTTTTAAAGGAGAAAGCTGATAAGATTTTTAAGTCAATCGGTCAATTAACTTGAAAGTTATTTTAAAAAAATGAAGTAAGTTTGCTAAAAAGAACGTAATTTTAATATTTGAATAGCTATAAGTCTTGAGAATTAGATTCGATTTTGATTTTTGAAACGGCATTTGACATAGTTTTTTAGTGTTAAAATATCGTAGAATACCAAAAAATAATTGGTTGAAAAATTTCGCAGCTATGTTGAAAAACACTTTTTTCAAAATTTTTCGTCAACGGTTACTCCCAAACGGATAAACCGATTTTGATGCAATTATTTATTAGATGTAGTTTTTTGAGGAATATAGCTGATTAATTTTTGTGCTCAATCGGTAAATAAATCTGGAAGTTATATTAAAATAATACTGTTTCGCCAAATTTTTTTTTGGTGTTTTTTCAAAATTTCTCAAAATCTCGCAGACCTAATCGAATTTTCAGGAAGTCTAAATTGAGTGGAATCCAATCGAATGCCATCAACCGCGTTTCGATCGGTCCAGCCGTTCAAAAGTTATTAGATATTTACATACACACACGCACACACACACACACACATACATACATACATACATACATACATACTTTACTATATACTTAGAGGGAAGTTAAAAAAAGTTTATTCTTGGAACCACTGTCTATGCAGTTTTTAGTTTTTAGTTAAGTGTAAGTTTTTACTCCACGTATTAATATACGGATTTGTTCGTCTTTTATTAGAAAAGAACAATTTAAACGCAGTAAAATTGCAATATTTGTTATCTTAACTCTTGTATATCTAGACCCCTGGTTCAGCTTTTTACCAATTTCGGGACTAAATGGCAAGTACAGCAGTATATATTAGTATACCATCAAAAAAAAAACAAACCAATACACGACCGAGTCCCGAGGGAACAAATGTAAATACTATAAAATGAAGAAAAGACCATCCGCTTTCTAAGCTCATGATAAAGTAGAGAAAACTTTAGTTATAAATATAATTTAAGAGAACTTTTGTTAATCTTCATGAAAAATTTAAAAAACTCAAGATATATAAAATCAGATTTTTTAAAATGTAATTATATCTCCATTGTAAATCTAATAGTTTAGCTCGGATCAAGAAGTTAAAATTTTTATTCCTGAGTTAGGTAAAGCGTTACTGGATTTTTAATGTGGAAACATCTAGAAAAACGTCATTTGCAGTCCAAGGTCTACTGATGTGTTGACACTTTTGTACCTCGAAGTAGCGTATGAAGTGTTGGTTTCAATCATCGCAAATCACAAGCGATAGTCGTTACTGTAGCTAAGTAAATCCACATGACTACTATCCAATTGGCAGCCGAAAAACTAGTGAATGGTAATAATTTTAAGTATTTATTTACGTCCATAACCAAACATTTATAATCACTCAACATCCCTGGACGGGATTATTTCACTTTTAAAAATGTGGTAAAGATATTTACACAAAGGTCCGCAAATGTATTCATGATTTAATATCACTACCATGCCTCCAGCTCCAGACCACAATAATGGCGAGTGTGAAGCCGAACACTAAATTGATCATAAATTGTGACGTCACACGTGCCTGAATAGCAAACGAATGGAGATATTGGCATAGGCAGTAAACAAAGAATTATGTGGATCTACATTGTGCCGAGAGACCGATATACGTTTAGCCGATTTTGCTGTTGAAACATGGGTTTAATTAAAAATTGAAAAATTAGGTTGTATGAACTGTCTGCCTTTGTGTAGCTCGTAGGGAATGGCATCAATTGTTGTGCCGCTACAATAAATTCGTTATTCTTATCTATCTGTTTATCCGCTTATTTTATTAAAACTATTCAACTTATTTTGATTTAGTTTTCAAGAATTTGTTCCATAATGTTCATATAAATTATTTATTATAATCCAATGTTTGGTAGTGCGTTTTCTTTTCGAAATGACTAACTTATAGTTAACCTTCCGGGTTGTTACAATATAATCGGACTTTTGAGACGAGCAGTGTTCATCCAGAGATTATTTTTTAAGATACTAACGCTCACGCTATAAAGGGCTGTCATCTGCAAGACCGGACATTGGCTAAGTGCGGCGTTTGAACTTATTATGGAAGGCGGAGTCGTGACATTGCACTCCGCGTTAAGCGCAGAGCTATAGAAGTCTTAAGCTAAGCCCCGATTACACTTTGATTAGTGCGATTCATAGTGCTTCATTGTTAATAAAATCATTATAACAATAAACAGGTTACAAAATTTTAATATCAAGAGTAAAAACAGTCTATCATCACTAAACAATTGATCTCTAGTCAACTTTTATAATTATTAATGTAACTGGTGCTAACTAAATGGCTTACGACCTACCTACTATGCGTTCCAATCCAACTAAGAAAAGGATCACACTTGTTGTCAACATCATAAGTGTGAAATTAGTAATGTCAGCAAATACTATACTTGTTTAAAAAATGGGGCTGATTTATTGAAGAACAAATAACGTTACCTAATATCATTCTTTAATATTTATATTAGTTCACAACTTACAACAATCAATAATCAATTAAGTATATTAAAATCCTGAAGATGGTTCTTAAAAAAGTGAAACTTTTTGAGTGATATGTTGAAAATAAAGTCACAAAGTGAAATTAATGTACAAGTGATAATTTAATCGTATTATAACAATGGAATTTCACCAAGTGCCGACGATAGAAAGTATAGAATATAATATAATTATATTATAATAATATTAGTGTTTCATATCGTACTAGATCTAGCTATTTGAATGATGTCATTATAATATTAACGTATTTTGAAACACGTAATTCATTTTAGATTTATACAATATAACATGCGACAAAAAATACTCATACACCAATGATGTCGACGGCAAAGTCGTTTTAAGCGGTATAGAGGATTTAAAATCCGATAGACACATTTGATTAAGTATTTTGTTTAAAAAAATAAATCTATTCGTATTTTTATATATTCGTTTCTTTTCTATACCTTATTTCAACACTTAGGCGTATGGGAATCTGAATAGAAAATATACTAATTAGAACGCAATATTTTTTTTATTGAATTTTGTTTTAATATTTTTGCTCACCATACTCACCACCAATGAAGTTGTTGCAAAATGCGGAACAATATGGCGTCCTGACAGTCCTATTCTCAGTTGTATGTAGCGCATAGTATAATAACGTAGACGTTCTCGTATATAAGTTCCTTGCGTACACCAGCGTATCGTTTGCTCACGTCAATCCTAGCAACCTTCATAAACTGCAGGTTGTTTAAAATAAATTCATACGTATGACAACCAGTGCACCATGCGACATGCGCAATGTAGATCTTCACTGAGATCTAGAGCTCCCAACTATCATACAATACATGAAAGAATTGTCGATACGTTATTTTGAGAAAATAACACATCACGAATATTTTCTATTAAAAGCCGCAACGGACTACGAGCCCGACGCGTCCGGTTACCCCGGTTCAAGAGGCCTCTCGATGACGAAGACTTCTCTATCGCCGCGTCATGACTCCGCCCACCACATTTTGTCCGAACGCCGTACTAAACCGAGTTCCGGTCTCACAGGAGACAGCCCTAATCGCAGGCGGTTATAGCCCCAATTTTTATTTAAGTTCTAGCTCAGCACTCTGCTCGCCCAAAAGTCCGGTGATACAGTAACGACCCATAAGGTCAAATGTATTAGTAATTGAAAAAAAAAACGAATCTCTGTTTATATATATTCTTCTTTATCTTTACATTATTGTAAAATAAAGTCGCTTTTGCTGTATGTTCGCTTAGATCTTTTAAACCACGCAACGGATTTCAATGTAGTTTTCATCAATACGCAGAGTAATTTAAGAGGAAGGTTTATATATTATGTATAATACACGCTTAAAATATTAGATAAAATTGCCAACGCTCGATAAACTTTAGACACATCTAGTATAACAATTAAACTACGGATCTGTTTCCCTTAAAATTATCTAAGAAAATCCACGATGCTATATGCCTATCTCTTGAGGATAACCAACAGTAGCCATTTTTATCGCACATATTACAAAAAATAGGGATATTTACGGAGCCATTGTATTATTCCTTATCCAATTAAGTACGTTAGATACGTTGTCAATTCTCAAATAAATCATTAAGCAACCGTGTAAAATCGCGTCGGGTCGCTGGTAAGGTTATATATATATATATATATATATATATATATATATATATATATATATATATATATATATATATATATATATATATATATATATATATAGTTAAAACCTATATACAGAAAGGATATAATATAGTTTTTATGCCGGAAATTCCATATGAACGGGAATGGGAGCTATGTGGGTAAAGCCCCGGGACTATCGATCTCTTAAACCACAGTAATAAGGAGTAACTTTTATTTTAGATTTTTTTACGCGGACGTAGTCGCGAGCACAGCTAGTAATACGATATATATTTTTTTATTATAGGATAGCAAACAACACACAAGGCTCTACTTATAGTAGTAACTATCGGTTATAGATAACAATGATAGTAATAATGCTTTTTGCTAATGTTTTTTTTACGGCACGGGATAACAAAAAGCAGATGGCTCTCCTGACAAAAAAATACAATCATTGCCTATACATACACCTAGACAGGCTCCTAGGCACCAAAGATGTAAATGATGAGTTGCTATCTATGCGGAGGGATGATAATTCCACTTGCGTAAGTTTACCGACTACCTTACCCTCCAAACCGGAATACGGAAATGACAGGCACTGAGGCTATTGCGGCAGGAATAGTTTAGGCGGTGGTTCAGATCCGTGCGAGATGTTGCGGAATTCTATCACCCAGTAGTAACGATGGTTATGGCTATGGTAACCAATCGTTTGCCTTTACGAACTATCTGGCAGAATATCAGACGGTCTGTTCTTCAGAGATGATTCGGACCAACACGGAGTAAATTTAAGTACTTACCACATATATAAATGTACCGTACCTCACCTTCCAAACGAAAACACAACACTGACAAGCACTGCAACTGTCGCGGCAGAAATATTCAAGGCGGTGGTGTCAAATCCGGCCAAGACGCACCAGAACTTTACCATCAGTAGAATTCTAACTATTATGAGTCACGATGATAGAGGCAAGTTTAATTGAAGTGAAAAATATTTATTTGCAAGAATATGGTTTGTTACAAGTTATTAAAATTAATCAAAGATACCAGCATATTCTGCGTTGGTATGGTGTGCAAATATTTAAAAATTATCATATTCTATGTCGTAGTAGCATTCTGTGTAATAGTAGTAGCACTATCTATTTACACATTAATCGCCTACGCCACGATAATCTTCGTCTTTTACAAGCACGCACGGATGCACGCACGGATGCACGCACACACGTACTCACGGACGCACGCACGCACGCACGCTTACATAAAACTTGTACAGTAAAGTAGAAATAAACAAATGCAACAAGTATATAATGTTTTTTTATATAATAAATACGGATTAATATTATTTATTATACAGTGTGTAAAGAAAACCGTGTTACCGTGTTAAATAGCATAATTGCACAAAATATGGATTTATTGGTGTCTATCCATACAGTACAAGTAGTATTTGAGACTCTGTATCATCCATACAATGCACACAGAAAATCAGAGTGTTCAAACATGTCAATTTCAATTGATAATTTAATATTTAAACATTTTTATAATTATATTCTAATTCTATAGTATATTCTAACATTATTTAATTAATTTTAACAATATTTATTTTTACTAGGTGAAAATGAAGTGAAAAATGGATTAAACAAATAAAAAAAATCTGTTTTAACTATATAAAATAATATATATATATATATATATATATATATATATATATATATATATATATATATATATATATATATATATATATATATATATATATATATATATATATTGTCATTGTAAGACATCGATATCTTGAAATCGATAATTCTAGCGCTTTGGGAAGAAGCTTTATGACATGCGATGTTACTGGTTATAATTTATATTATATTGCTGAACAGTATCTCATAAGACAACATTCTAGATCTAGAGAATTATATACGTCATGTACACAGTAATAATATTTATTACTTACGTGCGTACTTAATCGTCCACACAAAAAAAGATCTGGCGGAAAAACTCAGCAAACTTGTCTTTTTTATCTATATTTTTATATACGTCTGAATACCAACACACGGACTAAATTATGTTTTTTAACTTATTATAGATAATTCAAAGTAATATTTATTAGTCGTTTGATGCATGAAATAAAAGTGAAACCACCGTGGTCGAGATGAGATCGCGGAAAATATATGGCCGTATCACTCGCAGACCCGGTTCGTAATGCTGAAGTGTGAGACAGGTGAAGCCTGAAAAAAATGTCGATGTGAAAATGAGAAAAGGCATGCTCTATTGGTTCAGATTACGGATATATGTAAAAAGAATGGTAGATGCAAGGTTAACAAAACAAATATACAATGCGAATGTGGAAAAATATAGGTACCGGAGAAAACCAAGACTGACATACTATGATCCTATTGATCAAGTACTCATAGAAGGTGGTATAAAGTCTTCGCAACCGTGGTGATTGAATGAAGAGAGTAACGAGCGAAGCATGTCCGTTGTTGCGCACGTGTAGAAAGTATGGTAAATAGCTGAAAGGTTAAAGTAAGAGATACAACCATACAATATGAATGTAGAAGGATGTAGGTACTGGCGAAAACCAAGACTAGGCTACCATGATCAGATTGATTGGGTACTATTCGAAAGAAAGTCAAATGTCTACCCAACCGGCGTATTTGTATGAAGGGAATAATGAATGTGGAGGAAGCAAAAAAATTTGCAAGGATTGTGACATGATACTCGGTTGTCTCTGCCCACCCTTCATAAAGAAATGCAAGTGTGTATGTAAATTTATTAAATTATTTTAGTGTAAATAAATAATAATAATAAATAGTCCTTCAGACTTCAGTTATATTGCAGTTTCTCTTGAAAAGCGTAGCCTTTGTCATCTAAGATATCTCTTAATTCTCTAAGAATCCAAAGCAACACTATTAGGATTATACAGTTTAAAATTGAATACTCAAACAGCAATATGATTTGCATATATAAAATCACAAAGCCGCTTCAACAGTTTTGAAGTACATAGGCCATTGTTTACAGAAATAATTTAATCTGGGTTGCCTTTTGTACGAGCACTGGATAGATACTCTTTTGTCATATCTTGAATCTGCGTATGTGTATAATGCTGCTATTAACCCTTTTGCTATTGCAAGTATGATGGTATTAATTATTCCTATATTTCGTTTTATTTAGTCCTTCTTTAGTATTTTGCTCCTGAAAATCCGAATCTCAGTAGTAATATGGATTCTGGTGATGGTGTGTCAACGCTCTCGTGCATTGAATAAGCACGTAAAGCTGTCGGTCTTGGTTATTGAAATATAAATGGTAATCCTCGTTATCAGGTTGATACTTTATCTTTATTACCGATCATCATCTTTATCATCTGATTTTTTTTGTCTAACGGATTTAGAGTTTGTGTGAGTTTATGAATTTTTTGCGCTTACATTATGTTTGGGGCCTCTAAATCCCAAGGGACTTGTATTATTAATACGGTTAATAAGGCAGTAGCTACGCCCCTATAAAAACAATACCATGAAAAGTATTGATAAAGTGAAGCACCGACAGCTCATTCGACGGAATTTCTAATAATATTATTACGATAATTTGGACATTTGTTTATATTGTGCACGTAGGCCAACATCTATGTATTATAATTACCACTTGCAGTCTACACCTTTTAACTTCTTTAGAATTATTGTACAACTGGTGTGATTTTAATATTAATAGTGATATTAGATCGTTCTAAATCAGTCAGGCTCTGGAAAAATTGGTTACGGAAAATGGCTTTACCATCTCTTAGTGCCTTCTTTAAAAACTGTGAACTTATCTCCATTGAATTGTTTTGGGCACAGGTGAAAGAGTATGTCACGAGGGAAAAAAAGGTCTTTAATCTGAATTGGATTACAACATTATTTGGAGAGGGTTTCAACGTAGAGAGGATATTCACAAAGTTAATAAGATTAACAGATTCTGATTTTTCGCCATCAAGCTCATCATAACCCAAATCAGAGAATGAATATTGTTATTAAAAAAATTAATGACCCCATATAACATAAAAGGGTTATCAGTCATTTTTTATTTTTACTTTAAATCAAAACATGATGATAATTATATAGACTGCCTAGAAAATTATTGAGTATACAAGAATAGTCGGTTTGGTTTGGCGGCAAGTGGAAGCGACATTGATATATTTATATATTTGATTTTGAATTCCATTTCAGACTATATTCATGGTGGTCCCAGAAACAAACTTTTTTTTAAATTAATATCAAGCTAAATTTTTTTTAACAACTTCGTTTTGACGAGACGCGTCGTCTTTTCTATCGTTGAAAAATCATGAATCGGGTAACAAAGAAAGATAGATAAAAAAACTTTAGATTGTCGGACTAAGAAAAGTTTCCACTTTACGTGTAGGGAAAAGTAGCCCTTGAATAATAATAATAAATAACAAGTTGTTGTGAGAAAATGAGGTTCTTTTTAAATTGATAAATATCAATTTAAAAATCTCATAATTCCGAATCTTTAGAATGAAGGACTCGTCAGAAAAATTCATAAAATATTCTTCCTTCACCGAGTCAAAATGTTCGAAGCCCCCTAACTTTATTAGTTACCTGATTCAAGATTTTTCAAAGCTAGAAAAAAATTGTATCGCCAAAATTAACTGAAAAAACATGTTTGTATTCCACGACCCATGAATCGAACCCGGGCCCTCATGTGGTCATCACCGATACCGGACCACTAGAGTACAGAGATGAATAATGTTAATTACGTAATTACATATTGAAGTTGATAAGAAGCCTGATCTAACAAGTGAAGGCTCAAACTACCCACAAGTTAATTAGCTACCCAACTTCCAATACAATGAAGGAATGCGGTGCTTTAAAGGTTGTGTTAACTTGCGGTACGCAACGTGTAAACGCTTTACGACAGATTACCTGGCACTACTATTATACCACAGAACTTACAGTTCTATAACTGATAGCAAAACAATGCATAGCGGCACTCTATGCATTTTTCCCCTTTGATACAGCTTGATAGATGATGTACTTTATGTAACAAGAGCTGTGCCCGCGAATTCGTCACCGTGGAAAAATTTCTAAACATAAGTTACTCCTTATTATATTAGCTATCTGCCAGTGAAAGCCCCATTAAAATCGATCCAGCCTTTTCAGCCGTGTATATAATATACACAGTATATATACCAAAATAACATTTTTTATATATACCATAGGCATTTAGTAAAAAGCGGTTATTTTAAACAGACACTCCAATTTTATTAATTTGTTTAGATTGTCTCTTTATATACACGTTGGTATATATTTTAAACAAATAAATATCATTCCTAAACACATTATATACGCAATTGCAGTAAAAAGTTTGAGCAAATATTGTCGTTCGGACAGAGAGAGTTTCAAAAAAATTACTTCTCTGGCAAATACTTGAAAAAATAAATACATTATGAAACAGATTTTAAATGTTAAAAGTAATCTTACATTTCTAGAAAGGTTGTCGTTTTTGAGTGAATGAGTTGGGTTTGGGATACTTTCAATATAACGACAGAAATAACGAAAAATACGGCTTTGTAATGATATTGAAGAAGGTTATGCCTCGCACAAATTTAATATTATGTATAACATAAAAATGTTTTGTAATATTTGCTTATAAAATGTATTTTTACAAATGTTTTAAAAGTGCAAAAACAACCGCGTTATTGCGATGGGAATAAGTGAAACTTTAAAAACAACAGAGAAAAATTTCGACACGTAGGATTTGAACCTACGACGTTCCTTCAAGCCGGTACGCTCTACCAACTGAGCTAATGTCGACTGGTTCAAAGTGGCGAAATTCTTCTTTGCCATGTGATCGATTCCGTCGATTGTGCTGATCGCTAGATACGTTTAACTAGTTAAATGAGTTCATCGTTACAGATGAAATTTAACATTTATAATTTTGATCAGAACTTTCGTGTTTCTAATTGAATTTGTGTTTTACAATCACCCCGTGCTTGGGACACGGCACGGGGTGGGTGCTAAAATACAAATATAATAAGGAATAAGAAAAACGGTGGAACAAAAACCCAGTCCTGAGTGCTAAGTGTGAGTTTTTCTTTTCGCATTCGATCGTGAGCGCGTTTCGAGTTTACTAGGAATTTGTGATTTGTACATCGCCATCTAGAATTAATCCACTATGATCACCTAGGTGATATCACCTGGGTGATTTAATTCTACATTTTTGTGTCCTAAAATCACCTGCCGCCATATCAGCTGGGTGTTCAGATTCCACATAAGCAAAAATTTTTATTTAGTTTCCCCTAATCACCTGCGTTAACTTTTACTAAAAACCGATTTCACATGATATAGGTACTCTTATTTTTATTGACGTTTTGTTCTTACTTGTATGTTTCTCGTATTAAACCAAATGCCAATCTAGTACCTACGTATTGTCTTTATTATAATTATTATTATCTGTATTTCTCTTATTGTAAGTTTTGCATAGATATGACTCATTTACTCATACGCAAATTCGTAAATATTGATCAAAGTTTCAATAACTTTCGTTAGTGTTAAGGGGCTAATTATTTTACGCGTAAAAGAACAATGCATGAGGATTACGTATAAAAAAAAAACAAATAACAAGGTTGTCAAAAACTTAATAAGAATACTTTTGTTAGCCCGGTAAAAAAACTTACCAAGTCTTAAAAAAAATTATTACTCGAAAACTACAAATAATCGCGGAACATACATGAGGGTGATTCTGGTACCCCTCATCACAACGCATCTAAATTTTGTCTGTGGACGTCACTCCTCCGGCCATATACAAATAATCGCGGAGAAAACTACAAATAATCGCGGAACATACATGAGGGTGGTCAATAAAAATAAGAGTACCTATATCATGTGAAATCAGTTTTTAGTAAAAGTTAACGCAGGTGATTAGGGGAAACTAAAAAAAAAATTTTTGCTTATGTGGAATCTGAACACCCAGCTGATTAGAATTAAATCACCCAGGTGATATCACCTAGGTGATCATAGTGGATTAATTCGCCATCTAGTGGTAAACTGGTTTAATCATACCTACAGTGCTAATATAACCAGGAGAGAATGTACCTTTGTCTGCAATGTATGTAGGTGCATTCATTTGAAGTTTGATTATGTTTTTTAAATAGAACGGGAACATGAGTAGGTAATAAAGGAAGGTTGGGTAACACTCAGTAGTGTCAAACCCCAGTGAGTATCAATCGATGTATATTCGTAGTTTACGCTATCTCCTGGAAATTTACTTAGTATTCTGTCATTAATTTCGTCAACATGGTCGTGGACGTAGTATCATCCATATGTATAATTATGACCTACGACTTATGAACTATGACCTGTGACCTGTGGTCGGTGGCCTATGACCTATGACATATGACCCATGACCTACGGTCTATGACCTACAACCTGTGACCTATGACACATGACATATGACCTACGACACATGAACTGTGACCTACGATACATGACCTATGACTTATGACTTATGACCTATGACGTGTGACCTATGAGTTATGGCATGTGACCTATGACTTGTGACCTATGACCTATGACCTGTGACCTGTGACCTATGCCCTATTAGCTATGATCTATATCCTATGATCTGTGATCTATGACCTGTGACCTACGACATGTGACCTACGATCTGTGACCTATGAACCTACTTATGAATTATGAATTAAAAACTTATGACTTATCCGTTTTATGTCACTACCGTCATCATAATCATAATGATCAGCAGTTTTCTAGATTAGTGCGTACAACCAACCAAACAAACAAACTACAATTTTATAATATTAGTATAGATGAGGGTTCATATTATATACAAATAAAAAATACTGTTAGATTTATTATTGTATCATAAGTGGTTGCTATATATAACTATCTTTTATATTAAAAAATAGCAAACTAGCGATGGATTTCTTAATTGAAAGAGTCAACTATTGCCTCTGTAGGCAAATTAAAATAATTATAATATTTAAAATGTTTGGTGTCTATACACCAAATATTTTAATTATGAGTTCTACCAATTTAACGGGATGTTAATTCAACATGCATAAGTTCTCTCCTGTGTTGGTTCGGGCCCCCTTTGAAGATTAGACCAACTGCCGCTCTGCCAGGCAGGTCGTAAGAGGCGGCCGATTGGCTATGCGTGTAACTTACCTACGTGACTACTAGGTGGTAGAGTACCACAAAATTTCGCCCGGATATATGGTATCACCAGCTTACCTATTCCTGTCAATGCTTAATATGGTCGTATTCCGGTTTAGAGGGTGCGGTAGCTAGTAGAGTTAGGTATGCATGTGGCATTGCGATCCCGCTACATGGATAGCAAGGCACCATTACCATCTTTGGTGTATATAGGTGATGGTTTCTTTTTCATTCACGAAAGCCATCCGAATATTTGCTATGTTATGATACAAAAAATAGTTTACCGGCTACCTTACCTTCACTGGAACACGAAAAAGATACCTACATACCTACACTACGTTTTATTGGTTCAATCCATTAATTTAAAAAAATATAGCAATTCGTTTGTAAATTACGAATAGCAAAAAATTATAAATATATGCACTTATATAACCATAAACAAGTCACTAAAATTGTAATGTTCGGTTCTGCCCTCTTGTAAAGAAAAGACAATCTACTGCCTGCAAGTCAGTTCATGAAAGGCAAACATAATAAGTCACTATCAAAATGACTACTAGGTGATAGATTACTGCGACATCTCGCCCTGGTACGGCATAATGCTAGCACTTACCTCTGTCGTGTTTTAACTTGAAGATTGAGGTATAAAATAAACTCGCAAATATAGCTTTACCAACCTGCCACGCAATGTATTACATATTCGATATCTATGGCTTCTCTTCACAATGAACCATGATGGCCTATCAAATGATCGTCCAGCATCGCCGCCATGATAGGGCCGCACAATCGTGAACACTCATTTACTAACTGTCTACTGTTATGTTATGACGTTTATCGAAAATGGATAGCGTGGTGATCGCGGCTGCGGAAATATTTTAATTTAATCATTTACTTAATTTCTACACGATTGAGAATTTACCAGAAAAACCAAAGAGTATACAATCACTACGTTTGATCGAATCTACGATTTAATCGGTGATGGACGCGCACGCAATCATGGGCCATCATTCCTTTGATGTACCGACACCATGGCGATTGCGCTCGATCATAACCGATGATGGCCAAAGACATTTATGACCTCTACACTAATGCAAGGCATGCAGCCTTTAGTCGACCATCATAGCCCATTGTGAAGAGAAGCGTTAAAGGCGCCTATCGTATTTTTTTATCACGATTTTTTATCCTAAGCAACAAGATACTAGCTGGGCGACCAAAATTCGCTCAAATGATATTGCTTCATAGAAAAACGGTTTATCGCCGACTTATCTAGAACCATTTGAATAGTAAAAGACTATCCAAATTATACACAATTTCATTAAAATCGTTAAAGCTGTTTAGGAAAAACCACAAAAATATACAAAAATTGCTCGTTTAAGATATAGGATTACATACTTGAGTGATATTTGTGTCAAATTATCTATACATATAATAAAATCGTAGGAAAGTCAAAACTGTACATTGAATATTTTTTTAAAAGAATACTTGGGGCGTGATCTACATCGAAGCCAAAAATATAGTTTTTAGAATTTTTGTCTGTTATCTATTTGTCTGTTTGTCTGTATGTATGACCGGGGTAAACTCAAAAAGTACTGCATGGATTTACTTCAAATTTTGCAGGAATAGTACTAACAGGTCGGGTCAACATATAGGCTACATATTATCACGCTATTATTACCTACGGGGGAGGTGCTGTGCGGAGTAACGAAGTCTGCGCGGACGAAGTAGCTGGCAACAGCTAGTTTATTATAAAAAAACAGATCCGAATGAAGTGATTTTAAATAGGGATCTATTCCGAGTGGATTAGATAATATTGATAGTAAAATAAAGTGAATTCATAAAGCCAATTTACCTACTTCGTGTTTACAGACATAAAATAACTAACGGCCATCAATTTTTTTTTCAACAAGATTTTTTAGAGTAATTAACTCTCTTTGAAGGCTTAAAGTTATACAGAATTTGAAGAAGGTTTCTCTTTATAATCATATACTTTTTATATCAAATTAGTGTATGAATTTAATAGGCACTGAGTGTGATATAAGTTGGTTGAGCCATATATTTTCATACCATACCATATAAGGTATGGCACCTTACCCTTTAAGCTGGAACAAGACAGCGGCAACTACCAAGGCTAGTGCGGCAGAAATAGGTATGAGACCTGATCAAGACGTTGTATAATTCTACCACCTAGTTAGATATCATAAAAGTTTGGAAAATCCAAGAATTAAGGTTTTTCTTTATAATCATATACTTTTTATATCAAATTAGTGTGTGAATTTAATAGGCACTGAGTGTGATATAAGTTGGTTGAGCCATATATTTTCTTTCAACCGATAATAATGCAAAAAAGAAATTTAAAAAATAGCCGCGCTGCGTGCAATATTAGATGACACGTATTAACCTGCTCTCTCTTTTCACGAGACGCTTAGCAGAAAAGCTAGGTCAACATTTATTCTATAAAAGAAGGCGTGTATCAACATATGGAATGAGTTAAGATTACCGCGTGAGGTTAAATTACTAGAGTATCTTCACGCCCGTTTCCACGAAGTCCTAGGCAGAGGTATATAGCTAGTCTAGCTAGTCCCCGTGTTGGTCCCGGGCTCCTTTGAAGAATAGGCCAACTGCCGTTCTGCCAGGTAGTTCGTAAAAGGCGACCAATTAGCTATGTGAGTCACCACCATCGTGGCTACTAGGTGGTAGAATTCTGCATTGTCTCGTCCGGGTCTGGTAACACCGTGTTATCTATTCCTGCCGCAATAGAGTCAATGGTTGTCACTGTCGTGTTCGAGTTTGGAGGGTAACGTAGCCGGTAAACTTATGCATGTGGCATTAGACCTCGCCACAAAATAGCAACGCACCATTAATATCCATGGTGTCTATAGGCGATGGTTGACTTATTCCATCAGGAGACCCATCTGCTTCTTTGTCTTCTTATGATATAAAAAAGCCACTTACATTACAGATGCATGGAATGTATTAATTATTAAAGTAAGGAAGTCAGTAGATTATGCATGTGGCATTATCATTCCGCCACACTGATAGCATCATCTTTAGTGTCTATGGGCGATGGGTTTTTTTCATCAGGAGAGCCATCTGCTTGTTTGCTATCTTATCTATATATGTAAAAATCAATTGCTGTTCGTTAGTCTCGCTAAAACTCGAGAACGGCTGAACCGATTTGGCTAATTTTGGTTTTGTATTAATTGTTGAAGTCCAGAGAAGGTTTAAAAGGTGAGAAAATATAGAAAAAAAATAAGAGTAGTTAAAAAAGCAGAACAACGTTTGCCGGGCCAGCTAGTTATGTTATAAAAATATATTAGAAACAAGCCCCTTACACCATATATGTCATAGAAAGTACTAAACATTACAATTATTTTTAGAAATAAAACATCCACTGTGACCAAACATCAGGTTTTGATCATTTCCTTAAATATCAAAAGTTCTAATCTATCTATTTATTTTGTCTGAAAAAATAATGTTTATCTAATAATTTCCATCCCTAATAGGGTACTTTCACATACTCTTTAAATCAATATATAACAAAATCTTTATCCAATAAACGACAAATGCCGGTCCCAAATCGCCAAAAAAGAAGGATGTCATAAATTTTGGGATATGTATCTATTTGCCTGATATACAACATAAAATTTACGCTTCGCTGCTTTTACTATAAACGAAAATGCCGAGTGAAATAAATTTTGTCATAGATTGTTTTGTGATATTTTTTCAATCACGATCTAAGGTAAACGGGAATTTGCCTTTAGATGTGATTCGTGTTAGAGTCGAATTATGAAACACTTTCAAAGTGATTTATTGTGTTTATGAGAATATATTAGTGGGTCATGCATGACCCATGTATATACCAAATCAATTTCACTTCCTCCTAACTTTTGCTTTAAATTAAAAATTATTGATTATTTTTTGGAAATATGTAGTTATGAAGATCAAGTAGATGATAAATGATCCTTCAAAAGTTTAACCAACCCGTTATGATGAAATGTGGAATAGGAATTGTTAACTTACAAAACCCGTTGCTCGCGATTTCACTTGCATTAAATCTAATTTTATTAACTGAATAGCGCACATAAAATTTTATCTCAGTGCTTCCATTACATTCTCGTTTATGTCGTGTATTTGCTAAGTAAATATTAATTAACATGAATAATCAATTCAATGTATAATAAATTAATTTTTCGGTTTGTTTATACATGTAATTACTTCGTTTATTGGATTACAATTTTGCTAGTGTAGATTAAAATTGCGGTTTGAAACGTAGCATAATACACTCACTTTATTAGTAATTTAACTTTATTAGCGATCTTTCTCCAGTCAAAAATTCTTCAAGTTTGAAAAAAAATAAAAATTCTTCTAAGTTTGACAATAAGTCATAACTAAAAAAATATAAATGCGTCTATGTTATGATGTGTGTCTATGTCTATATTATATGGTAGTGTAAGTAATGGTTATTTTAAGTTTCTAATGCGTAATATATAAAAATATCCGCCTTATGCAGACATCTGCAATGTAAACTTCAAGTGTGCCAAACTTCATTCTCTACCATTCGCGTAATTGTCGAAACAAAAGATACAAATTATTATTGTGTTATAGCATTCACCCCGTGCTTGGGAAACTGGAAAAACCTTAAAAACAACAAAAACAAATATCAACACGCGGGATTTGAACCTGCGAGTATCTCCCTAAAGCCGGGACGCTCTTCTACTGAGCTAGTGTCGACAGGATCGAGGCGGCGAAATTCTTCTTTGCTATATGATCGATTTTTCAAATCCCGCGTGTCGATATTTTTCTTTGTTGTTTTTAAAAGATACAAAGTTTTTATTCACTTATTAATGTAGAAATAAAATATAAGTTTGGTCTTTATGAAGTGATTAATGCTATTTAATTGTGTATTTTCATGTTTTGTTTTAATGTGTATGTTTTACCTACACTAAGCAAACTTATCTGTGCGAAATTTCATATTGCTCCTTGAGCGTAATTGTCGTAATAAAGAGTACAAAGTGTTTGCTTCACGTCTTACATCATATTATAAATGCAAAAATAAATTTGTTTGTTACTTTTTCACTCGAAAATTACTTGACTGATCATCATGGAACTTTGTACACCTGTTCTTGGAGGTATTGGAAGTAACATAGGATACCTATTAATAAAAAACCTATGCAAGCGATGCTGCGGGTAAAAGCTAGCATTAATATGAAGATGCAAGTAAATGGAATCACTTACAAATGTATGTCATATATTTTGTAGTATATAGAAAAACAAAACAAGGACCTTTAACGTCTGCTCGTGACCACGGTCAATGTAACTTGGCCGAAACGTCGAGCTTTACAAGTAAGTTCTATATAATATGTACGCGTTTTTGACCCGTTTATATATTTTTTAAAACAAAACAAGGAGTCGAATCGGCTATTCTTATTTTAAGAAATGACCGATTTGATTTACATTTGAAGAAGAATTTGATTACATTTGTGTTTTAGCACTTCACACCGTGCTTCTTCGTTGTTTTTAAAGTTTTTCAAGAATTTGGTTGTTTGTATATTTATAAAAACGATTTTAAAAGTTATTTCACCTAAGGAAAGTTATTTTGGAATAACATAGGTTACCCGACTAAAAATAATGTGGACAATAGCTAGTAGGTACGTTTGTGTGGCCGGAGGAAAAAGGTATATCCGCGACATTATTGAATACTTTAATAGGCCCGTATTGATCCGGTTCATTTTTGTTACGATTATATCGACTGTCTTAGTGCTAGATATCATAAAAGTTAGAGAAAGATAAACGTCTCGTGTCCAAAAATCAACATGTATCTCCGGTCGCACTTGCGTCTATCGTCCCGAAGATATTAGCGCGCTAAAGCACATGTAGTCCAGAATATATGTTCTCCCCGTATTGGTTTCGGGCTCCTTTGAATAATATACAACTGCCGTTCTGCCAGGCAGGTCGTAAAAGGCAACCGATTGGCTATGCGAGTCACTACTATCGTGATTACTAGGTGGTAGAGTTCTGCATTATCTCGCCCGGGTCTGATACCACCGCCTTACCTATTCCTGCAATAGCGTCGGTGCTTGTCACTGTCGTGTTCCGGTTTGGAGGGTAAGGTAGCCGGTAAACTTATGCGTGTGGTATTAGACCTCGCTACAAGACAGCAACGCACCATTAACATCTTTACCATTAACATGGTAAGGCGGTGGAGACGTTGAGGAACTCTACCAACTACGAGTCACGATAGTAGTGCCACTTATATAATAAATAAAAATAAAAATATTTATTTTTCAGACAACTAAGATCCATAAATGTTAATTATAAAATTACCTATAGCTAAAGTTAGTACTTAATCTTGTAATATTAATTATATATGTGACCTGCGGACAGTCCCCGCAGTCGGCTATGACCTTCAAGACATTGTTGTAGCTACTGCGAACCCTCTGTAATAACGACCTTTTACTATACTGACAATGAGTTTTAGTGCCATTCGTCCTACCGTCCGTTGCTTTTGATGACTTTATTGCGAAATGATCCTTGAAAAGGTTCGCTATATCTTTAGGATTACCTACAACTTCTATAGCTCCTGTAGGTAGGCTAAGTCTAACGTTCATTTTGTTGGTAGATTTCCAAAATTGCTTAACATATCCATTTTAATTTGCTCTTGGTGCTTTTGACACCATTGTAGCCGACTCTTAAAAACTCTACGACTGGTAATCATTTTTTCATAAAAGCCACCACTTTTACGACGAATACAAACAATCGTTCGTATTTTGCCAACTAACTGGCAGAATAACAGATAGTCTATTTATTCAAAGAAAGTCAGAAGCAATATGGAAAAAATTATGTGGTAATCCAGCTAGGTGGTGGCAATTAAAACAATATCCCATTATGAAGCATATTTCATTCCTATGTTTTATAAAAGCTTCAGTATAAATCTCCTCTACGGACATAGCTAAGTTTTAAAATAATATTTTCATTAATGTCTTCTTCTAAAATAATAAAACGTTGAGAAGACACTAGCAGCGTTATTCTATAAAAGTTGAGACATTGTCTTCACAATATTCGATAAACCAACGTAGAGGAACTCAAATGCATGTTAGTGTTAAAATATTGCTTTTGCAATAGATTTAAGTTGCGAGAAGTATTATCTATCTATGTATGTATCTATCAAAGCGGGCTATACCGCACTTAGCCAAACTACTGGCCATTGTGCGCAAAGGTATAGTGACTATTCCTGCCAACCCAGCTCATTCCAGAGGCCTAGTACCGTAGAAGGATTATGAAATATTTCCTTGTACGTTTTATTCTCTTTGAAGAACTGGGTCCTTAGGTATTGAACTTCCACGCACTCATATAGCACGTGGTGGGGAGTTTCCTCATGGTTTAGGCAAACTCTACATAGGGGACTGTCCGTTAGCCCTATGGCGTGCATGTGTTTATTCATATGGCAATGCCCCGTTATAAGACCACAAATCTTTTTTAGCTCTACTCTTGGTAGTTTAAGTAACTTTCTGGTCAGTTTGGGATTCAATTCGGGAAATTCTTCTTTAGTTTATCGACAACTGGTTAGCATTTCCCAGTGTTTTTTGTGTTTTATCTTGGTAATTTCTTTTATATTTGTTTTTAGCAGATTAAAGGGTAAGGGTGCTATAGGTTCAGGACCTACAGTTAGCATCTTAGACCCTTTTTTTGCTAATTCATCGACAATGTCGTTCCCTAAGGAGCCACTGTGACCTTTAATCCATTGTACAGTGACGTTGCATGTTGTCTCTAGTTGTTGAAGCAATTTTCTGCATTCGTGTATTAGGCTGTTGGTCGAATAATTGGAATTCAGTGATTTCAATACTGCCTGGCTCTCCGTTAAAAATCTGAGGTCAATATCTTTAATATTCTTATTCAAGACAGCTCTTGCGGCTATGGTAAGTCCTAGGCATTCAGCTTGTAATATTGAGTTGTGTCTGCCTAGGTTAGTGCTTAAACTAATGTTTAATTCAGGGCAATAGGCACCAGCGTCTGTTCCCATGGGGGTTTTAGAGCCATCAGAACATAAACATTATTCTTTTATACCCGACTTGTCCTTTTCTTCATCTGTAATAGTAATTGTATATTTATTGACTATTAACTCGTAACGTCTCGCCCGGGTATTTGGTACCACCGCCCTATCTATTCCTGCCGCAATAGTGTTAATACTTGTCATTGTCCTATTCCGGTTTAGAAGGTAAGGTAGGCGGTAAACTTATGCGTGTGGTATTGCTATCCCACCACACGGATACCGACGCCGCATCAAAATCTCAGGTGTCTATAGGCGATGGTTATTCTTTTCTTTAGAATATATAATATATTCTAGCTTTAGAATATATAGGTTGACTGGTAAAAAACTGTTCATATTGAAGGACAGTGTTGGTCCCGGGCTCCTTTGAAGAATAAGCCAACTGCCGTTCTGCCAGGCAAGTCGTAAAAGGCAACTGAGTGGCTATGCGCGTCACTACCATTGTGACTACTAGGTGGTAGAGTTCTGCATCGGCTCGACCTGGTCTGGTACCACCGCCTTACCTATTCCTGGCGCAATGGCGTCAACGCTAGTCGCTGTCGTGTTCCGGTTTGGAAGGTAAGGTAGCCGGTAAACTTATGCATGTGGCATTAGACCTCGCCACAAGATAGCAACGCACCATTAACATCTTTGGTGTCTATAGGCGATGGTTGACTCTTTCCATCAGGAGACCCATCTGCTTGTTTGCTATCTTATGATATAAAAAAAAGGACATGATAGTTAATGGTCGTATGTAACCAATAAATATATAATACAAAGAAAATATCACTTAACTACGTATTAGTGTAGTAATATTTAAAAATTGGTCAAGTGGATAGCGAACCTAACTGTGAATCGAGGGGGCTCGTATTCGATTCCCGACAGGGACAAGCATTTGTGTGATGAGCATCTAGATGTTTTTATTCTCACTCTGGATGTTTATTATGTATATTACAGTATTTATATGTATTTCTATGTATTAATGTCGTTGACTAACACCCATAACACAAGCAAATAACTTGCTTACTTTGGGGTTAGATCAATTTCTGTAATTTGTCCAGTAATATTTATTTTATGTTTTAAAAGGTATGGACACCGATCGGGCAAGAGCGTCCCTCTAACGTCCCTCTAATTTGCCGAACGCAAGTTGCTGTTTGTAAACTTCTTGGACATCTAAGCGCGAGGGTCCGTGTGAAATATTTTTATTGGCTATCGATATAGCGGAATGGTAATGCCATATGCATAAGTTTATTGTCTACATTACCTTCCAAACCGGAATACGACAATGAAAAGCATTGACGCTATTGCAGCAGGAATAGGTAAGGCGGTGGTTACATATACCCGGGCGAGATGTTGCGGAACTCTATCACATAGTAGTCCCGATGGTAATGACACGTATAGCTAATTGGTCGTCTCTTACCACTTGCCTTACTGAACGGCAGTTGGTGTATTCTTCAAGGGCCTGGCCAACATGGGGTAAAAATGTGCAGAGTAAATCTGCATGAGAAAAATGAATGAGCGATGAAACTGACATAATTGCGTAGTATAAACATGTAGAAATCACTAGATATTTCAGAGCCAATAAATTTGTTATATAAATAACTCCCAGCGGCTTGGTAACTATCCCAACTGGTATTTATCTAACATCTTAAATACGGGTAATGAGCGTTTATTATGCCAAATAACGTTACGCTAAACCGCTGCTACAATTTATGCCTAAATTAAATTTCAAGCGTTAAATACGGCTACAGTGATTTGTCTATTATATTCTGTTAGAGTATCCTTCCTTTTTATAGTCTCGCTAAAACTCGAGAACGGCTGAACCGATTTTGCTAATTTTGGTTTTGAATTAATTGTTCAGGAAAGTGTGAAGTCCAGGAAAGGTTTAAAAGTTAAGAAAATATAGAAAAAATAAGAGTAGTTAAAAAGGCAAAACAGTGTTTGCCGGGTCAGCTAGTCTATCAGCTAATTGTAATTCGAGTCGGAAAAGGTTTTTTCACACATCGTATATTTTATATTATATTCTAAAGTCTAAACAATGTTAGAATCAGTGATTTAGGGTAAGATGGACAACTTTTTGACTTTTCAGTGCAAAACAGTGTAAAACAATTTGAATACTAATTTGTAAAAATGTTTTTCATTGTAGAGCCCTATGGAAGTCAAAAAATTGTCCATCTTACCCTTAAAATTAATTTGATTCAGGGCTTATTTACCGATTAATTTTCAAACCTAAATCAGCGATAGTACATAAGGAGCGTTTTATAAAGGTTTAATTTTGCCTCAACCTCAAAACTAACCTCAACCTCAAAAAAATAAAAAAGTAATATTATAAAGATGTTAAACTGATAAATCGGTTGATAAAGGTTTTTTAAAATTTAAGAGAAAAAGAAAAAATATTTTATGTTCACCGCTCTCAATTTTTGTTCACGTTGTGCGTTTCGTACACTTACACAATTTTGACTTAAACCGGTTTATAATATAAAATATAGGTTTATAAAGAACTTTCATGCAAGATACACTACGAGCAAAACCTTTTATAAAAACTGATTTAACAGTTTCTCTCTACTCTACTAACTCAATTCTACTAACTGGTATTTTTAAACCAGTTTCAAGACCAGATTTAATATAATGGACTCAGATATCAACATATATTATTTATAGCATTTCTACAGCTATCTACAGTTAGAATTTAGTATTGCATACATTGATATAAAAAAAACCCAAGATCCCAAACCCAAACACAATCAGTGTCTCAAAAACGTCGTCCAAACATGAACGCACAATTTTAAACTTTGCGCTCATTCCAAATAGAATCACGTCGGTCGCGACACCGTCAATTTTATTTCTTTTTCATTTCATTGCTTTGTAAAAACAATGATAAATCTTACGCATAAGGTTGGATATGCAGACATATATTTTTTCCATATCTATAACGACTGAAATGAAATTAGCGACACTTTTGAGTGTCAATTTTATTCGGGACTGTGCATCTTCGGTTTTTTATATCAATGATTGCATATTTTATAATTTTCTCTTCTTGTTTTCTATTGGGATACTAAAGTTCTATTGGCTCCGTTTAAGCTCGGGCCCCTTTTGAAGAATAGATAATATGCTGTTTTACCGGGCAGTTCGTAAAAAGAATTCGATGGGTGATATGTATCACTGCCATCGTGACTACTAGGTGTTAAGCCTACTAGATGCGGAATGTTCTGCAACTTACCTTTTGCTACCGCAATAGCGTCAATGTTATTAAAAAAATTGGTACAAATAATTGAAGAAAAATTAAGAAGGAGAGAGAGTGGGGGGGGATAGGGATAGATGGGATTAGGACACCTGATGGTAGTCTGAACTTAAAATTATTTAATATATTAGATATGTTAAGCTACTGCAGTGCATGCCCTAGCAGATATCTGCAACAAGTCGGAACAGAACGTCGTATTACAATTTAATCTAGAAAATTGTGAGATTTCCTGCAATCTAGATTAGTTGACCTTTAAGAACGTAGAGATGAAGTTTGTAGTAAAATTGTAATGCTACCGCTTTTATCAAATAAAAAAAAATCTCTTGCGAGGACACCGCAAAGTACTGGTGATGTTTTTTTATAGAAGAGGGGACAAACGGACAAGAGGCTCACCTGATGGTAAATAATTACCGCCGCTCATAGACAACTACATTACCTGAGTTCTTGTAATTGCGTTGCCGGCCTATTAAGAATGAGTAAGCTCTTTTCTTATTACTGCAACATATATTATTACTTTTTGGGGAAACACCATTATGCTAGACCCTAAGACCTCCTGGAGAATCGTGTCTTAATATTTTAAAATTATTAACTTTGTTTTCTCTTGTTTAAGGTGTGCAAGAGGTGACTACGTGAAAGTGTATTGGGAAGTACAAGGTCCAGGTCCACCTGGGTCAATTAACGAGCGTTCAGCTTGGGCCAGAGAGTTGTGCGGGCTCAGAGCTGATGTACCTCCAGCGTTATACTCTCCTGGTCCAGCTTTAGTTCTGGAGTTTCACACTAGTTCTCAACAAACCAATTCCACCGGTTTCCTGGGGACTTACAGCTTTATTGATAGAAGTAAGTGATATTTGTAAGTTTTTATACCTGTCTTTAAAGTAAGTGAATTATTTATTGTTTCTAATTCATTCATTAATTGAAGTATTGCGTATTATATGACTTAAACAAAAATTCATTTTACTACTGATTGCTGAAAATAACATCGATATTAATCATAATAAACTGATCTTAATCAATATTGGTATGTTTTTGATTTGTGGTTACGTCTTCTATCTGATAAAAATTAAATAGTCGATAACTTTATCGCAGTTCCGTTTCTACCCTAGAGACACAAAAGATATGTCCCATATATATGACGAGGACAACTACATTAAAGTAAAATACCATTCCAAAACAGGAAGCTAAAACATCAACACAAATTAACGTGTCAATGGACAGAATTTGACAGCAATTGTTTAATAATTTTAACATTCGACATCTTAGTGATTCTAAGATGTGAGATGTCAAAATTATTAAACAATTTGACATTTAACAAAAAAAAAACTTTTTAAAATAAAAAACCCTCGTTTAAGACAAGCAATATAAAATCTGTTTAAGTAAACGTTGTAAAAACTAAGGCGTATTAAAATTAGTGACCACAGCATACGCTAACAACAAAATGGTGACAATTATTGGCAACAAACACGTTCCTATGCCTAAAACCGGTTTACATTTGGCAAATAACTTTTAAAGAATGCATATAATATAAATACAATTAAAATTTAAGAAAATACCCTCGACACATTCCTTTATCACCATCTTCTTGCTTGAGACCTGCCTGTCTTTGCATAATTTGCAGAATAATACATAAAAAGAGCATAATCCTGCAGCCCATCAAGTCATAGTTTCCATGTCACTGCAACATCATTGAAGTAACAGAATACCGAATTTCATATTGATCAGACTTACACCAGTTGCTTTAATCATTTAATCAAGTAGAATATAGAATTGATCTTAAAACGGCTGTACCTACTTGTTCTGATAAAACATTAAGAACCACCGCTAGATAATCAGTTTTAATATAATTAAAAAAAACTGAATCCAAATTGGTTTAAAAGCTATGGTGCCACAGACAGACACACTTATACAGACTTATACATACACACACACACACACACACACACACAAAATATATGACTCCTTTTTTGCGTGGGAGTTAAAAATAAATATGAAGGCGCACATTCTCTTGCAAGTATGTAGTTGTTTGTTTTGTTGTAAACTCAACCGAACCGAACCTCTAAGATGTATCATTCACCATCACGATTATCACGAATCACCGTTCTGTCCGCTAGGTAAAATTGATGGCGATAGCTATGGCCACATTTTTTAACGTTAATGGAAAGCAAACAAATGAATGGCTCTGATATGAAAAGGTAATTTGGACCTCTGATCACAAAACCTGTAGAGAATGCATAGCCTTACTCGTGCATACTACCGTCTATATACCGTCGATGTTACAATCACAATCGGAACACGACAGTCACATGTGTCAACGTCAAGAAGACAGAAGCAAGTCAGGCATTGATAACGAACACGAGCGTGGTGTTGAAGAGCCTGCCACCAAGTAATAACGTTAATATGAAATCATTTAGTATATTCTGTACTTTCCATCAACAGTTGGTGAAATTCCATTGTTATTTGACACTATTATTATTGCACTTGTACTATAATTTCACTTCTAAGCATATAATTTTAATTTTGAATACATTACTCAACCGGTATCGCTTTCACAAATACGTTTAGACTTAGTTTGCCCTTTTGAAGCTACTTGCCTGAAAGAAAGATGGTCTATCTTTCATATGAATTTGTATGGACACAAATAAAAATAAGAGACGATACAGATCACTCTTCAAATGAAGCGTCTGTATCTTGTCACCTAGCTCACCCGTCCCCGCCAAATCCGTCGTGAACCAGAACATTTTATTGACAACTTCAAAGCGAATGTATTTATAAGTAAAACTGTATAATTTTCTTTATAATATTTACTTTTATAGTTTAAAATTTGATGATTATATTAAATTACTAACGCTGACTGCGAAGTGCTTCTAATAATTGTAGTTTCTTAAAATTTTAATAACTTTAGATTGTATGAATATATCTCGCTGATTTTTGATGTGGAAAATTGTAACTAAAATAATTAATCGATTTTTATTCAGTAGTTTTTGCGTGATAACGGTCAAATGCTGACCTCTACCGTTTTTACGGTTCCGAAGTAAACTAGGAACCCTTATAATTTCACTATATCCGTCCGTCCGTCCATCCATTCGTCTATCCGTCCGCACTCTAGCTCAGAGATCTTTAGTACTAGAAAGCTGTAATTTGACAAGAATATACATACTAGTCACGGTAATAAAGCTGTAAAATATTTTTTAGGGAGCCTTTATACATGTAAAGTAGAGATGTTATTTTTTTCTCATATACCTCATAGTATGGGGCATAGGATTTAAAAAATATTGTATGTTTGTGAGATCAACTTTTTGATTAAGGAACTCGTTTGTGAAATATTAAGCTTTAAAGTGCTAATTTTTGTTGGAATCAAGTGCCCCCCTCCCTCTGCCAGCTAAACTGTTGGTTTTGGGGGTGGGCAAAAATTTACTGTAGTAGTAAATATATTGAAGTTAAAAGGAAAACAATCACGGCTGAGAATGCTTTCAAAGGTTTTGAGTAATAGTTGACCAACATGTAAAAGGACATAAACCACGTTGTATAGACCTTTGGGCTAAATACGGACAGTAAAACCAGGAATTGGTTTTAGTTATTTTAGGTAGCTTGAACTATTGCGATAATATTTGTATACATATTTTTGTGTACAACATTACACTTTTTTTATTAATATTTATTAGAATATTGAACTTTATACACATCAATCACTTTGTAAGTAACATTTCTTAAACGTTGATAGTAAAATACCCATCTCTATTATAATAGGTGACAATTAACACAAGTACTTAAGTATTACAATAATTTCTTCCTTGAGTAATGTTAGATTCACAATTGATGCAATACACTGATTTGTGTAAAATCGTATCCATCTAAGTAGTCATTAGTTTTCGTAAGTCACAACGGGTGCAGTGTCTCGGGCATACGGGACTCGTCAAAAAAGGCATTATAAAAAATCACCAGGAAAATCTAGTAATAAAAAGGACACCGAAAACAGTAAAAACATACACAAGCGCATGTATCTAAGTGAAAATATAACAATTTAAAAATTGACATTTGATAGCCGTCAACAATTAAAAATGTTGTCATTGTAAAAAAATTCAAACTCGATTCCAGTAATCGAGAAAAAATATTTTATAATAGTTACATACTTCGTGTTGATATTTCAGTAATATATAATAAGTAACGGTATAAAAGACGTTTATTTAATGATAACTATTATAATTGCAGTGTTTCAGTATTTATGTTATACTAATTTCGAATGAATGTTTTCTTAATTAAGCAATATGTTTTTTTTCAAATGTTACATACTGTATATTATAGGTAAAATGGTATGTGCTGTCTATACATTTTAATCCAGTTTCTACTTACAGGTTCCAGCTACTTTTATTTTTTTTATTAATAAAATATTAATTTAATTGCTTTAAAATTAATATTTTACTTATTTGTATGTAACAGCTACTAGCTATTGTTAGATACTAGTAAATAAGTAACATACTAATTTACTTGTAGTTGACAGCAGCTAGAAGCATTAAGTAGAAAATAACTTTTTTGCGTTATCGCAAAAAACGTTTAATATGTTGCAACCGGTAAATGTCGTTCAAATTCAGAAATACCTCTCCAACAAACGAATATTATAAAAATCTTGATTAGAAATAATATTAACAGTACAGTCTAAGTAGAATATTAGTTAAAACCTAAGAAATAGGACAAAATTATAAGACGTCATGAAAATCGATTACTGATTGATAAATCGATTTTAATTTATGAACTAAAAGTTTAGCTAGCAACATTGGCAAATAGAATGGTAGTCTATACACATTACTATTTTGATGAATATCAGTTTATGTCCTTTAAAATAATGATTTTTAATATAACATGTGGTCACTCCAAATTTAAGACAATATTTACAAAAAAATATATAACAATTTTTGGCAAATATTACTTTTTCATAGAGTTCGCTAAATAGCCCATAATGGCTTTACTTGGGGAAATTTGTATAGTGAACCTTTGGTACATACGTATTATATCTGTTATTAACTTTCAATAGGTTCATAGTATAAAACAATAAAACTCTCTTCTTAGTCCACATTAATTTTATGTACAACTGCAGAACCCTACATTGTGCGTGGCCGGACTCGCAATTTTGCTATTATATTTCTAAAAACAGATAGGTAACTAAATAAAAATGTTCAAGCAAACTTCATAGTCGAGTTGCACTAGGTAATCATCCGTAATCAATAAACGACATTTTGTCCAATATAATAATTGATAGTCCTTCTGGAAATTGGTCAACTAGCAAAATAAAAAAAATAATTGCAAAAAACATTTTCAAAAGTTCCATCATATTTCTCTAAAGAAATATAAAAATATTCTCAAAAAATCTGATTGATTATTTATTAAGTATAATATTATAATAATTCATTTAACTGTTTTATGACACGTAACAAAGCAAACGCTATTAATCTTAGCAGTGTATCTGTTAATTATTTTCGAGCGGGTATGTCTATTTAATCTATATTAATATTATAAATGTGAAAGTTTGGATGTTTGGGTGTTTGGATAGATGGATGAAGAAGGATATTTCCTACTCAATCACGCAAAAACTACTGAACAGATTTAAATGAAATTTGGCACACAATTGATGACCTGGAATAGCACATAGGCTACTTTTTATCCCGGAAAAATTAAGAGATCCCGCGGGATTCACCAAAAACTTTTATAATGCAGCGGACTGCAGGCTGCAGCTAGTAAATTAATAAATATGTGCCGCCGCCTTTGATTATTCTTACAGGAATGAATTATTTCTAAACGAATAATCTATACATATAATAAAATCGTAGGAAAGTCAAAACTGTACATTGAATATTTTTAAAAGAATACTTGGGGCGTGATCTACAATCGATATCGAAGCCATAAATATAGTTTTTAGAATTTTTGTCTGTTTGTCTGTTTGTCTGTATGTATGTCCGGGGTAAATTTAAAAAGTGCTGCATGGATTTACTTCAAATTTTGCATGAATATTACTAACAGGTCGGGTCAACATATAGGCTACATATTATCACCTAGCGGCCAGGTGCTATGCGGAGTAAACGAAGTCCGCGCGGACGAAGTCGCTGGCAACAGCTAGTAGTGAATATAATAAGTCGAAATAGTAGCTGCCTGAATAGTAGATCTTCATGAAAACATTTAATTTATATTTCATTTGGCTGATTGATCATTTTTGTTCTATTGACGTTTGGTGATCGCTGCTAACATTATCATATTATATTTTTTATAGCAGCATTAGGTATTTTTATGCAACATATATAAACACTGGTTTATGGATTTACTAAAGAATTTATAAAGAGCGACTAGCATAAACGTATTTTAATGTTAGTTCGTCGGCTGGGGCTGATTTTAGCCCTTAAATCAATTATTAACGCTTGCTATGGCTCCACCCTTTTTGTCTACGGATACATAATGAAATTTCCATTACACGAAGCTCCTAAGGCGGTAATGTTTCAAAAAATTCTTATTTCAATATAATTATGTCAAAAGTATAAGGGCATTACACTTGATTATTTATAATTCCAATGTCTGTTTTCATACATCCTTAGCCAAAGTTCAATTAATAAGTATACATAAATATATACATAAACATAATTAAATATATATAGGCGTGGAAATAAAATGTTTTTTTAACGTAAACTAATATATTTTTTTAATTAATCCACTCGTAATAACGAAGCTCAGTTTATGTCTGTTAATTTACATTTGAGGAAAAATGTTTGTTTCGTATTAAATACTGCAGCGTTTTGCTAACTTTTCCATATTTCAAATATACTTTATATGATTTTTCTGATTCTGCTTACTTTCCTTAATCAAAGTTCAATTAATAAGTATACATAAACATATACATAAACATAATTAAATATATATAAGCGTGGAAATAAAATGTTTCTCAAACGTAAACCAATATTTTTTAAATTAAGCCACTCGTAATAACGTAGCTTAGTTTATGTCCGTTAATTTACATTTGAAGCAAAATGTTTGTTTAGTATTAAATACTGCAGCGTTTTGCTAACTTTACCATATTTCAAATATACTTTATATGATTTCTCTGATTCCGCTTAATTCAATATAGCTTGTAAGCAATTACACTTACACTGTGTTGGTCTGGACCCTCTATGAGGAATAAACCATCTGCCTTTCTTCCAGGCAGATTGTAAAAAGGGAATGATTGGCTATACATATCACTAGTATCGTGACTACTAGATGGTAGAGTTCTGGAACGCAAAGTAGATGGCTCTCCTAATTGAAAGGGACAACCGTCGTCTATATACACCAAACAAGTTGCCCGTGCATTTTTATCCGTGCCGCGGAGTGTTAAGCAACAAGCATCATTTTACCGGCTACCTTACCCTCCAATCAAGCATTGGCGCTATTTCAGCTGGAACAGATAAGGCGGTGGTAGCAAGCCCAAACGAGAAATTGTAGAACTTTACCACACAGTAGTCATGATAGTATTGACTCATATATCCAATCGTTTACACAATTAAAAGTTGTTAGCTAAATACTCGTATTTCTATTATTAAAGAATTTGTTTCATTTTACCAAATATACTAGGGAGTCACAAAGTTGGAGTATGAAAACCACACCATGATATAAAAATGCTGCTCAGACGAGGGACTATCGACGGGGTACTTTTTGTCCATCAAAATAGATCCTTTATAAACTGTATCGAATAACACAAACAGAGGACTTAAAAGTACCCTGTACAAAAATCCCTCAATTAACCGAGGACACCGAAAGACTGATATGGACAAGTACAAGGAAATTCCTGAAAAAATAGAACTAACGTGACTAGGAGCAGCAAAGCACACCCTTCCGTCTGCGTCGAGCGCTCGAGAGTAATGTACGTATGCAAGACAACCGGACAACAAATGTTCGCACATCGTGTGCGTTGAGTCCGTGGCAAGTTTTCGGCGAACTTTTTTTCACGATTCAGGGATTTTTGTCCTCTACGGCCAAAAGTCCCTTGTCTGTGCAGGCCATAAAAGTTAAATTAATTTCCCGAATTATTTTCTTTGATAACTTGTTTACCTGTTTCTTTGATATCTTTTGCAAATAAAGTATTGTATATTCAAAAAAAAGCTCATTGACATTTCTCTTAAGTAATATACCCAAAAGTATATTTAAATCCTAAATAAAAAGACTAGAAATGACACCCTAAGCACAACAGCCGCCAAATGGGTTCATGCCAGCTGCCTCTTACCACTTGACTTGGCATCTGTCCGTTATTTCTCTCTTTGTGCTTAAAAGGATATCCCCCAGTAAATAACATTTTTTATTAAATCTATTAGGCTTACTTGGCAAGAAGTAAGTTTGAATTTAATTCCAAAATAAATTACTAAGTTCAAAGACACTATCAATTAATATTTTTTTCAATCTTAATTATCGTATAAGTTAACGGCTCTCTTGATAGAAAGAGACAATCATCGCCTATAACCACCAAAGATGTCAATATTGCGTTGCTATTATTGCTATATATATTTGCTATACATTTTTTGCATATGCATTTTACATCCCAACAAAATAGGCAAATTTTTTACTTGTGATATGAATCTTAGCCATCCATACTAATAAATAGAAATACATTTTTTAATACTGAAATATATTTAATGAATACACAAACCCAGATATACAAATATTTGATTGAGATTACAAACACTTGTTTCTGCATGGACGCGGTTAAAAACGAATAAGAATTAATGTCGTCAAATTTGTCATGATCTTAGATATTATATAGTTTTACAACTGATTTAGTGTATGTAATGTTTATTTTTATCAATTTAGGGCGGCTTGCGCTAAAATGCTTAAATCATTTTAAGTTTTTTTTTATATCATAAAATAGCAAACAAGCAGATGGGTCTCCTGATGGAAAGAGTCAACCATCGCTTATAGACACCAAAGATGTTAATGGTGCGTTGCTATCTTGTGGCGAGGTCTAATGCCACATGCATAAGTTTACCGGCTACCTTACCCTCCAAACCGGAACACGACAGCGACAAGCACTGACGTTATTGCGGCAGGAATAGGTAAGGCGGTGGTACCGACCCGAGCGAGACAATGCAGAACTCTACCACCTAGTAGCCACGATGTTAGTGACTCGATAGCCAATCGGTCGCCTTCTACGACCTGCCTGGCAGAACGGCAGTTGGCCTATTCTTCAAAGGAGGCCGGGACCAACACGGCGAACTACTAAGTACGTCAATAAATACGTTTAAAGTGACAGCTTTTAAGGCGTTTTGACATTTGCTAAACACTTAAGGGACTAAATGAATTTAAACATTTTGGTGCAAGCTGCCCTTAATCTATTTTTAATGCACTTTATTTAAAATAAAATATTTATTTTAAATAAAGTACTTTATTTAAAATATTATATTTGTATTAATTAAACTAAATAAGGCTAAAGTCTGAAAACAGACTATTACGTAGATGATGCGAGTTGAAAGTCTACCAGACTTTCAACAACAGAGTGTTTTTTCATTATGCAAGCCTCATCATATATTCATCAATATTCCAGGAAACATAGGAAACATGTTTGGTCTTATGAATAACTCGGTTTCGATAAGCTAAATTGCATTGACTACGCAAATACGATCAACATGGGAAATACTGAAACCTATGTAACGTATGCTATTAATTCGATGGAGATGTTATTATTGATTCAGTGTTGCCGCATTTACAACCAGATGTACTGCAAGATTGATCTGCATGTAACAAAGACTACTATTCAAATCAGAGGTAGATTAAGTATCAGTTTAATTTAAATCTTGTAGTTTTTGGTAATAAATGCAATGCAATGGTGATTTTAATCATGCATTTATAGTAAATTTAAGACCGCTAAAGGGCCTATTACTAAGACTGTGCTATCCGGCTGTCCGTGTGTCCATCTGTCCGTCTATCCGTCTGTACGTCTGTCCGTCTGTCCGTCTGTCCGTCAGTCCGTCTGTCCGTCTGTCCGTCTGTCCGTCTGTCCGTCTGTCCGTCTGTCCGTCTGTCCGTCTGTCCGTCTGTCCGTCTGTCCGTCTGTCCGTCTGTCCGTCTGTCCGTCTGTCCGTCTGTCCGTCTGTCCGTCTGTCCGTCTGTCCGTCTGTCCGTCTGTCCGTCAGTCCGTCTGTCCGTCTGTCCGTCTGTCCGTCTGTCCGTCTGTCCGTCTGTCCGTCTGTCCGTCTGACCGTCTGTCCGTCTGTCCGTCTGTCCGGCTGTCCGTCTGTCCGTCTGTCCGTCTGTCCGTCTGTCCGTCTGTCCGTCTGTCCGTCTGTCCGTCTGTCCGTCTGTCCGTCTGTCCGTCTGTCCGTCTGTCCGTCTGTCCGTCAGTCCGTCAGTCCGTCTGTCCGTCTGTCCGCCTGTCCGTCTGTCCGCCTGTCCGTCTGTCCGTCTGTCCGTCTGTCCGTCTGTCCGTCTGTCCGTCTGTCCGTCTGTCCGTCTGTCCGTCTGTCCGTCTGTCCGTCTGTCCGTCTGTCCGTCTGTCCGTCTGTCCGTCTGTCCGTCTGTCCGTCTGTCCGTCTGTCCGTCTGTCCGTCTGTCCGTCTGTCCGTCTGTCCGTCTGTCCGTCTGTCCGTCTGTCCGTCTGTCCGTCTGTCCGTCTGTCCGTCTGTCCGTCTGTCCGTCTGTCCGTCTGTCCGTCTGTCCGTCTGTCCGTCTGTCCGTCTGTCCGTCTGTCCGTCTGTCCTTCTGTCCGTCTGTCCGTCTGTCCGTCTCTCCGTCTGTCCGTCTGTCCGTCTGTCCTTCTGTCCGTCTGTCCGTCTGTCCTTCTGTCCGTCTGTCCGTCTGTCCGTCTGTCCGTCTGTCCGTCTGTCCGTCTGTCCGTCTGTCCTTCTGTCCGTCTGTCCGTCTGTCCTTCTGTCCGTCTGTCCGTCTGTCCGTCTGATATAAAACAGGACATTAATTATTTCATTTATATGTTGTTGAATAATGAATTCAATTGAAATATCTTTCATTTTATTACTTTCATTTTTTTATTTGATTCGACATATACATCGTGTTGTATTTAACTGGTTTAATTATTCAAAGTTTTTCTTGTGCAGATTGCTCAAGGAAAAAATTTATTGACCTTTGTACGAGGTAGCTCATAAGAAATGAGCCCAAGGTGAAGCCTTTGTCACTGCAATAACGACCAATCAGTAGTAAAGTGCTGCGAGGTCTTGGCTGATTTGCTACCAAAAAGTTTGTTTGTCCTGCCACAAATGCGTCATTTCTTGTCACTCTTGTGTCCAGGTTTTGAGGTTAAGGTATACCATTACTGTGACTAGGGATTGAGGCACCAGGCATTATCCACTTCTGCACTACCGATATCAAATAAATAGTTTCATTGTAGTGAACTATAAAAACTGTTACAATTTACTCGAAACTTGTAGTTTGTAACTCTCCGCCAGATGAATGCACTAGTAATCGGAGTTTATATGCGAACATGGGCGTACCCAGGTTCTGGGCCAGGGGGTAACCGTAACATTTTAAGACTATATTTTTATCCTTTTATATTTTTAGCTACAACAGTAGATAGTAGAGAGGTAAACAAATTCAAGGGGGGCAGCTGCCCCTCCCTGACCCCCCCCCCCCCCCCCATCGGTACGCCTATATATGCAAAGATTATCACTTTCTATCAGAAGTTTGTTATTTTTAATATTTTCTATATATTGTTTTTTTTTTACCTCATAGATTAATTTTTAATTTATGATGTTAATATGACAATAATCCAAATTCTCATTAAAAAGCAAGAATTTGTTTTGTTTAATTTTACTAAATGTTTAAGAACCGAATTAAAATATTCAATTATGTATTTTGAATTGATAAGAATATAAATGGATCTAGTTAAAACACTAGGAAATATTTATATTAATAATAAATATCGCTGGACAAATAACACGGATTTATTTAACCTCCAAGTAAATAAATGATTTGCTTATGTTATGGGTGTTGGTGAATGATACTAATACATAGGAATACATATATACATACTATGACATAATAAACACCCAAACAGAAAAACAAACATCTATGCTCATCACACAAATAATTTGTCCCTGTTGGGAATCGAACTCGAGAGATTGATTCGTTGTTAGTTTCGCTAACCACTCGACCGACGTGACGGATGGGCCAATATTTATTCCTACCAGTTAAAATGGCATGAAATCCATAATATTAGTATATGCCTCCAAATAACCATAAGTTAGTCACTACCCCCTTTTTACATAAATATGAAGTAGGTTTGTTAGGTGGCATTTAGGTTTGGTAAATACTGTTGTACCTGGTTTGTGCCTAGGGAAAGGGCTCTCTAATATAGAGCTGAACCTACAAATGTAAATTACACTGCACTTGACATATACCACGTGGATACCACTTTATGACAGGTAATGTATAAACGGTAATGCTAATTTTCCGTAAGCAACGCGCATGTACTTTACGGTTCTTTAACTACATTAGGCAATTGCAACGATAACAATAATAATGGGATTTCTTGTCGATATTATTGCATACGGAATATAATACGGAAAACTTACATCATCCAGATTGAAATTTAATTATAACCAAAAGCTGAGACAGTGAAATGTAATTAACATCGATTCGCTTTACCAGCAATATTTTGTTACGATGAATCCGTGTTTAAGAGCAAGGCTTCTCGGGTATTGAGCATATTGCTCAATTAGTATGCCATTACCCCGTTATTGGGGTAATTCCTAACTGTGTGCTAAGAACATAACGTGCGGGTGCCTATTCAGTTCACGCAATATTGTGGTATGTTAGTTAGCGTTAAACCTAACGTCCTAATAATTGAGTTACGTTAAATTAGTTTCCTCATTAGGTGGGCTGGTAATTTATACTTATAAGGCCGTTCTTATGATGTCCTTTATTAATCAATTTGAAATAAAATAGGACCATCATAGTATATGATTATATAGAGGAATTGAGGATACAGAAAGTTATTGATCAAACATTTCGGATCAAACAAATTGGACATGTAAGAAAAATAACGGATGAAAGGTTAACGAAACAAATACAATGTGAATTTGGAATTATATAGGTACCGGGTAAGAAAAAGACTGACTTTTTAAATATATATTTTATAGATTATGATATAGCAAACAAGCAGATGGCTCTACTGATGGAAAAAAAACCCATCGCCTATAGACACCAAAGACGGTAAAGGATAATTCATGTGGTAGGATGGTAATTCTTCTTGCATAAGTCTGCCAGCTACCTAACCTCCAAACTGGAACATTATCTTTGAATATGCCGTTGTCGACAAGCATCGGCGCTATTGCGACAGGAAAGAAAAAGCGGTGACACATATACTCGGGCTAGATATACTATGTCAATTCCGAAAACTGAAAAACGAGATTGACAAGCATTGACGCTGATACATCAGGACTAAGTAAGGCAATAACTCCAATCCAAGCTAGTCGTTAAAAATATCTCACTTAGGAGTCAAGATCAAAAAGTCGTTACTCGCAATTTATTAGCTGCTGGACGTATGTTCTATTATCCTCTTAGAGCAGTCTGAGAGGCTTTAACTAAATTAAAGATTTTTATATAATTAAATAGCAAAAAACAAATTTCTCTGCTGATGGAAAGAAACAAGCATCCCCTATAAACACCGAAAATGGTAATGATGCGTTGGTAAGGCGGGGTGCTAACGCTATATGCATAAATTTACCGGCTACCTTACCTTCCATATCGGAACACGACAGAGACAAGCAATGACGCTATTGCGGCAGGTATAGGTAAGGCGGTGATACCAGACCCAGGCGGGACATTTCAAAACTCTACAATCTACCAGCTGAATGGTCGTGACGCGTATAGCCAATCATTCGCAACAATCTAACAGAGCAACGCGGAAAGGGGGATGGCTTTAAAGATTAGACCATCTGTCTTCTTACTAGAAAGTTTGTAGAAGGCAAACGATTTACCTAATTCTTAACATCGTGACTACTTGCGGTAAATTTATGCAACGTCTCTTCCAGGTTTGGTACCACCTCCTTAATTTTTCAAACCGTAACACGAGCCTTAATGCTTGTCACTGCCATGTTTCATTTTTGGCGATAACTTTTTTTATAGATATTTTTTTTATAGATAGATAGGTTTTTTATATCATAAAATAGCAAACAAGCAGATAGGTCTCCTGATGGAGTCAGAGGTCACCTATAGACACCTATAGACACCAAAGGTATTAATGGTTTGTAGCTATCTTGTGGCGAGGTCTAATGCCACATGCATAAGTTTACCGGCTACCTTACCCTCCAAACCGGAACACGACAGTGACAAGCACTGACGCTGTTGCGGCAGGAATGGTAGGGCGGTGATATCAGACCCGGGCGAGACGATGCAGAACTCTACCACCTAGTAGCCACGATGGTAGTGATTCGAATAGCCAATCGGTCGCCTTTTACCACCTGCCAGGCAGACCGGCAGTTGGTATATTCTTCAAAGGACCCCGGGACCAACACGGGGAAATAAACTTATATATATGGAGCATTACCGCCATATGAATGACGACGTTCTATTAAAATTTTTAATGTCTAAAGGCGATGGTAATCAGTTTTCATCACGAGAGCCATCTGCTTATTATGACGATGCAAAAAACCGAGTTATTCCATATTCATCCTATGACGTCTCATCCTACTCATTATTTTTTCCTTACTCAACATAGGTATGTTCCTTGCTCAACCCACAACAAAAAAAAAATTAAGTTCTTTATTTACTCCAAAAACGTTCCTATTTCAACCTAATACATTAATTCTTTAAAAATATAAGAGTCTTATGTACACGGTCGGAATAACAAATATTTTTTTTTGGAAATTTAAGCTCAGTTAACTATTTCGTTAAGGTCGTTCAGAAAAATAAAACTATAGGAATTCTGATAAAATAATATGCTTATTTAAAAAACATGTTTTTTTTTCACAAAAAAGCGCAAATCAAATGTAAATATAACAAATTTAAAAAAGCTGAACGATTAATATATATAAAATTAACTTAAATAAAAAATGCACGAGATACCTTCCGCTTGTCAGTTATTAGTAAAATGATAAAATCCAATTCCCAACATAGTTAAAACAAGTAAAACTGGTTTAAGGGTGATAAATACGGGGCAAATGGATACAAGATAAATCTGTCTCTTGCTAAAAAAGAACTCAATCTCTTTCACTTTTGGATACAGGCGACAGTTAAAAAATACCACGTGGTGACTCACAATAGGTTCAAATGAAACAGGTCTCATTATTTTTTCTTACGTTTTACAATTGTTTATTGCAAGTGCTGAATCTATTGATACTCATACTATACTTTCTAAAAAAATGTTAAACATTGTTTTGCTATCATACTTTTTTGAAATATTCATCTTGGGATGAGTAACGACTGCATTTAGGTTGAATTTAGAAAATATTCTAACATTATTTTATAGGTTGAGCCAGAAATACTAGTTTAGGATGAGTGAAGAAATAGGATGAGACGTCATAGGGTGAATACGGAACAACTCAAAAAAACGTATGCTGTGCTATAAAGGAATTTAGAGCAACACGTTAGAATAGAAATTTACTATATTATTAAATGCAGCTCACGTCTTATTAAACACTATACCATATACCGTGATCAATTCCCAAAAGTCATAAAAAGAAATAATAACTCAGGTTTTCGTGCCGACGGATATTGCCTTACAATTCAGTCATTTTGTACTGCGCTATAAATTTTATTGGACAACTTCGGTTAACTCATATCCGTTCTCTGAAACGAGCGAAGTGTTTATTACTTTAACGCTTTAATCTTTTATAGAATTTTCACAACACGTGATTTTCTATTTTTAATATTCAAAGTTCGTTCAGGAACTAGAAACGGTTATAAAATTAAAATGATACTAATAGTTACTGTAATCATATAAGTTTATTTGTAATTAAGTAAGAAGAATAAAAAAATGAATAAATATATTTAATGTTAAGTAAAGAAATTTTTTTTTTGTAATAAACAATAGAATAAAACTAGAACCTAAATCATGTACATGTACTTTTATTTCACTATAATATGTATAGATTAATTATTTTAAATTAATCGACCAGTTTCGCTTTTTAAAGCATCTTCAGGACGTAATAATATTCTTTAAATTATTCCTATAAACGTAATGACCAATGGTCCTACAATAGTATGATATGTCTAATTATTATATCGGTTACAAACACAGAACACATATTATGTGGTTACAAATAGTTATCAAAGAGTATGTAATGTATTTATAGTTACTATTATGAATGTCAGATGTTACTTGTTAGTAATGATGCTAATATATAGAAATACCTAATATATATTTACTGTTACATACACCCAAACCCAGGAATACACGCAAGCTGGCAAGGCAAGATAACTTTAAAATATACCGAATTTCTTCGTCACATACGTTCATTTACGCTTATTTTGCTTGCTTGAAAAACAATTGAAAAATGGTGGGAACTACTTTTTTATATTTATTGCATCTTCAGAACGACACATTTCATGGCATGGTATTAAAACCAGCCCGTTACATTCAGTACAGCCAAAGAGGTTTGATTACTAATGATTCATTCAAATTACGAAAATACTTGTGCCATATTTATATACTAGCTGTGCCCGCGACTTCGTTCGCGTGGAAAAAATTCTAAAATAAAAACCCGCATAGTTCCCGTTCCCGTGGGATTTCCGGGATAAGGACTATCCTTTGTCCTTTCTTGGGTCTCAAACTATATTTGTACCAAATTTTATCCAAATCGGTTCAGTGGTTTGGCCGTGAAAGCGTAACAGACAGACAGACAGACAGACAGAGTTACTTTCGCATTTATAATATTAGTATGGAAGTATGGATAGTATGGATTAAGATATTACACTCGTATTAACATATATTGTTACCATATTGTTACAATGTTATCTAAATAATTATACAAAAATTTACACTAGAATATATTAATTGTAATTTTTTTATTACTTTTCAATTGGAAAAACTTTAAAAACAACAAAGAAAAATATCGACACGCAGAGATTGAACCTGTGATTGTCTCCATAAAGCCGGGACGCTCTTCCACTGAGCTAGTGTCGACAGGCTCGACGTGGCGAAATTCTTCTTTGTTGTATGATCGATTACGTCGATTTTTCTTTTTTTTTCAATTGTCTATCTATATATTATATAATAATAGTATATATATAAAAAAAGTAATTTCCGACGGGGATAAACATTTGTGTGATGATCATAGATGTTTGTGTTTTTAGGTTTGGTTTTTTATTATGTTAGCGACCCTGACTACGCAAACGACGGGGCTTGGGTTCGATCTCCGACGGGGACAAGCATTTGTGTGATGAGCATAAATGTTTTATTGCCGGGTTTGGGAGTTTATTAAATATATTCTAGTATTTATATATGTATTTCTATGTGTTGTATCGTTGACTAACACCCATGACACAAGCAAATAATTTGCTTACTTTGGGGTATGATCAGTAAGTGTAATTTGTCCCGTGAATATTTATTTATTTATATCTTTACAAATAAATAAAATTCGAGTGTCTGTTTGTAATATTAAAATAACCGCTTTTTACTAAATGCATATGGATGTATACACGGTACATATACCAAAATATTTTTTTACAATTTTTGTCTGCCTGTCTATCTGTCTGTGTGTTTGTTCCGACAAATCTCTGGAATGCTGGACCGATTTTGAAGAGACTTTCACTAACAGATAGCTGATGTGATAGGGAGTAACTTAGGCTTATTTTTTTGAATTTTTTTCCACGCGGACAAAGTCGCGGGCTCAGCTAGTTTATATACAAAAGTGACTGACTGATATATCAACGCACAGGCCAAACACTTAGGGCTAGAAACTTGAAATTTTGCACACGTATTTCTCTTATAATGTAAGCATCCATTAAGGTAGGATTTTTCAAAATTCAATCCCGAAGGGAATGAATATGGGATAAATGTTTGTATGAAACTTTTTATTTTCTGGACATATTTGCATGAGATTTCGTATGAATTGAGTACAAAAAAATGAATAAATAATGAAAGGAAGTAGCTTATAAAGAAAGGTTAAATAATAATGATAAAATAATTTTTAGATCAGTCTAGTAGTTTTTGAGCTTATTTGTCACAAACATTCAGAAATATGATCGTTTTCTCTTTACAATTTGAAGTGTAGTTTTTTCAATTGTGAAGAAAGAAGAAAGAAAGAAAATATTTATTTGCAAAAATATGGGTGTTACAAGTTGTTATAAAATAAATTAAGTTACCAACATATTCTACCATTATATGGTGTGCAAATATTTAAAAAAAAATTATCATTATATAATATTACATTTAAAACATTCTTTCGGTTATTTAGAATTACTACCGGATCGGAACGCGGCCACACACTGAGAAGATCCGGCGGAAGAAACTCAGCGGGCTGGTCTTTTTTCTTTGTTTTATGTACTTGTTATAAATGTACAATGATGATTTCATATTACAAAAGTTATTTTTATAATTACAAGTTTCATATTTTGTGCAATTTTTTTATTATAATATAATATAATATTTTTTTTATAATTTACAATATGTTCACTGTTTACAAAGTTTTACTAGGTACATTGAAATTTTTTAAGGACAATTCAACAAACTTATATTTCTATCCATTAATATTTAATTTTATCGGCTAAAAATTCTTTAACATCATAATAAGTTTTATCTAACAGCAAATAAAACAGCTTTTTGCAAAATTTATTTATATGTAATGATTAGGTAGGTAATATGCATGTTAACAGTTAAAACAGCAAAGCTTTTTATAATTTAATTTAGCCACGGACATAAAATTATTTTAGTTTTAAATTTAATTCAATAGCATTAACATTTAAATGTTAAATAATGAATTCGTAACTGTCAATGGGTGCCAGTAAATTGGCAACATTAGGATTAAACACGTCAAAATATATGCACCTCTGTTGTTCGTGTATAACTAGTTGGTTGATTAAAGTAGTATCCGGACTATGCAACTGATGGGCACAGGTTCAATTTCCGACAGGGATTTGGACGGAATATTTGCACCTTAGGGTTTAGGTTGTTTTTTATCTCTACATATTAATTAAATTGAAGTGTCTGTAATTTCAAAAAACTAGGGTTTTTCAATAGCACTGTGTTATTTTTACGATACTAACACATAATCAACCAATTTTGTAATGTCTGACTTTTCGTTTGTCATTCTGCTTGTATAGGGTAATCTTTGGAATAGCTAGACCGATTTTGATGCAACTGTCATTGAATAATAGAGAAGTTTATAAGGCAGGACAAAGGCTACTTTTTACAGAAGTAAGCAAAAAGGAAGTGACGATTTTGGATCCCTCGATCGATGTCACGAATAAAAGCTAATATTAAATTAATATTTTTTTTTTATATAAGATAGCAAACAAGCAGCTGGGTCTCCTGATAGAAAGAGTCAACCATCGCCTATAGACACCAAAGGTGTCAAAAAAAGGTGCGTTGCTATCTTGTGGGAGGTCTAATGCCACATGCATAAGTTTACCGGCTAAATTACCCTCCAAACCGGATCACGACAGTGACAAGCACTGACACTATTGCAGCAGGTATATGTAAGGCAGTGGTACCAGACCCGGGCGAGACAATGCAGAGCTCTACACCTAGTAGCCACGTCAGTCCCGGTTATCGCTAAAAATAGTCGATAATCGTTAACCTGTCGGTAAATGTGGCGATGAGGATCACCAGTCACCACTTATCTCGCAAACCAACAACTGGTGAATCGCGGTGAGCTGGAAAGTCTATAGACGTTCGGTTTACTCTGCCTACTACACAAGGGATCCGGGCGTAATGGTACTTTTAATATTATAAACTGCGAAAGTAACTCTGTCTGTTTGTCTCTTCTCCACGCCTAAACCATTGAACTGATTTAGATGACAATTTGTACAAACTGATTCTATAATATAAACACTTGTACTGTTTCATAAATGTAATTTAATTTTTATTTATTACACTATTTATTTATGAGATGTAGGTTTGCTCTGCATCTTTTACCGTATTTATCATGGGGAGTGTTCCGACGAGTTGTTCGGACTAATTCCTGCTGCTAAATTCCACCATCGGACATCGCGTCAAAATTTAAAGTTCCATCCTCACCACCTCGATGTCTGGAAATCCACAACCGTGCGCTTTTGTCGACACGTTTTGCCTCGCACTACTCCTTTGTGGAATCAATTACACTCGGGGGTATTTCCGAATGGATACGACTTAGGGACCTTCAAGAAACGAGCTTATTCATTCATAAAGGCCGGCAACGCAGCTGCAATACCCCCGGTATTGCGGATGGGCGGCGGTGATCACTTACCATCAAGTGCATCATCTGCTCGTTTGCCCCCTCTACTATAAAAAAAACACAATCACTTTTAAATTTACAGCCAACCGCTTTCGCCTATTAAAGCATCATCAGGGCTTTCACATTATACTATTTTAAAACTTAAATATTTTACATACACAGCGACTTTAATACAAGTGTTTGTATTATAGAATCAATATGATGCAGTTTCAACTTGGTGAAACGACGAAAAGCCGACGATGGAAAGTATAAAATTAAATTTGTACAAAGTTAGTTTAAAACCAAAGAAAGGGCATAGGATAGATTTTATGCCGGAAATCCCACGGAAACGGGAACTATACGGATAATACCCTGGGACTTTTAGAATTGTTTCCACGCGGACGAAGTCGCGGGCACAGCTAGTACATAACAAAATGTTTATAAGTTTAATACTGTGTATAATTTATTTATGTCTTTAAAATGTGTATAATGATAGGTAAGTAGTACTTAAAAAAATTGTTAGAAAAAATAGTAAAGTGCGTGTCGGGCCACGCGCAATGTAGGGTTCCGAAGTTGCCCATCACGATAATGTGAACTAAGCAATGACGTGTATAATTATACACGTCATTGGGACTAAGATAGCTTTTATTGTTTCGTACTACGAACATACGTGAATGACGGTTATATGACGCACACTTCACCGCCTATAAAAACTTCTCCATAAAGATGGGCGATTGTGAATGACATTATTCGAATAATTCGATTATAGAAGTTATGCAAATTATTCAAATTCAAACGAATTTCACTAACTACATATATTCGAATAGCCGTAAGCTCATCTAAAAATACGCTCTATGCACTGAGAAAAAATGACTAGTTTAATGTGGCTAATTAAATCATCGAACTTAACGAAAATTACTAGCCTCTATTCAAATACTTGTATCTTTTATGCGCCTATATAAAATATTTTAATCGTAAAATCTGACTTGACTATTTCTATTAATCAAAACTAAAAATTTTTTTATTTTTTAACTCAGAAAACGGTCAATTTTGTATGCCAAAACGAATGAACTAGCATTTCGCAAATCAGTAACTATTCATTTATTAATCCTGGTGCCGCCGTATGCGGAGGTATATTATACCAAAATGCGACGGGGCTCGCTAGTCCTGAAAGAAAATATTTTTCAAAATTTTATATTACCACTTTGTTGTTGGATTTCTAATAATAAGAGTCTGAGCAATCGTGCGGACGGACGGACGGACGGACATAGCGAAACTATAAGGGTTCCTAGTTTGCTTCGGAACCCTAAAAACGACTAACAGATATAAATGGTTTTTTCAACAATAATACTTCGAGTATTGCTACATATCATTAATTTATTTGACAAACTATTGAGAAAAAAGCCAAATCAATCAGTTGTCGAGTTGTAAAAAGAGTTCAAAACCCTCATGTTAAAACTGCCATTGCTATTAACATTTCAGGGCAGACCAGTAGTTATTTTAACCCAACCTTCCCTACAGAAAGGCGCTAAAAAGATTATTAACCTTTATCGGTATGATAAAGATTAATAATCTTCCAACTTTGTATCATCAACCATAATATCATCAACCATATTATGGTTGATGATACAAAGTTGGAAGCTCTACTTTAGTAATAAAAGCCTCAGAGTTAAGCAGCAGACGACAAACATACGTTATCGTAAGAGAGGTATCGGACTGCATCTGATCAGAATCCAATAAAGTACCTACTGAAAAACTCGGGCCGAAATCCGAATATTGCATTTCGCACAATTTCTGCTTCGAATGCCTGAAAAAATGAATCTAGACACAAGTAAGCAATCCATATCAAGGCAATTTCATTTCTACGCAGTACAGCATCTGAGCATTTACAACTTTTATTGTGACATAAACTTTTTTTAACACGTTATTGTGCGTTCTCAAGCAATTAGTATTTCTTACTATGGCAACTTCGATCCGTCAATATTCCGCTCCGAATGACTCGAACTGACATGACTCGAACTTTTTTTTATTTTTTTTATTTTAATACTTTATTGTACACTTATTCAAGAATACACACTTAAAAGGATAACAAAATTGCACAAAAGGTGAGCTTATCTCTACTGGCGGAGATTTCTTCCAGCTAACCCGAAATGTGGAGTATGGATTAATAAATGGGAAGGCATAGTGCACAACAAATAAAATAATACATAGATGTGTTTGCACTCATACACATACACTAAACATATTTATACATGAACCACATACATAATATTAAAGGAAATCACACAATATAACTTAGCAGTAAAACTATTAAAATCAAGAAAGTGTCAGATAATATTCTTTTAGACGTTTTTTAAAAACTGGTAGTGAAGGGCTAGAGCGTATGCATGGAGGAAGCGAATTCCATAGCTTAGCTGCATACACCGTAAAAGACCGTGAATAGGTCTGGGAGTGAGATACAGGAAATTTAAGAATGGTACTAAGGTTGGAACGACATGGAGAATCGGATGAATGTAAAAAGGCAAAACGATCGCGAAGATAGTTAGGCGCAGCTGGATTGTATAGAATATTAAAAAGAAAACATATCCTTATGAGTATTCCTGCGAAGACGGATAGGTAACCACTTGAGTTGGGCTCTGAAAGCTGAAATATGATCAAATTTTCGAAGACCGAAGATAAACCGGATACATGAATTTTGGAGCCTCTCAAGTTTATTCAAAAGCACTTCAGTAGCATCGAGGAAACATGTATCTGCGTAATCTAGTATAGGAAGGATAAGGGCCTGCACTAGTGAAATTTTAGTTTTTATAGGTAGGAAATTTTTTAACAAATTTAGAGAGTGGAAAGTATAATGAAATTTTTTACTTATAGCATTTATGTGACTGTCCCATGATAAATCCGAGCTAAACATGACTCCTAAATTTGTAACTTTGGAGGACAGAGGTATTTGGGTGCCATTATAAAGAATCTGGGGTAAACTAATATCACTAATTTTCTGGAGCATCTGGCGACTGCCTATTATAATTGCTTTCGATTTACACGGATTCACTAAAAGGCCAAAAGATTCAGCCCAGGAATTAATGGCTGAAAGATCCATATTTAATGACTCTAACGCTTTCGCTGCATCCACGATAGTAAAGTGGCGATATAGTTGTAAATCGTCGGCGTATAGGTGAAAATTCGAAGTTATAATTGAAGTGACTGTGTTAATAAATAGAGAAAAAACTAAAGGAGATAAAACACAGCCCTGCGGAACACCCGCAACAATGTCACGCCAATTTGAACGAGCGTCATTTAAAAAAACATATTGTGAGCGACCGTGCAAGTAAGACTCAAACCAACTCAACGCTGAAGGCGAGAAATTAAGCGAGCGTAGTACGCCAATTAGCAAGTCAAAATCGACAGAGTTAAAAGCGCTACTAAAATCCAGCAGTACTAACGCAGTAAGGCATTGTGAGTCCATAGCCATTCTGATGTCATCAGACACTTTAACTAAAGCTGTAACAGTACTATGAGCCGGACGAAATCCAGATTGGAAAGGGTTCAAAAGATCATTGGAACGGAGGAATTCAGATAATTGTGAATGGACAATGTGCTCCAAAACCTTAGAGAGAAATGGTAATATTGAGATAGGCCGGAAGTCTGAAACAGTAGTCGGATTAGAGTTCTTAGGGAGTGGAATGACTTTAGCAGATTTCCACAAAGAAGGAAACGTATTAGTCAATAGGGAAAGATTGAAAATGTATCGAAGAACAGAAAGGATGTGAGGGAGGATTAGAATAAACATTTTGGAGCACAAGTCATCGATTCCAACCGCAGTTGAAGTGATAGCACGTACATGCTTCTCAACTTCCACTTCGGTGACCGGCACAAATGAAAAGGAACATGACGGGCGAGCAAAGGTGGACAGATGATTGAGAGTATTAACTTTTGTATTGGCATCTAGAGTCAAAGGAGGAGTAGTAAAATGCGAATTTAGAACGTTGATATCAATACAGTTATTACTAGGAACAGGATCCTTCCCGACACCAAGAGATTTCAGAAACCTCCACATATCTTGAGATTTTGAACTTGCTATAGTATCGTGAATGTAACGACGCCTGGCAGTGCGACAGAGCTTATTGCACTTGTTACGAAGGCACTTATATTCCGAAAAATTGTCATCAGAAGGATGCTTTTTAAACCGTCTGTGAGCTCTATCTCTCGCTAACATAGCACCTTTGATAGAATCAGTCAGCCAAGGTGAAGGGTTATGTTTGATTCTTATTTTTTTGACAGGAGCGTGTCTGTCGTATAGACTTATAATACTTTTATTGAAATTTAATACTGCCTCATTAATACCGTCGCTACTAAATACGGAGGACCAATCTAAGGCACAGGCATCTCTGACTAACGCATCATTATCAATTTTGTTAAAAGAGCGACGAAAGGAATACTCAGCCTTCTTTTTGGGGGAGCGAATATTATATGACAGGTATATAAGGTCGTGATATGAGAAGCAAGATGGAAATTGACCGTGGATTTTAACATAATGTGGCTGTGACACAATAATTAAGTCAAGGAGTGAAGGCAAGCAATTTGGTGACTTATGAGTGGCAGACAATGGAGGAAGATGCAAGTTAAAAGAAGATAAAATATTAAGAAGTTTATTTGTACGATTATCATTTTTTAATAAACATGTATTAAAATCACCTAAAATTATGACATCACGATAAAGTGGACAGTAGTCGTGTAGCAGATTCTCCAGAGAATTAAAATAATCTATATGTAAAGAAGGGCTATATAAAACAGCTAGAAGGATTTTAGAGAAATTACGGGTGATTTCAAGTATAATGTACTCGGCAGTTTCATTATATGCGCTAGGTGAACAAGCAATAATTTTATAAGGGATATTAGAACGCAAATAAATTGCTACACCACCACCCCCCTTGCCAGTGCGATCATTTCGGATTAAAATAAAACCAGGTAATGAAAACTGATGAGACGGTAAAGATGGCTTAAGGAATGATTCCGATACCAGTATCGCGTCAATGTGTTTGCTACTGAAAGTTGCTAAAAGGTCCGGATAATGAGCAGGAATACTTTGGGCATTGATGTGTACAATATTAAGATTATTTGTGTATTCAGAAAAAATTGATGAAATATCATCATTTACTGTAGTGTTTGCTGACGAGGATGCATCACTTACCGCACTAAGAAACTCGTCATCTGACGTAGAGCAAGAAATAAAACTATCATTAAGCTGACTAAGAGTATCCATAAAATTTTGCAGAAGAAAAATAAATAAATGTATAATAATAATAAATAATGCAGGTGTATGTGTATGTTTAAATATTACAATACTATTATAAATTATATACCTAAAACTAGATAAAAATATAAATATATAAATAAAAATATATATATAAATAAAAATATATATAATAATTTAAAAAAAAAAGATAATAATAATAAAAATGTAAGGTGTTTGTATTACAAATAACAGCACACCGATAATAACTAAATAAAAACAAGGCATAAAAAATAAACACTCAGGCAACACACACATAGGAAGATGGAAGAAAAATAGCCACTTGCACATAAAATAACTTAGTAGTACACAGGTATTCTTAACAATTATTATTCTAACTTACAGAAAATTAAAAAAAAAAAAAAAAAAACAGGAGAATCTTATTTAGCTACATAAAAAAAAGCAAAATAAATAAAAAGTAACAATATGTATGCACCTGCATGTAGTGAATTCTTATTATTTGTTTTAAACATAACAGTAAATAAGGTGGCACAACATACAAATAAAAACTAGTGAATAATTGTTAGTGATTACATAGACTTTCACAGCTTATAAACAAAATATTTATAACTGTAAGTCAACAAGTATGCAAGTGAATAGCCGATCTAATAGTTATAAGCCGTTATGCAAAACAATATAAGTAGAAAATATAAATTAAAACGACAAACATATTAGCACGCAAAAAAAAAAAAAAAAAGAAGAAGAATTAGGAAAACGAGATGGCTTTACACAGAATAAGGTCTTTGCCGACACGAAAAATACAAATAAATGACAGTTGGTGACTTCTGACATTGACAACTGTAATGATTGATTAATTACAGCTGCAAGTCTATATTGTGTACTGTCAACTGTGTACCCTAATTAAAAAATGTAAATAAATCAAACATATTATTACGTACATATACGTATTAAGTAAACTATTCAAATTACGAGCTAAAGCGGGGGACTTTTGTTTGTTAACCTGCCACAAACATAGCTCTACGACCACTTCGAAACATAATTTTGCAAAATCGGTTCGGATACGCAGAGCGTAACCACTATTTAGATCCCTTGTTGAATTCAGAGCCCCAAAACTTACAATCCAGTTCATAAATACAAAAAAACAATATTTTTGTAAAATACATTGACTACTGCTTGGGACCGATATTTTTACGAGCTTAGTCGAGACATGAAGTTGTTAAATTTGTTAAAATTTGTAAGTGAATTCCTTTGCCTTATTGGAGCAATTATATTTTTCGTGTCACTGCCACTCAAATTCATCGCCTCCCTTTCATCTTGAGCGTGTAAATCAATACCTAGCATGTTTATTGATAGATCAAGGCGAAGAAAGTGTTTATTTGTTTGTTATACATTCCCCGTGTAAGCCCAGACTCATTTTGAAGAATAAAACATCTACCTTCTTGCCAGGCAGTTTGTGGATATACTATAATAGTGAAATGTATTTAATAAATACCTAAATCCAGAAAAACAAGTATCTATCCATATTACACAGATGCCTTCTCCATCAAAGACCGCACGTAAGTCTCCTCTTTCTCTTTTTGACAAAATTCAGTCATATAGGCTTATTCCTTTTCCAATTTAGAATTTAGAATTATTTGCATGAAAATGGATTACAATACTATAGGTGTTACAAAATAATTTCTAGATCGCCATAATCAACCGGTAATGCCGGTGTGCAAAAATATTATAAACTTACTTATAACTTATTTAAATATATGTTATATGAAATCAGACATTATATATTATTATTAATTAAAATTTGCTAATTCACATTTAATTTTGGTTATTGACCGCCCCATTGGTCGAGTGGTTAACGATCCTGACTACACATTCGACGGGGCTCGGGTTCGATCCCCGATGGGGAGAAGCATTTATGTGATGATCATAAATGTTTGTATTTCCGGGTTTGGGTGTTTGTTATGTATGTAAAAGTATTTATATATGTATTTCTATGTATTAGTATCGTTGACTAACACCCGTAACACAAGCAAATAATTTGCTTACTTTGGGGTTAGATCAATAAGTGTAATTTCTCCTGTGAATATAAAAAATATATATTTTATTAAGATAACGATATAAGAGAATGTCACATTTCATTTTATTACTAGCTGTTGCCCACGACTTCGTCCGCGCGGACTTCGTTTACTCCGCACCGCACTTTGCCCGTAAGTGATAGCGTGATAATATGTAGCCTATATGTTGACCCGACCTATTAGTAATATTCATGCAAAATTTGAAGTAAATCCATGCAGTACTTTTTGAGTTTACCCCGGACATACCTACAGACAAACAGACAAAAATTCTAAAAACTATATTTTTGGCTTTGATATCGATTGTAGATCACGCCCCAAATATTCTTTTAAAAAATACTCAATGTACAGTTTTGACTTTTCTACGATTTTATTATATGTATAGATTAGTTAATATTTGATCATTTACATTTAATAAAATTTTAATAAAACATTGTCACAATAAAAAAAACAGATAAATTATTATATTATTATACATTAAAAAATTATCTAACCTAAGTGCATATCCAGTGAATGATACTTGTTATTTATAAGACAGGGAATAATTACAACAATTTTATCATTTAGATATTCGGCAATATTGTAATTTTTTATTTTATAGATTCAGGCGTTACTTTGCGGAAATCCATTGTTCAAACGAAGAAAACTAGTTATTTTGCAATTTTCTGCTAACTTCGCGTAAAATTGTAAAATAACTAGTTTTCTTCGTTTGAATATTGTAATTATCTTTCAGCGACAACAGTTTAGATATGAATGATGACAATAGATATGAATGACAATGAAGCGGTCAATGAAGCTAACAACAGATTAAGCTCGGAATGCTACGGAGCATTAGCAGAAAACAAAGTGAGAATTACTTAATAAATACCTCCCTAATCATCCATACTATCCATATTATCCATATTAATATTATAAATGCGAAAGTAACTCTGTCTGTCTGTCTGTCTGCCTGCCTGTCTGTCTGTCTGTCTGTCTGTTACGATTTCACGGCGAAACCACTGAACCGATTTGGATAAAATTTGGTACAAATATAATTTGAGACCCAAGAAAGCACATAGGATAGTTCTTATCCCGGAAATCCCACGGGAACGGGAACTATGTGGGTTTTTATTTTAGAACTTTTTCCATGCGAACGAAGTTGCGGGCACAGCTAGTATTAAATAAATGAATATTCTGTTGGTTGACTGGTTAGTGATCCTGAGTGCGTAATCAATGGCACTCGGGTTCGATTCCCGACAAGGATAAGCATTATTGTGCTGAGCATTGATATTTGTATGTCTGGGTTAAGGAGTTTATGAAGTATATGACAGTATTTTATCGCCTAATGGTTCGGTGTCAGTGTTGACCACATGAAGTCCCAGGCACGAATCCCGGGCCGGACAATTCGAAAGGTGTAAGATGTTTTTTTCAGTTTTCTGATAAAAACAACCGTTGCCCGGGATTGGATAAGTTCAAGGGCGTCGCCAGCCGATGGCCCAGGGGTGGGCAAGTTGACTTTAACTACTACAATTCATACTTTTCTCATTCTCCATGAATGAGAAAAGTAAGTATGAATTGTAGGTAAAGTCGAAATCACATGAAGCTTTTCACTTGTACTATGAGCCTTACATCTACGGCGATTGTAATAACAACAGTACCTTACAAGCATAGTTGAGCGTACAAAATATTAGAAATGGAATTGGTAAACTTATTCGAGTTTCGACATACGGGATTGATCGATCAAGCAAGTCAACTCTAGCACTTGTATCTATAGTCAAGTTAAAGTAATTACTTAAGCTTAAGTAATTACTTAAGCAACTATTTCTATGCAATAGATAAGAAATAGCATGAAGTAAGACGTGTCAAAACTTAGAATTCTCCACGAAGTACTAGTAACCAATTTCATTACTTAAGTAATGTAAGCCCCTAAAGTAAATGCAAAAAATAATTATTTCGATAAAAACAAACATGAAGTTACATTGTCATGTGCTTCTTTGTTTTTGTGATAAATAGAACATAAGGAACCGTTTAATACTTTTTTTCGAAAATTTAATTATTTTACAGTTAGCCCTACGGGCCCTTAATTTGCCTTTTTGACTATTCAGGCGAGTAAAGTTCTCAGCCAAAGTATAAAGTTAAGTTTGGACAGCTAACACCGTAGCTAAAGGATGTCTTCTGCGAGACCGAACCTAAACTTTATGCGGCGCTCCGGGTACTATTTTTATTTTCATATGGGAATCTATCCGCTGTAGCAAAATTATTGCAAATCGATTTTCTTTAAGCCAGTTACAAGTTTTCGGGTGTAGATATAAAATAATACTAAAATAACGGTACCGACTCATAATATAGAGACTCATACTAAAGTAAAAACAATAACACAATTATCATAAGACATTATAGAATCTTGAATGCTTTGTTGCCCGCTCATAATAATATGTTTTATTCGTTTCTTTTGCTCAAGTTAATAATGATAATTACTTCACTATGAAATAGAATATTTTACTTACTAAGAGTTTTCTTAAGTACTTGCTTAGTTAAGTAATTACTTAGAAATAAGTAGTGACTTGTTTATAGATACGAGGGAAAGACTTAGGACTTTGGTTGCATTACATTTGGGAAACTTTTTTAGAGTCTCTAGGGGAGGGCAGATGCCTCTCCCTGCCCCCCTTGGCGACGCCCTCGGATAAGTTGTACTTCCGCCTTCTTTTTCAGGGACACGGGCGTGAAGATCCTTTTTTAAAACAATTTTATATGTATAATGTATATAATATGTGGTTTAATATAGTTGACTTACATTCATGTGAAAAGAAAATATGCTTATTCTTTAATTTGGTAATTTTTAATTTGGTAATTTGTCATTTATGTATCGTTTTTATTTATACTATGAAGCTGTATTATATCTGGAGGCAACAATTCTAATACCTACTTGAAACCAAATTTTAAATATTGCTGTCATCTTTGAGGTCTAACCCTTTCTTTCTAACACACCTTTATAAAAAGAGACAGTGAGACCTCACAGACACAGACATAATGTAAATATTTGTTTCAATAGATTAGTACGAGTGCTAGCTCCACCTATACCTAATTCTTCATGATTTATACCAAGCGAGCGCCCTTTGATGAAAATTCGGCCATAATCCTATATCTCCGTTTGACCATAGGCTAATCAATAAAATCTCTTAAGTTTATTAACAGACCATAACCATAAGCTAAATATAAAAATTAGTGTATATCATGAAGTATTAAGTATAACTAGCACTTGTGTTAATTAATTGAAACAAATATTTAGGTTATATATCTGTCTATGAGGTCTCCCCATCTCTTTTTATACAGCTGTGTTAGAAAGAGAGGGTAAGACCTCAGAAGATGACAGCAGTATGTTTTTACATACTGCTGTCATCTTCTGAGGTCTTACCCTCTCTTTCATAGTGTTTCAAGTAGGTGTTAGAAGTGCTCCAGATATAATACACTTCTTCTTATAATACTTCTTGGTGTATATTACGTGTACGAAATGAATTTATTTTAATTAAATGTATTTGTAGTGCATATTATGTAAAAAATTGGCTTGTTCTCCTTCACCATGTAAACTTTAACTGTGTCAAATGTCATACTCCTCTTTTCGCTTAATTGTCGTACAAAAGGGTTACAAAGTTTAATAAGTTTACTTTACAAATATAGCTTAAGCTTCTTTTGTTATTCTCAAAAATATAAAACAAATACGGTTAAAAATAACGATACAAAATAATAAGTTTCACTTTCATATCATCAGCGAAATAACTTGAAATAATTATTCACCATCAAGTTTAGCTCATCATCCATTCACTTTAATATACCCATCCGTCAACGTCAGTGTGTCACATTTAGTGGAGTTAAAAATACCGAAAATTACTCCATTACGTCACAATCAATCTTATCGGGATTTATAGTGTCAATGGTCTCGTTAGCTCTCTGGATTTTAGGATATTGAAATTCAGTTCTGTAGCTTAATTTACCGGTGTTTCAAATGTCATTCATTATGAATCATTAAATATATTTACAACACTGTATATTCCCGAAATTACAAGGGTATTAAATTATGAAAAGGGCAATAAAACTTCGTATTTTTTTATAGTAGAGGAGGCAAACGAGCAGGGGGTGCATCTGATGGTAAGTGATCACCGCTGCCCATGAATATCTGCAATACCGGGGGCTTGCAGCTGCGTTGCCGGTCTTTTAAAAATGATTAAGCTCGTTTCATGATTGTCCCCAAGTCGTATCCGTTCAAAAATATCCCCGCAGGTAATTGATTCCACAAAGGAGTAGTGCGAGGCAAAAAGTGCCGACAAAAGCGCACAGTTGTGGATTTCCAGATATCGAGGTGGTGAGGATGGAACTTTAAATTTCGACGTGATGTCTGATGATGGAATTTAGCGGCAGGAATTGATCCGAGCAACTCGTCGGAACACTCCCCATAATAAACGCGGTAAAAGATGCAGAGTGAACCTACAACTCTGCGTAACGCCAAAGAGTCAAGCCGATTAGAAATAGCCTGGTCGTCGACGATTCAAACCGCTATACGTTGAATGCAATCAAGGGGAAGAAGCTGGTACTGAGGAGCTCCGGCCCAGAAATGGGAACAGTACTCCATGTGAGGTTGAATTCGGGCCTTGTAAAGTTGGGGGCGACGGGCTGACATGAAATACTGCTTTCTCTGTTGAGTACACCAAGCTTTTTGGAGGCTAGTTTAGCCTTTCCTTCCAAACGACCGCGAACAAGACTCCCAGAATTCCATACTGGCTGAGGCTGTCAGGACAGTGTTCTCAAATCGAGGTGACACAAAAGGGGTATCTTTTTGCGATGAATGCGCAAAGCTGTGTCTTTTTGCGGTTAAGTGTAACAAGGTTTGGACAACCCCATTCCTAGACATCAATGTGTCGAATCTCGAGTTCAGATACGAGCTTGTTCCGGCTCTCTTTGACGTGTTCCCGAGAAACACCACTTCAGCCGGAGTATTTAGCAACCCCAGTACTGTCATGCGCATAGCGATGTATGTTACTAATTCGCAACATATTATTATATTTGATATGCAGAATTAACAGTGACGGTGATAGCACGCAGCATTGGGGAACACCAGCATTAACAGGTTTGAGGTCGGAGCATGCACCGTCGACTACGACCTTCATAGGGACATACAGAGAAAGCGACTTTGTTTTATACTATGTAGTGACTCCCTAATTTGTAGTATCAACGATCTTATGAACAGGTTGATATTTTACCCAGATGCAACAAAGCCGTTAGAAGGGGCAAACTGATCAAACCACATATCATAATTATTCAACTGATTTGAGATTATGTGACGACACATTTACTTAACTATGGCGACCGCCGACCTCTAGAGAGCAACCCCGTACTGACTTTTTGAAGAATTGACCAACTGGCGTTCTGCCAGACAGGTCGTACCAGGAGACAGTACCATCGAGGCTACTAGATGGTAGAGTTCTGTTTTGTCTCGCCCAGGGTAATTATAAAAAATATAATTAAAAAAAACACATAGTCGGTATCAGCAACGTTTTTCAAAACCAGATAGTTCAAGTAAAACTTGTGTGGATGGATCTGTTCAATAGTAACGTATGGGCTACATTTTAACTCTAAACAATGCAATATTTCAACAAGGATAAAATAATATTCGTAACAACTATATTTTAGAAGCAAAGCTTGTAAAGAAATAATATCAATAGTGTCAACAATTACTGATGTGTCAATAAAAAGCCTCACTACACGATGAATCAAAAACCAGGTCAGTTATAATAGAATACTGTGGATAAAGGTTATCTTATAGCAGCGTGAAATCGAAGCTTAACGGATTTCGTTCGCCGCAGCCAAACCAAAGTTCCGGTTAATCCTACGCCCGGATGAATTTTGAACTAGTAGTAGATTTTGCCACAACTCTTTAAACCTAGTAATTTTGTATTGATCCTTTTATTGAACAACTGTTGCATAGCTTTAAATATTAAATTACATTTTATAAAGAAATATAATGCATAATATGTACATATTAACTGATGAAGTAAAAAGTTTAGATCCTTAATCTTAAACTTAAATCTTCCCTGTGTTCGCCAGAAACTTCTTTGAAGAATATATAATCTGTCGTTCTGCCAGTCAGATCGTGACAGATGACCTGAAAGGCTATGTCACTACTCACTATCATCGTGACTACTAAGTGGTAGAGTTCTACAACAGCTCACCAGGATCTGTTCCTTACCGCCTTACGTATTTAGTATTTTATTTAGTTTCATTTAATAACAAAAATACCTAATGTAAAAATGATATTTTCTGTTATCTAAAACAAAGTTATTACGAACAATAGGTCGTTGTTTGGGGCGATTCATTAATCACTTACTCCCTCTGGGTCTATAACAACAAGAGACAAAACTGATCGTTTTTGTTCAATGGGCTTAAATCTGATAATACTTTTGAAAGTGCTCAGCCCTGAAATATATATAATTTAGTTATAATAGTTAAAGCTTCGGTATTAATAGCAATAATTTATAGATTCCAAAATTTCTTTTTTTTTAATATTTTAAAAAAGGAATTAATATATTTATTTTGCACCTACATGTGTCACTGTTCAGATCGTTAAGGTCTACAGAGTCCTTTTAATAAATTTAAGACCAATGTATTTAGTATTGTTGTTATCAACACATATCTTTTGCTGTGCCTGTAAAAGAGGCAAGGCCTAGTTTATGATGTCACCTTCTAATCTGTATGTTCATATAATAAAATCATAGGAAAGTCAATGTATGTCCGGGGTAAACTTAAAAAGTACCGCATGGATTTACTTCAAATTTTGCATGAATATTATTAACATGTCAGGTCAACATATAGGCTATGCATTATTACGCTATGACGGAGGAGCTGTGCGAAGTAAACGAAGTCCGCACGAACTCTATATCTCTGGAACCCTTTATCAGGACTTCCCCAAATGTATCTTTTTATGTATATCACAAGATAGCAAATAAGAAGATGGTTCTTCTGATGGAAAGAGAAACTATCGGCTGTAGACACCAAAGATGTTAATGGTGCGTTGCTATTCAAGTGGCGATTTGGCAGTGCCATATGCATTTCTACCGTCTACATTACCCTCCAAACCAAAACACGACAATTATAAGCTGATCTTATTGCGGCTGGAATAGGTAAGGCGATGATACCAGACCCAAATGGAATAGAATCTGACTTGATCATGCAGATATTAGCGCCTTAAACAAACAAACAAAAAAATTCAACATAAAAAGAAAAATGGTTGATCACAAAAACATTTTACAAAAAGATTAAAACTTAAAACAAGGTAAAAATTATTCCCAGTGTTAACTCAGAAACTTTTTCCTTCCATCTTGCCTTACCACTTTTTAATTATCTCCTTAATGAGTTACGAGTTCATCCTTCTGTGGGCGGCGGCTGCCTTTACTTAATTCGTCCTCTTTCATGTGGAGAGGAAATTACTTAAGAACTTAGTCAGCAATCTTTTTCAAAGTAAACTTCGTATGGTGCGATGTTAACTTTAGCCGTATATCGCGGGTAATTTGTACCACTACGATGTCTTTCGTTGTATACTTAAAGACAAAATATGTAAACTTGTTAATATACGAGCTAAGCTAAGTTTTATTGAAATAAATAGAATTAAATAAATAATTTATAAAACTAACTTAAATATATAGCGGAGGTATGGCTCAAACATTTAGACATAATTAATTGAACAACTCTATAAAGTGAGCATTCGTCAAAGGAAATTTAAACATATTTTAAATAAGAATTGTTTAAAAAGTTTTCAAATTTTGTGTTACATGTGATCAGTGTTTAATCACAAAATATGTTTTATGAAAAACATAACATTGGACACATATTTCGAATCAAAAATGTAATTAATGATGCCAGTCAATTTAAAGTTACATCCCTGTTCTTGTGGTTTAGTAAAAAGTACTAAAATATCGTGAAAAAATATATTTATGCTGTACTTTCATAGAACTAAATATTGCCAATTGATTTTTACCAAATTTACCAAAAAATACGAATCAATATAAAACTTTGTTTAATCATTCCAGAAATCGAATCGACCCCTTATAGTATGTTAGGGTTATCTAATATTTTTTTTTTATTCTTATGTATCAAAATAAAATGATGTTAATTGGACTGCCTTGAAAAATGTTGTGTATATCCCACAGAAAAAATATAAATAATTTCGTGGTATACCCGAATGGTCAATTTGGCGGCAATTGAAACTGACATTAACATACAAACATTTTTGATCTTGACTTCAATTTCAGACTTACGAATATTGATCGATATTATAAACTCATTTTACTTGTAAAAAATGTATAACTAGCGATCAGCATAATTGATACGTAGCGTAATACACAGCGACACATTTGGAAGCTCGCTCAGTTGGCATATCGACTTTTTTAGACCCGATTTAAAAAAGAATATTATATATCTGTGTATTGTATATCTGTGTATTGTATATCTGTGTATTGTATATCCGTCTATGACATTGAAGAGCCCAAGTGAGTGGTCCAATTTTTTATATTTTTGCGGTATGCTATTAGAAGTAGAATCGGCTTCAACCAAATTAGCAAAAACTCGCTTGCGACCCAGAGAGTTTTTGCTAATTTGGTTTGTCTGAGTATCTTATATGACAATAAAGTTCATCATTCTCGCTTGCGACCCAGACAGTTTTTGGTAATTTGGTTTGTCTGAATATCTTATGACAATAAAATCAATTAAAACTTTTAGCGATGTCTAATGCCACATGCACAAGTTTACCGGCTACCTTACCCCCCGGAACTGAAACACAATAGTGACAAGCTTTGACGTTATTGTGGCAGGAACAGTTAAGGCGGTGGTGTCAAACCCGGGCAAGACAATGCAGAACTCTGCCACCTAGACACTTAAACACATAAACACTTTTGGATATTTGCCAGAACTGAACAAAAGTAAGACCTAAAATGCTTTAATCACCACGGGCAAGGCCGCGGGCTAAAAGGTAGATGCTACCCGCCGCGGCTTCACACGCGTGTAATGTAAGCTCATAAAAATATGTTTTTACGACAAATCTTTTAAATTCTCGGTTTTTTTCTACTATATATGCATATATTACACATACAAACCTTCCTCTTGAATCACTCTGTCTATTAATGAAAACTGCATTAAATTACGTAGCGTAATTCAAAAGATATAAGCGAACACACAGCGAAAGTGACTTTGCTTTATACTATGCAATAAAGAAGATAAAAATGATGTGGTAAAATAAAGAAATGTTAAATATAGTCATACCAACAGTGACAAGGACCAAAAAGAATCCGTGTATTTATTTAAACAATTCCAGTGAAAACAACATTTTAGTAAATATATCATTCAAATGCACCGGTCTGACGCGAGTCAGATATTTTCATACAAATAGCCTGGAGCGATTGTTCGATTATCATATAGATAGATTGCTTCTTCTGACTGAACTTCACTCGTATTACAACGAGCGAAAATGTTTTTCTCGATGTAAGCCCGACTCATTTCAAAAACATTTTTGGTTGAAAAAAATGTACTTCCATTTCTACTATAGGTATATCAGACTGTAATAGTAAGATTTAACAGATTTTCAGAATACACACTTTTTTCTGTTAAATTTACATTCAAGTCGCCTCTGTGGCCTAGTTGTCCGGTGACGGTGTTGACTACATGAGGTCGGGGGTTCGATTTACAGAGTCGCCCAATTTAAAAACAAAAGTGTTTTTTCAGTTTTCTGATAAAAACGTTGCCCGGGATTGGGAAAGTGTCCGATTGGTGATAGGCTTGCCACCTATCACGTTGTGGGACTATCTTCGGCTAATCGTTGGTGCACTAGTTATACCTCTGCCTACCTCTTCTGGGATACGGACGTGAATATACTTTTTTTACATTTAAATGTTTATACAATACTTACCGGGCACGTAGAAAAAGTCGAGTACTGCACGTCCATATATACCCCCCTTACTTCCGAGCTACTTGCATGAGAATATCATTTTTTTTGTGTGTTGTGCCCTTCCGGGCCCTTTTTGAAATATATATCAAATGACTTACAGCTAGGCATCTCGTCAAATGCTAGAAAGGCTAACAGGTGTCTCTTTACATAGTGATTGTCGACTTTCGTAACGTTTCGTTTGGGATTGGTAGCACTAATTGACTTATCCCTACCGTAATAGCATTTATTAATGCTTGTCACTGTCATGTTTTAGTTAAGAGTATAAATTAGGTAAAATTATGCATGTGTCATTACTATTCCGCCTCACGGATGGCAACGCGCCATAAGCACCTTTAGTATTTATAGGTGACAGTGGTCTCTTTTTATAAAAAGAATTATTTGTTTTTTCTGTCTTATGATATAAAGCAATATTTCATCTAGATGATTGGTTATTATTTTGTGGATTTAGATAAATTGGCGATCGATCGGTGATCGAAATTCAACCATAGACTAAACAATAAATTCTCTTTTTTTAGTTTGACAACAAACTTTAGGTGCCCCATAGACCTACAATAATAGGTTGATTGGTTTTGTTTCGAACAACACTTATATTGATTAGTTAATTGGCCTGAATGTCGAATTTCGGCCGAAAGTTGAATTTCGTTCGAATGTCGAATTTTGGCCGAATGTCGAAATTCGGCGGAATGACGTATTTCGGTCACATGTTCAATTTCGACCGAGTGTCGAATTTCGGCCAGTGGTCGAAATTTTGGTCCATTATAGTAATGAACCATTAAATTAACAAGATGAATAAAATTACCGGGAAATGATGAATGTTCTTGCTCGTCATTTTGCTTAAATTTACGACACGACCATACATTACACACCGCGACTGACCGACCACGACCGTTCCAAGCTCTGAAGTGAAAAATATTGTGCAATATTAAACCTACACAGTGCGAGAAAAAAATATTGTACAATAAAAATTAAACCCGCTCAAACTTTCGTTCAATTATTGTGCAACCATCAATATTAACTCTAAATGGTCAATAATATTGTACAATACGTAATATTGCGCAATATTATTGTAGGTCTAGGGCCCGTCTTAGCCGTAAAGAAAATATTATACATGACGTGTATATGTTATCACGTATTTGCTTTACGTATTTATATTTATAGTGTTTGCTTTACGTATTAATATGTCGATAAATTATTCCCGATCAAAAAATTAATCTTAAGTGATATATTATAAAATATTGCTATGCCAGCGTAAAATGTTGACCAAAAACTATCTCCAGTCACTAGGTGACTTAAATATCAAACATGCCGTGGCAGGGACACAACGTAATGTAGTCCAGTTAAAAATGTTCGCTAAATTTTAGCGAAATCGAAAGATATTAAATATTTGTATTTTTTCCTTATTACATACATGATGGAGAAACATAATATTTTAATTTTTTTGAATATAAGAAATCATTTCATTTTCTTAATACTATCATCGACCTTTTCCACTTTCAGGTCAAATAGAGTTACTAACTGTATGACTAATTTAAGCTCCATCGAAAAAAGGATAGTAAATGTTTGCTTGTAAAAATTAAAAACAGGCAATTTAAAAATTATACATATGTACGTCACAGATAACTATAAAAACATAATAAAAATAAATTTTAAGATCACTTGTGTCTAACATTAAAAATCTTGGATGTCATAGCTCCCGGAGAAAATCGAGCGAAAAAGGTCAGTTAATGGCTCGCATGAGAAATAAGCTAACGATCGCAACAGAATATTCCATTAAATTGATTTCCTTTGTGAAACTTAGTATAACTGTAACTTCAAATTATACTCGGTCATGGTCGCCAAGTCAAATCCCTGGCACCTTCGATCATTGTCAGAATATTGGAGTGGAGCGTAATCTCTTGACAAAGATATATAGTGCACAGGTGTGGAGACTTCTCAACAAATATTTCTCGATGTTGACTCGAAGCTACATAAGTTTGAAGAAAGACATATTTTCTTACTATATTATTAAAGTCTAATATTGAGTACATTACTCGAATTTCAAGTAAAGTATTTAGGTTCAAGTTTCATTTTGCAAAATATATTTTGTGGAAAAGTTTTGTTACTGATTAAAGGCAATCAGCCTTTTCCTTACGAATCTGTCGGGTTTTAAGTTGGCTCTGATTTTTACAAAGTTATTATATTTTATTTTGAAAAGGAAGAGATTTCATTATTGAATTATTATTTTTATGTTTACAGTTAGAGCAGTTTGGTAAACACCACAGTCTAGACCAAAACAGTCCTGGCCAGGACTTGATGTTTATCGATTATAAATCAGGTCCAATAAAATAATTAACAATACGCTTTCAACTATTCATTACATTGCATAAGACGTTAACGTTTCCGACATACTGTTAGTTTAGCAGGGGAGCATTCTTGTGACGCTTATTGAATTTTTTGTGTTTTGTTAGATAGGCGGTAAAGTCATACTTGTATTTTTTACTATATCACGCGAATAGCAATACACCATTGTTACAGGTATATTATATATCTATTTCTATAATCTATATGGTTGTATTATATAATATATGACATAAGCCAATCCCCTCGCTTCGTTGTTTTAAAAACACTTTCACTTTAGATTTTTACATAATTTGTCGTATAAACAATGTTTCTTTTTATGTCACAGGATAGCAAATAAACGCATGAATTTCGTGATGACAACAGTTATCTATCGTCAATGAACATTAAATATAGTGATTCACAGACGGATCACATTTACCCTTCTATTGACCTTATTTGCAAGGATTTTATATAAGCTAGTATTTGATAATGATAAAGTCAAATTTGGAGCGATAACAACTCACCCGCAAGTCGAAAAACCCTGTGACTAGACTTCAGTAGACGTTTCTGTTCATTATTATTAAACAGTATGTAGGTTGATGAGATTTTTGTTGATCCACATCTCCAGCAAACGAAGATCTTATATTAATTATTACATGCTGTTGTGATATTCAAATTCAACAGCTTGCGTTCATCCAAGACCGAATATTAATACGTCACTAATCACTATGATAATGAGCTGCTTCCTAGATTTTGTTCTTTGAATTTATATCTCAATCTCTCTCTAAAATTTAAATCGCAAATCTCAAAACACCTCAACAACACTTTTACTCAGCTCGACGATCGAATCTGACACTTCATGATCTGAATCCAAGACTACTTTCTACGAGGTATATACACGAAGTATATATTACGAAGTAGTATTGAAATAAAATGAGGAAAAATATTGATGATCAAAAATATAATACACCTATGTGAAATAAACATTTATATTTTATCAGTCTTTATGTTGTATTCCGCTATAACTCCCCTTTCTATTTACAAGGCCTTTATCGCACGAACAAAGCCTCGGTGTAAATCTGTGAAACGCTCAAGGTGGACCGAATAGCTCAATAGGATCAAACCAAGCTTTGCCAGGTTGGCTTATCTAGCCCCTCCTTACATATACACACCTACATACTTACGGCATTTGCGAACATTCTACAAGTTGATAAAGAAATAACATTGTAGCAATTTAAATATTTAAGTATATATATATTTGTTTTGATATTCAAAACCAATATGCTATCTATACAGGGTTACTTTCAAAGGTCCGGCTAAATATTAAATTATAATACTTACCGATTTTACTTACCGATTTTTTTTAGAGTTATAATACTTACCGATGAAATAAAATCACGCCAGATTCCTTAAGTCTAAGCTTTTTATTCGACTAAATAAAATAGCACATTATGGCATATTCCTATTTTTTCATGATATATCTACAAGCGTTTCACATTAACATACTATTGCTCATATAAGCGGCTACGCATTTTACGCCCAACACCGTGTCTATTAGTATTTGTGTGGTCTGTGGTCAAAGGTGAAGGATCAGCCAAACATGTCACTACAATCGTGACTACTAGGTGATAGAGTTCCGCAACCTCTCGCCCTGGTAAGGTACCACCCCCTTATCTATTCCTGCCGTCACAGCGATCAGGCTTGTTGCTGTCGTATTTCAGCTTACGGGGTAAACAAATGCATGTTGCTTTAACAACCCGCCACACGACACTTTGGTAGGTGATGGTTTCTCTTTCCATGTATCTTCATACATCTGCTTGTTTTTTATTCTATAATATAAAAAATACCACCAAAACTATGGTAAAATATCAGAGGACAAAAAAGTATCGACTACAAATTTGAACGTAGCTTTTCATAATCTCATACAACGAAAAACATAACTGCTACAATAATACTAACACTCAAATAAGACATGCAATCAAAAGATAAGAAGGTCTAAGCTGTAATGATAAGACGGAAATTACGACGGTCAGAAGTAAATAAATCCTCCACAATCGCACATCATATTGACCCTTAACATATACATTAAATGTTTTTCTATCTTTTGAGTTTCTTATCTTTTGACCTTTATCTTAGTTGCTGTCAATTCAATCAAGTTAGATTCTTGCTCAGTAATATTCTAGAGTTACATATCACGATTACCTTCTTTTCCTCTGTTAGAACTGATTCTTTTAAATTGCTATTACGTCAGCGTATTTCTCCTTGTGGCTTCTAAATCTATAAACAATATACACAAAAGAAATAATGTTTATATCTATGTTCGTTATAGACATTACAAGTAAACTCACTTGTACTTTTAGTTTATGTACCTTTCGTGTTATTTTATACACCCAACCAGTCTTGCTAATTACAGTATCATTAAGGATGTCTTACACACTTATGATAAAGACATTATATACGCTATATCCAATTATGAAAGCAACGTCAGGAATCAAACTTAAAAATTCCTAAAAATATTTATATCCACAACAACAATAACATCTTTACGTTAGATCCCTTACGCGATAGGCAGGGAGAATTGAGTGCCATATATCACGATCCAGTCAGTTTTGCCTTGCTTCTTCCACATTCGTAACTCTGTTCATGCAAACACGCCGGTTTTGAAGACTCTTAACACAACCTTCTAACAGCACCCACAATTTGATCATGGTACTTATAGCAGTGTTGGTCTTCCCGATACCTACGTCCATCCATATGCAATTGGGTGTAACGAAATGGGGGGGCAGGGAGAGGCAGCTGCCCCCCCTGGAATTTGTTTATCTCTCTACTGTTGTAGATAGATAAAAATATAGCCCTAAAATGTAGAGATCTGCATTGTCTCGCCCGGGTCTGGTATCACCGCCTTACCTATTCCTGCCGCAATAGCGTCAGTGCTTGTCGCTGTCGTGTTCCGGTTTGGAGGGTAAGGTAGCCAGTAAACGTGGATGCCATGCGGCATTAGATCTCGCCACAAGATAGCAATGCACCATTAACATCTTTGGCGTCTATAGGCGATGGTTGACTCTTTCCATCAGGAGACCCATCTGCTTGTTTGCTATCTTATGATGTAAAAAGAAAAAAAAGAGAAAAGTGCTAAGCAGTCCATAAAGGCAAATAAATGAACAAACCTATGACCGATGTGATTACTATGTGGCGAAGTTCCGTCTCGAATGGGTACGACCACCTTGCCTATTGCACCCACAATAGCTTCAGTGCTTGTCCCTACCATATGTGTTTAGAAGGTTAACTTAAACTTGCGGTTTCACATTTGCAACATGGAAGGCAACGCACCATTAATATCTATGACGTCTATAAACAATGAGTTCAACCAAGAGAACCATCTGTTTGATTGCTAACTTAAAATATAAAAAAAATAAAGATACAGAGACAGATCAGTAACCACGCTATAGTCAATTATGATCACCACCATCTGTATTAATATTATAAATGCGAAAGTTTGGATGTTTGGGTGGATATATGGATGATTGTTACTCAATCAAGCAATAACAGCTGGACCGATTTAGATGATATTCGGCACGCAGGTAAATAATGACGGAGAATAACACATAAGCTACTTTTCATTCCGGAAAAATGAGTTATTTTTTTCGGAATTCATCAAAAACTTTAATAATGCAGCGGGCTGCATGGCGCAGCTAGTAACCCATAAAGGCTTGTATGTCTTTCTCTTTTATGGAAAATCCTAAAAAAAAGACTCAAGAATTACATCCGAATCACTGGATAGTTAGCATTTTCTTTAAATTTAGGAGTACTTTAAAAAAGAAAAATATGAAACTAATACTTTTTATATATATATAACATTACAAAATAGACTTTGGTTTTAAAAAACTGTGATTGTAGCAGAATTTACTCCTTTTCTTTCGGTTTAAGCTCGTTCACCTGAAACAAAGTAAATATACGTAAGTTAATATACACCTAAATAACGTGTAAAAACCCCCTATCTCATCCGCAAAGGCATAGTTTGATAGCCTAATACATGTGATATTATTTTGCGGATATCATTGACTTATAGTAAGTCACTGGCGGATATAGATAATGATGAATTTTCGCCGATCAAAATAATTAATGTTAAATTATATTTTGAATATGAAGTATGGCCACATAAAATACGGGACAAAAAACTGGCGACATATATAGACGCGACTACGAGACTGCGCCTGTTTACTCGACGGAGTGTTGTACAATTTGAAATATTCGCTAAATTTTTGCCCCATGTTGGTCCGGGCTCCTTTGAAGAATAAATCATCTACCGCTCAGCCAGGCAGTACGTAAGAGGCGAACGATGGGCTATGCGAGTTACTATCTTCCAGATGGCATAGCTCTACATAGTCTTACCCAGCGGGGTTATCACGTAACTTGCAATTAGAAATTATCGCAATTGTTTAGTTATTGCAAGACACATAACAGTCTTGTAAGTTGGTGCAGTCGTTGCCGCTTCATTAGTTTTGGTGCTGTGACGTTACAAAACGTACATCTAGTAACCAGCAAGCGATTGACGACGTTTTTCATTAATTTTTCGTTACGCTTAAAAATCATCGCTGATCGCTGGTAGACTGCAAACATTAAGTGATACGCCTGCGAGTCTGGTACCACCGCTTAAGCTTTTCCTGCCACAATAGCGTCAATGCTGGTCACCATTCCGATTTGGAGGGCAAGATAGCCGGTAAACTTATGCATGTGGCACTAAGACCCCGCCTAGGCGATGTTTGTCTCTCCTTCAGGAGAGCCAACTGCATCTTTGCTATCTTATGATATAAAAAAGCGAAATGACAGTCAAATAAAATGATTTAAGGAATTTCAAAATACCTAAGTACTTACATATAAGTGATAACAAACAAGCGATAGCTCTCCTGATGGAAAGAGACATGCTATCTTATGATATAAAAAAGCGAAATGACAGTCAAATAAAAGGATTTAAGGAATTTAAAAATATCTAAGTACTTTTACACAAGAGATAACAAACAAGCGATAGCTCTCCTGATGGAAAGAGGCATGCTATCTTAGGATATAAAAAAGCGAAATGACAGTCAAATAAAAGGATTTAAGGAATTTCAAAATACCTAAGTACTTATACACAAGAGATAACAAACAAGCGATAGCTCTCCTGATGGAAAGAGGCATGCTATCTTATGATATAAAAGCTCTCCTGATGGAAAGAGGCATGCTATCTTATGATATAAAAGCTCTCCTGATGGAAAGAGACATGCTATCTTATGATATAAAAAGAAGCGAAACGAAAGTCAAATAAAAGGATTTAAGGAATTTGAAAATACCAATGTACTTATATAAAAAGATAACAAACAAGCGATAGCGCTCCTAATGTAAAGAGAACAATTCCGTGGGTACATCCCTCATGATCATAATAAATGCGGTAGACGATGTGTAAGATGAAGGTAATTTCTGAACTTTTTCGGCAAACACGTCAGCTATACAAAATTAATTTAGGCGTAATTATTCCAATACCAATGAGTAATTTAGCTTACATATGGCTTACAATACCAATTATACATGAGTTTTTATTTTGAGTTTTCATTTCATCATAGATATAATATACTCAGAGTATTTCATTAACAAAAAACAATAAAGAGATTTATGTCACGCGTGGTTTTTAAAGTCAATCACTCGGTTCTGTATGCATTGCAATCAGTTTTCTAATTCACGTGTCAATTGAATCAAAGTGCTTAAGGCTATTACAGACGATACAACATCGCGTCGTGCTACGGCATAATGTCAAATGTTAAACACTTCAAATCGTTTGATGTTTTGTTACATGAATAAGGTCCCAGGTTTTAGGCTGTGTCATAATTATCTTTTCAAAACTACACGTGTCTTTATTATACTTAACAGCGACACGCTCCGATTTCTTACGGGTGCAAAGTAAACGCACAGAAATATGTTTTTACGAATTTTTTTTTTTTAATTCGCGGCTTTTTTCTAGTACAATATGCATGCACTTTATGCATACAAAACTTTCACTTGAATCACTGTCTATTGATGACAACCCCAATAAATTCCGTTGCGTAACATAAAAGATATAGCGAACGTACAGCGCAAACGACATTTTTAATACTATGGAAAGATAAAGATGCACAGCAAAGTCTATAATATGTTGATTCTAAAATACTAATTAACTTACCGCTTTATTGAAATTGTCAACGAGGTCATTAAAACCTTTTTTTAATTGTTCAGGATCAAATGCTTTAGAGATTTTTTCGCCCACATCTTTGCCAATGTCTTGTAACTTGGTCTGTATGGTTTTTATGTAATCATCATCTTTAGGCGCTTCAGTGTCGCGTTTAACAAACGCGTGTACCTGAATAATCATAGAAATAAGCAATTATAATAAAAACACAACTGCGACACGATCCGGAAAAATTATACAGCCTGTCTCTCTTTATCCAACGACACCTCTCAAGCTAAAGTTTGCTTAGCCGTTTAAGCTACAGAGCGTGACAGAAATATACACACTCAAAAAACATAACCCTCCTTCTAGTGCAATCGGGTAAACATACAGATTATGCATTTTGCTATCTTCGACACTTGAAGAGATTGCATTTTACAGTTTATTATGCAATAATATATTAAAATTAACCTATTACAGCAATATTAAAACATGTTCTTACGTAAATGTAAAAATATTTGTTCATGTTTTGCATTTCTTACATTATTTTTCTTGCCGTGCGTTTTGTTTTGCCTTAAGAAAAAATACATCGAGAATAAATTGTTTCCATACGAATAAAATAAACGAATTTAATATGAAATCATTTTTGTGCAATAGGTATAATATATTGTATGTGTGTGAAAGTGCATATATATCGACTGCATAGAGAACTAATTGGTTTTTCGTGTACTTTTCAATCAAATTCGATGAAGATTCGAAGGAAATTCGAGGATTTTTGGGTCAAAGTTAAATTGGTTCTTGGTTCCATTTTCTGAAAGTTTTAGTTTTATGAATTTATTTTACTTTTATTTGTGTGCCATAAATTGAAGAGTTCAAGTAATAAACGTTATCTTGGAATAATTCAATCATGTTCTAAAGTAGAATAAATAAAAATTATAATTGCGAAAGTCTGTGTGTCTGTCTGTCCGTCTGTTATGCTGTGCTTTCACGGCCACACCGCTCAACCAATTTTGATGAAATCTGATAGGAAGATAATTGAAAATCGGAGGACTAACATAGGCTACTTTTTATCAAAATTAACCCTTAAGAATCTGCAATAGGTATTGTAAATGTGTCTAAATTAAAAAAAATCAATTATACTTTATCGAACCCGTAATTAAACTGTCAACTTTTTTGAAATAATAAAGCCTGAGCAATGATCTAAAAGATTATAGATGCATTCCAAAATGGCATCATGAAAGCAAGGCAATGCCAGACTTTTATTATGTTAGATTTTATTTAGTCTTGCACGTCAATCGCCTCTGTGGTGTAGTGGTCCGGTGTCGGAGTTGACCACAGAGGTCCCGGGTTCGATTCCTGGGTCGGGCAATTCAGAAATGTGTTTTTTCAGTTTTCTGATAAAAACAACATTGCCCGGGATTGGAAAGTGCCCGGTTGGCGATAGGCTTGCCACCTATCACATAGTGTGGGACCAAGTATCTTCGGCTAATCGTGGGTGCACTTGTTGTACCTCTGCCTATCCTTTCGGGGATACGGGCGTGAAGATACTTGCACGTCAAATGTCATAATATAAGTCCTGCCCCTTGTTGGTTCCAGGCTCCTTTGAAGAATAGACCAACTGCCGTTCTGCCAGGCAGGTCGTAAAAGACGACTGATTGGCTATGCGAATCACCACCATCGTGGCTACTAGGTGGTAGAGTTCTGCATTGTCTCGCCCGGGTCAGGTACCACCGCCTTACCTATTCCTGCCGCAATAGCGTCGTCAGTGCTTGGCGCTGTCGTGTTCCGGTTTGGAGGGTAAGGTAGCCGGTAAACTTATGCATGTGGCATTAGACCTCGCCACAAGATAGCAACGTACCATTAACACCTTTGGTGTCTATAGGCGATGGTTGACTCTTTCCATCAGAAGACCCGTCTGCTAATTTGCTATCTTATGGTATAAAAAAACTGCCGCGCTAACAATAAGAGCAGCAAGTCGATATTTTTCAAAAATAAATTAGGTACCTATCCTGGATCGCCACGTTATGCTCTATAAACTGGTCTTACTCCCGTTTTTCTATATTCACTAGAACCTAAAAATATCATTAAGCATAACAGCAGTAAGTCAATGAAGTGATTTATTGTTCTTAGCTTATAAGCAGGAAATACACTTACTTCTTGGTAATTAGTGTACCTCGAACACCTTTATTCTATCTGGCTAACAATAAAAACATTAAGTGAACATACTGTTGTGTAAATGAGTTTATCAAAAACTTATAACTATTGGATACTTAGAATGTCGGCGGTAATCACTTTTTATTGCTTTACTGCTGCGGCGTTTACTGCTTTTATGTCAAGCATAGTTTGCAAGCTAATTACCCTTGTCTCTAAGTATATAAGCAATAACCCCACCCCACGCACTGTTGTTACGATAGACATTCTTTTACTCCTTTTTTCACTATCTCACTAATAATATCAGTAGCAAGTATAGAAACTACGCTTATAATAAATTACTAGCGAAATTACTTAGGGGCGCGTATTCGATTCGTAACGAAAATTTCATGTTTTCAAGTTTATTCCAGAGCAATATCGTAATAATGTGAGCAGATTATTTGAAAGACTTCATTCAGTTTTTGCAAGATTAATTTACCGCAAGTTCAAAATTTGATCGAGGATTTATTGTGCATTTTAAAAAACCTTCTAAATAAATGTGTTCATATAACGGACTGAAAAAAATCATTATATTGAACATTACCTTAATTCACTTATAATAAATATTTTAGGTTTCTATTGAAACACTTACTGGTGGAAAAAATGTTAAAAATGAAATGTTAAATGTTAATTTTGTAATTTTTTAATATCTCACAATAATATTTTTGTCATTTTGGCTCTGTGTTGCACCTTAGAACTATATATTCTGTTGGAAAAATGCATAAAATAAAATATTATCGCACATTACAATGGGTATATTCGTCCTGAAATATAACTCTGACGCCTATTTTTATAAAACACTATGCAGGGATTGTCTTCGTTTTAAAAAATCATAATAAAAATTGTCAGAACACGTCACTAACATCAAATAGATTTTTTTTGTAAGTGTTTTTATTATACTGTGTGTACTGTGATTACAAGTCAAAATGTTCTATCTTAGAATAAGTACCTGTAACTCCTTTGTGATTTTATAATAATGTGTTTTCGATCTCAAACTGTGTTTACATGATTTAGTTTTAAAGTATTTTTAATAAATAAACAATTAATACTAACTTTCTGCATTTAAAATAATGCCAATACTAGCTAGTTTTGATAATTTTTCTTGAATTGTTAATATAAAACTCCGTAGGAGTTCACAGGAGAGTCAGGATTCCACGCGAGCCCGCTTCTGCTCCGCTGTCAGTTCATGAGGTATCCAACGACAACAAAGTTTCCGAACTTTCAATTTTTGAAAAATTTTTGTAAAATTTTTGAATTTGGCTCATACCAATCCCCAATAGTCCTCGAATTGTCTCATGGGTAATTCGCGGGTTTCCTTCAATTAACCGCTTAACAGTAGCCACATTATTTTCGTTGACGGCAGTTGAAGGCCGCCCTTCACGAAATTCGTCATGTAAAGAAACTCGACCTCTCTCAAATTCAGGAAACCATCGCCTCGTGGTGCTCAAACTAGGTGCTTCTCTCCCAAAAGCATTTTGAAGACGAGCGGCACAATCTTGCGGAGAAAGAGGACTTTAAAAAATCATCGCTCTAAAATCTTTTCGACTTAATTCCATTTTCGTTGCGTACGTAGAACTTCGATGTGTGATAAAAAAACAATTGACAAATCATTTCCCACCAATGGTTTTTTTTATTACTAAGAAGGTTGCAATGTTTTAAAAATATAACATTCGAAATTCAAATAGTTCCGATTAGCTAGAAGTGCAAAACTTTTAGTGTGCCCCATGTCTCTATATATATATTAAAATCAATTGCTGTTCGTTAGTCTCACTAAAACTCGAAAACGACTGAACCGATTTGGCTAATTTTGGTTTTGAATTAATTGTTGAAGTCCAGGAAAGGTTTAAAAGGTGAGAAAATATAGAAAATAAAATAAGAGTAGGTAAAAAGGCAGAACAACGTTTGCCGGGTCAAAATACTAGATCGATAGAGTCAAAATACTAGATAGAGACAAAAGCTTGTCGCGCCTCAGACACTCTTGTTGCACGACTTTACTCAATTCAAGAAAAATAAATATTCATAAGAATTATTCTACAATAGTACACTCATGCTCACAAGGCAAGCTGCCAACAGGATAATCAGTAACTTTTTCATTGTTGTACATTACATCTTTTTCAAGCAGAAGCCAACGTACTAAGATCCTACTTAGTCTATCGTAACGAGCTCACATTTTCATGACAATGCCTTAATACGATCATTGGATAAAAACAAGTCAGTAAAGGTTCATATCAAACCTTTATAAATCTCACTGACAAGTCTATTGGGCAATGCTTCATTGACTTTAGCTATAAAAGCTTAAGAACATTTTCATTCATCACCTTTTTTTCCTAGATTTATTTATGAAACTTTACAACAATAAATTATGCATATACATAAAATAAGAGTTGGAATATGTATAAATAATATTAAGTCTTAAATTCTTCTACCAAAACCAACGCTAGTTGCTTCGTTTAATTAAATTTTACCTTTAGATAACAAAACTTGTTTATTTTATAAGATTGATATACAATAAATAAATTAAAGTAAAAAAATAAAGAACAAACATTTATATAAAAAACCCAAGATACACAATCAGTGTGTCAAAAACGTCCTCCAAAAATAAGCGCATAATTTCATATTGTGCGCTCATTTCAAATAGAATCGCGTCGGTCGCGACACTCAATTTTATTTCTTTTTGTACGTTGCTTTGTAAAAACAACTTTAAATCTTGCGCTTAAGGTTGGATATACAAAGACGTATGATTTTGTCATATCTATAACTATTTCAATGAAATTAGGGACACTTTTGAGTATCAATTTTGTTCGGGACTATGCATCTTGGGTTTTTTATATCAATGAGAACAAACAATGTTTTGCTCTGGATCTAGTCATTTTTATACTAATGCTTGAAGCGATATCTCTTTACCCCTTTTTAAGAAAAGCACGCAGACGCTAAGCAAGTGATGAAAACTAATATTTTTATGTAAATATACATTAGAAATATATAAAATTAATAAAAATAAAAAACACTATTATTCTTTTAACATACATCATAATATAAGTACACATATGTAGCTATACTATTTTGCTTATGGCTAGTCTAGCTAGTAGTAGTAGAAACTTAGAAGAGATTTTGGTGTTTATCTATGGTTGAAGGTCAATCAGAGGGCGATCGCTAGTTTATTAAAAAAATTTATTGAACTTTAATAAATTAAGGTCTTGGCAGCTTTTAAAGAATAAACTCTTTGCCTTTCTGTCAGGCAGTTCGTAAAAGGCAAACCGTGTAATAAATATATAAATAATCTGTCTATTAAAGTTTTATATGCCAGTTCGTAAAAGGCGTATTAACCAAATGACCCAACAAGCAAAGTAATCCTATAACAAAAGATTATAAGTCTGCGTCTTCTAATAATATTCTTATTAAGGTATTGGTGCAGAATGTGTCTCTTATAATAGCATAAGACAAGCTCTAACATACTCAAAAGCATTAATATTTATATCTCAGTCTTATAGCGTGCTACAAAACTTCTTACAAACTAGTTACAGGACTTTTTTACTTATAATAACATTTCACAAATGTATATATTCTCAAGAGCATTTGCTTTTATTACTCAGTCTTACAGTAGACTACAAGGTGATCTTAGAAACAACTAATAGGAATATGCATCCTATAATTGTCTGCAGAAAGATTAAAATAGTCTTGAACTGTTATAGTAGCCTTCAATAAGAAAAGAAGATATTATAAGAATCTTAGCTAAGATAATTATACGTTTGTCTCGTCACTGTCTTGTTTAAGATTCTTTTAAATGTAATAGTGCTTAATAAGAGCGATATAAAATCAAACAACCGTATAAGCTACTAGATCAATCACATTATTAATCAGCCATTTTGCTTAGATACAGTAGCTGTTCTACTTTGTCCTGAGATAATTGTTAATTATCAGTTTGTTATGGATTTAAGCCATTGGAAACGATTTAAAAGAAGTGGTGGGTTCAAAAGAAAAGTGTCAAAAAGGTGTAAATTATCAGTGAAGCCAGGTTCTTTAGGAATAATAACATCGATATCAGAAGGAAATTCTAGCGCATCAAGTACGAACACAGGTGAAGTGAATGAGGGTTCTGTAGTGACAAGTAATTTTTTACCCTTAGCCCACGGTTCGGAAAACGAAGAATTCGAAAATTATCAAGAAGACTACGATTTCGATTTTGAAGAAACCACTGATTATGAACGAAATCGTGAATTGGTTGAGGCTATTAAAAGCTGGGCCATAAAATTCAATATACCTCACCGAGCCCTGAATGAACTATCTGCTATTATAAACAAAAGATTAACTAATGTTTTACCAAAAGATGCACGGACCTTATTAAATACCAACAGAGAAACGATGGTTATACAAACTTCAGACCCAGGGCAATATTGGCACAACGGATTGACTAAATGCTTGAAAAATATACTACAACAACTGGATTTGAATATTTCAATTAAAACGTTTTCATTAAATATAAATATAGATGGGTTACCAGTTTACAATAGTTCACGACAGCAACTCTGGCCAATTTTGTGCAACATCTTTGAACTACCCCACATTCCTCCATTTGTGATTGGTAAATAATAAACATATACTGTTTTTAAATACTTTAAATGGCCAAATTTGTCTATCTATATCCATAAATTAAGTATATATATATATATATATATATATATATATATATATATATATATATATATATATATATATATATATATATATATATATATATATATATATATATATATATATATATATATATATTATATATGTCTATCTTTTTTCTTTTTTTAGGAGTTTATGCAGGAAATGGAAAACCTTGTGATCTGAATGCATATTTGGGACCTTTTGTAACAGAAATAAAGGAAATTGAAACAGATGGATTAGTCGCAACATTTGCTGGAACTGAAACTATAATCAAAGTCAAAATAAGAGCTTTTATATGTGATTCACCAGCAAGGGCGTTGATAAAAGGCAAGTTTTGTTTGGATTGATTTTAAACAATACATTAATTTGAAATCATCAAATGTATAGTTTATGATAACTTTTATTACTAAAATATTTATTTTACAGGTGTCACAAATTTTAATGGAAAACATGGCTGCCTGAAATGTACGGTGATTGGTGAATACTCCCATAGATCAAACACTGTATTTTTCCCCACTACAGATTGTCCTAAAAGAAACGATGAAGACTTTCGTGCTAAAAAGTATGGAGGACACCACAAACATGACTCTCCATTATTAAAGCTGAACATTGATATGGTAAAGGATTTTCCCGTTGCCGACTCATTACACCTAATAGATCTCGGTTTGATGAAGCGATTGTTGATCGGATGGCGTGATGGAAAGTTAGGAAAGTATCTTACCAAATGGAGCTCTCGAGATATTGAAATTGTTAATAGTTTTTTATTGAATTGTCGAATGCCTAAGGAGATACATAGAAAAACAAGATCTGTAGATATTTTAGCGCACTGGAAAGGTTCGGAATACCGATCCTTCTTCTATTATTTAAGTGTCGTAGTTTTGAAACATGTGCTAAAACCCGAACCATATCATCATTTTTTGAACTTGTTTTGTGCTATAACGATTTGCTCAAATGAAAAGCATTTTCCACTCTTACTGATTGCTGAAATAATGCTAAAAGATTTTACAGAAAATTTTAAGACTTTCTATGGGCGAGACTATGTGTCTAGTAACATACACAATTTAATACATATCGTTGATTAAGTAAAAAGATTTGGAATTCTGCAAAAGTTTAACGCATATCCTTTCGAAAACAAACTTTTTGCTATTAAAAAAACCATTCGACAAGGAAATAAAACACTACAGCAAGTAGCAAATAGAATAATTGAGAAACAATCAATTGAAACAGAACACCTCAAGGAAGCAATTTCGGACTACCCATTTATCAAAAAGAACCAACGAAACGGTCTTACTGTGTTGCACCTAGAAACTTATATTTTATCATCAAAGGATCAAGATAAGTGGCTTCTCACTGACGAAAATCATGTAATAGAAATCAAATCCCTTTCGCTGAAAGACAACACTGAGCCAGAAATTGAAATAAAAGGGTATCGTATTGATAATCTCCATGATGTTTTTGATAAACCATTAAGATCTTCGTTTCTAAATATTTATAAATGTGATTGTGCTACTATTAAAAAATCTGAGGTAATATGTAGAATTCAAAATGTAAAATGTAAACTTGTAAGTATTTCATATAAGTCAGAGATATTTTTTTTGCCTCTGTTACATACTATATAAGATACAAGTTTAAAGGCATAAAATAAAACAAACGATTATTACATTTATATTGTTTTATTTAATCAAATACTTTTAAATTCAATAGGATATCAAAAATTATATTTTTAAAAAATCAGTCTCAATCATGAGTATCTAGTTTAATTATAACATCAAAAAATTCTTCTTTAAACCTCTTCATGCATAACAAAAACAGTCAACGTCTAAATATACCACCATTCCGGAGCGTCACCAAATGTCTGAAGGAACTGAAAAGACAATAGCAAATTCATATTAAAACTGCAAGGCGGGAAGAAGCTGTAATGTTGTAATTGTTTTCTAACAAAGTAAATTGAAAGATAAGTAGTCCGATTTCATGAGGAACCCTAAACTTGTTTGAATATGGAGGCAAGTTATTTTAATTGAAACTACTATAAGTACTTATTTACTTACAACTGTTCTTTAACATACTCGACACAGAGAATTTTTAAAATATGGCGAATGATCGTAAATATCGTCGAAATATTATTTTACAATAAATACTATAAGTGTCAGTTTTGAGAGCGCGTTGTAAAAATAATTAAATCTTGGCACACTTTTACAATAAAAATGAATTCCCCAGCAAGTTCCCACACTGTATTAGCACTAATATTACGAGTATTTACGTTATGCAGTTACTACAAGTTACATCCAATATAATAACAAGAAATATACTTACATTTTTAATATTTCGTTTTATCACAACACACCGCAATAAGCAAACCAGCCGAAATAACAAAAAAATACTGCTTCAGTTTATAAAATGTACTTATAACTAATAACTAAGTATATTACTAGAGCATTATAAACAAGATTACTTGAGTAAAATACTTATGTCAGATACTAATAAGAGTGTTTGTACTTAAAAATGTGTTGTCTTAGAACATTATAGAAGCGCAATTGCGCTTCTGTAAGTTGATTATAAGATAGTTATAAGAAAATAAAGCTCCAATAACTGTACCCAAATCCAGCATTGTAATAAACTATAAGTATCTTATAATCACAAGAAAAAGTAGTCTTGAAGAACACTTCAAGTACTGATTTTGCTACTTGGGGAATCCTGCAATCTCCCGCAATTCCAGGTTTGGTACCATCGTTTCACCTATTCCTGTCGCAAAAACGTCGGCGATTATCAATATCGTATTCAAGTTCCACCTGAACACGTGAACGGTCATGACAGGCGAGGGTAATCAGTAAACTTATACACGTGGCATTACATCCGCCAAACGGATGGCAACTTAACTAAAGACAATGGTCATCTTTTTTTATCAGGAGAATTAGCTATTAAATAGTTAGATATAAAAAAGAAGATACAGATATGGACAACAAACAAAACTATGGACCACGTATGATCGGTCACCTAAAATCATAGTTGTTGTGGAAACGACATTTTGCTATTTTATGATATAAAAAGACATAATTCCAGCAGATACAGTAAAGATAATGTGGTGAATACTGAAGGGTCACTCGATCTCAATTTACTTTATAATACGCCTTTATAAATCGGAACCTACATACTGTATAATTAGTAAAAACGAATGTACCGCAGCTAACAGACGTAGTCTACGATACAACATTACCAATAAAAATTGATAGCGTGTAACCATTACACACGATTGAATTATTTCTGCGGCATTTTGACAGTTGACGATTAAGTTTTATGATTGCAAATTAATTACCTTAAAAAATTAATTTCGTTTTTGAAGTTAAAAACAAATGAGTGCTATAAGAATTCAAAAAGAATATATTGATAATATTATACATAATGACCTTTTATTAATAACTTCTGATTTATTTATTTATAAACCATTTGTTTAAAAAAAATATACATATTTAAATGAGTAAATGTTTAAAAACCGAATGCTAGATACACCCGCCATATTGTCGTTACACATTTCCATTGCTTTGTCATCATCCAAAGCAAGCAGTTACCCTAAATAAGTTACCATCGTAGCTAAAGAGTTTTACTTCTAATAAATGAAAAAATAAAAGTACACTCACGCTCACAAGGCACACCGCCAACAGGACAATAAGAAACTTATTCATCGTTGTTTATTATTACGTCTTCCCCAAGCAATAGAAGCCAACGAACTAAAACTAACCTCGTAGAGATGTTCTTTATCAAGGAGACCGTTCTCCTTATCATTTACCAAAGGTCAACTGTTCGAACTAATTAATAAATTAGTTTGCAATAGACTCTAATTGTAGGGACAGTTCCCGGAAATGTCCACTTGAAAGGCGTTTAGTAGTTTGAAGTTTAAACGAGATATTGATTAAGTAAATACAGATATGCCAACTAAAGCAACTACTGCGGTAAATCCAAAAATTCCAATATGTTTTAATTTTTATTTTGATCTTGACTGTTACTACAACTATTTGTAAAAATTTGTACTGTTTCACAAAACACTTTCTTATTTAGTTTTATTTTATAGTTCCTTCCCCGTGTTGGTCTGGGTTCCTTTGAAGAATAGACCAACTACCGTTCTGCCAGGCAGGTTTTAGAGGTGGCGATAGGTTATACGTGTCACTACCATCGTGATTTCTAGGTGGTAAAGTTCCGCAACGTCTCGCCAGAGTGTTTAGTGCCACCGGCGCCTTACCTATTCCTGCTGGAATAGCGCAAATGCTTGTCATTGTTGTATTCCGGTTTGAAGGGTAAGGTATCCTATAAACTTATACATGTGGTATTGCCATCGCGCTACACGTATAGAAACGCACCATTACCATATATGGTATCTACATGCGATAGTTTCCCTTTCCATCAGGAGACCCATTTGCTTGTTTGCTATCTTATGATATAAAAAAAAAGTTAATATCAAAAATCGGTTTCATTTTAACGGCATCTTCAGGACTATAGTATAGGGTTATTATTATCATATCTGAAAAGGGCCTTCTTTGAAGAATAGACCATCCATCTGCTATTATGCCGGGCACTTCGTGAAACCAGAACGACCGGCTATTCGTGTCACTACCATCGTGACTACTAGGTGGTAGAGTTCCGCAACGCATCTTGCGTGCTTATTACCATAGCCTTACTATTTGTACCACAATAACGTAAATACTTGTCATTGTCATGTTCCGATAGAAGGGTAAAATAGTCGGTAAACTTATACTACTTATACTTATGCGCGGATCTTTGATAGCTCTTTCCAACAGGAGAGCCATAATTTATGCAAAGACAAATTTTGATATCGGTCGGGATGGAACCAGCGAACTCTGTCCTAAGTAGACTAGCCACACCTTAGACCAAAGTGTCACTTCTTATGGTATAGAAAACTTTTAAAGCAAAGACACGACAAGATTTTTAAGGTTTTCCCTAGAACGAGATCAATGTGAAAACACATATGGTTAGAAACACGAAGGTATTGATTAGTATTATAAAGTAGAATTTCATCTGTAACGATAAACTCATTTAACTAGAATATATGTTTATATATCGAGCGACCATTACAAACGACGGAGTCGATCAGAAAGTAAAAAGAAATTTCGCGACAATATCCCTGGTTCAGCCTTGGGAAATTTGATTTCAACTTTTTTAGGTGGGATTCATATCATGTATCTTACATTAAGATATATCCAAATGTTTAATAATAGTTCATTACGATGCATGTGATTGAAGTTATCAATTTTTATACGCCGCGATAATATACAACGTAATGTCAAACGACACGTGTCGAATATTATTTTATAGCACAAAGTGACGTAAATCGACTGTTTATGCACGGTTCTCGCTGTAAAAAAAGACTTGTAGGCTCGAAAAAGCGTAGGTATTTAAATTACATGTTTAGGTCAAAGCGTTCTATATTCGTAATATACGTACATTTTTGTACACGTATAGTTCTAAATATTCACTTCAAATATCAGCTATATCTCAAAAACTACTGAATCGATGTTGACGAAACTCGGACTGTTCCTTAAATTGGATTTAAATCATAAAGAATGAACTTGTTATGGTTTTTAATTCCCGAAAAGCCCTAAGACAAACATACAAGCATAGAGCATACAAACAGAAAATTTATTACACGGTTTGAACACCAAAATAGATCATCATACTCAAATATACCAAAAATTCGTCGGCTGATAAAGCCACTAAGTGGAAATAGATATTCTGACTGCGATCCGATCCTAAAAATACTCTCTCGCAAACACTTTCAGAATGAAGGCGAAACTCAAGCTAATCTATCAAGACGTTTGGGCTACAGAATTTTCCAAATCAGTATACCTACCTACATATGTATGTACACTCGAAAAGCATAACCCCCCTTAGAGTCAGATAAAGAAAAGGAAATACAACTGTATAATTATAACTATAACTATAATTATAAATATATCGTATAATATAACTTAAGCTTGATTTCAAATCCATTAATCTAGATAGCGTTACATAATAAAAAGTTTGCGAAGATCTTTGGATGCTCAATTTCGTCTCAACGGTACGATTTGCGTGATATTTGATACATGATGATTCTACTTATAAATTGCACACTTCACAATCTGAGCGTTGAAAGCACGTATGAAATCGATATGCCTTTCAAGACAATTTCTTAATTTGTCAGTGTAGCTTCCATTAACTCACACAAATACAGAGTTATACTACTTACCGATGAAACAAAATTATTTCAAGGGTAATTTTTAAACTTTGTCATCTCATTCGGTACGATAAAACCATACAACATTTCAATTTTTCACGATATAATGTATCTAAAAATTTATGACATATTTTACAGTGATAGGAGCGTTTGCTCATATGCGCGGCGACCTGTTTCATTCCCGATCGCGTGTCTACTAGTGTTCATGTGGTTGTGGTTGAGAGAGTGCTTTATCCTCAACAGGTCAAAGCCGAGCATTATTCTGGATTTAAAGTGTGTATTCTACTAATACTCTATTAGAACACAGATATCGTTTCGATTATAACCTCTGTGGTCTACCGGCGATAGCGTTGGCTACCCGATGGCATGAGGTCCCGGGTTCGATTCCCGGGTCGGGCAATTTAAAAAAGTGTTTCTTCAGATTTCTGATAAAAACAATGTTGCCTGGAATCGGAAAGTGTTCGGGTGGCGATAGGCTTGCTACCTATCACATTTGTGGGACCAAGTATCTTCGGCTATTCGTGGGTGCACTTTTTGTACCCTGCTTACCACTTCGGGAATGCGGGCGTGAAGATATTATATATAAAGTATCTTCACGCCCGCTATATATAAAGGTAATATTACCTACCATTAATTGACGAATACTAATTGTTATTTTTCAGCTTACTATAACGTAAGGGAAGCAATGTTTTACTTTTTAAACAATACAAAGTTTCGAAACCGGGGAAAAAGCAAAATGTTCATTCTTACAAAGTAATTTTTCTTGAAGGCGGAAAAATTCCGGAAATTTCCTGAACTGCTGATGACTACTCCGACGTTTTGATGCATTTGGGGAGGTGGCAACGAAGCGTACGAACGGGCAATTTGCAATTTGTCTTGAGAGTCAATTTGCATGTTTCTTTATTGTAAAAGTATGTAAAGTGCTAGCTTCAGTGTGAAATGACAACGAAAGTTTCTGTACACAGAAAGCGCCTACGATATTACTTATAAATATTGTTTGTCCGAACGGACTAATAATAAAAGTGTTCTGAAATTTACTATACAGCAGGTTTAGCAGATACCTATAATAACATAGGCATTATAAAACGCGTGGTGTGTAGATTTGGTTTTGGGAATTAATCCTCTAAGGGCATAAAAGGAACTCAACACAACCAAAGCCGAAAGAAGTTACAAATCTTATTTATGCGTATTTCCCTATTATAAGTAATATATTACGTAATATGTATATAGATATATGTTATTTATTTAGGTATGTATGTCATAAATATGTAAGTATGTGTATATAATACATTTTGTATATATGTATATATATTTATAGTTTTTTAAGTATTACCAGCAACACCTCAATTGTGCATAAATTTTATAATAAATATATAAATAATCTGTCTATTAAAGTTTTATATATAAAATTCTTATGTCACAGTGTTAGTAACCATACTTCTCCGAAACGGCTTGACCGATTTTTTGTGAAATTTTATATGCTTATTCAGTAGGGCTGAGAATCGGCTATTATCTATTTTTAATACCCCTAAATGATAAGGGTTGTCCACCCCTACATTTTTATTTTATTTTTTGGACAACATTTTTTTATGATTTAGCATTGAAAAATACATGCAACCCTAAACTTTCGCCCTTCTACCATCAACCCCTATTTTTTAATTCAATAATTTATGTGCCAAAACATTTACCGGGTCAGCTAGTGAAAGATTATAAAATGATTGCGAGATCTGGCTGCAATAACAAAAAACCTATACATTAAGTCCTGTATTTTTTTATTTTTACTTCTTCTTTGGTCTTATTTGGCCTTTGGTCTTATTTATAAACACGTTACGCAAAACTTTGTACCTCTTTTTACAAAAATTACGCAATTAAAATTTGTATGGAGAAGAGGAACAAAAAGTTAAATTTTTTTATAAAACATGCATTATAAATAAATTATATAAAAAACATTACGCCCACTACCATGCGTTCGACAAATCGAAATCGGTTGATTTATTCGGAAGTTAATATCGCCGAAAAATTTTGAAAAAAAAGTTTTTTGTATATAACTTTGAGATTATTCAACCAATCGATTTTTAAACTCCTGCGATATTTTACGATTCGAAAAATGCGTCGAAGGCTATTTGAAAGATCAAAATCAAATCAAGTATTCAAAAATTACGGCTTTTAAGGTACTTCAAATAGTGTTATTTTAAACAAACTTATTTCAGATTTTCAAAATAACTTTCAGACTAACGTATTGTTCAATTACAATATCTAAATATCAACTACAATAGCACAATAGAAATCAATACTGCAAGCACTAGAGAGATTGAGAGATTTTGTCAGCCATTTCTATTCTGATGACTATCTTGATACTTAATCTAGACATTATAATATATTAATTTGAAAATGTTGAGGTGCCGTAATTCACCAGATATCTCCCTTTGCTCAGGATTTCAGTGCTTGAACACTTAAATTTGAACCTGAATAAAAATACTGAGATGGAGGATGAAACCTTAATATATGTTTTATATTGTTTTATATCATAAGATAGCAAACAAGCAGATGGGTCTCCTGATGGAAAGAGTCAACCATCGCCTACAGACACCAAAAGTGTTAATGGTGCGTTGTGCGTTTCTATCTTGTGGCGAGGTCTAATGCCATATGCGTAAGTTTGCCGGCTACCTTACCCTCCAAACCGGAACACGACAGTGACAAGCATTGTCGCTATTGCAGCAGGATTAGGCAAGATGGTGGTACCAGACCCGGGCGAGACAATACAGAACTCTACCACCTAGTAGCCACGATGGTAGTGACTCGTAAAGCCAATCTTTTACGACCTGCCTGGCAGAACAGCAGTTGTTCTATTCTTCAAAAGAACCCGGGATCAACACGGAGAGGATATATGCTTTCCATTCGCTATGGCATACCCCAAACTTCTCATAAACATTTTTTCTTCGCCAGGGAATGTTAAGATTATTCCCAAATAGGGTTAGAAGTTAATAAACTCTTAAAGTTTATTTCGATCGATTAAAAATAAATAAATAAATATTCAGGGGACAAATTACACTTACTGATCTAACCCCAAAGTAAGCAAATTATTTGCTTGTGTTATGGGTGTTAGTCAACGATACTAATACATAGAAATACATATATAAATACCAGAATATATTTAATAAACACCCAAACCCGGAAATACAAACATTTATGCTCATCACACAAATGCTTGTCCCCGTCGGGGATCGAACCCGAGCCCCGTTGATTGCTTAGTCAGGATCGCTAACCACTCGACCAACGGGGGGGTAATCAACTATATAGTAGATTAAATTTACCCATTACATACTAACAAACAATCAAATCTTTCCTCTTCATAATATTAATGAAGATTCAAATACCGTATCAGAAGATTAACTACGTAGTTCTGTTATATATCATATTTACAATTTAATCAAGTACGAAGCGACACAGATGCATTGCATTACACACGGGTAATTATTCTTTATTGCACTTGCATTTCAATTTTATTTATTTTTGGTCATAAAATCTTGAGTAAATAAATGAGCTGCACTGCGTAGAACATTTCATTTCCGTGTTTATTAGGGTACTTGACGTTTCAACCGTAAACTAATTTTATGACAGATATATCGTACAAGTGAACAAAACACGGATTAAATCTAGTAATGGATACGCCTTTCAAGACAATTTTCTAGTTTGTCAGTGTAGCTTGCAATTACACACAAAATACAGAGTTATGCTACTTACCAATGAAATAAAATAATTTCAAGGGTGATTTTCAAACGTTGTCATTTCTTTCGGTACGATAAAACAGACATGGTTTATTTCTATATTTTCACAATATAATATAATCTACAAATGTATGAAATTTTTAACAGTAATAGAAGCGTTTACTTATATGCGCGGTGACACGTTTCCTTCTCAATGGCGTGTCTATTAGTATTCATGGGGTCTGTGGAACAAAAGTTACTAAATAGTGAACTTGTCATCACCAAAGTATAAGGAGTAGACTACAAGGAGATAGACTTTACACCGTATTGATCCAGGCTCCTTCCATGTATAAACCATCTGCCGTTCTGCCAGGCAGTTCGTAAGAGGCGAACAACTGGCTATGTGAGTCAATACCATCATGGCTACTAGATGGTAAAGTTTTGCATTGTCTCGTCTGGGTCTGGTACCACCACTTTCCTTATTCTGCGACAATAACGTCAGTGCTTGTCACTGTCGTGTACCAGTTTCTAGGGTAAGTTAGCCAGTAAACTTATGCAAGTGGCTTTAACACCTCGCTACACGGATAGCAATGCAGCATTGACATCTTTGGTGTCTATATGTGATACTCGCCTCTTTTCATCTCAAGACTTATCAGATTGTTTGCTATCTTATAATAAAAAAGGCAGAGTTCTTCGACAGCTTGACTCTCTGGCACTGCGCAGATGTATGTTCATTCTGTGTCTTCTACCGTATATATCATGGAGAGTGTTCCGACCAGTTGTTTGAATTAATTCCTGCAGCCGAATTCCATCATCGAACATCGCGTCAAAATTTAAAGTTCCATCCGCACCATCTCGATGTCTGGAAATTCACAACTGTGTGGTTCTCCAACACATTTTGCCTCGCACTACTCTGTTGTGGAATCAATTACCGGCAGGGGTGTTTCCGAACGGATACGACTTAGGGAACTTTAAGAAAAGAGCTTACTCATTCTTAAAAGGCCGACAATGTAACTGCAAGACCTCTGGTATTGCGGATATCCATGGGCGGCGGTGATCGCTTACCATCAGGCGCACCACCTTGCCCCCTCTTCTATATAAAAAAAAACTTGGGATTATATTCCATTGCATTGTTCCATAGAGCTAGCAATCAGGAAAGGCATGTGACTGTCTGCCAACATACGATTTAAAAATATTTATAAAACATAATACTTTATAATAGAGTTTATTTTTAGTTTTAAGCTGCAATTGCCCTGCTGATGATTATCTAGAAGCGAAACCGACTGGTTAGTATATACAATAATCTATTGCGAAACAAGTGTTTTTTATATAAAACTAGCTATAATGCCCGGCTTCGCTTGGGAGTTGATATGAGTTTACGTGGTAGTTGAAATATAACAAATGTAATTTAGGACTTTATTGAAATTGAAATTTTAAATTTCAATTGCTAGCAGCGACTTTCGAAATGCAACCCAAATAATCGTTGTTTTGAATGAAGTTCAAATACTCGACAACAGATGGCGCCACTACACTCAATTTCCAAGTTGAAGGGTTGGAAAAGCCCTTAATATCTTTAAAAACACGCCCTTAATGTTGAAACGGGAACTTTCTTGTTCGAGGGGATATAAAGAGCTATCACACTATATAAGTCCCTTTATCGTGCCGGGACTCCATTTTAAGTTTTATCGGCACGCACATTTTATCAACTTAGTTTTATTATATAAATAATGATAATGATAATGATATTGAATGAAAATGGAGTTTCACCAAGTGCCGATGATTAAGAATGTCGAAAATATTTGTAGATAATTATTATCTCATTCCGCCAAGAGAACAATCTACTCGTGTGCTATCTTATGACAGGAATAAAATTGGCTTGTCTAAAAATTTTAAACTAAGCAAAACTACAGTAACTGAATCCCATTTCCTGTATATCCGGAAGCCTGCATCAGCTCTTCACCATTAAAATATGCGACCATGCGGGAAGTATGCTAATTTTACAACGTGGTAGAGTTCAGCATTGTCTTGCCCGGGTCTGGTATTACTATCACGGCCTTACAAATTCCTGTTGCAGTAGCGCCAGTGCATGTTAACTGTCGTGTGCCGGTTTGAAAGGTAAGATAGATGGTAAACTTATGCATGTGGCATTAAGATCCCGCGATCAACATCTTTAACTTTTATAGGCGAAGTTGTTTCTTTCCATCAGGAGAGGCATCTGCTTGTTTACTCTCTTGAGAATAAAAAATAAAAAAGTTGAGAGGTGTCAAGGGACACACGGATGGAACGAAGTTCCTTTCAATTAATTGGTGAAGGAACTGTAATAAAATTTTAAATTGTAATAAAATGTAAATCTGGCTTGCTTTCTATAAGAGAGAAAGAGAGAGAGAGACAGACAGACAGATAAACATGCGCACGCCGCACAGCTTACAATAGCTTACTATAGCAAAAAGTGTTGTTACAACTTTTCGTGAAAATTTTTTCCGTCTAGCCCCCTTTCACAACGCGCAATAAGGAACTTCGTTCCAAAAAATACCCACCTAAAAAAATTCAAAATCAGTTCATAAATGATCGAGTTTTGAAGTAACAAATATTTTAAAAAAAATACAGCCGAATTGGTAACCCCCTTTTGGAAAGTCAATTGAAAAAATATGAAGTTGTTAACATAAACAGATGTCAAAACCATTACAAGCACTATCCGTGCAGAAACAAAAACGATTTCTTGGTACTTATTAACACAAATGTTCAAATATAGATAAATCGTACTCGGTTTTATTCACAGTACAAGTCACACACAGTCTACAAATAAAAGTAATGGCATTATTATACTAATGGCCGAATCCGTACGTGTCTTATCTGCGCCTATCACATGAACAAAAGTTATAATGAGCTCATCCGCAAATATCGTGAGAGATAAAACCAACGTATTTAATTTGGACTCATCTCAGAGAAATGTAGAATACATGCAGGCTTTGAAGAATAGACCATTTGTCATTCTGCCAGGGAAATTGTAAAAGGTGAACTATTGATTATACGAGTCGTAAATATATTTTTTTATTTAATTAGATAGCAAACAAGCTGATGGGTCTTCAGGTGGAAAGAATCTACCATCGCCTATAGACCAAAAATGTTAATGGTGCGTTGCTATCTTGTGGCGAGGTTTAAGCCCACATGCATAAGTTTACCGGCTACCTTACCCTCCAAACCGGAACACGACAGTGACAAGCACTGATGCTATGACGCTATTGTAAGGTGGTGGTACCGAACCCGGGCGAGATAATGCAGAACGCTACCACCTAGTAGCCGCGATGATAGTGATTCGCATAGCCAATCGGTCACCTTTTACGACCTGCCTGGCAGAACGGCATTTGGCCTATTCTTCAAAGGAGCCCGAGACCAACACGGGGAAAAGAAAGACATCGTGACTTATTAATGGTAGAGTCTCTGTCCTGACTGCGACGTGTCACCCGGGATCAGTACTACTAATTTACCTAAACCCCATATTGGTCCGAGCCCCCTTTTAAAGAATGGATCATCTGCCATTCTATTACGCAGGTCGTAAAAGGTGAATTAATGGCTATATGATGTGTCACCGCTATTGTGACTAGGTAGTAGAGTTCCGCAACGTCTCGCCCGGGTATATAGTACCAACGCATTAGCTATTCTTGCCGCAATAGCCTCAGTGTAAGTTAGCCGGTAAATTTATAAATGTGGCATTAAAATTCCACCACCAGGAAGGAGCAACACACCATTAATATCTATGGTGTCTTTAGGCGATAGTTCCTCTTTTCATTAGGAGATCCATATGCTTGTTTGCTATATACCTAATGATATGAAAAAATAATCTATCTATATATAAAAATCAATTGTTCGTTAGTCTCGCTAACACTCGAGAACGGCTGAATCGATTTGGCTAATTTTGGTTTTAAATTAATTGTTAAGGTCCAGGGAAGGTTTAAAATGTGAGAAAATATAGAAAAAAAAATAAGAGTAGTTAAATGTTTGCCGAGTCAGCTAGTAATGAATAAATTTAAAAAAGTATAAGACAACTTGACAATGACAAGTTTTTCTCAATCTATAGTTGTATCGCCTATGTGGTCTAGTGGTCCGGTGTCGGACTTGACCACACGAAGTCCTGGATACGATTCCCGGGTCGGGCAATTCAAAAAAATGGGGATTTCAGTTTTCTGACAAAAACAACGTTACCCGGTATTGGAAAAATTGTCCGGTTGGCGATAGGCTGGCTATCACATTGTGGGACTATGTAAGTACTTCAACTAATCGTGGGTGCACTGGTTGTACCTCTGCCTACCTCTTTGGGGATACGAGCGTGATGATACTTTTTATATAGTTGTATTATATATTTATTATATACCTGTAATATGTGAATAGAAACAAATATAAACAAGATTTTTCTGAACATAGGCTTTTTTAATATGTCCAAGATTATATATTTATGCTTATAAATAAATATCCTCAAAACTGAAAACAAACAGTACATAAATATTACTATACAAACAATGCGCTATAAATAAGATTGTTTTATATTTTATATTATTTAATATAACAATTTTATAAAATCCATAAGAATCAAGTTATATTCGTTAAAACTTTTTTAATTTTAAATGGATACTCGAAGTTACTTTGTTATCGAAAGAGTTGGATGTTTCTTTTCAAACTTCAAGTTGTTTTGCTCGAAGAGGAAAATAACAATGTATTTGTTCGAATCAATGGTTTTATAGATGCTGTTCAAGAGTACATTTGAGGTTTCGTTTACCGAAGCAATTCTTGAGAATAGTTGGAGTGTTTACTGAGAATACCAATGTACTGGGATACCTTGATTTCCGAGTTAAATTTTTCTTTATATTTTCTGAATTGTATGTTGATTTTATAGAGCAATACAAATTTGTATTCCGATATATTGACATAAGATATTAAACTAGTTGCTGCGTGCAGACCGCTGCATTACACATTTTTTGGTTAATCCCGCGGGATTGCCAAATTTTTCCGAGATAAAAAGTAGCCTATGTGTTATTCCAGATGAGCCAAATTTCATTTAAATCCGTTCAGTAGTTTTTGCCTGATTGAGTAACAAACATACATCCAAACATCTATCCAAACATCCATCCAAACATCCAAATTTTGGCATTTATAATATTAAAATAGATAAACAAATCAGGGTGTTCAAAAGCAACTATAAGCCAATTTGATGTTCTTGATTAATGAATATTTATAGCTTCAAGAAATATAGGTAATAGGTATTATCTTTTTATGTTATAAGATAGCAAACAAGGAGATGGGTCTCCTGATGGAAAGAGTCAATCATCGCCTATAGACACCAAAGGTGTTAATGGTGCGTTGTTATCTTGTGGCGAGGTCTAATGCCACATGCATAAGTTAACCGGCTACCTTATCCTCCAAACCGGAACACGACAGCGACAGGCACTGACGCTATTGCGGCAGGAATAGGTAAGGCGGTGGTACCAGACCCGGGCGAGACAATGCAGAACTCTACCACCTAGTAGCTACGATAGTAGTGACTCGCATAGCCAATCGGTCGCCTTTTACGACCTGCCTGGCAGAACGGCAGTTGGTCTATTCTTCAAAGGAGCCCGGAACCAACACAGGGAAAAATCTTTTGTCTAAACGTAGCATTTAATTCTTCTGTAAGGTTCTTCTTATTAGAATTAAAAATCGGAATACGTTATATTTTCTGTCTGGGATATTTGTACACTTATTTGCGCTGTTGGTGCTATTCACGAATTAAACTGGATACGCGTTTCAAGGCAATTTCTTAGATGGCCAACGTCGCTAGCATTTACACAAAGAAACACACAGTTATACCGCCGGTTAGGTAGCTGCTAAACTTAAACTTATGCATGTGGCATTAGACCTCGCCACAAAATAGCAACACACCATTAACATCTTTGGTGTCTATGGGCGATGGTTGACTATTTCCATCAAAAGACCCATCTGCTTGTTTGCTATCTTATGATATTAAAAAAAGTTATAATACTTACCGACGAAATAAAATCACTCCAAAGGTAAAGCCTTAGCTGTTTATTCGGCACAATAAAATAGCACAATATGGCATAGTTATATTTTTTACGATAAATTATATCTCCAAGCGTTTGACATTTACATACATTCGCTCACATGAGCGCTTACGCATTTTGCGCCCAACACCGTGTCTGTTAGTATTTGTGTGATCTGTGGTGCTGTTCATGAAACATTTTGAGCATATTGCGTCTATATTACCGGTCATTCCGTCTCGTCTAATCGTCACTTTATAATGAACGAGAAAGAATGAATACTGACAAACATACCATCATATTTTTTTAGTTTTTACTAAAAGCTGATGGTCTTTAGGTAATAGGAGTTTGACTATATAATTTTTGTGATTGTTATGGAACTAGCGACACCCGTTGAGACTTGTATGAACGCATGAGTTTCTGAGTTCAAATGCAGTTCGTTTCAAATGAGTTCTTAGTCTTCCTGGAATAAAACACCAAGAACATGTTCTCTTAATATTCTTAAACGGGCAATTTTATTTTACTGTGTAGGAAATGATAGAAGAAAAAGTATAATCTGCCAATTTCCACAAGCTGAAGTTACTTACTACTAGTTAGTTTTTTAATGTAAGTAGCTGCCCTAGATGCCCCGCTCTATATAAAAGGCTCATATTTGGTGGGGAGTCTCAACCATATGTAAGCCTCAATCTCACGTTAAACTTACTAGTAAATCCCAAAATCCCCTTTTGGACACCACCTACTATAACCACTATAACCCCTTTGGGGATATACTTAATGATGTCGTGAATTTAAAAATATTATCAAAATTAACTTCTACAAAGCTAAACATTAAAGTGATTCAAATAGCATCATTCATTAGGCAGTACGCAATGTGCATCACCATGGTATGGGAGGGAGGGATTAAGAATTTTTTTTTTTCTTTTGCAAAACACGAAAGTTGCCACGAGTAATAGACAGTGTTTTATGTATTTTTTTATAAATGTATTCTGATTCACAGAAGTGACATGACAGAAGACATAATGTTAAATAAATAAATGCAAGTAAAATAAAACAAATAATGTATTTTTTTACAAACTTAAACAAAAAATGTAATAAACAGTTTTTGACTATCGAGTTTTCCTAAAAAAACTAGTGGCTTATTTAAAAAAACTTGCTAAGTATTTCATGTTTTAAACATGTAATCCCTGCTGGCTTGTCATGCCAAGTCGCACTTATGCCAATTTTGAATTACGTTTTTGATTTACGTTTTGCCAATGTCAACTTTGTATTAAATCTTGAGAATATTTATATGAATAGATTCGACCAGTCAGTTAATTATTTCAATCTGTTGCTTTTTGGAGGAGCCGTCAGATCTTGATACTGAAACAAAAAAGATATAATATTTTATTATGACAAGAAAGTTTTACATTATACATAACATTGTAAATAACTAAATTATTCAAATGCTGAAATATGATAATAATAATAATAATAATATCTTTATTTGCATAAAATAGGGTACATAATAAGATCTTATTTAAAAATATGCTTCTCTTTAATCCTATTTTGCCTGTTTTGTGGCGTGCAAATGTTAAAATTATGTTTATAATCATAGTAAATTTAATTTAAAAACATGTTAATTATCATAGTAAATTTTAAATTTAATCTTATAGTAATTTTTTTATATATATTTACTTACAATTACAATATTTTCCTCACTAAATAAAGAGAAACACTTTAACTATACCACCAAATTAATACCAAGTCAAATATAATCAGAGGTTTTGTGTTCACTTTATCCTAAAAGATAAAAATTTATTATTAAAAATACTCATGCTCATGTCTTGTGGTCGTTCATAGGTTTTAATAGATTTCTGTCCTCATTTCTAGCATGACAAATCACATGCACGAATTTATCACATCGCATAAACTGCAACACAACATATATACTTTAATTTGTTGCTATATTTAGTATACATGTTGAGCTTGTAACTTGCGGGCATCAACTACCTAAGCCTTTACTCAACTATATCAAATATAGTTGGCAGCTGCTCTTAGTCTCTTCCTGCCATACACTTCTTGACTCCCTAAAAGCTGTTTCATATCGCAACCCGAGCCCCCCTGCATTTCTCACCTGAAGGTGCGAACTATACATAAGACGGTGGTTATGAATTAACAGGATCGTGCCGCGATTACTTGATGGATTATTTTCTCTCTACCATCTCTATCTTATCTTCAACTTTATGTTTCCCGTGATTATGCTGCTTTCAACGGCGCTGAAATATCGGGAAAATAATACATCAAATAATCGCGGTAAGATCCCGTTAATTCGTAATAATTTATTTGAAAAAAGGCACAAAACTTAAAAATATATAAGATGGTGGTTGTCCAACCGTCTTTCAAGTTCATTGTTCCAAAAATCTCTTCGACCTAGTCTCAATTCTCGCCACTCACATTTATCAAATATCTCATTTATACAGTAACCTATTTCATTTTGTATTGGGCTCGGACTAATCCCAACCATTCTTATTATTGCCCCTTAACCTTTCTTTACTACTTTTCCCTTGAACTCTTTACTGTGAACCTTCTTCACCTGATCAAGCTGTGAGCCCGCTGGTGTCTCTCTTGCTAATACAGGTAGAAATTATATATTATTAGACAATTGTAAAAGACCGTGAGACAGGAAGAATATTGAGATGGACCGTAGCTGGTTTGTAAGAGGCGAACGATTGGCTATACAAGTTACTAGCAACGTGGCTACTAGGGGGTAGATTTCTTCATTATCACCGACTTCCTATTCCTGCCGCAATAGCGTCAGTACTTGTCATTTTAATGCTCCGGTTTGGAGGGTAAAGGAGCCAGTAAACTTATGCATGTGGTATTAAAATCTCGCCACAAGGATAGCAACGCACTATTAACATCTTTGGTGCCAAGAAGCGATAGTTATCACTTTCCACCAGGGGAGCTATTTGCTTGTTTGCCATCTTATAAAAAATATTGATAAGTTTCTTACATTGCATAAGGAAACGGTATATTAGTAAAAAGAAAATTATTATCTACACCCATAGCCCATAGTATGATCTGTATCGACACCATTTTCGTATCGACAAGACTAAAATAAAATCATAGGGCGTATTTTATTGTAGCTTTATCAGTAGTACGCGTATTCAGCGCTAGCTGATCTGATTATGGAATAAAACTTATTCTATCCTGTTCTAATGATCATCACACCTAGGGATGGCAACAGGTAAAGTCTGAGACCTATTCCAATGGTTCCAGTTCCAATCAAATAAAAGTTCCAAAAACCTGTTCTGTTAATGTTAAAGTATTAAATAAAATAATTTAAAAAACATTTTGTCAAAGTAGAAGTTTTCATACAAAAATTAACAGCTTTGATTTAAAAAAATGCGTATATATATATATATATATATATATATATATATATATATATATATATATATATATATATATATATATATATATATATATATAATAACTGAAATAATAATGACTGAACCGATTTCGCTAATTCCTTTTTTGTTGTGTTTGTAATTGTCAAGAGAACAAGAGAAGGTTCTTATAAAAGAAAATATTACGAAAATTGCGCGGAAAATTAGAAAATTTAAGAATACTTAACCACCATATAAAGTTCAATGCCCTTTCAGCTACCTGGAAGAACAATCCCGTATACTTACATATATAAATTACGTTTCCTAATATGTATGGCAAAACAATGATTGCCAGGGCAATTAGTTTACTTATAAAAAAAAATATTTAAAAAATAGAATAAAGTAAAATAAAGTTTTTTTTTCTATCATAAGATAGCAAACAAGCAGATGGGTCTTCTGATGGTAAGAGTCTACCATCACCTATAGACACCAAAGATTTTAATGGTGCGTTGCTATCTTTTGGCGAGGTCTAATGCCACATGCATAAGTTTGCCGGCTACCTTACCCTCCAAACCGGAACACGATAGTGACATGCACTGACGCTATTGCAGCAGGACTAGGTAAGACGGTGTCTCTAGTAGTCACGATGGTGGTGACTTGCAGAGCCAATCGGTCGCCTTTTACGACCTGAAATCAGTTGATTGATTGAGTAATCGTATCCGAACGTAACAGCCAGAGAACAGAAAGAAGTAAGAGATAGCCCAACTATCTCTTTCTTTTTTGTAACTCCGAGAGTCAAAAGGTTGCAATGTGAAACAGGCAGAGGATATTCCAACTGTTTCGGAAGAACAACTGTTGCGTCTCAACAGTTTCCTAACATAAATTTTGTAAGGTAGTAGGTATGGTTGTATGGAATAAGCGAACCTGTTCCAACAATTACAAGGGAATAGGTACAGACTGTTGCGTTCTGAAACTTGCTCCATTTCGCTGTTCCAGTATATACGCTTCATTCCTAATCACAGCATAAACTTCACAAATTATGCGCACGCCAGAGTCGCCCTCGCAGCGACTTGGCCGATTGTTTCGAGCTTGGTCACGAGTTATAAACGAGTTAAATCCTAATGCCACTTACTCTCTCACTCATCGTCAAGATACTGCCCTAAGACGAGATTCGAGCTCAGAGGATACACCCCTAATGTAGTGGGCTCTGTCTGAGTACTCTACTAAACACCCCGGTTTCGCGACTCTGACGTATGTCGCCAAAGTCGCCTCCAGCAGCGACTCGGACCATTATTTCGGCCTGCTAACACTTTAAATCCTAGTCAAGAGTTATGAAAGAGTTGAAATCCTAATGCCACGTACTCTTATACTCATCGTCAATGTACTGCCCTAAGCCGAGATTCGATCTTACAGGAGATATCCGTAGGATGGGCCCTAGTCCGTGTAAGCTCTGACTGAGCACTCTGTTAATAAACCCGGTTTCGCCTTTGCTTTCGTTTTAAGGTCATTTGGACCAACTGCTTAACTTTCTGTTGGAAAAAAACCTACCGCTTTATTAACTCTGGTTATCTTATCACCAACGACTTGGAATACAGGCTGCAGTTGTTTTGCATCAAGAATATCAACGGTGGTTGCCAACATCTGGTCTATAGAGCGTTTGAAGTCGTCGATAGCTTTCTTGATTAGATCTCCCAAGTCGGGCATTGAATTACTCGTCTCATTTTCCATTTGCAGTTTAGCCGCGTGTATCTATGTAAATAAATATGTGAGGTTATTTTCACAGTTAACCATCCAATTTTAGAGTTTTGTAGTTGTCCATTACACTGTGAGAAGTTTATTTACTGCATGTATTATCAAGTGTCATTAAATTCAATTTAAAACCTGTTTTACAAAACTATCAATTTCATGTTTTATCATCATTAGGAGCACCATGCTTTCCACATTGATACGGCTTTATTTTGAAGGATACTTTAACAGCCTTACTACGAGGTATCGACACGGTTGAGCATGTCAATACCACCGTGACTTATAACTATATATGTATTCTTGTCTTAATTTGACTACATCATTAGAGTGTGAATATCTTTCTGACTGTGACTGTCTCATTGCAATCAACGTCTCACCCAAATACGGTATCACACCCCCTTACTCATTCGTGCCGCGAGAGCGTTTCGTTGTGTTCCGATTGGAGAATAAGGTAGCCGGTAAACTAATGAATGTGTAATCCAATCATAGTAATGCACCATTAAGATCCTTGGTGTCAATAATAGGCTGAGGTTACCTCTTTTTACAGGAGAAACATCTGCTTGTTTGTTATCTACGAAATAAAAGAAAACTACACTTGTTATTATTTGAAGAAACACACAAACTCTAACCCTATATATATTTAGTAGTATTTTGATAAATGTGGTTAAAATACGGTAGCCATTGTGTACTTCTGGTACAAATCCTCATAGAAGCCAGTATTGTGTATCCATTACAATAAATCATTTTGAAATAATGTTTGTTTAGACAAGGCCGGATTTGAATCCTTTATTGAAATTTGACAGCCAATAAAATACAGCCTGTACATGTATTAGTCGGTATTCGGTTCAGTGTTACCATATAACTACTAGTACCTGGTATCTATATCGCCTCTGTGGTCTAGTGGTCCATGTCGGTGTTGACTACATGAGGTCCCGGGTTCGATTCCCGGGTCGGGAAATTCAAAAATGTTTTTCAATTTTCTGATAAAAACAATGTTGCCCGAGATTTTATAAGTGCTCGGCTGGCGATAGGCTTGCCAGCTATCACATTTTGGGACTAACGGCCGGTTGCTGAAACGCAAATTAAGTTTAACAAACCCAGATTAGTAACGAGTTTTAACCAACGAACTCGGATATCTTCTTCCCTCGCCGGTTTTATCATTTTCTTCGAGGCATAAAATCAAATTGTTCCAATAAACGTCAAATAACCAAATGTCCAAACCACTTGTGGACGCATTAGTTGCTCTCTGTTACTGCTACGAATAACGGGTTGTTGATTATAGGATTCCGCGCCGTTGAACATCGAAAGACGTTTTGTTTCACCATTCTTGACCGATATGTTAGCAGGCAACGCCCCCGTCACGCATTTGCTAATGATTATCGCTTGTTTGTAACAGTTAGATATATTATTAACACCTTTACACGTTTTTTGAAGCAGAAAAGCATGGTTACTTTGCCACTTGATTCACAACTGCTAAAGATTTTACAAATAGTGCATGTTCGACCACCCTATTTTTTACTTGGGTGGCTAGCGACCCTGACTACGCAATCGATAGGGCTTGGGTTCGATTCCTTACAGGGGCCGACATTTATATAACTAGCATAAATGTTTGTGTTTCTGGGTTTGGATGCTTATTTATTTCTATATTTTATTGTATTTCTATATTTTATGGTATTGTTGCCTAACATCCAAAACAAATGAAAATAGATTTGTGTTTAAACAAATAGGTGGTGGAAGGGGAGGGGGGCGGGCTGGACAAAGTCGTGTAATTTGTCTAAATATATAATTATTATATTATAAACTTAGGCGATTATTTTCCAAAAATTAACCACCAAGGGACCTAAATTGGGAATTAAATATTGTATGAAATTTTTAATGGTTGATGACACTTTTACCATTTACGATAGTTACCGGGGGAGACTAAGACTGACGTACCATGATCCAATACCGAAACCGACGTGTTTGCATGCAGAAAGTTACGAATGTAGAAGAAGCAAGGCAAGTTTTTCTAGACCGTAGTGTATGGCATTCAATTCTCTTTGGCTACATCGTAAGGAAATTAGGATATGTTACGATATAGCATTTTAACACGCGGGCGAGTTCCGCGAGTCAGCTTGTTAATAATGTCCACGGAATCTAACCTAACTATAGTCAATTTGTAATTAGTCACATGTTTTATCGCGTATTAGTCCGGGCTATATTTGAAGAATTTCATTTGCCGTTCTGCCAGGCAGTTCGTAAGAGGCGATTAGCTATGCGAATAACTATCATCATGGTTACTAGGTAGTAGAGTTCTGCATTGTCTTGCCCAGCAGGCTTAGGATAAACACCGCGAGATACGTCTCGATCGAGAAAGTGACGTTTGCTCGAGTGTTTTTTTGTTTGATAAAATGACAGCAAGTCGTTCGATCGGTAGAGAAAATAACTACCGTCGAGTAATAATGATCATTTTCTCTTCCTTTGAAGTATCATGTCGAAACAAGTGTCAAATGCGTTAGCAAATAGAGAAAGGGACATAAATGTCGAGAAAAGGGATCGATAAAATTTTATCGTGTTACTTATCCTAAGCCTGCAGGTCTAGTATCACCGCCTTAACTATTCAAACCGCAAATTCCGCAGTGCTAGTCACTGTCCTGGTCCGGTTTGGAAGCTAAAGTAGCCGGTAAATTTATGCATATGGCATGAAGATCTCGCCACAAGGATAGCAACGCACCATTAATACCCTGGTATTTATAGCCGATAGTTTTCTCTTTCCATCAGGACAGCCAGCTTGTTTACTATTTTATGATTAAAAAAATGTGTATTTCGTGTAGGTTACAAAATATTAATTACACTTACACCTTTTATTATGAGTATTACACAAAACAAACACACAATTTTAGACACCATTATGTCAATAGTGAAGAGTATACAAACTACCACAAACTGGCGATATTTCACTCGGGCCTTTACTTTATGGACTGATTTGTGTACACAATAAATGAGCGAACACTTAAGATGTTCAAATTGACGTAAATCGTATTCAACGAGCAAAACTATTGGCTAAACAAGAATAAGAATATTTTTCGTTTTTATACTAACAAAAGGTAGCAGTTTTGCTTCAATAAGACAGATTAATAAATAAACCAATGACATAATAAATAATAATAATCATAATATCGGTGGACAAATTACTCGAACTTGTTAAAACCATCGTGAGACATTGTTAACTATATTAATTAAAATCGGCTACACTCACGTTTAATCGCCATAGGTTCCGACTTGTTTGGTTTGGGACCTAGTAAGGTTCTCCCTCAGGATGAGTTAGACATTCGCTCGGTAGCGTCTCGTCTGGACTAGTCGGAACCTACGCCGATTAAACGTGAGTGTAGCCGATTTTAGTTAATAGTTACTCGAAGAAGAAAATTATATACTTGTGATAAGGGTGCTAGTAATCGACACTAATAGATAAAATACATATATAAATAATCTAATATATTTAATAAACACCCAAGTACAGAAATACAAACGTCTATGCCCATCACACAAATGTTTAGACCTGTGAGGAGTCGAGCCTAAACCCCATTGAATGCGTAATCAGACTCGTTTTACTACTCAAGCAACGGGATGGTCACATATTCTACACTCTACATTTTATTTTCGAAAACCAAACCATTCGTTTTGATTGTGCTAAACCTTCGCCGTGTCCAGCTGCCAAATCTGCAGAGCTCTTCCGACTTCACTGCAACAACTACCAGTCTAGTAAACCTTCTGAAGCAATCCTTCACATTGCAAAATGTATACGAGCGATTAGTGGTACCGACGGCCTTCGCCATAGTGGCTATATACCACAAAATTATTTATTACTGAGACATCTATTGGTAACGTAAAACTGTACTTTTTCCGAGACAAAACCTACCCTATATTTTAATTAGGTTAAATACCTAGTATCTGTGCGATAAATTTTATTCAAATTCGTTCAGCAATTTTTGCATGGTTACGTATCAAACTTCTAAGTACAGAAATTTTGTTATTTATAACATTAAAATTAGTAGGAATGCAAAAATGATCTTGTGATAAAAGTAAGATAAGAAAACTAATTCTGTGTGGAGCTTGATACTCGTCGCTTGTATTAATTAAGTTATTATTTCCTAGATGTAAGTCATATAAAATACATGCCTTAATGGTGCGGCTAGACATATCAAGCTACGACGAAGATTCTTGCTATCGTGATTTGTTCGTGCTAACCCGAACTGCTACGTTAAATGGCTTGACACGTGTCTGCAATGGGCGTCGAAATACGGCCCGCAGATGATATTTTAATGGTCCGACAATTAATAAACAATAGTATAATTACCATAAACAATAATAATAATAGCAAATATAATTTACCTGTATATAAATGTTTAGTGAAATTCTAGTCTGCTCGATAAGTTGAAAATGGTCTAAAATACAGATATTGCTCTTAAAATTATGTGCGATAGCTCATTGGATCCGGAATGACGCCTAGAAAAATGTGCTAAAAACGTGTATTAGCAAATAAAAAATTATAAACAATGAAAGATGAAAAAAATGGCATTTGGTTTTTTGACAATATTTCATAAACTATTTTATATACATTTCATAAAGACAGCGAAATACAGAGTTATACATACCGATCAAATAAAATCAGTCCAGAGATATTCCTTAAGCCTTTTCATTCCACGCAATAAAATTGCACATTATGGCATATTTCTAGTTTTTTTTTACGATATAATATATCTACAAGCGTTTGACATTTACATACATTCTCATATGAGCGGCTACGTATTTTACGCCCAACACATTGTCTATTAGTATGTATGTGGTCTGTGGTTACAATCTTATACCGTCAACCTGTGTATGAGTACACATTTGAGTCAAACTCGTATTAAAATAATAAAATTAAAACAGTTTCTTATTTACATTTATTTATTTGATAAATAAACAAAGACTTACAAATACAAAAAGTTAAATTTGAAATGTAAATAAAAAATAAATAGACATACACATAAGGGCGAGCTTACCTTTAAAAGATATCAGTGATGACTGATGAGCGATGCTGATGACATACTTAGAATCAATTATTTATTTGTAGTATTTGTAGTTAAGAGCGCGTATTCGATTTGCAACGAAAACTTCATGTTTTTAAGTTTTTTTACAGAGCAATATCGTAATAATGTGAGCAGATTTTTCAAAGATATTACAGTTTTTGCAAATTTAAATCTAGATTTAGTGCAATACAGAGCAAGAATATAATCTTTGGTAACAGTTTTTTAAAACGAAATAGAAGAGATCTAGAATCCCTTCATAGCGTATTAGGAAAATAGGCGTCAGAGTTATTTTCAGTACGAATACAAACATTGTAATGTGCCAAAATATCTTATTACACGCTTTTTATTAGCTTCACCTGTATGTTTGTATGTTTGTATGTTTGTTTGTAACCGACTTCTTTGGGCGCGATTTTGACCCACTTTAAACGGCCAGATTTCGTTCAAACTTTGTAGATTTATCGAGGACCGATGACAATACACTAATTTGATAAAATTATTCCATTTTTAACCGACTTCAAAAAAAGGAGGAGGTTTTCAATTCGGCTGGTATATTTTTTTTATGTATGTACACCGATTTCTCCGAGGTTTCTGAACCGAATTACGTGATTCTTTTTTTGTTTGATGCGGAATAGTTTCGAATTGGTTCCATAAAAATTTGATTCAGGTAGGCCCAGTAGTTTTTGTTTTATGAGCATTTTTTTATTTATTGTACCTATCTCGATGTCTGAAATCAAATCTCGCAAGTAAATTTGATCCACTTCCCGGTTACCGATTGAGCTGAAATTTTGTATACGTATGTTAATTGAATGACAATGAAACCTTATTATGACATGGAGCTGATCTGATGAATCTTAATCGGAAGGTGACCATAGGAACTTAATAATTAAATGGTTAAAAATCGGTTAATAACAAGACTATTGAGTTTGGACTCATTTGATTCATGTTGACGAGCACTTTGGTGCTTGGTGGTGACTAGGATCCTGCAGGGTCCGATGATGTAGCTAGAAGATGGTCATAGGAGCACAGCAATTAAATGACACAACTCTATCGAATTTGGGCTCATTTGATTAGTGTTGACGAGCACTTTGGTGCTTGGTGCTAACTAGGATTCTGCAGGGTTCGATGATGAAGCCAGAAGGTGACCATAGGAGCTCAGCAATTAAATAACACAACTCTATCGAGTTTGGGCTCGTTTGATTCGTGTTGAGGAGCACTTTGGTGCGGGTGGAAACTAGTTATAAAAGGAACTACTCTTAACAAAAGTCTTTGTTCTACGTCTGTCAAGTCGGTCAGTTCAAGAGGTAAAGATATAACTTCCATGTTGTTCCAGTAGGCCTGAGAAGGAACTTTTCTTTTTTTTATGGTAGTCGAGCAAAAAAAAATCAAAACGTGCTTTAACTAATGACGTCTGTTGTTCTAGATATAATAATTTCTTACAGATTGTACATGATACTTCAGCATATTGATTTATGGTGGATATAAAATTACGCTCAGTAATTGAACGAAGTCTTTGTGACGTCTGACGCGCTACCGCTAGGCGGTTCTCACGTGGCTGAGCAGACTCGATTGCTGTACGGTTTCGTATCACTACTAATCCACGAGCTCTCTGCTCGGCGGACTCCTTAGCTAAACGCTCCTCAATGAGACCAATTCTATGAGCCTTCTGCTCAGCAGACTCGTTCGCTAGTAGTTCTCTCGCTAGTCGCTAGTTCGCTCAATAATGAGATCAACTCTAATGGCTCTCTGCTCAAAAGACTCATTCGCTAGACGCTCTTGGAAAGCAGGTTTACAAGCATGGGCCAGAGATAGACAGCATTGCGCCAAGCATGGCCCATATCTGGCCCCGTCGTATTGTCCTGTATGCGAGTACGACAGGAACGCCTTGCACACTTACATACACACACACACACACATATGTCTATAAGCGTGTAAGTAGTTCCGTGCTTCTACCGCGGCACTCGACTAGGTATGCGCATTAGAGTTTGCAACAGTGTCTGCGCATATAACTTAGATTTCACGAGCCACGAAGAGTCCGCCACTGTGACTGAGTTTAATTGACTGAGTAAAAAAACAAAAAAAAAACAAAATAAATGTACGTAATATTTATAGATATAGATATATCACCATCCATATTAATTTTACATGTATATATATAGATATACAGTCTTGTAGTTTTCGTTTTTTATTAATTGTAATTAAACGACACTGAATTTATTAGTCATTCGCATTCGATGATCTACAATTGCCGATTAGAATTAAAAAAAATAACTCAAATAATTGATTTTTTCATAAGTTACAGTGTTTCCGGAGTTTCATACATGACGGACAGGAAATTTTTTGACCTATTTTCATATTATTTTCCGTTTCTATTGCACTAAATTAATTTTTAGCAAGTATAGAATTAATCTCCATTAAATTATCTCGACAATAGTATGCAAAATATCTTGATTCTGTTAACTAACAAGGCTATAATACTAAAAATAGTTTCCAAAATAAGGCGAAAAAAAATTCCGAAGGTGGTATCAAGAGTCTTCGCAACCGGCGTGTTTGTATGAAAAGAGTAATGAATGTGCAGGAAGCAAGACAAGCCTGCAAGGATCGTGATGTATGGCACTCGGTTCTCTCTGCCTACCCCGTAAAGGATCTGGCGTGAAGATATGTATATATGAAAAAAAAATTTCAATCGTAAAGCACTCTCTGATGCTTCGCATCATGAGTCGTGCAATAGTTTAAAATTAAAAAAACAAGCAATTATAAATAAACCAAACTAAAAAGTAGAAAATAAATAATAGTTTAAAAAAACTAAAAAACACGCTTTTTATAGAAAACCGAACTAAAAAATAGAAAATAAATTTTAATAAATTTAAATTAAGAATAGTGTTAAAAATTTCAATAATTATAAATTAATAATAGTGTGAATAAAAAAAATATTTTTATTTTAAAAAAAGCGTGGGGTGCTTTTTAAGATATTACCGAAATGATAATCACTCTACTCTACTCATATGTGTCAATAAAATATTTATAACTATTGACACCATGCACCCCACGCTTGTTTTTAAATAAAATTATTTTTTTTTATTCACACTATTATTAATTTTTAATTATTGAAATTTTTAACACTATTCTTAATTTAAATTTATTAAAATTTATTTTCTATTTTTTAGTTCGGTTTTCTATAAAAAGCGTGTTTTTTAGTTTTTTTAAACTATTATTTATTTTATGCATTTTTCCAACAGGATGATTGGTTCTAAAGTTCCAACCAAAATGACAAAAATATTGTTGTTAGATATTAAAAAATTACAAAATCAGTTTACTTTAACATTTTTTTTTTCACCAGTAAGAATTTCAATAAAAATCTAAAATAATTTATTATATGTGAATTAAGATAATGCTCAATATGCTGTTTTTTTTCAGTCTGTTATATGAACTCATTTATTTAGAGGAATTATTTTAAAAACACTATTAATCCTTGCGCGCAATCGTTTGCCGATCAGATTTTGTACCTGTAGTAAATCGAATAATGTCAAAGTCAAAATACTTTTATTCAAATTATCCTTTACAGGCACTTTTGACGAGTCAACATTTTTTAAGTTACTACCGGATCGGAAATGCGGCCACATACTGAGAAGATCCGGCGGAAGAAACTCAGCGGGCTTATCTTTTTTTGTGCATATACATTTTTTAAATAATGTATTTATAATAAATTATGAATAATATATATATATATATATATATATATATATATATATATATATATATATATATATATATATATATATATATATATATATATATATATATATATATATATATAATTACTATGAGACTGTTATGAGGACCAACTAATTCCATGCCTTGTTATCGCCCAAATATTTAGTTATTATAATAACCTTTTTACAAAATTTTGATTTTATACATTTTTTAATTTGTGTATTGGTAGATCTTTAATAGCATTTGGAAGTTTATTGTAAAAGCGTATACTAATTTATTCTGTGGAGAAGTGATAAATGCAGAGCAATATTGTTTTTGTTCCTTGTGTTTACATTATGTATATCACAATTTTTTTTTAATTAAAAAATATTATGACGAGTATACATCAAGTTTGCAAATATGAACTGCGATGGTACGGCTCAAATATTAATTTCTTTAAATTTTCTTTTAGGGAAATTCTTGGACTAAGATTGTAAATAGTTCTTACAGCCCTTTATTGTAAAAGAAAAATTGTATTTATATCAGCGAATCCCATTAGACATAATGCTATGAAAATAACTAAAATACACAATGTTCGCAGTGTCGACGTACTAATCTGTCTCATTTTTTAACTATGATAAATAATCAAGTAATCAAGACTTTATCTTTAAAAACTAAAATATTTCAAAAAATCTGCTCGCATTATTACGATATTGCTCTGGAAAAAACTTGAAAACATGTAGTTTTTGTTACGAATCGAATATACGCTCTTAAATCAATAAAACAATATGACTAGCATTACAAATGACAATAATCTTAATAGATATTAGATTACGTGTCACGTTTGTCCGTGATGAACTCCAATAATACTGAATCTTCATATTATATATAACTGATAGGTCAGCTAGTATTATATAATTATATTCCTAATTGACACCTAGTATTTCGTTTACAAAACATGTTATTTTAACAAAAATATTATCTCTGACCACTCATGTACTCTATTGGACATATTTCTGCTGTAGTTGGCAATACAGCTCTAATTTGACTACACTGTATGTTATATTTTATATTAATCATACAAAATAGACGTACGTTTATTTCAATAGGTAAATACATTATTTTTTTCAACCTTACCATACCGAAATTCACTTATGAGAGCAGAAGGTTTTTCTGACAATTATTTACTTTTTTCGCAATGTTTATCAATTATTACACTTGTATTATTTCACAAGGTAATTATTGTAGAATACAATAATTTTTGTTTAGATTTTCATTTTTATTTAGATTCCATATTATAACATTAAATATGTATATAGTAATATGATATAAATTTAAATTTGCTTTTGTGAAATCAAAAGTCTTTTTAAAAACGAAATTGGTGAAAGTACTTATGACAACTTCTGTTTTAGCGTGGATTTCTCAATTTCACTATTATATATCAGGAACTTTTAAACTACTATAATTTATGTCTGGAAACATCCATTTTGATGATAGTAAATAATTAAATAAGATCAATCATTATTGACTAAGCACAAACCTGTTAGTAAATAATAACCTATAAAAGTCTACTAATTGAATGTATGGCACACTTAATTTTAATTCAAAATTCCTTGGAATATTTTCAATCTCCCGCTATGTACATAGGAAGCTATAAGGAAGTTATTGATTTCGCCCCGATTTTCAAAAATTGAGTTTTCACCAGATCTCCACGTTTTCAGGTATGTGTCTGTGCATGTGTGTATGTAAACATCTCATAACTTTTGAACGCCTTGACCGACAGAAACGTGATTGATTGCATTCTTAGACTTAAACTTCCTGAAAATTTAAACTACTTCCGTCCCGGAGATTTTGAAAAATGTTGAGAAAAATTTGAAAAAAAATGTTTCACGAAACAGTATATTTTTTTAATATAACTTTTACACGATCTTATTTTTTCTTATTCTCAGAAAGTTGCGTTCAATCATACATTGCATTAAAATCAGTTTATTCGTTCGGGAGTAAAATACAAAAAATCAATAATTTAGAGAAAATAATTGACTTTTAAAAATTTTGTAAAAAGTGATTTCTCGACATAACTTCGAAATTTGTCAACCTGTCATTTTTTGGTCTTATATAATATTTTAGTACTTGAACTAAATTGAATACCGTTTCAAAAAAAAGGATCCAAATATTCAAATTTACAGCTTTTCGAATATTAAAATTGCGCTTTTTACAGCAAACTTATTTTGTATTTTTTAGACTAATACCATTTATTTAAAAATCTCGTCAGCTCTTATACTTAAAAACCTGCGTCAATTACCGTAAATTGGATTAAAATGGGTTGATTCGTTCGAGTTTTATCAGCGGTAATAGGTAAGGCAGTGGTACCAGACCCGGGCGAGACAATGCAGAACTCTACCACCTAGTAGTCACGATGGTAGTGACACGCATAGCCAATCGGTCGCCTTTTACGACCTGCCTGGCGGTACGGCAGTTAGTCTATTCTTCAAAGGAGCCCGGAACCAACACCAACAATCTTTTTTCAATTTTTTTTTCATTTTTTCACCAAAAAATAGTTTTTGCTTCTTTGAGTTTACAATACCTCAATTCATCGGCAAGTTGCAGGGTTTACCTGCAGGGTCAACCGGCTTACATATCGAAAGATAACAATTTTAAAAATTGTAACGTTTTTACGTTTACATTAAATAATTTTATTCGTATCTACGAGTACAACAACAAATCGCTATTATCTAATTAATATGGTTCTGATTATTATTTGGTTGAAATTGTTTATTTTTCAGAAATTGGCAGTCCAATATGTTTACAATTAGAGATGGATTTCAAAACTATTACAAGCGCTAAAGGTCATATAAAATTCCATACATGAAATTTAATCCTATTAATATATACAGTTTATAATTAAACTATTTTGAAACATTATTAATAGATATTCATCTACGTCATCCGTTGATTTAGTTCGAATGAAACAAAATCTACGTTTACATACATATGTTTTTTTTATTTCATAAATATTAATATTAAAAATGTGTGTCAAATTTAATGTATTGGTAATCAAAGTATTTCCGAAAATATAAGCATTTCTAGTAATAATATGAGTATGTGACTTTGCTCTTAAACCATAAATGATAAATTGTAATTTGTTTTGTAGGTAATCGGATAGACCATAAGACGTAATAAAGCTGGTATTGCTCTAATTCTGACTTGATTCAGATGTTTCATCCGTGCTATCATCATCCGCAGACACAAGCTGAATAATCAAATTATCTACACAATCATCGCCACTTTCTTCTCCGGTTCCAAGCTGAAATAATAAATAAAATAACATTAATTATAAAGTTGCTAAACGAATTACATAAATTGATCTAACCCCAAAGTAAGCAAATCATTAGTTTGTGTTTTGGGTGTTAGTCAACGATACTAATTGTTGTAAACATTGAAATACATATATAAATACTGTAACATACGTAGTAAACACACAAACACATAAGTACAAACATCCATGCTGTTCACACAAATTTTTGTCTCTGTCGGGAATGGAACCCGAGTCCCAACGATTCGGGATTAGATCCGCTAAGCACTTGACCGACATTACGGTCATCTATTTTGGAAAACGGTCAGCGCATTTATGGAATTATGAGATTTATATTATCCTCGACTCTCTCTCTCATCTCAATTTTTTTATGCAATCCTCTTCGAATTGCTCTACTGATGATATAATTATACATGTTGCCATGGGGCAACCCAGGCCAATATTACTTAAATCGAAATTGTTTAAACAATTGCAAGGAAATGTTATTTTTTAACCGGACATTTTTTATATTCTTTACTAAAACACAAATAAAAAAAGTCCTATGACTTTTTACGATAAGATTAATATTTTTAGAGGTATGAATTTTTAAAGGTACGAAAAATCTCAAATTTGGGTACTTTTTACTTATGAAAAATATATAAAAAAATATGAATAATATATATATTTTTTAAATCTTAATACGATAGTGAATGATATTCTTAATAGAGATTAAAAAAAAATCATTTGTAAAAAAAATGGAGGTGGAATAGTTTTCGGTACTCACGCGCCGATTTCTCCTGAACTAATAGGCCGAGGTCGAGGCCTTAACAGTTCATATTTGCAGAAAGAAACTATAATAAAATAAAATAAAAAATAAAAATACCCCGTTTTTGTACGAGTCACTTAAAAGAATAATGGCCATTTTGTCAGGCAGTTCACATAATGTGAACGATTGACTATATTGTGTCATTGCCATCGTGACTACAAGGTGGTACAATGTCTCGCCTAGGTATATAATACCACTGTCTCCTTGTCATTGTCATGTTATGATTTGAAGGGTAAGGTAGCCGTAAACTTAATGCTTATGGCTTTGCCATCGCGCCGCACAAATAACAACGCACGTTCTTCCATTATTTACATTTTTATCATAAAATTAAATTGCGTAATATATTGTTTTGTTAAAACTCATTCAACTTGCTTTGATAGTAGAAAACAACGTTATATTATATCGTTTGACACTTTTGAACTATGACTCGAATAACAGATAATAAATTATCTGCCAATGGCACTACGGAAGATAAGATAGTTCTATATATATATATATATATATATATATATATATATATATATATATATATATATATATATATATATATATATATATATATATGTATACTATATTTTGTCTTCTAAATAATCTGAAATTTTATGATACCCTTTTTTTACACAGTTTTTTTTGTTTTAACACATTCACACATTGACTGGTAGATCTCTCATAATTTTGGGAAGTTTATTGTAAAAGCGTATACATTGCCCCATAAAAGAGTTACTTATTCTGTGGAGATGAGATGCATGCACAACAAGATTGTTTATGTTTCTTATATTTAGTGGGTGTACGTCACCATTTTTTGAAACAAGCAAATATTTTTACGAACGTACATCAAGTTCTCATATATATATTGGAATATTACAGTTAGGATTGTGTTAGTTAAAAGTAAGTTTTATATACTCGCCCTTTCTAACTTTGAAAAGGTAAGGACGAGAAGTTTTAGAAAAGACGGCCTAATGGATTGAGTTAAGGGTCAAATGTAGTTGGCAATGTATTTTTACTAGCTACGAGTATTTCCGCGACTTTGCTGGGGCTAAGTTTCCTCCACGTCTTCGTATTACTAGCTGCGTTTTCCTTCGGAAACTGACCTTTTTTTTTTCAGAATAAAAGGTTTTTCATAATTTTAAGTTGATTGGTTAAATATTTAAGACTTGCAAGTGTGATAATAAAATAGATAAATAAAATTATTTTTGCATAATAGAATAAAATACAGCCGCCATTACTATTTACTAAATACGATTAATACATTCCTAGGCTTGCCACTTTACAACAAATTAAACAAATAGCAAGGATTGTGAATTCGTTGTATACTATCTGTCAATCACTAAAGATTTATGAGTTCGACAAGTACAATTAAGTACATATTTCACATTATAATATGTGTTAATAATACAATTAAGTACTTTTTTGTTATCAGAAAATGGTTTTGGTTATCACAAATTTGTTTCAATCTGGAAGGTTATCTTACAAATATTTCTATATGCTATCTCCCAGTTTTGACGAAATGAGTCGAGAAATGTTACTATGTTTTATTTAATTCTTTTAGAAATGAATAAATCACTGGATCATTCACTGACATTAATGTAATCACTTTTAGATAACCCACTCAAAACAAATCGAAAAAAATCTTTTCAATGATAACATCATGGTCAGATTCTAAAACTACACGCATTTGCCATCTTTATATCATTGAAAAAATAACTTAAAACTATTATGAGGATAAAACAAAATATCCGCAACCTGTACCTACGGTGACTAATATCAGTAAAACAAATAGCGATTTATAAACAAACAGAGCTAGGTTTATGTTTATTAATCCTTGTGGAATTAACATGAGCCATTCTCTTGTTGTTTGTTCACGATACGACAGTCTTGAACTTTGTTAGTACAAAGTCAAACACTAAACTCGAGAGAACATCACGTCGTCTGTTTATTGTAGAACTAACATTTATAAAGATGTAATTTAGTGTAATGTGGTACTCGTAATTTGGAATAGCGTGCTTAAGTTTTAAGTAAACACGTTATCAGTGAGTTAAACTATTATGGCGTACTTGCTAGTTATTTAAGTCACAACACTGGAATCTAGCTTCCCTAGGCTTTGTTTATAGAAATAATAATAATAGTATTCATTCATTCATAATAGTATCGCTGGACAAAATTACACGAATTGATCTAACCCCGAAGTAAACAAATTATTTACTAGTATTATGGATGTTAGTTAACGATACTAATACATAGAAATACATAAACATAAATCCTGTCGCATACACAGTGTGTAACTAAAACCCTGTCCGATCGCCAAAGACATTATTTGGTAGCTTAATACAAACATATTTGTGTCATTATTTTATGTATATTGATACATCAATTTTCAAAATATTTGCTTGATTTAAGAGGAAATTGCTCAATTTTAGTACTAAAATGAAGAATTTTAAACTATTATATTTTTCTTATTTTATTAAAAATATTTTTTTTGATAATGCCATTGCCACCTATATTGCCACCTATATGTATCACTTTCGGATCGGACAGGGTTTTCTTTACAATCTGTATATTAAACACTGAAACCCAGAAATACAAACATCATGCTCAGCACACAATATGTTTCTCGCGGTTCGAACCCGAGCCCCGTCGATTTGTAGTTAGAATCGCTATCCATTCAACCAACGGGACAGTCAAACGGGCGGCTTTGAATCTGGTGGTGGTAAAACAACACCTTTATGCTTCGGAAAACCACGTGAAGGTATTAATGAAATGCTTTGATTTGAAAAAGATCTCTGTATATTTTTAACTTTTGAAAATATTTAAATTTCTCAAAATAAAGTTACCCAAAATCAATCACTGTCTCTACTAATATAATAAAGCTGAACAAATATTTTGTTTTTTTTTTATCGCTATATATATATATAAGGACTTGATGTACGTTCGTAAAAATATTTGCTTGTTTAAAAAAATGGTGACGTACACCTACAAAATATACGGAACATGTGCATGCATCTCGTCTCCACAGAATAAGTAACTTTTAATGGGGCAATGTTTACGCTTTTACAAATAACTTCCCAAAACTATAAGAGATCTACTAGTTAACAAATTTAAAAAAATGTGTTAAAACAAAACTGTGTAAAAATTTCTGTGTCAAAACTGTGTATTATAAAATTTCAGATTATTTAGAAGACAAACAAGCCTGGGATTAATTGCTTCTCACATATATTTTTTATAATTTTGTAATATTGTAATACTTATTGTAAAAAAAATTATATGAAAAAAAGACAAGCCCGCTGAGTTTCTTCCGCCGGATCTTTTCAATGTGCGGCCGCGTTTCTGATCCGGTAGTAGTTTTAAAAAATGTTGGCGTGTCAAAATAACTTCTAAAAAGATTTATTGAATAAAGTTCTTCTGATTTCTGATTTCATACAACAGGGATACGTAGTATTGCATATGTCGCAGGCATATTCTATAATTCTTACGTATACAAATGGCGTCGTCAGATTACAAAGATAAATATGATTTAGTTAATGCCTTACGCCCAATGTAAAAAGTTGTCATTATATAATATGCATGACAATTACCGTCACCGTTCACAAATTGCCGCGGCATATTGTTTAAATTACTATGTGGCATTAACACTCCGCCATACGGAAAACAACGCACCATTAACGTCTTTGTTGTTATGTCTATAGACGATAGTTGCCCCATGGTTTGGAATTCTTTGAAATCCATCGAAATATGGAAACCGTTGGAAATTTGTATTGGAATTTTTTTGATGTTTTTCACGAATTTTTTAACTTAATTTTTTTAATCGATTTATTCAAATACTCCACGGTGATTTTTTTTAAATAGTAAAATTTAAGGAAATACAAAAAGTAAGCAACGTATTAAAAAAATCTAAGTCGAAAAAAAATCGTGTAATACAAAATTTAAAAAAAACGTTATTAAATGTTATCGGTATTAGCAACCATAATTTATCGAACGGCGTCGTAATAACAAAGATTATGCTTCTATCTCACTCATTCAATTTATATCCATTAATAAAATTTAATAAAGTTTTTAATTTTGTAGTAAACAAAAAAAAAATTTGATGACTCAGATTTTTTAAAATATTTTTTACATTAGCTACTCAATGCGTATGACCGCATAAGGCTAGCTTTTATCCCGGAAATCCTACGGGAACGGGAAATATGCGGCTGCGGTTTTAGCCGTCTATCCTATCTTTTATGCCACGGTAACAAGAAGCAACTTAGGCTACTTTTAATTTAGAAATTTGTCCACGTGGACGGTCACTGGCACAGTTAGTACTTAATAAATAAAAAGCATAACCTCATTTTCGTCTTTCACGATTGTTAGGTGACGAGTATAGTATATAATGTATAGTGAATGTATAAAGGATATCACCGATTAAATTTAACATTACCAACTCAAATGATGTGTGAAATAGAACAAAACCTGTCTTTCCGAATGATACATACAGTCATAATATTTATGATTTCCCAAGAGAACGTGCAATAATCAATTATCTCCCTTTCCCCAGATAGTGAAAACTTCCCGCGGTTTATATATATTTCTTGTGAACACGATAAAATAACGCGAACCAAATAGATCCATCATATTGTAGACAGAGAAAAAGTAAGAATATTAATGTCTTTTTTGGCAGAACTGTCAGATATAAACTACTATTCTTTGCTACTATTAAAAAGGCGTATATCATAAAATAAAATAATTAAAACTATTATCATTTGTTAATATTGATAAATTTAAATTTACGACCGCCTTCTGGTCGATTTTCAACCATAGACTCAATAGTAAAAACTGTTCTAAGTTTGATAGCCCCTCTAGATAATGGGCCATGATGGTCGGCTAAAGGCATGCACGTTAGTGTAAAGGGCATAAATGTATGTGATGGGCCATGATGGGCCATGACCGAGCGCAATCACCATGGTGTCAGTACATCAAAAGAATGATGGCCCATAATTGCGTGCGCGTCCACACAATCGCCGATTAATCAGTACATAGATGTCTCAAACGTAGTGATTGTATATTCTTTGGTCGTCTCTGGTACATTCTAGGCGGTGTAGACATTAAGTAAATGATTATAAGAGACATTTTCATTCATTCATAACATAACAACAGACATTTTTTTTTTTTTATATCATAAGATAGCAAACAAGCAGATGGGTCTCCTGATGGGAAGAGTCAACCATCGCCTATAGACACCAAAGATGTTAATGGTGCGTTGCTATCTTGTGGCGAGGTCTAATGCCACATGCATAAGTTTACCGGCTACCTTACCCTCCAAACCGGAACACGACAGCGACAAGCACTGACGCTATTGCGGCAGGAATAGGTAAGGCGGTGGTACCAGACCCGGGCGAGACAATGCAGAACTCTACCACCTAGTAGCCACGATGGTAGTGACTCGATAGCCAATCGGTCGCCTTTTACGACCTGCCTGGCAGAACGGCAGTTGGCCTATTCTGCAAAGGAGGCCGGGACCAACACGGCGAAATGAGCGTTCACGACTGTGTGGAGGGTTGTCCGATCATGGCGGCGATGCTGAACGATCACTTGATGGGCCATCATGGCTCACTGCGAGGAGGAGCCATGACAGCAAATTGTAGGCGTAAAGAAAAAGTATACATGTAAATAATGTGTATATCACATGAAACTAGTGTATGTAGAGTTGTTTTTTTTTTTAATTTTCCTGTATTTCTAATGCATATTATTTGAATGTTGGGTTTATGTACTCCCCCGCAATCAGCAATATATACTTTATTTCTGCCAAACATACTCCACCGTTCGAGTAGTTGTCATAAATATAAAGTATTTAAAGTTATAAAAGATTCATTAATTTAAACCTACTGACAATTGCAGCTACATAGAATTGTATAAAACAGTGTGACACTGAAATAAATCTTAAAATTCATCATACGTAGCGAAAGCAATGTATACTATTTCGATGATAATACGTCTTAGAATATATAAAAAAATAAAGAAAAATTACTATTATAGCCTTCCAATTTAACTAGTTCCATTCAGACCTGGAGAATTCAGGCTCAATTCTGGAGTAAATGCGGCGAGTAGGATCACCAGCTATCGCGCCAAAAGACAAACCAGCGAATCCTGGTGAACCAGGAATATATTTAGACGTTCCATTCATTTTATCTACGCCAAAAAGGAACTAGCGTGATTATAATTTTTTTCTATAGTAGTATATAGTTGAGCTGAAGAGATTTTTAATTTGACCATACTAATCGCCAGATAAACAAGTCGAATTTGATTTTTTTTTCTGTATGATAGCCACATTAATGAAGAAAGCTATAGTCTACATTTTTACCCGACTTAGCAAAAGGTATAATTGTTTATTGGTCACGTAAAAGAAATCGCATGTAATATTATACAGAGCCTATATTAATATTATAGTTATAACAACCCTCGTTTTGGGTCGGGGGTTAAAAAGGTTAGTTATAAATAAAAAAATAAATAAATATTCACGGTACAAATTACACTGACTGATCTAACCCCAAAGTAAGCAAATTATTTTGCTTGTGTTATGGGTGTTAGTCAACGATACTAATACATAGAAATACATATATACAAGAATATATTTAATAAACACCCAAACCCGGAAATACAAACATTTATGCTCATCACACAAATGCTTGTCCCCGTCGGGGATCGAACCCGAGTCCCGTTGATTGTGTAGTCAGGGTCGCTAACCACTCGACCAACGGGGCGTTATGTTTGTTCATAATGGATAAATTTAATAACTACAGGACCAGTTTTAAAAATTCTTGCACCAATATAAAGATATCACTGTGTAACATAGGCTAAACTTTTACCCGACTGTGTAAAAGAAGGTAGTGTGTGCGATTAACAGCTAATTTGTAAGTAAATAAAGACCAAATGTAGAAGAAACCATCTTTTAGTGTGAGGTACCTTTGTTATTTTAAATGTTACTTACCAAGAAGTTAAGAAAAGGCAAAATGTCGTCTAGGACACTCTGCGCCTGTTCTTCAATTTCCTCAGATGATGGTACATAAGTGCCGTTTTCTGTCACCACTGCTGAGGTATTATCAGGATTAGTCACAGAGTACTGGACGTCATCAGCTGGCATACATTTAACCTGGAATTAATTTATTCTTTGGGCAATATTCCCCATTAACGTGCACGAAATCTGTTTTTTTAAGCGAAACTTCTTTAGAATCTTTGTGATTTCAAACTCAGTGAAACGGAAATGCATCACGATGGTGAATAAAATAATAAATAAATATTGCTGAACAAATTACACGAATTACCTAGCCCGAAAGTCGTCAAATTATTTACTTGTGATATGGGTGTTAGTCAACGATAGTTCTACATATAAATACATATATAGATACCGAAATATATATAATATACCCCAAAACCCTGAAATACAAACCTTTATGCTTGTGGTGGTACCAGAACCGGGCGAGACAATGCAGAACTCTACCACCTAGTAGCCACGATGGTAGTGACTCGCATAGCCAAATGGTTGCGTTTTTTTTATATATAGAAGAGGGGGCAAACGACCAATGGTCGCCTTTTACGAACTGCCTGGCAGAACGGCAGTTGTATAGCCTATCGTTCATCCTTTTCAAACTGCCTAGCAGAATGGCAAATGGTTCACTTTTCAAAGATGGCCCGGACTAGAACAAACATGAGGGACATTTGTTTCACTTTGCCTATGTCATAAAAGAGTAGGCAAGACGATATTAATAAAAAAATAACACAAACTTACATTATTAAATAATATTAAAAAGAAAATGGCCACTGGAAGATACATGTTCGTCTAGCACTAGTAGTCAGAATAAAAACTAATACAATGCAATAAATCTGTGTTGGTTTAAATAGTAAAATAGATGTATTGTTCTTAAACATTTTTAACGGTCACGTTCTATATTCGATAATATTATTACGCATATATTGTACGTAGTCTGGTTTAAGTGATAAGAAATATAACACAAAAGGACTAATAGTCAAAATATCTAGTACGGTCTTGATATTAGTCATGATAACTTTATTATTTTACATTCTTTGTTGTCTATAAACCAAATATAAAATACCAGTCTATCTAACATATGAATCTACAAGCTGCAGCGTGCAGTCTGCTGCATTATAAAAATTTTGTACGAATCCCACGGGATTACCTAATTTTTCCGGGATAAATAGTAGCCTATGTACTATTCCAAATTATCATCTACTTGTGTGCCCAATTTCATTTAAATCCATTTTGTAGTTTTTTCGTGATTGAGTAACAAACATCCATCCATCCAAACGTCCAAACTTTCGCATTTATAATATTAATTTATTAATTAATTAATATAGATAATATATATACTATAGATTTATGTACTAGATAGATAGATATTATAGATCGCAAGTGTTATACTATAAATTCTATAGTTTTAGATTTTACAGTGTTGTACTATAGTACAACACTGTAAAATCTAGTAAAAAAAAATTATAAGGTGCGATGTGTTCGTATTGTTGTAGTGATAGAGTTTATCTTTAAAAGAAAATATGCATACATATCTTGACGCCAGATTCCTTACAGGTAAGGCAGAGAGAACTGAGTGCCATATATCACGATCCTTGCAGATTAGTCTTGCTTCCTCCATATTCTCTCTTCATACAAATACGCCGGTTGTGAAAACACTTGACATCACCTTCGGACACTACCCGATCAATCTGATCATGTTATGTTAGTCTTGTTCTTCCCTGGCACCTACATCCTAACATATTCGCGTTGTATATATGTTACTGTACCAACGGAGAATGCGATTTTTCATTTTTACTCCGACTTTTTTGATGTCTAACCTTTCTCTCACTTCAACATTACAAATCCGGTTCGCGAGTGTACGCGAAATAAAATATTCATATAAAAACGAAAAGGAGCATAATAATAGTAATAATATTTTTTAGGAAATCATAGCCAGTAGTAATAAACGATTTTTTTTGTAATTAAATTACTATTAGAATGGGAAAAGACTGCCAGTTCAATATCCTTTTCCGTTAAATTGTTTTACAAAATACCACTCAAAAATATACCTAGGAGCAAATGAAAGCATATCTTTTGTATGTGCACTATAGAGCACTGCAACATTTCATCCAGGTTGGGTACGACCGCCTTACCTATTCCTGTTACAACATTGTCAGAGCCTCACTCTCTTCTCCCTGCCAAGCTCTTATACCCGCTAAGGACTATCCTAAGCAGGCAGGGCAGTATCACCGTCTTTTCTATTCCTGCCGCAATAGCGTTAACGTTTGTATTGGTCGTGTTTCGGTTTTGAGGGTAAGGTAGCCGATAACAACACTCCATTAACATCATTGGTGTCCAGACGATGATTACTCTTTCCATTAGGAGAGCCATCTAATTGTTTGCTATCTTATTATATAAAAAACAGTGACATGTAAATACTGAAGCGCGTCAGATTCAGGTATGATGGATTAATTGCGAAATGGATTAATCAGTACATTTAGAAAATCTAACGATTTAGGAGGTTGGAAAGTCACACAGTTCCAAAGACAACGTTGTTTTGAAACTCTCGAGCGCGGTTGAATATTCTTTTATTTTGAAGGAAATGATATAAGAATAATGAAAAAATATTATCTAACAATGTCCACAAACCGAAGGTATTGGAGTTTCTATTGCTCTAAATACCAGGCTCTATATATAGTGCTTATATTTAGTGGAGAGCTTCTACAGTAGGTAAGGTATCCCCCCCCTGCCATGCTCGAACCAATCTATATGTGAAGCATAAACTTTGTATCCCTTTAAGACAGTATGAAATTTGCCACAGTTAAAGTTTACATTGCTGAGGAACGCAGAAACCTATATATTTTACGTATAGTTTAAACAAAAATTATGCACACTACCCTCATGTGACATATAAGATAATATACACATATGTATATGGTTTTACGGCTAACGTCTGTTGTCAAATTTAAATGTTTTTATTTTTTAGGCCCCGGTTACACTGATTAGTGTGAGTGCAAGTGTTTAATGCAGATACGTAGTATTATCGATTATTAGAAATATATATTAGATCGCCTCTGTAGTCTAGTGGTGCAGCGTTGGCGTCGACCACATGAGGTCCCGGGTTCGATTCCCGGGTCGGGCACTTAAAAAATGTTTTTTCAGTTTTCTGGAAAACACAAAGTTGCTCGGGATTGGAAAGTGCCCGGTTGGCGATAAGCTTACTACCTATCACATTTGAGGGACCAAGTATCTTCGGCTAATCGTGGGTGCACTTGTCGTACATCTGCCTACCCCTTCGGAGATACGGTCGTGAAGATACTTTTACTTAGTATTAAGCAAAAACACGTGTAGACGGCCGTTGATTCTTGCGAATGATTAGTAATCAGCATCTTATTCACTTTACTACGCTGATGACTTATCACCCGCACTAATCAACGGCTATCTATAACGGCGCCTTTTTGCTAAATACTAAACACCTGCATAAAACACTCACACTAATCACAGTGTAACCGGGGCCATAGTCTATGGCCGAATTTTGACGCTAGTATGTATAAATGCGTAAACAGGCGCATAATTGTTACGTGTGTGTAAGTAAAATTAAGCGCGTGATTTATTTAATCAGTCATTAAACTCCGAGTATAACTTCTTTCATTAACTGGGCCTGACCCTGATTTCGTTGTTTATGTTCGTTCAAGAAACTTAAGTCCGTATGTTATTATGTACGCGATTTGTTCAGGTAAGCAAGCGGATAGCTCACTATTATCCAACAAACCAAGTTTGCAATATTGTTATTCCATTTAATATGTACAGACAGGAAAATAAAAAAATATACTTATTTAGGTGAACTAGCTGACGCCCGGCACTTTTTACGCGGACCAAAACATTTATTCTTTTTGCTAAGTGAAATAAATAAATAGCTTATGTCACTCCGAAATAGGATTGCAAAGAGATGGTCATATGCGATATGCGTCTGTCATCTATGTGTATATTAATTCGTGAACTAATACTTTTCAACCCTTTTTACTAAAATAACGCGAATGGAGAACTATGCAATGAACGCGGCGACACGTATCCTTCCCAATGGAGTGTCAATTAGTATTCATGGGGTCTGTGATTAAAATCTATTTCGCCAGCAAACAAATTTATGAATCAATTTCTGTGTATATAAATCGTGCACAAAAGAAGAGATGTTTATATATCATTTAATATCTCGTTTAATTTAGCATACATACCACTACGAAAATTTTCTCAACAAAAATATAAACTACTCAAGAAGACAATCCAATGTTGCTCTTTGAACAAACACATTATGATGACTTGCACGTTGTAGAAAAATTTATTACATCATCACCAATTTCATCAGTCAATAAACTAATGAATCTATATCTACATATAGGTACATGTCGCGCACGAGTGATGACCTATAATATGTCTATGTCGACAAATAACTTCTTTTTTCTAATATACATGCTATGACCAACGTTTACTTGTCCAAAAGATAAATTACTTAAGCAGACAATCCAATATCTTTTTTTTATTATCGATAGGTAAACGCTTGACCTCGATCTCGCCTGATGGTAAGCTAAGATGAGGCCTAAGATGGAACGGGCTTCCCTAGAAGGTACCTCTTCACTCTTCTCTTGAAGATCCCCAGATTGTATTCGTCGGGGAACACAGATTCAGTAAGCATGTTCCAGTCCTTTTAAAATAAAAAATAAAATAAAAAATAACTGATAATACTAATAAATAGCTCTTTCAAAATAACGACACGTTACTGTTCTTACTGTATAAGCTGTGGTTGCCTATAATTGGGAAGGCACTGCCATATTTCATCATGTATTTTTTTTTTTTTTTTATATCATAAGATAGCAAACAAGCAGATGGGTCTCCTGATGGAAAGAGTCAACCATCGCCTATAGACACCAAAGATGTTAATGGTGCGTTGCTATCTTGTGGCGAGATCTAATGCCACATGCATAAGTTTACCGGCTACCTTACCCTCCAAACCGGAACACGACAGCGACAAGCACTGACGCTATTGCGGCAGGAATAGGTAAGGCGGTAGTACCAGACCCGGGCGAGACAATGCAGAACTCTACCACCTAGTAGCCACGATGGTAGTGACTCGATAGCCAATCGGTCGCCTTTTACGACCTGCCTGGCAGAATGGCAGTTGGCCTATTCTACAAAGGAGGCCGGGACCAACACGGCGGAAAGCCTAGAGTGTGTACTTTCTGTTGGCAATCTAAATAAAATAAATAAACACGTTGACTTTTGCACACTGCAACATCACCAGAAACGTAACAGATCATCATCCATTTCACCAGGCAACAAATTAGTGTATCTATTCTATATTTCGCGCACGGAAGAAAAGGTATTTATCGATGTCAACTAAATAACTCATTTTTCCTAATATTTATGCCACGACTAATATTTTCTCGCCATAGATAAGATATATTACTCAAGTAGACAATCTAAGACAGTTGTTCTTAGAAGATATTTATGATAATATGTTGACCTTTGCGCATTGCAATATCACCCACGACGTAATATCACCCATTTCGCAAGCTAACAATAAATAAAACTTATTCTACACAATTGTACAAGTTGCCGAGAAAAGAGATATTTGTCAGCTCTCAGCGGCCAGAGAGCATATTGACGTTTGAATACTGGCTACCGCATAGTGAACATACGTAATGATAATGTTTAGCTTAAATCTTATCAATAAATAAATAATAGTTTAAAAAAACTAAAAACACGCTTTTTATAGAAAACCAAACTAAAAAATAGAAAATAAATTTTAATAAATTTAAATTAAGAATAGTGTTAAAATTTTCAATAAATATAAATTAATAATAGTGTGAATAAAGAAAAATTATTTTATTTTAAAAAAAGCGTGGGGTGCTTTTTAAGATATTATCAAAATGATAATCACTCTACTCATATCTGTCAATAAAATATTTATAAATATTGACACCATGCACCCCACGCTTTTTTTTAAAATAAAATAATTTTTCTTTATTCACACTATTATTAATTTATATTTATTGAAATTTTTAACACTATTCTTAATTTAAATTTATTAAAATTTATTTTCTATTTTTTAGTTTGGTTTTCTATAAAAAGCGTGTTTTTAGTTTTTTTAAACTATTATTTATTTTCTACTTTTTAGTTTGGTTTATTTATAATAGCTTGTTTTTTTTTTTTAATTTTAAACTATTGCACGGCTCATGATGCGAAGCATCAGAGAGTGCTTTACGATCGAAAATTTTTTTCGCCTCATTTTGGCAACTATTTTTAGTATTATAGCCTTGTTAGTTAAGGGAATCAAGATATTTTGCATACTATTATCGAGATAATTTAATGGAGATTAATTATATACTTTCTAAAAATTGACTTAGTGCAATAGAAACGGAAAAAAACATCAAAATAGGTCAAAAAATTATCCTGTCCGTCATGTATGAAACTCCGGAAACACTGTAACTTGTGAAAAAATCAATTATTTGAGTTAATTTTTTTTTAAATTCTAATCGACAATTGTAGGTCACCGAATGCAAATGGCTAATAAATTCAGTGTCGTTTAATTACAATTAATAAAAAACTACAAGACTGTATATCTATATATATCCATGTAAAATTAACATGGATGGTGATATATCTATATCTATAAATATTATGTACATTTATTTTACCTAATTCCACACTAAACGCACCTTACTCATTCACACCCAAATTCGTGTACTTTAAGACGGCGAAATTTCAGTTGCCCCTCCGGGGTAATCACCACTGTCCAAGGGGCTGAAACTCACTTCGGTAACTGATCGAGCGACACACTACATCGGCCACTTTTACGAAGTGCAACTCGACATTCCGAGGTAACTAACTTACCAGCTTGCACTTACCTTCATTACCGTGCTCACGCAACCTAATTTCGCATTCTTACTCAAATACATCACTACTGCAAAGCTACATGAAAACGTAACAGAGTAGAAGGATTATCATTTTGATAATATCTTAAAAAGCCCCCACTCATAAATTAACATCAAGTCCTGTCTTATCGACTGTAGAGAAAAATTATAAAAAAATTTAATTAAGTTTCTTACCTTACCAACTATAGATGAAAATTATATAAATTAACAAAAATCATATTTTGCAAATTGAAAAATGGAATAATTTTATCAAATTAGTGTATTGTCATCGGTCCTCGATAAATCTTCAAAGTTTGAACGAAATCTGGCCGTTTAAAGTGGGTCAAAATCGCGCCCAAAGAAGTCGGTTACAAACAAACATACAAACATACAGGTCAAAAAACGTCAAATTAGTGTATTGTCATCGGTCCTCGATAAATTCTACAAAGTTTGAACGAAATCTGGCCGTTTAAAGTGGGTCAAAATCGTGCCCAAAGAAGTCGGTTACAAACAAACATACAAACATAAAAACATACAGGTGAACCTAATAATTCTATTATTATCAAATTAGTGTATTGTCATCGGTCCTCGATAAATCTACAAAGTTTGAACGAAATCTGGCCGTTTAAAGTGTGTCAAAATCGCGCCCAAAGAAGTCGGTTATAAACAAACATACAAACATACAGGTCAAAAAACGCCAAATTAGTGTATTGTCATCGGTCCTCGATAAATCTACAAAGTTTGAACGAAATCTGGCCGTTTAAAGTGGGTCAAAATCGCGCCCAAAGAAGTCGGTTACAAACAAACATACAAATATACAAACATACAGGTAAAGCTAATAAAAAGCGTGTAAAAAGATTCAAATTTATAATTATTTTTGTGCTATAGCACTCACCCCGTGCTTGGTAAAACTGGGAACACGACGTAATCGATCATATAGCAAAAAAGAATTTCGCCACGTCGAGCCATTCGGCACTGCTCAGTGGTAGAGCGTCCCGACTTTAGGGAGACGATCGGGGGTTCAATCTCTGCGTGTGGCTATTTTTCTTTGTTGTTTTTAAGGTTTTTACAAATTTATATATGCATAAGTCTACCGGCTACCTCCTCCCTCCAAACCGAAACAATAACGAAAATTGACGCTATTGCGACAGGAATAGGTATGGCGGTGGTACCATATACCCCGGTGAGACATTGCGGAATTCTACCATATAGTAGTCACGATGGTAGTGACACTTATAGCTAATCGTTAGCCTTTTATGAACTACCTGACAAAATGACAGATGGTTTATTCTTCAAAGGGGGCCCGGATCAACATGGCGTAATAATGACACCAACACTTTAGTGTTGATTTTGTTATAGACTAGCTGCAGCATGCAGTCCGCTGCATTATAAAAGTTTTAGGCGAATCCCGCGGGATAGCCTAATTTTTTCAGGATCGAAATAGCCAGTATGTGTCTGAATATTCTATAATAAACTGTGAACTGTTCCAGGTCATCGTCTACCTGTGTGCCCAATTTCATTTAAATCCGTTCTGTAGTGTTTCTGGCTCCTTTGAAGAATAGCCCAACTGCTGTTCTGCCAGGCAGGTAGTAAAAGGCGACCGATTAACTATGCGAGGCACTACCATCGTGACTACTAGTTGGTAGAGTTCTGCATTATCTCACCCGAGTCTGGTACCACCGCCTTACCTATTTCTGCCGCAATAGTGTCCGTGCTTGTCACTATCATGTTATGGTTTGGGGGGTAAGATAGCCGGTAAACTTATAAATTGGCATTAGATCTCGCCACAAGATAGCAACGCACCATTAACACCCTTGCTGTCTATAGACGTTACAACAGAAACCCAAGTCAAAAAAAAAAACATTTTTACCTAAAAACGCATAGCGGTAATACATGAATCATTTTTACTTACAAAATTCAGACTAAAAATCAAACAAAACAGTGAAAGGAACCTTTTACAAAACAAAAAGTGAACTGAAGTTATCTGAGAGTGTATTTGTTTTGGTTTATTAAATGAAAAGTTCTACTAACTAGGAATGCATACATTCATACGGTACGGTAATTTCAAGCTCGCTGCGCTCGTATTACTGGGCCTCTTGATATGCCCTAGTTTCCGGGTCGAAAGTCATCGTGCACACACTCCATTTTATTTAAACACCTCATCAATGGCTTGATATTACGAAAAAAGTAAACCTGAAGGATATGTAATGTGAATATGTTGGGAACGATTTATTTATTTGCATGTTTGCAAATATTTGTGAGCGAATCATGTTTGCAAGCGAATAATGATACGATAGATATCACAGATCTCAGATATCGTTGTTATAAAACACTATAACCTTAGTGAAAGCTGAAGAGAGACTGATGAACAAATCGACGCTCTAAACTTTTTGGAAGAGAGTGAAGACGACTAAGAGTTCAAGAGGAAAATAAGGTTTTCTGATTTATAATTTAATTTCAAAGAAGAATTAAGGTAATTTGATTGACAAATAACGAGATCTTTCGTATGACTTCTCCAATCCAACAGCACTGATATAAAAAAACGACTGTAAAATATGAAAAAACTTACCTAAGTTTTTCCACGTGTTGGTCTCGGGCTCCTTTAAAGAATAGGCCAACTGTCGTTCCGCCAGGCAGGTCTATTAAAAAGGCGACTGATTAGCTATGCGAGTCACTACCATCGTGGCTACTAGGTGGTAGAGTTCTGCATTGTCTCGCCCGGGTCTGGTACCACCACCTTACCTATTCCTACCGCAATAGTGTCAGTGCTTGTCACTGTCGTGTTCCGGTTTGGAGGGTAAGGTAGACGGTAAACTTCTGCATAGCAACGCACCATTAACATCTTTGGTGTCTATAGACGATGGTTGACTCTTTCCATCGGGAGATCTATCTGCTTGTTTGCTATCTCATGATATAAAAAATAGGTTCTGGCAAATAAAGAGTCCCCAATGGCACAATAGACCTTTAACGATCACATTTTACACCTCATCAAAAGAACAAAGACAAACACACATATATTAAAATGCATGTTTTTCCTCGTAACCGAAGTAATCTCAAGAGAGTTCACTATCACTTCACAAACAGTTGTAGCAATACTCCCTTTATTTGGTCAGATTTTTTATATACCATAAGGATAGAAAACAAGCAGATGGTTCTCCTGATGGTAAAAGATAACTAAGCGATGGTTTTCTCTTTCCTAGATACAAAAATGTTAATGTTGCGTTGCTAGCCTTGTGGCGAGGTCTTAATGCTACATACATCCCTATACCGACTACCTTACATTCCAAACCGGAACACAATAGTGTCAAGCACTGACGCTATTGCGGCAATAATAGGTAAAATGGTAATACCAGAACTAAGCGAGACAATGTAAAATTTTCCACCTAGTAGCCATGATGGTAGCTACTCTAATAACTAATCGTTTACCTCTTAATAACTGTCAGAACGGCAGATGAACTATTCTTCAAAGGGTCCCCGGAGCAACATGGGGAAAAATGAGTGAATGCGGCGATTGTCTTATGGTCAAAGAATTACCTTATTATGGTCTCAATTTCAATCCTACGGTTGAGCAAAAATGTTACGTAATAATAATTGAACGCGGTCCGAAAGTAATAACAAGAGCCTCCGTTAGCAGCTTGTTTATATGAATGGTGTACGCATATGGAGGAAGCTAGGTAGAAGGTAAGTAGGTAGGTAGAAAGGTCGAAGTTAGCTAGGCATACTGCAAAGTCATGATGCCCTCGCTTTTTTGACTTCTTAGTAAGGAATCTGGCGCAAAATATGTCTAAATCACAGAACAATCTCTATCCGATCCTGGTCTTCCCATCATAGCCTTCACTTCGCAATTTACACGCACACGCCAATGTCGCCGATGCGGTGACTCAGCCCGCTGCTTCGGGCCGCAAACACCCGAGTCGCCGCCGCGCAGTCGAAAGTCATTAACAAATCAAAATCCTGATGCCACTTACGCTCCCACTCATCGTCAAAATACTGCCCTAAGCCGGAGCCTAAAGACGTGACATTAGGTGCAAAAGACAAGATATAAATAACTTGTAGCGAGATATAAATAACTTATAGGGCCATGTTAGGTTAGGTTAGGCGGGCGTGGCATCCTTTAGGCGGGCTATTAGCTTACTCAATTTAAACTCTGGGCCCTGATTATCCAGCTCACCCGAAACGCCCGGTTTTGCAGTAGCGATCATTTGGACCAATTGCTTAAGATCATTTCAAAAAAAGAACACAGAATATTTATAAATAAGTACATTCATACTACGGATTCACGTATCCGTCGTATGAATGTACTTAATAATAAATATTTATTTGAAACTGCTGGTAACGTTGTCACTTAATACCTAATATTAGGAGTACATAATGTTTGACGTGTGTCCAACCCTCTTAACGTCATATACAGAAATTGATTTTCTAAGCATTCCGCCCAAAAATTCGGAATGATTGATCCGATAATTTGATTTATTTGTTAGAATGTATCACAAAAGCTGTAACAGTTACTAAAATTATGTCTACCAAAATATTTATCTATAGTAGAATGAGTAAATATATTAGATTTTAAACATGCAATTTATTTATATAAAAAAAATTCTTTAAAATAATTTTTTTTTGCTTCGTAATCGTCTAGGGGTTAGCCTATTCGGCTTAATCTATGAAATTTCGAATTTAGTCCCCTGAAAATTTCATTCGGAAAAGTGCTATTAAGATATATTCGAGGTTTTTCTCTAAACTCCAAATCTCAGTAGCAGCTCGGTGTCTGGTGGGGTGGTGTTACCATTTCCGTAGCTCGGATGAGCAAGTAATACCGTTGGTCCCGGTTATCGCTAGAAATAGTCGATAATCGTTAATAGATCACTAAAATGCGGCGATGGGGATCACCACTCACATCTCGAATCGACAAACCGGAAAATCCTGATAAATCGGAGAGTCTATAGAAGTTCGTTTTACTCTGCTTACTCTATAAGGGAAACGGGTGTGGTAATACTTTTTTAATTTATTTTATAACCGTCCGAATGTGATATAAAGTGTTTTCGCAACCAGCGTTTTTATTTGCAGAGAGTAGTCAATGTGGAGAAAACAAGTCAAATTTACGAGGATCTCTTTGCAAGGTTCTCTATGCCTACTCCGTAAAAGAGCTGGCCTGAAGATAGGCATGTTTAGCCTATTTCAAGTATCAGAAACAATATTTTTGATGCTGGTAGCAAGTATGAACTCTACGTGTAGTAGTAGTCTTTCTAAACTCTGACTGAGCACTGCATTAAACAGTAGTAATACCTATAGTCGCTTTGCAAACAAAAAATATACATCGGAAAAGGTTGTAATTACAATCACTCCAGTTAAGGAAAATCAACACGTTTCTATTGATAACAACCACGCCGTTGTACAAACAACGGGGAACCTATACAACCATTCACGTCGTCCGCGGCACGTACGTAATATATCATTCACCCATGAACATTTTTGCGAATACTTTGTCTGGGGCTGAGTCAAAATCTGTACCCATGGATTAAAGAAGTAAGGAGGACGAAGTGATGTAGGGGAAAAGATCTGAAAAGTATCCAGCCGTGTACTAAAAATAATGCTTCAGAATAGAGCTAACGTAGGACTAGCTATGATATAATATGTATTATTTTTTATGTTTATAGAATTCCCTACCTAATAAGAATAAAACGGAACCCTTATAGTATCACTTCGTTGTCAGTCTATCCGTCTGTCAAGAAACTTTTTCCAAGAACGCGGAAAGGTATCAAGTTGAAATTTATATCAAGTACTTGGGTCTACGGGGGACCCGTAGACCCAAGTACTTGATATAAATTTCAAATTATATTCCCGTCTTATCTGTGAAAAAAATCAAACTTGTAAGTGAACGCAATAAAAAAATATGACCATAATATATATGGTGATTATTTTGCGATTGTTTGCGGATTCAAAAAGGAATCAAAACCTTTAAGGTACTTTCCGAAGACCTAGAACCATAAAATTTGGTAAGAAGCAATGACTTACAGCACATGTAAGACGTTTTGGTCCCGGGCTCCTTTGAAGAATAGGCCAGTTGCTGTTCTGACAGGCAGGTCGTAAAAGGCGACCGATTGGCTATGCGAATCTCTACCATTGTGGCTACTAGATGGTGGAGTTTTGGTCAGGTACTACCGCCTTATTTATTCCTACCGCAACAGCGTCAGTGTTTGTCACTGTCGTTCGGTTTGAAAGATAATGTAGCCGGTAAACTTATGCATGTGGCATTAGACCTCGCTTCAAGAAAGCAATGCACCATTAACATCTTTGGTGTCTACAGGCGATGGTCGACTCTTTCCATCAGGAAACCCATTTATTTGTTTGTTATCTTATTATATAAAACAAAAAATATGTAAAGGAAAAAATCCGGAAACTGTAAATATCTATTTACATCACAAAAAAATATGACCGCTTATGTTGCATATTTTTTGATTTCATAAGGCATCTAAGCCTAAAGAGGACTTCCCGTTGACATAGAATAATGATACTTATATGTAGAACACCTACAAATTTGTACGGAACCCTCGGTGCGCGATTCGAACTTGCACTTGACCGATTTTTATTTTTTATTTGGACAATTTACTGGAAATGTATTTAAAAACGCTTTTGTCGATTTCTTTCTAAATATTCTTATGCGATGGTGACGCAACCACTATTGGATGCTTTTTGATGGATATATCTGTCCACAGAGTTAGTCTTCCTTAACCTCTAAACTTCATGACCGTACCTAAACTAAGGTTTATACCATGAAGTATTAGGTATAGGTGGAGCTAGCACTCGTGTAAATCAATTGAAACAAATATTTCCGTTGTATCTCTGTCTAGGAGGTCTCCCTGTCTCTTTTTATACAGATGTGTAAGAAAGAGAGGGTAAGACCTCAGAAGATGACAGCAGTATGTAAAATCGTGTTTCAAGTAGGTATTAGAAGTGCTGCTTCCAGATATAATACAGCTTCATGGTTTATGCTTATATTTTATCTATCGTATGAACATAATAAATTAAACGATACCTTGTCACCTCTGTGGTTGAGTGGTTCGGGTCGCCTCTATGGTCTGGTGATCCTGGGATCCACATGAGATCCCGGGTTCGATTCCCAAGTTGGGCAATCCAAAAATTTTTTTTTTTAAATTTCTTATAAAATAACGTTGCCCGGGTTTAGAAAGTGTCCGGTTGGCGATAGGCTTGCCATCTAGCACATTGTGGAAACAAGAATTTTCGGCTAATTCAGGGTGCACTTGTTATATCTCTGCCTACCTCTTCAGGAATACGGGCGTGAAGATACTACTACTAAACGGCACACATGTATAAGAGGTACATTCTTGCGAGAAATTGTGTCTGAATCAAACTCATGCACTCTGTTACTCAATATTTAAATATCTTTCATCTATACATATAATAAAATCGTAGGAAAGTCTAAACTGTTCATTGAATATTTTTTTAAAGAATACTTGGGGTGTGATCTACAATCGATATCGAAGCCAAAAATATAGTTTTTAGAATTTTTGTCTGTTTGTCTGTTCGTCTGTTCGTCTGTTCGTCTGTTCGTCTGTTCGTCTGTTCGTCTGTTCGTCTGTTCGTCTGTTCGTCTGTTCGTCTGTTCGTCTGTTCGTCTGTTCGTCTGTTCGTCTGTTCGTCTGTTCGTCTGTTCGTCTGTTCGTCTGTTCGTCTGTTCGTCTGTTCGTCTGTTCGTCTGTTCGTCTGTTCGTCTGTTCGTCTGTTCGTCTGTTCGTCTGTTCGTCTGTTCGTCTGTTCGTCTGTTCGTCTGTTCGTCTGTTCGTCTGTTCGTCTGTTCGTCTGTTCGTCTGTTCGTCTGTTCGTCTGTTCGTCTGTTCGTCTGTTCGTCTGTTCGTCTGTTCGTCTGTTCGTCTGTTCGTCTGTTCGTCTGTTCGTCTGTTCGTCTGTTCGTCTGTTCGTCTGTTCGTCTGTTCGTCTGTTCGTCTGTTCGTCTGTTCGTCTGTTCGTCTGTTCGTCTGTTCGTCTGTTCGTCTGTTCGTCTGTTCGTCTGTTCGTCTGTTCGTCTGTTCGTCTGTTCGTCTGTTCGTCTGTTCGTCTGTTCGTCTGTTCGTCTGTTCGTCTGTTCGTCTGTTCGTCTGTTCGTCTGTTCGTCTGTTCGTCTGTTCGTCTGTTCGTCTGTTCGTCTGTTCGTCTGTTCGTCTGTTCGTCTGTTTGTCTGTTTGTCTGTTTGTCTGTTTGTCTGTCTGTTCGTCTGTTTGTCTGTATGTCTGTATGTATGTCCGGGGTAAACTCAAAAAGTACTGCATGAATTTACTTCAAATTTTGCATTAATATTACTAACAGGTTGGGTCAACATAAAGGCTACATATTATCACGCTATCACCTAGCGGCCGGGTGCTATGCGAAGTAAATGAAGTCCGCGCGGACGAAGTCGCTGGCAACAGCTAGTACTAATATATAGAGTTGTTTTTATATCATAGAATAGTAGACAAACAGATGGTTCCTCTGATGTCAAGAGAAAGACAACGTTTATAGTTATCAAAGATGATAATAACGCGCTATTGTGCGTGTATTTAACAGCTACATAACGATCCAAAAAGATCATCACAACACGAGTACTGACACTATTGCGGCATAAAAAAATTAAGACGGTGTTGCCAACCCTAGGCTAAATGTGATATTCTAACACACTGTGATCACAATATTAAGACCATCCTCACCATCTCGATGTCTGGAAATCCACAACTGTGCGATTCTCCCACTTTTTGCCTCGCACTCCTCTGTTGTGGAATCAATTACCGGCAGGGGTGTTTCCGAACGGATACGACATAGGGACCTTCAAGAAAAGAGCTTACTCATTCTTAAAAGGCCGGCAACGCAACTGCAAGACCTCTGGTATTGCGGATGTCCATGGGCGGCGATGATCACTTACCATCAGGTGCACCTCTTGCTCGTTTACTCCCTCTTCTATAAAAAACGATAATAATATTAAGACACGTGTAGTTTAGTAGGTACGCAATTTATGATCAGCTTGGAAGCAAGACATATAATATTTTCTTCAAAGCCTTGACCAAGTCAGGGGGGCATAAAAGTATACTTCTAAACATTTAAATACAGTCATACAGCATTAGTAAAATCAACACGTTTCTATTGATAACAACGACGCTGCTGTATAAACAGCGAGGAGAGCAAACACATTCGACGTAATACATCACTCATTTGTGTACATCTTAGCAAATACACTGTCTGGTATGGCTGAGTCCTATTTCTATACATTATGTTAAATCCTCGGAAACGGCTATAACGATTTTCATGAAATAGTATGCAGTGGGTTTCGGGGGCGATAAATCGATCTAGCTAGCTTTTATTTTTAGAAAACGTCGTTAAAAAAATACTGAACAAAGTTCAGTCATCTAGATTCTTAATTTTTAAATATTTTTATCGATCGTACTAATAATAAAACTTTTTTTAATAATAAAAAGGTTATTCTATATTACACTTTATTGCATTTATGCTTAAAGCATAGAATAGAAAATAAATAGATAACTGATGTTTACTCTGATAAAAATAAATAACTGTCGCTTGTAAACGCAAAACCTGTTAATGGTGTGCTGCCATCTCTGTGACAGACATTATATTAATGCTACATGCACTCTAAGCCGGAACATGAAAACGAGCACTGATGCTGTAGCAGCTGGAAAATAAGGCGATAGTAACAACTAACAAGTCCGGGCGAGACATACAGAATTCTAGCACCTATCGTTAGCTTTTAACGAACTGCTTAGCAGAAAGTCAAGTAAAATTTATTTTTCAAAAGAAGCCTAGACCAGGCAAGAAAACCATAAAATTACACAACTAATAAGGTTGTTATTACAATCCATACCCAAGCAGCAATCAAGCATGTTTAATACCCATAAAGCAGCTCATATAGAACTTAAAGTTCTATTACAGCCGTACAATGGTGTAAAAAGATGCTTTTATCGGTATAAGAGACCTTTATGAGTTTATATACAGCCTAATGCTGTACAAGGCCTTTCTTAGAGTTCCGCGTAAGCTTTAGGCGTTATATCTGAATATTAATACACTACTGTACAGCTTTAAGCAATTTGTAACTCATTAGGCTGATTTTAATCCTTAAAGCTGTACATTAGCTGTATTTTGTTTAGCACGGGAATTTATTACAGCTTTAAGTGCTATTATAGTATCACTCAACGCTTGTTTCTGTAAAATGGGATATGCAATCACCGTTCTACAGCTAATATTTATGGCGTAATTGTAGACTGTTATGCAGCCAATGGTGTTAAGAAATCTACATAAACAGCTATAGTACAGCTCAAGGCTGTATTACTGAGAAAATTGTTGTTTGCTGTTTTTATATCTACATAGTTGATATCACGTGGAAAAAATCAAGAGGAATATTGAAAAGGAATATTTAAATATTATAAATTACCAACCAAGTAATCGTGATGAAGATAAAGCTGCAAAATTACTAATTCAGGTAAACCTACAATCGTCATTTTTATTAATGTTCAAGGAAAAGGGTTCCGTAACAAAAACATTAAAAAGTGATTGTAGGTTACCTGATTTATTATTTTTTAGGCTTATCTTCTTCATTAAGGTTACTTGGTTGGTAATTTACAATAACTGATTTTTTTTAATGTCATAAGATAGCAAACAAGCAGATCGGTCTCCTGATGAAAAGAATCAACCATCGCCTACAGACAGCAAAAATGTTAATGGTGCGTTGCTCTCTTGTGGCAAGGTCTAATGCATAAGTTTACCGGCCACCTTACCCTCCAAACCGGAACATGACAGTGACTAGCACATACGCTTTGCAGCAGGAATAGATAAGGCGGTGGTACCAGACCCGGTCGAGCCAATGCAGAGCTCTATCACCTAGTAACCACGATGGAAGTGACTCGCATAGCCCATCGGTTGTCTTTTACGACCTGCCTAGCAGAAAGACAATTGGTCTATTCTTCAAAGAATATATAAAAAAGAGTTAAAAAGAGAAATAAAAATCATTACACTGAGAAAATATGTATTTTTTTATTTTTAACTTGCTACTATACGGAGTTTTACAAAAGCGGTATAGTAAGTCGAAAGGGGGTGACTCAGAGAGTCATTTTGAACAACTTTTGTTCAACGATTTGTGAAAATTCCCGAAAAACAATTTTGTTTTTCCATTGTGAAAAGTCACGTGACCAACAAAGTTTCTATGGAGAATCAATATTTTTTTCGCGAATTTCCAAAAGTCGTTAAACAAAAGTTGTTAAGAATGACCCCCTGAGCCACCCCCTTGCGGCTTACTGTACCACTTTTGTAACACCCTGTATATATGTATACTTACAATCGTTTTAAAAATATTATATACTTAGATACAATTACAGGCAAAAGAGTATGTGTTTATCTTTGAAGAACTAATAATATTAAATCACAAGCACGAAATAACGTATTCTTCTTAAAAATATTTTTGTGATAGACCAATATTTAAAGGGCTTGATTTTTCGTTCTTGATCAACTTAGTTATATCAAGTTGTTTTCTTGGTCATTATAATTCACCTTTATCCTCCCACAAACTGGGTACGATACAAATACGGTTTTGGCTTCTCTCAATTGTTTTTATTATTTTATAAGGCATATTTCCCTGAAAAATAAAGTAAAACATGATTAAAATACATGTCTCATAAGTTATAGTTAACAATAAGTTGGTTTAGTTGTAAAGTCAAACGACCGACGTCAATACAACACAATAGCGAAATCAAGTGACAAACATATGTTTTGTATTTAGGGTTCTTCAATTTTTGTACGCATCTCTAAACATAATTTAGTGATTAAAAGCCAATTACTGTACAATAGATTTATATAGGGACTTAGTACAGCCTAAAATGTATTTGGACGGTAATTAAAAGCCAATAGCCGTATAATAGAACAAAAAAGAGATTCAGTACAGCTTTTTGCAGTATATCACCCTCCAAATACACTTTAGGCTGTATAACAAAACGCCGCCATTATTGTGTATTAAAAACAACATTAAAGAAATATATTGTTAAATAAAAGATATATTTAGCAATAGCTAAAGCTATATCTTGACAAGCAACTTATATTATGATCATTATGCCTTTATATACAATATTGTACCATAAATACTTGTATATTCTAACCTTAAACACAAACACTTACCGTATTTCGCAATGATTTTATTTGTGTTAACTTGATTATTTCGTTGGCGCGTGAATATTTTGAGGGAAAACATATTACATTTGACAGTAAATTTGAGTTTGCACTTTGAATACGCACTTGAATACTGCTCCAAGTCCAAGAATTTATCGTTTATTAATATATTTTTAATTATGGCGTCTGCAGATATAATGTTATACAATATCAAAAACAGATTAGTTACTTTTTATCATTTTCAAACACCTATTAAGAACATTTAGCTGCACAAGAGAGTATCTTAAGTATTATAGTTTCTTTATACACCGAATAACAGCCTTTGTACAGCCTATACCAGCTTGTACAGCTATTGTGCAGCCTATTTAACTCTTAGCTGTACAAGACAGTTACAAGAGAGTATCTTTAGTGTTATAGTTTCTTTATACACCAAATAACAGCCATTGTACAGTTTATAACAGCTTGCATAGCTATTGTGCAGCCTATATAACGCAATAAGCTGTATAACTTGGGGCCCTTTTTGGTGTTATATCGGCTGTAGAAGCGCTTCTACAGCCTTTGTACGGCTTCGTATACAGCTTTAAGTTTAAAAATGAACCTAAATGCAGCCTATATACAGCTTAACGTGCTACTTGGGTAGCATTAGATCTACACGTTTCAATTGATAACAACCTAATATATCCACATATATTTTACTATTAATTTTTCGCGACTTTGTTCGCGTAACAAAAATTATTACTTTCCTTTGCTTAGTCCGGTAAAAAAGGTCTAGTGTCACTCCTGAATAATGTAGGTTTTTAAATGTATTATAAACAAGGATTAATGAGATTGCTATTTTTGTGCAAGAAAGCCATTTTTAGAAATATATACATCATGTGGTTCCGGACTTTCCTTGAAGAATAGACCAGCTGCCATTCTACCAGGTAATTTGTAAAAGGCAAACGATTGGCTAAACGAGTCACCGTCGTGACTACTGGGTGGTAGATTTCTGCAACGTCAAGCCGGGTAGGTACCTTATGCCTTACATATTTCTACCGCAATAGCGTCAATGCTTATCTCTGTTGTGTTCCAGTTTGGAGGATAAGCAAGCTGGTAAACTTATACATGTGGAATTAAGACCTCGCTCCAAGAAAAGTAACGCACCGTGAATCTTTGTTGACTGTAGGCGATTGTTATCTCTTTCCATTAAGAGCCATATACTTATTTGCTAAATTATTATATAAAAAAATGTTTATTTGAATATTGATCCTGATTCTTCAAACTAGAACATAGCATTGACAACCACTGACTTTTTTTCTTCTACAACTGCTTACCATTTACAGCTCGTAAATGGTAAAGCATTGATACTAAGCCAGGGCCAGTCGTTGTGGAATTCTTGATTATACTGATAATGGTTACTGGTAATCGTTCGCTTCTTACGATTTTCCGGGCAGAATACTGCCGTGCTTGCGATATCAGTAGCAAGTGTAAGCAATACCCTACATTTGACAATTAAAGTGGTGCATGAAAGAATGTAATGTAGTACCTATGGGCAACGGCCAGATTCCGCCCTTGTATTAAATATTAATAACTGCCTTTTCTAATAAAAACAATGTAATCGGTTTTTACAATTTTATATTTTCTTCACATTGTCTAATGTAACCAAAACCCTTACTCTATTCACTCTTATTTTAACATTCTATCTTTTAATTCTCATGACCGCCCCGTTGGTCGAGTGGTTAGCGACTCTGACTACGCAATCAACGGGGCTCGGGTTCGATCCCCGACGGGGACAAGCATTTGTGTGATGAGCATAAATGTTTGTATTTCCGGGTTTGGGTGTTTATTATGTATGTAAAAGTATTTATATATGTATTTCTGTGTATTAGCATCGTGACTAACACTCATAACACAAGCAAATAATTTTCTTACTTTGGGGTTAGATCAATAAGTGTAATATGTCCCGTTAATATATATATATATATATATATATATATATATATATATATATATATATATATATATATATATATATATATATATATATATATATATATAACATAAATTAACAAATACATGTACCTTAAATTGCTTATGCACGTTCTGGATTATTCAAATATTATCGTGCTTTTTAACGGAGGCCAGTGTGTGTTGCACTGATCGATGCAGGAGACTGAAATCTGAATATTCGAGTTTTTCCCCCGTTTACGTGCAAACACTGTGATGCCAGTGTAAATAATTTTAATTCGCATAATTAACAACAATGTCCGGCAAAATCCTGCTTTATTAAATAAAAACCTAACACAAGTATGTTTAGAACAGTTTCGAGTAAACGACGTTTGCAAATTTTGAGGCATTTTTTTTTACTGACCATTTTTTAAGCTATCTAGTTAATGTTTATTTATATAGATAGCTTAAGTAAAGCATTTTAATGTTGTGAAATCGTTTAAATATTATCTGTATTAAAATATGTTTTATTTGCAAAAAGCCTTTAAATACCTAGTATTACTGTATTACTGTATTGACATAATACATTATATTCTTAGAATAACCGGAGTAACTTTGTACTTCCTGCTTTTGTAATAAGTAATTCATACAACATTTTCGCCCGTGTTAGTACGAGATCCTTTGAAGAATAGACCAAGTGCCTCTTTTAAAAATATGTTATGTGCCCCATTGGTCGAGTGGTTAGTGACCCTGACTAAACAATCAACGGGGCTCGGGTTCGATCCCCGACGGGGACAAGCATTTGTGTGATGAGCATAGATGTTTGTATTTCCGGGTTTGGGTGTTTATTATGTATGTAAAAGTATTTATATATGTATTTCTATATATTAGTATCGTTGACTAACAACCCATAACACAAGCAAATAATTTGCTTACTTTGGGGTTAGATCAATAAGTGTAATTTGTCCCGTGAATATTTATTTATTTATTTATTTAATATATTTTTTTATATCATAAAATAACAAACAAGCAGATGGGTCTCTTGATGGAAAGAGTCAACCGTAGACAACAAAGGTGTTAATGGTGCGTTGTAATCTTTCGGATAGGTCTAATGCCACATGCATAAGTTTACCGGCTACCTTACCCTCCAAACAAGAACACAACAGTGACAAGCACTGACGCTATTGCGGTAGGAATAGGTAAGGCTTTGATTTTTGATTTACACAAACTCATAAATATACATACATATTGCTTTCTATGAACTTAAAATATAGAAATCTGATAAGCACTTGATTTTCGAAAATTGTGTTAAAACCAGCAATAACAGAAGATTAAAAAATACAGTAAAAGTATCCTATTTACTAATGCTTAAATAATTATATAGCAAGTGTTTTAAAAGCCATGGTATACCTATTATGGTATGGTAGTATGGTTATAAGCTGGACGTGTATTCATTTAAGATTTGTATTATGACATTGCATTTATTATAACACTTTAAATTACATATATCTTGGTATAGTCACAAAAAGCAATACATAAATCGGCATAGATAAATGGCACTATCTTGAAAAACAAAAACAAACGGCTTTCGTCTAAATCTAAGTCATACATATCTTGCTATAATATAAAAGATTTATTTTATTTCTTACATAATTATTGTATACATAAAAAATATAAATTTAATTAAAAATAATTGTAAATGAATTTGCATGCTAACGTATAGCGGAATAGGCGAATATATAAACTAGATATAAGATCTTTGTAACCCTATTTCTTGCAAATAAATAAATTATTATTATTATTATTATGTAACGTATTTTTTAACTATATGTCGTCTAACACGCACATGAATTAACCAGTAAAGAAATATTTACAATGTACAAATTCAATTCGTTCCCTTTACGGCTTATTTTATGGCGGTTTAATTATTACAATTCAGTTAAAAAAGAATTTGAAGGCAATTAACTTAAAAATAAACAAGTAATTACATGTGGTGTATCTAACTGTTTCAAGGTTACTGCATATACCACAAGAGTACTACGTAGTACGTACTACCCATACTGCAAATTTACCTACGTTGCAAAATTTGTCCCTTGTGTTAGCTCGGACCTCTTTTAAAACTATATTACCTGCTATTATCCCCGTGTTGGTTCGTTTATTCTTTTGAAGAATAGATAAATTGCCGTTCTGTCAGACAGGGTGTAATAGGCGACCGATTGACTAAGCGATTCACTTCCATCGTGGCTACTAGGTGGTAGAGTTCTGCATTGTTTCGCCCAGGTCCGGTACCACCGCCTTACCTATTCCTGTCCCAATATCGTCAGTGCTTGTCACTATCGTGTTCTAGTTTGGAGGGTAAGGTAGCCGGTAAACTTTTGCATGTGGCATAAGACCTAGCCACAAGATAGCAGCGCGCCATTACTTTTGGTGTCTATAAGCGATGGTTGACTCTTTCCATCAGAAGACCCATCTGCTTGTTTGCTATTTTATAATATAAAAAAACACACAAAAATACTATTGCTTTTGTTAAAATAGATTGTATAGTTTTCTAGGACCTCAAAACTAAGTATTGACTAGCGGAAAATTTGAGGAATGGTTTGCAAAATCTGGTTTACTATTGTATTGTACCATATATTAAATTAAAGTCAACGTAACAACAGACAGTATTTATATTTACAGAGCGAATACTCCAATATAATGAAATATCAAAAAGAAATTTTGTTAAGAGGATTTATTTATCCAAGACAAGTCAGTCGACCTCTCTTTTTACAAAGTCAATTATTATAAATGTCACGTTCTTTTACTGACTTAGACATTTTACTACAATATAAGGTAAATTCAATTTCAGTCGGCAAAATTTAACACAGGGTTTCCATAATGAGACTCAAGTATTGAAATTTTAGCTATATAACTTGTAACTAAATTCTTTGTATTTAAAAGCAATAGTCATTACCAGCTCGGTATCACCACCAATCTCGCTAAACGACAAATCGGTGATTCTTGATTAAAGGACCGTCTTTTGATGTCTGGTTCATTATATTTAACTCACAAATAACCCGCGAAAACTTTTACTTTACTATACTTTTTTCATTATATTTCCAATAAAATCAACATAGCCAGGCAAGCAAGTCGTAGAAGCTAGGCGTTCGGCCAGGCAAGTTGTAAAAGGCGACATATTGGCTAAATGTCTCACTACCATCGTGACTACAACGGATAGAGTTTCGCAACGTCTCGCCCGGGTATTTCGTATCAACGCCTTACCTACCCTGTCACAATAGCGTTAGTGCTTGTCGTTGACATGCTTGAGTTTGGAGGGTAAGATAGCCGGTAAATTTATGTATGTGGCATTGCCATTCCGCTACGCAAATAGCAACGCACCATTAACATCTTTGGTGTCTATAGATGGTGGAATGGTTTCTTTTTCCATCAGGAGAGTGATCTGCGTATTTGCTATTTAATCTTAATATATAAAACCCTTCCAAAATAGGTGATCATATTTCAACACAGCCTTCAGTCATCGGCGTCTAAACAAAGATATCCAGTAAATATTATTTAATTCTGAATAACAATCCGTATGGAGAGAATATGAATACCCAAGTATAAGGAATGTAGCAGTGATAAGCACTGACGCTGTTGTGACAGGGAAACATAAGGGGTTTTTTGTGTGGTGTGGGAAATAAACCCTGGACAAGACTTTGCAGAACTCTTTTACCTTGTAGTATTTGTAGTGACACCGGACTCGTGTGGCAAAGCGTTCGCTTGCCAGCTGCCGAACGACAAAGAAAATTATTTAATCTTCAAGAAAAGGCTCAAGCCAAAGGATTGTTGTCACCAGCTTATGTATGTTTTTTTGGTTAAATAACAACTGATAACCTGAAAGGCCACAACAGCAGTACAGAACTAGTAAGCTTACATTTGTGTCTATAGCTGGAGAATACGGAGTTGATTAAGTAGGAGCCAAAATAAATAGCCGGGAGTAGATACCGCAATTCCAACATTTCAATTTTACGCTAGATTCCAAAATTGTACATTCTAGAAGTGTGTTGTATTTAGAATTGAAAGCGAAGTGACGCTGTTGCGTCACTTTAATTAACTTAACTGTTTTGAACTGTTTGATTTTTTATTAACTGTTATGAATGAATGAATAGACTTTATTGCGCGACAATAACTATAGTTTATGAATATATTTTACATTGATTACATTAAATAGTCCAGAAAATATTTCTAAAAGTATAATCAAATAAAGAGTAATTTTCGTAAAAGAATATTAAATTCTGACAAAGTAATAAGGAACTGTATTAAAGTTACACAAGACATGACAATTATGCAGAGGTTGTGGGTCGCTCAGATAATAAGATTTTCTGTGGACGTCGTTGCACGTGCCTTACAGTATCACTCCAAAATATATTATCTTACTTAAGTTCGCAGAAGTTGCTTATTTCTATTTAGATTTCATTTTCAAAGAACATATCTTTTGTCTTGCGTCAATATTATATGGTCTTTTATATTATATGGTCAGTGTTTCATTCTGTCTTACTCATAATCACGTAAAACTTTTTTCAACCAGTGTGCCGCGGCACACTAATATGTCCCGTATGTTTTTGAGTTTACCGCGAATTATCAGTCATATTGCAACCATGAGACAAAAAAGTAAGCATTTCTGATAGTCTGAGAGAAGAAGAACCTCTGTGATGATATTTTTTCAATGTATTTTATGTAATAAAATCTTTTTAACATATGGTTTCTCTTAATTAAGTGGTAGGTAATAAACAATGGTCCCAAGAACAAACTTTTTTTAAATAACAAGCTGATTTTTTGTGAACAGCTTCATTTTGATGAGACGCCCATCTTTTCTATCTTCGAAAAATCTCGAAGCAGGTAACTAATATAGATAAAATAGAAAACTTTACAGCGTCGAGCTGTTGTGAGAAAATTCGTTTGCTTATAAATTGATTAATATAAATTTAAATATCTCATAATTTCGAATCTTTAGAGTGGAGAACTCGTCAGAAAAACCATTGAATGTGTAGGACAAAAGTTCTGTAGTATTTTTCTTAAAATAATCAAGCGATTGAAGCAAAAATATATTTATTGTTATTAATAAAATATTTTACCTTCACCAAAATCCTAATTAAAATTCTAAAGTTATTAAAGATTTGCGTCTCGTCAAAACGAAGCTGTTCACAAAAATTCAGCTTGTTATTAATAAAAAATGATGATGATGATTACCTAAGTGCGGATAGTGATAGTATTAGTAGCCTGTCAGCGCAAAATAAACTCTCGACTGTCTTTTCTAATTATCCTAAAAATTTCAACATTGTGCATATTAATGCACAAAGTGTTGCTGCGCATTATGACGATCTTTTGTTAACCTTTAGTACTGATACATGTGATGCTGTTTTAATTTCAGAATCTTTCCTTAAGCCCTCATTGCCTTCTTCGCAATTTTCGATTCCCGGTTTTAATCTCGTCCGCAATGACAGGGTAGGCAAAGGAGGAGGTGGGGTTGCAATGTATATACGTAATGATATAATGTATAAAATTATTTCTCACTCACCCAGTCTCTACAGTGAATCTTCTGAATATATGTTTTTAGAAATTAATTTAAGATATACTAAAATTCTCTTAGCTGTGTTCTATTGTCCATCTATTCATATTGATTATTTTTCTCAACTTGACATCCTCCTAAACGATTTTAGACCCATTTATGACCATATATTGTTACTTGGCGACTTTAACACGTGCCTAATTAAAAACGATGCACGAGCCCAAAAATTAACGTCTCTCCTCCATTCAGTAAACTTGTGCTCCCTTTCTTTATCTGCCACTCATCATTTTCCTAATACAAACCCATCTCTTCTTGATCTTATCATAGTGTCGCATCCAGAATACGTTAGTACCTTTGGACAATTTCCTTCATCGTTCTCATACCACGACCTCATCTTCCTCTCCTACAAAATAACTCCGTCAAAACGTAAAATAAACTATGCTTTTCGTCGGTGTTATAACAATATCAATTTGGAATCTCTAAAAAACGCTTTTAAAAACATTGACTGGACCGCAATTGTCAATGCGTTTGATCTAGATTCGAAGGTTGAGCAGCTCAACTCTATTATTTTGAAAATTTTGGACCTTTATGCACCGGTAAAAAAACTACGTGTTAAACATAAACCTGCACCGTGGATTACTGAGGACTTAAAACGTTTAATGGCCAAACGGGATAAAGCAAATCGTCTGTATAAAAAATATCCTTCAGAGCTTAGTTTGTCTACCTATAAATCATTGCGCAATCGGTGTAATCGTTTATGCCGTGTTGCCAAATGCCGCTACATTCATGACACAATTACAGCCACTGATTCAAATAAAATTTGGCCATTCTTAAATTCTCTTGGCATTGGGAAAGCTTCTACTTCTCATAATTATAATTCCTTAGATCCAAACTTATTAAATGCCAGTTTCACAGCACTGCCTATTTCGCTGCATGGTCCAGATAAATCGATTACTCTGTCTGACATTTCTTCTAGTACTCGTCCGACGTGTCCATTGTTTAATTTCAAACCAGTTAGTGAAGCTGTGGTCAAGAAGCACATGCTTTCAATTAGTTCTTCCGCAATAGGAAGCGACCAGCTTAGTTCTAGAATGTTTCATCTTGCTCTTCCTGAACTACTTTCTATCCTTACTCACATTTTTAATTTTTCTTTATCGTCAAGTACTTTTCCATCGCAGTGGAAAAAAGCATTTGTAATCCCTATTCCCAAAGTTCCTAATCCTATATCTACTTCCCATTATCGTCCAATTTCAATTCTACCGTACTTATCCAAAGTGCTCGAGCACATTGTTCACTCTCAACTGGCTGATCATTTGCGAGTAAATAGCCTACTTAACCCGTACCAGTCGGGCTTCCGGCCTGGACACAGCACTGTCACGGCACTGGTAAAGGTAACTGACGATATTCGTTCAGCTATGGATATTAAACAATTAACTATTGTTGTGCTTCTTGACTTCAGTAGCGCTTTTAATTCAGTGGACTTTGAGGTTATTATCGCTATCCTCAAATCACTAAACATATCTAACGATGCGGCTAACTGGTTTAACAGCTATCTCCGGGGTCGCTCTCAGCGTATTCGAGTGGATGAGTTATCCTCAGATTGGGCTAATCTACTGGCAGGTGGCCCTCAAGGAGGAGTGCTTTCTCCCCTTCTCTTTTCTACTTTTATAAATAAAATTATTGAGGTTATCACTTCTAGCTTTCATTTATATGCAGACGATTTGCAAATCTATCGTCACTTCAGTGTCATGGATTTGGCCAAGGCTATTGACTCGATAAATTTGGATCTTGAAAGGATTCACGCTTGGGCAAAAGCTTTTGGGCTTACTGTCAATCCATCGAAGTCCAAGGTTTTAATTGTAGGCAGTAGGTATATGTGCAAAATCCTTGGTAACATAAACCTTCCTCAGGTTGTTTATGATAACACAGTTATTCTAATATCAAACTCGGTCAGTTACTTGGGTGTAACAATTTCAAACGATTTATCATGGGATTTGCATATTAACAGCATAAGTAAAAAAGTTCACTTTGCTCTGCACTCTCTAAAACACTTACAAAATTATTTGCCTTTTAAAACAAAGATATTACTAATGCAGAGCCTCATACTACCTATCATCGATTATGCGGATGTTTGTTTTATTGATGCTACTGAAGAACTGGTGAACAAATTAGAGAGGCTGCAGAATCTCTGTATCAGATTTATTTTTGGTTTACGGAAGTATGACCATGTCTCTAAATTAGAGCTCAACTTAAATGGCTTCCAATACGGCTGCGTAGGAACACTCATATTCTTTGTCTTCTTTTTAATATTCTGTTTAATCCTAATGCACCAAGCTATCTGCGTGATGGGTTTTCTTTCTTGGATCCACCTGGATCACCTTGTAGATTAAGTGTTACTGTCCTTTTAAAATGTCCCCCACACAGTTCAAAATTTTTATCAAATTCTTTCCATGTTCAAACTGTCAGGTTATGGAACTCACTACCGCCCAAGATTCGTATAAGTCAATCTCTTCCAATTTTCAAAAAGAGTCTAAGAGAACATTTTCTTGCTGGGTCTACATAGTATTTTTTATTTTTTATTTTATTTTTTCTTCCATTTCCATCGATTGTTGTTCACTTTTAAATATTATGTGGATAAATTTAATGTATCGAGACTGTTATATTCATATGTATCTAGTTTTATGATTATTGTACACTATTTTAACATCTCAATAATTATTGTGTTTACTCTTATTCGGGTCAGCTGGAAGAAATCTCTTTTTTTAGGGATAAGCTCGCCCATTGTACAGTCTGTTTTTAATAATTCTCTATGTACTACTTCTCTTTTAATTGTGTACAATAAAGTATTAAATAAATAAATAAATATAAATAAATAAAAAAATGTTTATAATATATGTCCAAGAAAAGAGCTTACTCATTCCTTAAAAGCCGACAATGCACCACCGAGATTCCTAGTATCGCAGCTGTTCATGGGCGGCGGTGATTATATAACCCTCAGGTAAAGCTCTTGCCCATTTGCCGCCTGTTCTACATAAAAATAAGAATGCTAGATCGATGTTTAGTATCATTACGCCCGTATTTCCGAGGAGGTAGGCATATTATATGAAATTACCAACTTACCGACTTTCATATAGGTTCAACTAGTGCACCCACGATTAGTCGAAGTTACTGTGTCCCACGATGTGATAGGTAACAAGCCTACACACCTTTGTACACCATATATTGGTAGAATATGTCGGTAACTTAATTTATTTTTAACAACTTGTAACACCCATATTCTTGCAAATAAATATTTTCTTTCTTTCTTTCTTTCTTTCTATCGCCACTTGGGCACTTATCCAATCCTGAGCAACGTTGTTTATATCAGAAAATTGAAAAAAATACTTTTGATTTGGCCGACCCGCGAATTGATATTTATAATATATAAAAAAATCATAAAAATACGTATTATATTACGTTCGTGCAGAGTAAATAAAAACGGATATATTTGTTGTTTTTGGAACTGTTGGTTTTCCCTATGGCGTGAAATAAACGAGTAAATTTAGTTCAAAAAATATGTCATTTTTATTTATTTACTTTACTAGTAGCGCGAAAAACTTTTGTGCATCCAGTCGGGAGATTTTTATACATCACTAGCGACCAGCCCGCGGTTTCACCCGCGTAGCTTTTGTTCCCGTGAAAATATCGGAAATGTTTGTATACTAAAACCTTCCTCAAGAATCAATCTATCTATTACAAAAAAACGAATCAAAATCCGTTGCGTAGTTTTAAAGATTTAAGCATACATAAGGACATAGGGACAGACAAAGGATGGAAACAGATAACCATTGCTATGAAAACCAGAGATGGTAATGATAATAGAAATATGATAATCACTAAACCCCGTTATCTATGCAGCATATTGGTGGCAACTGATTTTAGGGATGGGGAAAAGATAATTAAATAAATCTCTTTTCTTTTTTATTTACATAACAAAATAAATAATTACAATAATATATTATTCACATTGATTTTAATTATGAACTTTTTGCCAGTGACTTCGGTAGAAGTTGAAAGATCATTTTCTTGCCATAATTTTCGAGTAGGAGACAAAGTTTACTTCCATTCCATTAATAAGAGCCCACGATACAATACCTAGTGCCATAAGACTACCGGATGGTATATACATAGTTAGATTCGTCGTTAATTGGAGAATACGAAATGGCTATGCTGCAATGGGAAAAACCGGGTGGCGCTATTAAGAAAAAGAAAAAAGAATGAAAAAAATTTTGAGGTTTGCGAGAAAACTTTACTTGTAGAGGGTACCCTAAAAATATATGTTTTAAAATTACATATAAAATATACTACCAATATGCTACATTGATAACGGGGTTTAGTAATCACTAATATAATTGCAAGTGGGCGTCCATAAATTACGTGAGGCGTTTTTGTAAATTTTCTTGCCCTCCCTTCCCCCCTGGTGAGATGTCGTGAGATTTTATTCAACCCCCTCCCCCATCCCCCAATCACACGTGAAATTTTTCAAAATGTGGGTTTATTAAATATGTAAACATGTTGGATTGTTATTGTATAATGAAAAAAATTTGCTTTGTGCTTTTATTTACGACTAGTTAAGACTGTATAACGTCGAAGTATGAATGAAATTACTTTCTTCCTTACGAATTAATGAATAATCTTAATCATATTACGATTACGCTTAAGATTAAATCTTAAGCATTTACAATCTGGTAATGGACCAAAATAGTATAATTTTATTTTGTTTCAATCACAAAACAAATCGCGTGATATTTGCCAAGACCCCCCCCCCCCCTCTCTCTTCCAACGTAAGATTAGATGAGATTTCACTCGACCTCCTCTCCCTCTTAAATATCTCACGTAATTTGTGGACGCCCCCCAATAGAAATAGGTTAGGCGATGCATGAACTAAAAGTATTAAAATGTTTGTTTTTGAAAAGTGTACTCAACGTAAAAAGTCCAAGTATACAAAGTATAATCACAGAAAAAAGTCGTATATAAAATTAAATAAATTTTATATAATGTTTATATACGACTTTTTTCTCTTTATAATATTGTTAAAGACAAGCAGTTTTTTATGACTTCGTTCACGTGACTAAAACTCATTACTTTCCTTTGTGCGTTCACGTAAAAGGGGCCTATGGCACTAGTTTTTGAGTTTAATTGTAACAAACGAATGAAAAATCAAATCTTTCCTGTTTATAATAGTAGTTTACATTTCTTTATCCCAAAATATACCGTTTTAGACACTATTTATACTACCGTATACCGACTTTCATATACATCCATCTAACAAATAAAGCAAGAATAATAATAAACATACAGACATGTAACAAATGACAAATATAACTGCAAACCTTTACTCATATCAGTAATAAAGCTATGATGGTTATACAAAATTTTAAACTGACTTCGAATATCCTCATATACTACACTCAACACCTACAGTCATATATTAAAAACGACTGAACCGCTTTTGATGAGACTTAGATTATTCCCTAAGTTCGAATATAGCGAAATTAAAAAGCATTATTAGATTCGTGCAAGCGTGCAGACGTGCAGACGTGCCGACGACGTGCAGACGTGTCAACGCGACGTGCAGACGTGAAATCGTGCAGACGTGCAGACGTGAAATCGTGCAGACGTGCTAACTTGCAAACATTCGAACGTGCAAACGTGCAAACGTGCAAACGTGCAAACGTGCGAACGTGCAAACATGCAAACGTGTAAATGTACAAACATACAAACACAAAATTTAGTACACGTGTTTGGACGCCTAAATAGATCATCATACTCAGATATTATCCAATTTCGACAATATTTCATACATACGTTTCAAACTGATAACTTCGTTCTGTCGTCCGTTGATGAAACAATATGTTAAAAACATTAAATCGTAGGTCAGTTAAAACAACAGTCGGCAATTTTGTTTACTTGTGTTTACTGTTAATTGGTTGGGATTAATAGCATTAATATCGAGGATAATAATCTCTAGCATTCCGTTTCTACTGAACTCTCAATTATTGTGCAGATCGTGATATCGACTTGGGCCTGATATTCCAATATTGATACTTTTACGTAACGATAGCAAAACAATATTTTTAATTTCACTTTCAAGAAAAAATGAAAACAGTATTTTATCTAGTGTTGATCTGTATCCTTAATAAATACACATATACACATACATATATTAACGCCAGATCCCTTACGGGGTAGGCAGAGAGAACCGAATGGCATACATCACGATCCTTGCAGGCTTGTCTCGCTTCCTCCACATTCATCACCCTCTTCATACACATACACCGGATACGAAGACTCTCAACGCCACCTACGGGCAGTACTCGATCAATCTGATCATGTTATGTCAGTTTGGTCTTTCTCGGTACCTACATCCTTCTACATTCGCATTGTATATCTGTTTTGTAAACCTTCCATCTACCATTGTTTCTACATGTCCGAACCAACGACACTTTCTTTCAAGCCTAATCTCTTTTTCACTTCCACATTACGAACCCGATGCTAAATAAATAGAATATTAATAAATCCTTTAAGCTGTCGGCGATTTTATGTCAAAATTAGACCCTATTCAAGGTTCAATGTTCATTTTCCGCAAACCAAAATTAAGATCTATAGTAATTTGTACTGTATAAAATATATATAGGTATTGATATCTATATCTATCCTTATCTATGTATGTATATATTAATTTTAACAACTATTATATATGCGATATCTTGTATATGTGTGTTTGCGGGTGTGTGTGTGTACGTTTAGTACTCCTTTATATAAATACAGCAAGACAAGTTTTATTTTATAATTATTCACCAAAAATTTTAAAACACGTTATGGGATGCAAGATGCTGCTATTACTGTAGTAAAATCAGGCATTCAACGATTAATTTTTTGGGGTTCAGAAGTTCTAGGAACCATTATAGTTTCGTTATAATTGTCCGTCTTTTCCGTTGTGAAAACATTTTTTATTATGGGCTCGTTTGTAAAATATTAAGCTATAAAGTGTTTCTTTTTCTTAAAACGTTTGGTTTTTTGGGTAGGAAAAAATTCAGGGTAGTAGTAAATATGATGAAGTTAAAAGGAAAACTATCACAGCTTAGAAGGCTTTTCAAGTTTTTGAGTAATAATTGACCAACTTATAAAATATACTTGAAGAAGTTTTTATTGACGGTGAACCTGTAATGCGGATAAAAATATCTGTCATTAACGTTAAATAGGTTAAATTTTTTATAGTATGAAACAATAAAAGCCCTTCTATTGGCCAACATTATTGCGATGGGCAACTTTGGAACCCTACATTGTGCGTAGCGTGCCATGCGCAATGTAGGGTTCCAATTCTTTTATTTTGTATGTTTAGAGTAATTCAATATAAAATAATTCAATATATTTTAACCGTTACAGTTGTGGTTAAGTATAAAATCTTGCCGTGCAAGTTCGGAATTATTTAAATTCATCTTTCAAACTTCGAATAGATCTAGGGCATATAAATTTAGAGAACTACATTCAAAAATAAAATCTTTATCAAAAATTATCCTAATTGAAACATGAAAGTATGTGGCTATTAATAAATTTGAATGGATTTATAAGAGTTTTTATTGTTGTCTGTACTATACTTCAATTACCGCGTCATGTCAGATACAGGTGTTTCATTATAGGCACGTATTCTGTGATAAGTGATAACCATATTCTTTATATAACATTGTTTTGTAAATTTTCTTAATAGCTAATAACGTCAATCAATACTCGGAGTTACGTTATCAGTGTTGAATTTTTAAAAATATACATAGTAAAGCATATATATAAACAGGCGGATCGCCTTGTGGTGAGAGACGAGCGGCTTTCTCCTTTTCTGTATATCTTTGCTTTCTGTTACCTTACTGTTAATCCCGGATTATAGAGCTACATGTACAAGTTAGAGTTCTGAAACGTCTCGCCTGGGTTCACTTATACCTGCCGCAGTAGTATCAATGCTTGTCGTTGCCATGTTCAGTTTTTGAGAGTAAGGTCGATAGTAAACTTATGCATGTAGCATTTCAAAACGCTATACAGATACAACTTTGGTATTTCTAGGCGATGGCTCACAAGAGCCAGTTTATACCACAAGAGCCAGTTGTCTATTTGCTATCTTATGATATAACAAAAATAAAAAATATATAAAAGAATAACAAGGGTTTCGATAAGCTTGTTTAAGGTAAACGCACACTTATCCGAGCCGAACGCGCCGAACGAGTCGAACGAAACGTTTTTTAGAATATGAAATCTTCTGTATATGAAATCGCATGAAACCTCCCGCGTCGAATCGACGTCGAATTCATGAGATTTTATGTTCAAAATTCTGAAATTCGTTTCGTTCGACGCGTTCGGCTCGGACAAGTGTGCGTTCACCTTTACTAAGCCTGCTCACGAAGTAGTTAGTAGTTGCTGCATTTTTTAATTTTAGCAATTATCGTTAATTGCTTGGACAGAAGCAATACATACAAATTTGCATTTTGTATGAAAGTAGTGACCCATCAATAACTCAGTGTGAATTATAAATTTGAATGGAGTTAAAAAATCAAGACTGACATTTCAGTTAAAGTTTTCCTTGCCTCAAAGATTAAGCAAAACTGACGAGTTTTGGCCATTGCAAGTGATTAGAAGTAGTTGTGAAGGTTTCCTGTTGCCATGTGGTGATAATAGTCATTGACCATCTGCCAGCCGACAAAACTCTTAAATCGTCTTATACCGGAGTGTCTGTTGATGATCGGTTTCTTTTGGTTTAACCTCAATGGAATAAGCGATTATATTTATTTTTAATTTCTAAAAGAATATTAAGAAACCTTAAGTCCTTTAAATATAAGTCGTAAGAAAAATAAATATTTATATTGTCGTGCTCGACAAACAACATCACATCCTAGTTTTCTGATTCCGTTTTGCTCGGCAAATTTTCATTAATCGCCATCTTCACACAAAGTCCGCTGCGTGATTAAAGGTTTTTTTATGACTTCTACGGATATAATTTATTGGTTTTACAGGTTGTAGGTATATTACATTCTAAAAAGTGAAATTAAAAGTACATGCAATTGCATTTTAATTTATGTCTAACTTTAGTGCCCGTAATAATCGGGACCCCTTAACAGTACCTTAGTATATATTTCTGTATATATCATGGGATAACAAAGCTCATTATTGAAGTTATTTCGAGACATAAACAAACAATATTTTATTACACGCTATGCACGCCCTCAAAGCCTCTAAACAGTAAGTCAATCAACTTGATATTAAGCATCGTTGAATCCTCCAAAATGATGAATGATATCCAAGCCATGTATAATGAAGTGGTTTTGGATTGCCTTCTCCAATTCAGATACTTGTACGTTTGGAATAACTCATTTAATGGTATTTGTGTATTTTTTTAAATATACTGAAATACATACTTGAAAAATGACATCGCATTTCTTCTTTATTTTTTGTAAAAAAATTATTTCCTACAATAATTATTGTATAAAAAGTTACAAAAAAATTATAAATCTATACTGCATACTAATATTAAAACTACAAAAGTCTGTATGTCTGTATATATCTTACGTTTTCACAGATAAACCGCTGAACCGATTTTGATAAAATTTGGTATTGTTCGATGATTCGGTGTCAAACATAGACTAATATTTTTTTAAGTCAACCCCTAAGGATCTGAAATAGATGGGATAAAAATTTGTATGAAAAAATATATGAAAGACGTGTTAATCTAGTTGCAAGCGAAGCTACGCTAGTCAGCTAGTTATTGTATAAAAAAAGTATCTTCACGCTCGAAGAGGTAGGCAGTGGTACACACCCACGGTTAGCCGAAGATACTTAGTCCTACATGTGATAGGTGGCCAAGCTATCGCCAGCGTTTCCAATTCCGGGCAACGGTTTTGATATGAAAACTAAAAAAAACACTTTATTTTTATTTTGCACGACCTGGAATCGAACCCTCATCTCTGGAAAAAATACTGCATGGATTTACTTCAAATTTTGCATGAATATTACTAGCAGGTCGGGTCAACATATAGGCTACATATTATCACGCTATCACCTACGGAGGAGGAGCAATGCGGAGTAAACGAAGTCCGCGCGAACGAAGTCTACGGGCGACGGGCAACAGCTAGTAAAATCATAAATTGACAAACCTACATTAATGCAAATACATAACATGTTATTTATGAAATCTAAAGGAATAAACCGCATAAGATCTGCTATCAGACTATTTGTCCAATACAAAAGTGGTGATGGATGTCACCACTCATTTTGACAATCGACGAACCGATAAATCGTTATGTTAAAAAAGTAACCAACGTGTTGATAATTTTAACTTTTTTTTCATGCCTCGGGTGAGTGCTTAATGCTATCGGTTATCGCTAAAAACAAGCAAAAGTTGTAGAATATGACAAAAATACGGCGATGGGGTCAGTGTTGTTTATTTCGTTAATAGATGACCCTATTTTGTGTCAATTTTATTAAAAAACAAATTAGATCTTGTGCTTAAATCAGCGCTCATTTTGCCTCGTTTGATATCACGTATTGTTATGTCGTAATCGATGCGACAAAATAAGAGTTAATGTACACGTATGTTTCAATATGTTTATTAATAGCACATAAGTCTAATGATATATGTACTTTTATTCTGGAGTTGCCAAGTAAGTACCAACTCCTTTCTCTTATCTTGTGCTTAAATCAGCGCTCATTTTGCCTCGTTTGATATCACGTATTGTTATGTCGTAATCGATGCGACAAAATAAAAGTTAATGTACACGTATGTTTCAATATGTTTATTAATAGCACATAAGTCTAATGATATATGTAATTTTACTCTGGAGTTGCCAAGTACCAACTCCTTTCTCTTGATCGTATTGAACATAGAGCAGTTCGAATCGTGGACTACCAGGTTATTTGTAATCGGCTTGACTCTTTGGTATTACATATAGATGTCGGTTCGCTCTGCATCTTTCATGGAGAGTGTTGCGACGAATTGTTCGAATTAATTCTTGCCACTGAATTTTGTCATCGGACCTCGTAGCAAAATTCAAAGTTTCTTAGTCATCACCTCGATTTCTGAAAATACAAAATCATATGATTTTCACGGAACGTTTATCTCGTACTAGCTGACCCGGCAAACGTTATTTTGCCATTCATATTAGGAATCCATAGCGGACAAACAACGTGACACGTAATTTATATAAGTCTACGCCCTACGGGTTTGTCCTTACACGCAGCCAAAATGGCATTAAACTTTATATTGTGGTTAAGTATTCTTAAATTTTCTATTTTTCCGCGCAATTTTCTTAATATTTTCTTTTATAAAAACCTTCTCCTTACAATTACAAACACAACAAAAAAAATTACTGAAATTGTTCCAGCCATTCAGGCGTGATGTCGCGACCAAGGAAAACAGAGATTGATTTTTATATATATATAGACTACTTCGGTGTGGAATAAATTATTGGTGACGATGTCTCCTAAAGAATACGACTTATGGACCTTCAATAAAAGAGCTTACTCATTCTTAAAAACCGGTAACGTAACTGCAAGACCTCTGTGTGTGGCAGATGTCCATGGGCGGCGGTGATCACTTACCCTTAGGTGCACCTCCTGCTCGTTTGCACCTCTTCGACACAAAAATTTTGTTATTTCAGTCCAAGCGTTCATAATGAATAATCCATTATCTTTTCCGACCGATTTCGGACATGGCGGCCACTTCGACCCCTAGTCATGACGGTGCTGATGCGCCTGGATATGGCTTATTTAGCCAATTATAGCCAATTTTTACAGTGAATAAAATGTTCATAATGACAAAGTAATAAAAATATTATTTATAAAAGGATATAAAATTAAAATCGTATGCGTGAATTTCTTTTTTTAAAGCTGAAAAATTAAACGCAAACGCGTTTATCGTTGGAAAGGAAACTAAAATTTTTCCAGTAACCATAGTGAAATAGTTTTTAAATATCGCGAGTTTGAGAGCGGTTTTTCATTACTTTTACAATATAGCTCTCGTTGACGCTGGGACTGCGATCTAAACGAAATCATTTGAGTTGCTGTAGGGCTGCCAGTTGCCACTTTATAGAACTCAAAAAAAACGAAAACAATAACTTCTACTACTTATTCAAGGGAAACTTAGGTATAACTGTAGTGACTTGAAACTTTATGAATCGTACTGATTAATAGATATTTTTAAAGAAAAAGAGATACACGCATGCGCGTATTGGGATTACCCTGCATAGCTGATTTTTTGCTTGAAATATTTATAGTTGAAAGCCTTAAGGCATACAACAACGCCACCGGTCAAGAAACTCTTGGCTATTAAGCAGTGTACTAATGTGCAATAGGATGCGCCTGCATACTGCCGAATCGAACCGAGAGAGAGGACTTCATATGAGTATAGTATCAACATATTTTTTAGTCCGAACGTTATCCGGGTCCCCTTACTATCATCCCACTGTGGTGTTAGGTATAAGCAAGACACTATTTACAGACAAGCTATTGCAGAATGGTATCATCTTCATAGACCGCCCCGTTGGTCGAGTGGTTAGCGACCCTGACTCGACGGAGCTGAATCGACGGAGCTCAATTTCAATCCGCGACGGGGACAAGCATTTGTGTGATGTTCATAAATGTTTGTATTTCCAAATTTGTGTGTTTATTAAATATATTCCAGTATTTATATATGTATTTCTATGTATTAGTATCGTTGATTAACAGCCATAACAATAGAAAATAATTATATATATATATATATATATATATATATATATATATATATATATATATATATATATATATATATATATATATATATATATATATATATATATATATATATATTTATTTATTTATTTGTCCCGCGAATATTTATTTATACTGATTTAATTATTTTCAAAGGCCTTCCGAGTCTAGATGCTATATTTTCTAAGGTTACAATATTGGAATGCCCTGAAATATCTTTATTTTTTATAGATATTATAGATAGAATATAGATAGATAGATAGAATGTACTTACATAATAGATTGTAGCCTTAAACTGGGGAAAGAAATTGAACGTCTTTCGTTACATATCAAACGTAATTAAGTAATAAAGTATTGGTGAAAATGTTTAAAATTATTATATAATTTTAGTTATTTACCTTTTAAAAAGATTACGAAAAGATATTCCTGAATTACAGTACTTTTTAATTGGAGACGGTATGCGCTGAAATTTGTTTAAGGTACGATAGGGCCTGTCAGATCCGCCAGTAGTGTGTTAATTTCTACATATACAATGAAATCAATGTAATATAGGACCTGGACTACGTAAATGAAACCATTAGATTTCACCATTCTTAAAATGTATTGTAAAAATGTATAAAATTATATTTAAACATTACCAAATTTAAAGAGACCCCTAAAATAAAAAGATTCTCGACCATCTGAAAAATTCAACGACGCATCAACCCTAGTCGAATCACGTCGTAGAAAATTAAACTTTGTCTTTCAAACAGCCCGTCAAACTCTATTCAAATTTCTGGTCTCCTTTTGATCATTTCTGTATTTTCTTCACAGACTATATTATTATATCAAATATTTTTAAAAAAAAATGATCAAAGTATTGTAAATTTTATATTATCTTTGATTATTTTTTTATTTTTTATAATATCTTTAATAAATAATAATCAAATATAAGGTTCTTCTAATATAGGTGATCATATTTCAATACAGCGTTCAGTACGTCTAACCAAAGATATCCAGCCAAAAAAGAATGTCATTCAATACACTTAAACTTTTTGATTTTCCTTCTTGTCTTCTTCACGTCTTTCTACAAAAAGACATTTAACGCAAGGGTAAGCAGTAAATAATAAACTTATCTGTATGACTTGCGGCGTTTTTACGCCGCACGTTTGCTTCGGGCTCCTTTGAAGAATAGGCCAACTGCCGTTTTGCCAGGCAGGTCGTAAAAAGCGACCGATTGGCTATGCGAGTCACTACCATCGTGGCTACTAGGTGGTAGAGTTCTGCATTGTCTCCTCCGGGTCTGGTACCACCACCTTATCTATTCCTGCCGCAATAGCGTCAATGCTTGTCACTGTCGTGTTCCTTGTCACTTGTCGTGGAAGGTAAAGTAGCCGATAAACTTATACATGTGGCATTAGACCTCGCCACAAGATTACCACACATCATTATCTTTGGTGCCTATAGGCGATGATTGACTCTTCCCATCAGGAGACCCATCTGTTTGTTTGCTATCTTATGATATATGAAAAAAATACATGTGATATTGTTCATTACCTCATGTCTTCCAAGCCGCTGAGCGGATTTATATTAACTAGAGAAAACCCGGCTTCGCTCGGGCGAAATGTGAGAATCGTAATACACAATCTTACATGCTTGATATAGCATAAATTAAGCAATAGTATAAATTAAAAGTACTAACACTGTAGTGACGTTTTCTTTCAACTATTACGTTAATTTGAAAGGGACGTCAGTAGTGATTCTATTGTTTAAGTTATACTCTTACATGAACAAGAACAAAAAATAAGTTTCACGATAACCTACGCTCCGTTCTATGATATATTTTAATAAATATTAACGCCATCTACACAATATGTTTGTAACCTTAAAAGAAATATGGCCGAGTTGTCTGTCAGCACAATTGGAATTTTTAATCACTATTTTAATAAAATACTCGACAATCCGAATTTTCGACTCAAAATTATTATTTTTTTACGCTTTATAATTTAGGTAAGGTTTCGATTGAGTCTACCGTAACCCTTGATGAAATTATTAATAAAGATATATTGTTAAACTAGCTGAAGCGTGCAGCCCGCTGCATAATAAGAGTTTTTGGCGAATCCCGCAGGATTAGCAAAATTTTTCCTATGTGCTATTCCAGGTTAAAATCTAACTGAATGTCAAATTTCATTCAAATCTGTTTAGTAGTTTTTGCGTGATTGAGTAACAAACATCCATCCAAACATCCAAACATTCGCATTTATAATATATTAGATGCAGCGTGCAGGCCGCTGCATAATAAGTTTTTTAGTGAATCCCGCGGGATCACGTAATTTTCCGGGATAAAAAATAGCTTATGTGCTATTCCAGATCATCATCTACCTGCGTGCCAAATTTCATTCAAATCCGTTCAGAAGTTTTTGCGTGATTGAGTAACAAACATCCATCCAAACATCTAAACTTTTGCATTATAATATTAATATAGATAATCAATATATATAAAAATCAAATGCTGTTCGTTAGTCTCGCTAAATCTTGAGAACGGCTAAACCGATTTTCCTAATTTTGGTTTTCAATTAATTATTGAAGTCTAGAAAAGGTTTAAAAGGTGAGAAAATATAGAAAAAAATAAGAGTAGTTAAAAAGGCAAAACAACGTTTGCCGGGTCAGCTAGTATATAATAAACAAATATCGATAGATAGATATCTATATATTAATACGTGAAGACAAAAGTTTGTACCCCTTTTTAAGATAATTGAGTGATTAGTTAAGTATTTCATATTTGGTAATTTGGTACAGATAAAGTTTACATATCGGAGGACTGCAGAAACCTGATATTTTTTAATTAAATTGTATGGAAAATACATTAAATATAAAAAATAGACATTACACACAATATTTGCTAGCATATAACACTTGTACTGTTTCACAATAAGATAATTATATTTAATTTCTGACCGGTTTCGCTTACACAAACATCCTCAGGGTATTTACAATAATTATTCATTCATTATAATTATTGTAAATACCCTGAGGATGTTTGTGTAAGCGAAACCGGTCGGAAATGAAATATAATTATCTTATTGTGAAACAGTACAAGTGTTATATGCTAGCAAATATTGTGTTAAAATGGAGTTTCACCAAGTGCCGACGATAAAAAGTGTAGAAAAATAGACATTACCCACACTGCATACGTGTGTCATACATGATATTATACACACTTCCATTGATATAAAATACCCAAGATACACCGTTCCAAACAAAACTGACACTCAAAACTGTCGTTAATTCAGTCTAAAAAGTTTATAGTTATGGCACAAACGTGTTTTTGCATATTCAACTATAAACGCAAGATGTAAAGTCATTTTAAAAAAACAAGGTACAAAAAGCAATAAAATTTTTGACTTAAGTTAGCCGGTAGGACAAGGCACATGTGGAGTCGAATATAAATATTTTTATGCATTGAGGTAGTATTTTAAGGGTTTGTAAAATTTACATAAAAAAATCTTGTCGAAAATCTGTTTTTGCGTAGAACATTTATATATCAATAAAACAAAAAATGATCATTAAAATAATTTATTTATATTTCAAACGTTATAGGTTATTGGTTCTATTACACAGAACCCACACATATAGGCAAACTGTGGGTTTATAGCCATGTAGTATTTGACGCTTGATATTGATACATTTAGTTTGCATAGTCTAATAGATTTAGAATATACTGAAATAGGAAATTTACTGCAATGGTGACTATGACTACGTTATAAAGTTAATAGATTCTTACATGATAACAGACACGATTTTTTTCAGACTTATTATGTAATGTATTGACAACATAGTAAGGAAACGCATTAATTTCCTAGAAATAAGTTTAGCTTTTCGTAGAATTCTCGTTTTGAATTAGATTTCAGTTTTTCTGGTTTTTTTTTTTTGCAGTATTATGTAAACGAACATTTGTTTAGTTATAGTATCTGCAGATGTACGAGCAAATACTGCCCATAGACATTTGAAACACAATAGGTTAGTAGCTAATGCGATGTCGGCTTCTGAAAATTTTATTGACCCTCGTATAAAAAATTCCAATGAAACAATTTGGAGATAAAAAATTGTGTTCAATGTTATTCGGAAGATCAAACTCGTTGATGATTTTGAAAAAATATACATCTTTTCAAATACTAAATAACTAAGTATCATTTTAAAAAAAACTTTGGATTTTTGAACTTTTTTAATTCAATTGTCTATGCTTAGGCATAGTTTTTTTCTTTGAGGTTAAAATACTTAAATTTATCGGGAAGTGTCAGGTGGCCTGTAGGGTCAACCAGCTCACAGATTTTTTTAATATAGTTACATTAGTTAGTTAAATAAATGTGTTACATACACAGAAATCCTAATAGATACGTATATTTAGTTTGGAGTATAGTTTAATACATATAATATTATTGCCAAAAGTAATTTTAGATTAGATATTTCCTGTTAATTATAAATTTCTTTTACAATTACGTTAGTTTTTTCGATAGGTGTGTTACTAATAGGTATTTTTAGTTTGAGGTATAGTTAGTTATGATATTAGGTATAGAAAATTTAGAAGTTATAGGAAGTTCAGGCCTTACGTTTTTTACTTACATTTTAATAACAAAAATGTCGTTTATAAATAATTAATATGAATATGTAAATATTATTTTTAACGTACTAGCGGCCCACCCGGCAATGTAGAGATTTTTAATAAAATAAAGAAAGGTTAAATAAGTTCTAAAGTAAATATGCGTGAGCAAAGCTGCGGGTAACAGCTAGTATGCAAATAAAACAACTCGTACATATAAACAGTCACTTAAAATTTATACGAGACTAGCTGCAGATCTCTGCATTAGGATAAAAGTATTCTATGTGCTATTCCAGTTCATCTTATATCCGAGTCCAAATCCAAATTGGTACAGCCATTTTTTAGGTGATTGATTATCAAACAGCCAAACATACAAACTTTAACATTTATAATATGTATAGTATAAGATATCCGCAATCAAAAACAACATTTTATTAAAAATAAATTATTAAATCAAAAAATAAACATTCTTAATGCAACCTGTGCCTTCCACTTAAGAAATCATCAACAACACGTGTAAATAGAACAAATTTCGATGCTGCTTATGATTTCCTATTGTTATATTAAAAGTTTCGTAATATATCTTCAAAGTTCATCGTAAGAATCACAATTATATATATGTTGGAGTATTTGTTGGGTTCATGACTAACAAGTATTTCTCACGTAAACTATTTATTATATTTTTAAATAAAATCAACAACTTGGAATAATCTAAACGATATTAATTAAGTAATTAATTATAATAAGAAAATAATTTAAAACTCAGAGCGTTATTATATCGCAGGAGCGTTCCGTTCTCTACGACGGCTAGCTCGCATCTGAGCTCAAGAGTGGCGGGCGCTTGCTTTTATTGCATCCGTCCCCACTGCCACACAAGTGAAAGGGATGAGTCACACCGTCCACGAAGCGATCGGCCGGCGCCCCGTGCACGTACCTCTTTGCGCCGACACGGCCATACTGCACTTGACGCGTCTCAGCGTCAACACTATAAAATTTGAAAAAATTTGGATAAGACACACTACCACTCAACACTAATGTTCACAATAATGTAGCCTCAATACTTTTAATAGTTAAAAGCACCAAGCCTCGATGCTGGTATTTGTTTTGTTGCCTCGATGCCAATAACTGTTACAACAACCAAGCCTCGACGCTGGTGTTCACAGTCTGACCTCAAAGTCATTTTTTTTTTTTAAACAACCAAGCCTCGACGCTGGTGTTTAGTATTGTGGTCTTGACTCTATTACATTTCAATCAATCGAGCCTCGACGCTGGTGTTCACAGTCTGGCCTCGACGCCGTGACGTTATAAACAACCAAGCCTCGACGCTGGTGTTTAGTACTGTGGCCTCGACGCCATTACATTTCAAACAACCAAGCCTCGACGCTGGTGTTCAGAAATTAAGTTTAAAACACAACAATGGTACTCAGATTAAAAGAAATAAAATGTCGCTTACTTAGATTACACAATTTTAGTACTTCCCGTTTCTAAAGACTCTTCTCCCGCCGACACGGCAGTTTCATTCTGTTTTCCAAAGTCAGGAGCTGCTCGTAAATTTTCATGAACAACCTTTCGTGGTCGTCCACGCCCAGTTATTTTTTTTACTTCATAACGATCATTAGGTAGCACCTTTTTTACTTCGTAAGGGCCATCATACTTTTGAATGAGCTTGGTCCCCAGATGGATAGATTCTTTCACTAAAACATATTGTCCTTTTTCAAATCTCTTCACCTTCGCTTTTGTGCTATCGAATCTTGTTTTAGACTTATTAGACTGCTCGGACATCCTTTCAAAAACAACTTTCTGTAAAGATTCAGGATTCACTCTTTCATTTTCGTCGTCTAGGATTGAAATAAGTTCTGGTGGGACGCATCCGTTTTTTCCTGTAAGAAGCTCAATTGGTGTTTTTCCAGTTGCTTTTGATATTGTACAGTTAATAGCAAGTTGTAAAGCCCCCAAAGCGGATTCCCAGTGTTTTTTCTGAATGTTGCTGATCACAGTGAGTCCGTCTTTTATAACGCGCATTACTCTTTCCGCTTGACCATTAGCTCTGCTGGTGTAGGCAGCGGTGTGATGTAGTTCGATGCCATATTGTTTACAATATTTTTCATATTGAGACACGAATGCTCCATCGCCATCAACAATTATCCTTTTAGGAGCGCCGAAGAGAAATATTATTTCTTTCAGATGTTGCAGTGCAGATTCCTGGTTTTTCTTTGTAGCAAATTTTAAGATCACAAACTTTGAAAATGCATCAACAGCTACAAAAACGTATTCTTTTTCAGATGATGGTCCGCTTAGTTTTCCAGTGATGTCAATGTGGAGTATGTGAAAAGGTTCCGCTATTTTGTTAATAGGATGCAGCTCTGCTTGCATAGCACCTGAAGCTCTTTTCATAGTTTTACACACAACACAATTGTCTATGAAATTGCGAACTTTAGAACTTATTTTTTCAAACCAGAAGTGTTCTTTGATCTTTTGAAGGGTTTTTTCCCAACCAAAGTGCTTCAAAGCTTCATGATAGTGATTTATTATACTCCATTGGTAAGATTGTGGTACTACTTTTAAAATCTTAGTTCTTCCATCTTCCAGTTTAATTCTCTGGCATAGAACCTCGTCTCGGATAAGATAATCAGTTTCTTTCTCACCGCCTTGTTTAATACTTTGTATAATCTTGCTCATCACGGGATCTCTATGTTGTTCCATTACTAACCAGTCCTTGTCTGATTTTAAACTAAGAACGTTTTGTATCATATGATTCCTGCTAAAGAAGTCTGCGTGTTTTAACTTTTCGCCTTTGCGGTATTCGACTTCAAAGTCAAAGTTTTGGAGAAAAGACCACCAACGATGGACACGTGGAAGCAATTCTTGCTTGTATCGAGAGGCTTTTAAGGCATTGCAGTCCGTTATAATTGTAAACTTTCTCCCATATAAGAAGTGTCTAAAATGTTTTACTGATCTCACAAAAGCCAAGGTTTCTAATTCATATGAGTGGTAATTAGATTCAGCTTTGGTTGTCCTTTGGCTAAAGTAACCGATGACATGTGGACGTGTTTCTTTAATTTGGATCAGAACCGCTCCAAATCCCAACGAACTTGCGCCTGTGTGAAGTTCAATTGGTAAATTCTCTTGAAATATGGTAAGTAGTGGCGCACATGTAAGATAGTTTATAATTTTCATCCGTGCTGCTTCGTGACGATCAGTCCATTTCCATTTGGTCCCAGTTTTTGTTAACTCGTACAATGGTGCCATCTCAGAGGAAAAATTGGGTATAAATCTTCGAAAGTATCCAGCTAATCCATTAAACTGTCTGAGCTGTTTAACGTTCTCTGGAACAGGAGATCTCGCTAAAGCTTCTACCTTCAAAGGATCTGGTCTCACTTGTCCATCAGCTATTACATATCCAAGATACTGTATGGATCTCTTCATAAATGAACATTTTTTCAGGTTTATCGCAAATCCTGAGTCGCTTAGTGCTTGAAGTACCATGTCCAACCTTTGCAACGTTTCAACAACTGTTCTTCCTGGTATGAGAACGTCATCCATGTAGACTAAAGCGACATCTCCTCTTAATGATCCCAATGCCTTGTTTATACATCTTTGATAAACTGATGGGGCGTTACTTAATCCAAATGGCATCCTCAAATATTCATACTGACCGTCGGGGGTAATGAAGGCGGTCTTCTCAATAGAGTCTTCAGCCACAGCAATTTGGTGAAATCCAGCAGCCATATCAAGTCAGCAGAAGTATTTCGCGTCGGCGAGCTGATCCAGTTGATCTGATATAAGAGGTAATGGATAATGATCTCGAACTGTGTTTGCATTCAACTCGCGATAATCCACGCATAAACGATCGTGTCCATTCTTCTTTTTTACTAGGATTATTGGGCTTGCAAATGGGGAGTTGCTCTCTCTAACGACTCCTTTATCCAAAAGGTCCTATATAATTAACTTCACCTTCTCTCTTTCAACTGGAGCCATTCTGTAGGGTCGTCGCTCCACAACTTTATTTGGATTTTTCAGCCTGATGTTGAGCTCTCCAGTAGTGACTCTGTTAGAACTAGTGCCTTCAACAAAAGTATGTTGGTGCTTGTCTAGTATTTTCATCAAAGCGTTGCGTTCTTCTTCATTTAAATCAGTACCAATGTTGGTTTCGGTAATATTAAGTTGAAGGATGACAGCCTCTTCATTATTATTACGGCTTACAACAATGCCTTTTATTGACAACTCTACAGTGATTCCCGGAATTTTAAGAAGATCATTGCCAATCAAAACTTCCACGGGTAACTGATGATCCAGTACTACACAAAACTCCATCTCAACTGAAATGTTGTCAATTTTACAATAAGTTGTAATTAGTGTGTGAGAGTAAATTGGAACTGGGCCAATTCCTTTAAGACATTTCGAAATGTTCTTTCTTTGCCCTGGAATGCGTGATGCCACAGATTCACGAATTAAAGAGCAGTCTGCTCCACTGTCAAATATGCATTCCATTGAATGTTGTTCAATTCGAAGTTTTAATGTATTGACTAATTTAGCATTACTATCCTGGCAAAAGTTAATATTTTTACTCCGTTGTTCATCTGCAATCCTTTTGAAACACGTCTCAGCAGTGTGCCGTAATCCTTTACAATAGGAACATTCTTTGTCGGTTTGAGAAGGCGTAGCTTTACCCGATGATGAGGCTAATTTAGACGACGCTGAAGATGTTCCACGCCGTATTGCGTTCTCTGAGCAATATCGAGCAAAATGACCAGTTTTTCCACATACATAACAGGTCAGATTGGGTCTATCACGATTTAAATTTAAGCGCGGTCTTTTGCGGTATTCGTTTTCTTTTATTGGTGCACTTTTTCGTCTACGAAAAGTCTTGGCAATAGCAATTAGCTCGGGGACCGTATTTGATTTGCTATTTAGTAGTTCTGTACGAATCCTTTCATCACTAATACTTCCTATGACAAATTCTACTGCATCTTGTTCCGTTGGATTAGGTTTGACTATCCTTTTAAACATCCGCCAAACATTTGAGATAAAATCTTGAACATTTTCCGCATCATCGATCCCATAATTTCTATAGCGTAGAACATCAGCAAAGTACCTCGATTCTGGCTCAAAAGTTTGCAGCATATCATCGCACATCTCCGTCCAAGTTGTAGTTCTGAGTAGACTACTATCAGCCCACGTTTTTGCACGTCCTTTTAGTACACTGGCAGCTTTTAGTCGTACTTCATGATCTCGAAGCCCATATTCGGCTTGAGTGCGGGATATTAGATCAACCCAGTCCCGTACATCAGTTCCAGTGTCAGGGTCATATGCTGGAAAATAGACATCAGAAATACGTACGCACTGGGTTTCCTTCGATTTCATAATACTCATCAATTCTGCCAAAGTGGTGCGATGATCTTGCGATAATTGAGTCATTATATCATTCATTGTAGATTTAAATGCGTTTGCCATAATTTGGATTACGTCACTTTGGTGTTGCACATCGCGTGGTGTCCCATCTTCTGATGTTGGAGTATTTGTTGGGTTCATGACTAACAAGTATTTCTCACGTAAACTATTTATTATATTTTTAAATAAAATCAACAACTTGAAATAATCTAAACGATATTAATTAAGTAATTAATTATAATAAGAAAATAATTTAAAACTTAGAGCGTTATTATATCGCAGGAGCGTTCCGTTCTCTACGATGGCTAGCTCGCATCTGAGCTCAAGAGTGGCGGGCGCTTGCTTTTATTGCATCCGTCCCCACTGCCACACAAGTGAAAGGGATGAGTCACACCGTCCACGAAGCGATCGGCCGGCGCCCCGTGCACGTACCTCTTTGCGCCGACATATATTGTTATTTTATATTCGTACAAATAGAATAAAAAGAATCACCTAACTTGGTCCTCAAAAAAAGTAATCAATATAATCAAACATTTTAAAATCGTCAAATTGATGTCCTCTTCTCTTTTGGCAGTTGGTTAACAACTATAAAAGGTATTCAAAATTATTAATGAAAAATATTAATCTTATTAAAAAAAAATAACTTATTAATGAAAAAAAATCGACTCCACTAATAATAACAGGATCAATTTGTATTATTCGACTAAATTAAAAGGAGGTTGTAATGCACTGTCCTTTTACTGATAAATTGACCATTGAAATTTTGTCGTATTATATTTGGAGCTTCGAGTACGTTTTTAAGACAAATAAAATGAAAATCATACATTACAGCCTATATTTAGTAATATAAACGACAAAAATAAATCGATAAACTCTCATACTTACCGAAAATACAATATCTTATATTATTTTTAACGTTCATGATGTTGTATTTTACAATTTATCAGAGAACAATTCTGTATTTTTGACGCGCGGGCAGTGACGCGAGCGACGGGCTTCTATTTGAAGTGAGTGCACAATTTTAAATTGTGCATTCATTCTTAGAGGACGTTTTTGAGACACTGATTGTGTATCTTGGGTTTTTATATATCAATGCACACTTCTACAGTTACTACAATATTTTCTTCACGCTTAAGTCAAACCTATAAATAGATTATATTAGTAAATTGTCAAACCTATAAATAGATTATATTGTTTAGTCAATTTTCGAATTTCAACCACAGGCGATCGCTAGTATTGTTAAATACGCCAATCCAAGTGTTCTTCGATACATGACGTCAAAAACGTACATATATGGCGACTGTGAGGCGCAATAGTTTAAAATGATTTTTTTGTTTTAATATTAAATATTATTCAACATGGATATTAAATTTAAACGGTTGCTCTTGAGGATTCTAAAATTTCATAAATATCATAACCATAATTCTAAAAGTACAATAAGAAATATACGTTATATATTATTTATTTAAAATACACAAGGCAGATTAGGTGATGTGGCTGTCCATGGGCGGTAGTAAATACTTACCATCAGGTAAGCATCCTGCTCATTTGCCCCTTTTTTCTATACAAAAAGATAACTTTGATTATTTTCCCCCGTGTTGATCCAGACTCCTTTAAAATAAAGATCACTTGCAATTCTACCAGGCAGATCACAAAAGGCGAACATTAGGCTATACGTATCACTACCATCGTGACTATTAAGTAGTAAGGTTCCGCAACGCCTCGCCCGGGTGTATGTTACCACCGCCTTACCTACTCCTGCCACAATATCGTCAATTCTTGTAACTGTGTTCTGTTTTAAAGGGTAAGGTAGCAGATAAACTTATGCATATGCTATTAAGATTCCGCTACAAGCATAGCAATGCAACATTAACATCTTTGCTGCCTACATGCGATAATTGTCTCTTTGCATCGGGATCGACATCGACTTGTTTACAATCTTATAATATAAAAAAAAACTTGGATACTTAAAACAAACACGTTAATTAAGTAATTAATTATCAATACACAATAGAAGCGAATGAATTTACTTGTTCATATAAGTATTATATGTGATTGAATCAGAAAATATCATTTCTGAGCCAATACTTTGATAAACAAAAAGTGTTAATTAACTGCCGCTACACAATACAAGCCAATCAATTCATAACTTTTTATCTAACGAATCCAGTGGAAGTAATTTAGGGTGCCAGCATCGAAACGCGGCGTTGTTCAACAAAGTTTCGTAACTCTAACTAAGTTGGAGAAACTGTTATTTACCTATTTACACAAGTTTAGTCCAATCAAGATAGAAATAAAGTTTTATTTACGTATGAATCGGCTAGTTTCTGCAATTAATATAACATTTCATGGAATACATACTTAAATTGAAATTCACTTGTTTGTTTGCGGACGAAGCTACGTGTATAAATTAATATGTTATTAACGTATATTATAAAAATGCGAAAGTCTGCCTGTGTCAGACTCTGTACTTGTCTGTTTGTTACGCTTTCACAACTACACCACTAAACTAATTTTGATGATAACTTTATTTCAAGAATCAAATCCTAAAAGGCCGAAATAGGGGCAAAAGTTGATTGAAGAGATATATATATAGAGATATATATATAGCCTTTCGATGTCGGCTATCGCCTATAGACATTAAAAATGTTAGTGGTGCGTTGCTATCCCTGTCGCGGAGATGTGACAGGTACCACATTCAAAAGTTTACTGGCTGCCGCCTCCTGCAATACACGACAGTGAAAAGCACTGACAATATTATGGTAGGTATATATGAACAGTTGTAACCAAAATAGGGAGACGCGTGCAAAATACTGCACAACTCTACCACTAAAACTATTTGTTTAAAAAATTTATGAATCAGAAACATCTCGAAATTTAATCCACACAGCTTTTCTTAAAAGGAATCTGGAGTAACGGTACTTATTAATACTATTTTTATTTGTTTCCAGGTCTCTTCGAGACAGAGGGCGTACGGATTCCTGGGACGGAATGCGACTTCCAATTCAGTAGATCGGGGAATCGTCCAACCCACGGCCGTCTGTACAGCCCGCGATACCCGTCCATGTATCCCAGCAATATGCGATGCTCTTACCATTTTCATGCCAGGTATGTTTATAATGATTTGATCAAGGAAGTTACATTCTACCCGGAAAGTCCACACGGGCTTCAAAATCGTTCCGAAGAGTACCACGACATGGGTGGAGTGTGTCTTTTTCTACCAAATAAAGCGCCAATCGCCATATAAAAGTGCGGCCATGCATAGTTCGCAAAATACTACTAAGTAATTCTACTAATTTGAGAAACAGCTTTGCATTGCATAAGCAATTGCATAAGCATAAAATGTATTGTAATTAACATAGTAAGTCCTAAAATGTGTTTATTTTAATTATTACGTAATTACGTAATAATTAAAATAAACACATTTTAGGACTTACTATGTTAATTACAATACATTTTATGCTAATCTATTTATCGACGTGTATGAATAAAAGGAATTTAACGATTACCGAATATATAAAAATCTACCATCAGCAGTTTTATTTTAACACTGGCAATTGCAAGAAAGGGACAACATCCACTCATGTCGTTGTCTTGCTCAGAACGTTTTTCCCTCTGTTAAGTAAAAAACAAATGTCAACTTTATTAGGAACGAAATAAAGTACATTTTTATTTTTCAAATATTGCTTCGTAATAATTCCAGTTATCGTATATAAGTTCCTTGGATTTGATTGATTTGATTTTTTATGTATTGTTATTTTTTTGACAATTTTTAATAATTTTCCTTTAATATTTATAATATTTTTTATTGGTAAATCAATTGCAGTAAAATTCTGTTTTTGTATACAATGACGATTTTTCAGAACAACTTTTCAATTTTTATAATGACATACGATTTTATGATATTCTGAGGACTACACTATTGTATTAGGGCAACCTGTAAAAATAGTTGTAAATGTGAATAAATAAATAAATAAAATAAATGTTTACATCCTTATATTTTTAATTTCCTGAAAAAAGAAGTTACTGATTTTAACCTATTTTTTAAAAACCCGACTTTTCTTTCCGATCTCCACGTTTTACTCTAATATTGATAACTAAGTAAACGAAAGTCATATTTTTGAATCACGCGAACGAATTCGTAGGTAACTACTAGTAAAAAGTTTCTTAAAACGATTTACTCTGCAGGCCATCCTTAAAACGGTAAGTTTAGTTAGGATATTTTACGCTCAAATATTTGAGTAATATATACTAAGCATAAATTTTTGAGCTTGGATAACTAAAAGTATAATAATTGAATCCGAAAAATTAAACCGACGAATATCTCAAAAACTACTAGACCGATTTTGATGAAACTTAGACTGTTCCCTAAGTTTGAATATATCTTATAAAAAAGAATGATTTCGATATAGCTTTAACTTCCCGAGAAATTCGTGAACAAACATAAAAAGTTTTCCGAAAGAACACGGGCAAGACTTTATACATTTTTTTTTTAATTATTACCTTAAATTTTAATATATTCCGTATGATTCTATATCAACTTGTTTACTTATCCGCATTTAATAAATATTTTTTAACTTGGGGAATAGCAGCTAATAAAGTTGAAATTTTGGTAAAGTTGACGTAAACAATCAGTCCTCTCCATAGTAGTCTGTGGTTAGGATTTTTTCTTGTCATTGGTGTCTTCAGTACAACAGGTGCTAATCTCAGAAATCTATGTTAGATTGACAGAATTCTGAGCTAAGGTTTTGTGAAGACACTTTATAGATACTTAAAAGAACAAAAAATAAATTAGCATTAACCCATTCTTTGAAACGTAAACAGGGAGAATTTGTATTTGATACTTATAATGAAAATTATGATATATATATATATATATATATATATATATATATATATATATATATATATATATATATATATATATATATATATATATATATATATATATATATATATATATATATATATATCATAATTTTCATTATAAGTATCAAATATATAGTATATCGCCTCTGTGGTCTAGTGGTCCAGCGTTGGCGTCGACCACGTGAGGTCCCGGGTTCGATTTCCGGGTCGGGCACATAAAAAAAAGTTTTTCAGTTTTCTGATAAACACAAAGTTGCCCGGGATTGGAAAGTGTTCGGTTGGCGATAGGCTTGCCACCTATCACATTTGTGGGACGAAGTATCTTCGACTAATCGTGGGTGCACTTGTTGTACCTCTGCCTACCTCTTCGGGGATATGGGCGTGAAAATTATGATATATAAATTTTTGCTGTTTTAATGCAAATGTAATTAAAGTTTTATACAATGGTAACACTTAAATATGATGATAGAACCCAATCAAATTAAAGGCTCAATATTTTTTATATGATTGTTCCTAGCAATATATTTTGTTTAATTGATTTAAAAATCGTAGAAAATTATTCTAGTTTATCTAATTATCTAATATTCGTCACTCCGGAAGACACGCAAGGGATGTACAAAACCAAAATTGTCTGTGTTCTTTGTTTCGACGCCGGAATAGATCATCATACTCAAATATTATCCAATTGCAACAATATTATATACATACATGTCAAATTGATAATCGGGTTCTTTTTTTTCGTCGGTTGAAAATTGTTCAAAATAACAATAATTTAATTTTTGAAAGAACGCGACGATCGATCTCGATCTTTCAAACGGCATTCAACGCAGGTTTTAGAGCTAAATAAATGTTTTTTTGAGCACAAAGTCGTTTGAAAGTTTGTGAAGTAAATGTTAAAGAACAAATTTTGGAGTAATGTTAAAAAAATACTTTTTTCAAAACTCTACATGTGTTTTAGCACTGATCTCGTACTAGGGAAAACTTGAAAACTTTTTTAAGCGAATAAATATGTTGACACGACAGAATTTGAACCAATGACCATGCTCAAGCCAGGCAAAGCAAGGACAAAGTTATTATTGCAAATGCAGTCATCCAAATTTTTTTATTGCTTAAAAATGATCTTTAACATTTATCCTCAAAGATAACTCCCAAACAAATCAACCGATTTTGACTGATTGGCAGCTAAGCATACTTCCAACGGGCCGGTTTTAGAGGATAACCCCGAATAAACCTCAACCAAACTTTTTCCCTAACCGGAGAGCGAGCCCTGAAGCGCATCACTTAAGCCAAGTAGGCTAACTGGCACTGCGTGTAAACAGAAAATATAAGGCCATAGCAAGCTCACATATAAATAAACCTTCTAACTCATACGTCATGACAGCGACAAGCATTGACACCAAGCGATCATCATAGAATAACTGCATACCGCAAATACATTGACAACACACACTAGACTAATTTTCTTCTTTCATCTTGATTTCTTGCATCAAACGAATACTCTCAATAAAGTCAGGCGCGTGGAAGGCTTTTCCGATTGGCTAATTCAACATCGGTATTTTGTTGCGCGTATATACAGCTTATTGGATTGGTCGGAACGAATTCTTGCGTTTCGGTCGGGATTATTTATAAGATTGATTAATCTAATGTGTTAGCAGAATAATTAGTCCGTTATAAGACCTCTAGTCTGCTTATTACATGCGCAAATATAATGACAGAGTTGTAAAAAAAAGACAAAAAAATTGTAAAATTTTATTCATCAATGTGCAAAGTATTTTCCCGTATTTGGGCTTCCTTTTGAAGAATAAATCAAGAGTCTTACTGCTAAACAAATCGTAAGAAACCAGACAGGGCTATTACGTATCGAAAAACATAGTTCAAACCACGGATTAAATGGATATGCCTTTTAAGACGATTTTTTAGTTTGTCAGTTTAACTTGCATTCATACACAGAAATACAGAGTTATACTACTTACCTATGAAATAAAATCACTCCAATGGAAATTTTTGAACCTCGTCATCATTGACTTACAAATATATGGACGTCGGGTCTCATACTAAAATCGCGAAAAAAATTTACCAATTACACATCTCGGAAATATAAAATATTAACAAAGTAATTTAAACACGCTACTCATAAAGAAAATCCTTGTTTTATCATATACTTTATTTGAATTTTCATATAGAGAGTTCAAATAAAGAATATAATAGAACAAGGAATGCATGAAGTCGATTTGTTGACAAAATTTGTTAAACTTACTTAACTCTATGAACTAGTTTACGGAAGAAAAAACAGGAATGTTGACGAAAAGTTTTGTAACGATCTTCTTTAGTCTGGTTTTTCAATAAATAAAAAAAATTGGATACCATTTTTTTTTCTTTTGTAAACAAAAATGCCGATCAACCGTTGCGTTGATCAATTGTATGACAATATTTTTCAATTATCTTAAATTGGACAAGATTTTTCTTAAGTCAGTCTTATTAATGCATTAAAAATAAAAAGTATTTTTATTACAAGTTTAAAAATATTTATTCTTAATAAATTAAACTTAAACTACCTACTAAACTATCATTGTGATTGTGATGTCAAATGGCTGATTATACTTATTATTAACTAGCTGCAGCGTGCTGCAGGTTGCATTATAAAAGTTTTTGGCAAATTCCGGTGGATTGTCTAACTTTTCCGAGATAAAAAGTATCATTAACAAACGAAAACTTAACAAATAGTTATTTATTAGCTACTAGCTGCAGCGTGCAGCCCGCTGCATTATAAAAGTTTTTGGCGAATCCCGCGGGATCACCTAATTTTTCCGGGATAAAAAGTAGTCTATGTACTATTCCGGGTCATCATCTACCTGTGTGCTAAATTTCATTCAAATCCGTTTTGTAGTTTTTGCGTGATTGAGTAACAAACATCCATCCAAACATCCATACTTTCGCATTTATAATATTATTAATAATAATAAAGATTACCATTACATAAATTTTACTTATTATATAACATTTTTAAACCAGTTTTTGTTTGGGTGGTTACTTTTTTACAGTTGTAATCAGTCGTATATTCATCAAGTTTTCTATAATTAATAGAATCAAATTTATGTTTATGTTCTTTACCTCCGTGAAACAAATCCTTTTAAATGTAGAATTTTAATATCTCTATAGAAATAAAGTTTTAATCATATTTTTTGAATTATTTTCCTCTACTCACGCGACAATAATTGCTTATAATGCGTTCCGTACTCACGCATATGTCATTTTTATCGAAAAATAAGCCACCCATATTTCTTACATCTATTAGTTTATGACACCATATTTTTTTATATTTCAATATATTTTATAAAAAATAAATTTCAGATCGCCATAATCTACCGACAATCCCTGTGTGCAAATACATAATATAAATCTACTAAACACTAATTACTAATAGTATTTAATTAAATTAAACCCATGAACTATGTTCACAATTAATACAATTATTATATAATACGTAAATTAAATAGCATCTACCTACTTGCAAATTAGGTGTAGCCGTTTTGTAATCTTCTTAATCCTTTCTGTGTTATATACATACATGTCGCTTTCTGTATAATGGATTTTACACTTTCAATTGTCGGCACTTGGTGACATTCCATTATTTTTAGTTGAAACTAGTTTATCACACACTTGTACTTTTATTTCACTATTATTATACACTAAATTATTTAATTTTATCGATCGGTTTCGCTTTTTAAAGCATCTTCAGGACGTAATATTCTTTACTGACAGTTTAGTTTAAGATATAACATAAACAAAGTATTTTTTTAAAATGATGGTGGGTAAACTTAAAAATAAACACAATTTCTGTATTGCTAGCTTACACGGTTCTCCCTATACATTTAGGTGTTTCTTAGTTTATAATTTTATTCCCCTTTAAATTAACTGTAATTACTTACCCAATAATGTGAGAATTATACGTTCTGTATATAGACGTTCTGTATAATTATTTCAACAAACAAGACTTGATAGTTTCGGAAAAAAGTATTTCTCATAATGTGAACCGGCTATTATAATACTCGTCCATGTTACGCAACGTATTGGATCTCGTGGAAAAAATGCAATACATATATGCTATAATATATTTTGTGATTAACTAATAATTGTTTTTAAAAAATAAAATTATCAAAGTATTATAATAAGTAAAATATAATAAATAATATGGAAGCAACCTCATTTCTTTTGCGAACAATTGTGTAGCAAGTCGCAAGCGTGTGACATATTTGATCTTATAGCCATCTTCTTTCTACGTATATCTAAGCGTGTATATCCAAGCTATACAAGGACAAAGAGATATTGTCAATATAATTAATTATTTTTCCAATCAGTGCCATTCCAAATTAAATGAAATATTATGTTCAGAGGCCAAACACATACTGAAATATAAGAAGATCAGGGCGGTACAAAGCAAAACATGATAGTTCTTATATAATTGTAATACAGTTTTACAGTTATGAATGTCTCCATACAGTTTACTTGCTTTATATCTAATACAAAACCAAAAGCCCATCCATCTCTAGATGTTTCCTTGTTCTCCCCCCGTATTTCCCGCCAGTATTCGATTGTCACATTTTATTGTGCGGCAAATGTTCCTATTGGTTTTACAAGAGTTCAATAATAATGACGTAACCTTAAATCAACCAATCAGAACACGGACGGCTCTTTACAACGTAGATTATATAAATTTTATCTTAAATACGATTACCAAATGTATAAATGCCATTGTATTATTTTAGTAATACCTAAACTCTAACAATAATATGTCAAACAATTATTATACTTATGAAGAAATATAATATTCCATCTTTTTATCCCATTGGCCGCGTAATTTTTACAATTTTTCACTATACAATACGGCATTCTTAGTGTCTTGTCAGTCTCATTGGTAAATGACGACTAACGCGAAATTGTTTCTTTTTACGTTTTGTTTCTCTTTTGATTGGTACACTTTTAGAGCGTGGACCCAATGTCTATATATTAGTAAGTCAATGCTCGTTATCTCATTCGGTACGGCAAAACAGTCCAACAAAGATAATTTCAATTTTTTCACGATATAATATATCTACAATTGTATGAGTTTTGACAGTGATAGGAGCGTTTGCTCGTATGCATGGCGACACATTTCTTTCCCAGTGGCGTGTGTATTAGTATGTGGTTCAAACTGACTAGGTGATAGAGTTCTGCAATATTTCTAATGAGGTCTGTTGTTCAAACTAACTAGGTGATAGAGTCCTGCAATATTTCTAACGAGTTCTGTTGTTCAAACTAACTAGGTGATAGTCCTGCAATATTTCTAATGAGGTCTGTTGTTCAAACTAACTAGGTGATAGAGTCCTGCAATATTTCTAATGAGGTCTTTTGTTTAAACTAACTAGGTGATAGAGTCCTGCAATATTTCTAATGAGGTATTTTGTTCAAACTAACTAGGTGATAGAGACCTGCAATATTTCTAACGAGTTCTGTTGTTCAAACTAACTAAGTGATAGAGTCCTGCAATATTTCTAATGAGGTCTGTTGTTCAAACTAACTAGGTGATAGAGTCCTGCAATATTTCTAATGAGGTCTTTTGTTCAAACTAACTAGATGATAACGTTCTGCAATATTTCTAATGAGCTCTGTTGTTCAAACTAACAAGGTAATAGAGTCCTGCAATATTTCTAATGAGGTCTGTTGTTCAAACTAACTAAGTGATAGAGTCCTGCAATATTTCTAATGAGGTCTTTTGTTCAAACTAACTAGGTGATAGAGTCCTGCAATATTTCTAATGAGGTCTTTTGTTCAAACTAACTAGACGTCCTGCAATATTTCTAATGAGGTCTGTTGTTCAAACTAACAAGGTAATAGAGTCCTGCAATATTTCTAATGAGGTCTGTTGTTCAAACTAACAAGGTAATAGAGTCCTGCAATATTTCTAATGAGGTCTTTTGTTCAAACTAACTAGGTGATAGAGTTCTACAATATTTTGCCCGGGTTTTGGTATCTCCTCCTTACCTATTCCTACTACAATATCGTCGGTAGTTGTTGCGATTGTTTTCCAGTTTGGAGGGTAAGGTAGCTAGTAAACGTATGCATGTGGTGTGATCATCCCGCCATATGTACAGAAATTCGCCATTAATATATATGATGGGTACACGCGATAGTTGTCTCAGCCCAATCAGGGAAACCATTTGCTTTTTGCTATCTATATTATAAGAAATGTGATATCTCAAAATTGTTTAAATAAATTTTACTTTTTTTATTTCCAGGCCAAGGGATCGAGTTAAGATAGTTTTCGAAGAAGTATCTCTACAAAAAGGAGACGTAAGGTATAAACTACTATGTATACTTAATAATAGTAATTTAAAAAAAAACAACCACTGATATATTCTGTCAACTATAACCATATCTAAAAAATTATTAAACCGAATTAAATAAAACTGAAACTTGAACTTTAAAAACAACAAACAAACAATGATTGTAATAAGTTTGTTTATGCAGTTCATTCTAAATATTGTTTTTATTTGTTACTAGGTTACTCGGCAAACGTTGTTCTGCCTTTTTAACTACTGTAATTTTATTTCTATATTTTCTCACCTTTTAAACCTTCCCTGGACTTCAACAATTAATTCAAAAGCAAAATTAGCCAAATCGGTTTAGCTATTCTCGACTTTTAGCGAGACTAACGCACAGCAATTGATTTTCATATATATAGAAGATGATTAACTGGTAGAAAATGCCATGTAGCATTAAACTTGCCTTTGTACATGTTTGTGCATACTAAATAAATAAATATAAATAATATTCTATCCACACGTAAATAAACAGCCAAAATAATTAATAACTAATTGTCGTATTAGAGAGCAAGATATGCGCATAGCATCTATGTCCAATGGTTATTTCGTTCCATCGGGAGAGCTATCAGCTTATTTTATACACTATAGTTAGAAATATATATTCAGTTTATGAATAGGTGATTATTGTGATGCGTAAAATTTAAGAAAAAATCCTGGAAAGGCGCCAAATCTCAATACATAGCTTTATTATTTGAATAGTTTAACTTGGACTATCAGACCATATGAGTACCAACCGTTCAAACAAATTTAGTGCATAAGGGCAGTTTTTGAGTATTAATACTCAAAGACTGCAGTAGCCCAGGATACCAAATATAACTAACTAAATGTAGCCTATGTAAAATGTAAAATGTAAAGCCTAGTATGTAAAGTGTAGCCTTGGCAGGCTTATTATAACTCAAAATTAAGTGTCAATTTGTTAAAATCTTTAGTAAATATGGCTGTTCATTTGTGTCCACAAATAGAATCAATAAGGATATTCCGCTTTGTTACTTACTACACAATACTTGATTTACATGTAGATATTTAGCATCATAAAATGAGTTAGAATTATTGTCTGTTTATTTCACGACTGTCAGAAAGATAGCAACCAAGCAGATGGATCTCCTGATAGAAAGAAATAACCACAATAGACACAAAATAATAATAAGAGTTTATTTTTTACCAATTTTCCATTACAAGTTTTATATAACCAGTATTACGATAGACTAGACTGGAGCCTAAACTATGAAGAACCAAAGCAAAAATATTAAAATTCTTTGTCAACCTTTTTTTTGTCAAATTTGTCCTTTGTCAAATTTACCGGTTACTCTACCCTCCAAATCGTAACACGCCAATGCGTTAAGGAGGTCGTCCCATACCCAGATGAGACGTTGCAGAACAACGTACTACGAGTGATTTCAAATAAGGCAAATTTATAATTAAATAGCTGCGCGTGCAGCCCACTACATTAAAAAGATTTTGGCGAATCCCAAGGGAACACCTAATTTTTCGGGGATAAAGAGTTGCCTATGTGCTATTCCATGTCATCGTCTATCTGTGTACCAAAGTTTGTCCGAATCCATTTAGTAGTTTTGGCATGTTTGAGTAACAAACATCAATCCAAACATCCATCCGTCCAAACACCAAACTATCACATTTCTAATATTAATATAGATAAATAATGTAACTATGGCCGCAGTTATAAAAAATATATTGACATGAATTTATAGGACGCACATTCCGTGATGGGACTTTTACTGACTGACCAGGGCTCGCTTCAATGTCGAAATTTAGAAATTGGAATCCAAAAAATTGATAATTAAAAAAAAATTGTTTTTGTCACGCAAAACATTCTGTAAACTCACGCAAAACATTGTTTTCTACTGATAGTGGAGTAGTATCATTTTGAATCAAAACTAAACTAAATTATTTGGGTCTTCATCAACTCAAAACTTTCCTTTGCTTATTTAATATTTAAAACAGCTATGTAATACGGAAAATATATTAATAAATTTATTATATCGAAAACAGCGATAACTTGAATTCAGAGAACGGACCATAAAATGTATTAATAATGCGCAAAATAAATTGGTTTTTTCCTGTTAATTGATAACTAAAGTAGTCAAATAGGGATGGCCGATATACATCGATGTTTCGACTATCGATGTTTTTTCCGGGAAACATCATTTTTTTTGGTCGATTTTTTTTGGAATCGAAACATCCATGGTCGATGTAGAATAATGAACCATCGACATCGAAATAAATTTCTACTAGAAATTTTTATGCGCGCGCTAAAAATTAAAAAAAAATCTAAAAATACCAAAAAAAAAATCGGAAAAATTACAGTTATAAATATGGGAAAAAAATCTATTAAACACAATTGTTAATGACTTGCAAGTGCATTTTCATAGCTGGAATATGATCTTAGAATTGAAAAATTGACAAAATTTTAAAAAAATAGCATGTAAAGAGAAGCTACAAAATAACCGTATTTTCGAATTTCAGATTGTCGTTCGATTGTATCGAATTTTTTTAATCTTTAAATGATCTACGCAGTGTTTAATAGATTTTTTTCTTTTATTTATAACTTTAATTTTCCCGATTTTTCAATTTTCCCGAATTTTCAAAGAAAGTATTTTTTAAGTAATTTACAAATTTGATTCTAAAATTGAGACATATAATTTTTACAAACTTTTATTAGCTTCACCTATATGTATGTTTGTATGTTTGTATGTTTGTATGTTTGTACGTTTGTACTTTTGTATGTTTGTATGTTTGATAAAATTATTCCATTTTTTAATTTGCAAAATATGATTTTTGTTATTTTATATAATTTTCATCTATAGTCGATAAGGTAAGAAACTTAATTTTAATTTTTTATAATTATTCCTACAGTCGATAAGACAGGACTTGATGTTAATTTTAATTTCCAATAATTATCTTTAGCCGATTTCTCCAATATTGATAAATTTTTGAATACTAAGGAGAATTTTAATTTTACAAAACAAATAATAGTTTTAAAAAACTAAAAAATCACGCTTTTATGAATAAACCAAACTAAAAAGTAAAAAATAAATAATAGTTTAAAAAAACTAAAAGCACGCTTTTTATAGAAAATCAAAGCAAAAAATAGAAAATAAATTTTAATAAATTTAAATTAAGAATAGTGTTGAAAATTTCAATAAATATAAATTAATAATAGTGTGAATAAAAAAAAAATTATTTTATTTTAAAAAAAGCGTGGGGTGCTTTTTAAGATATTATCAAAATGATAATCACTCTACTCATATCTGTCAATAAAATATTTATAACAAATAATAAAATACTTGTCGCGATTTTCAAGATCGATTTTTTTTGGAATCGTACATCCCTAGTTTGAGGTTTGTTATCGAATGTTATTGGGTTTTAGGCTAATTAACGGAAGTTACAGGCAAATTATAAAGACCGATATACCTCCTGATAACACTAACTTGACGTCAAACGAAATTTCCTACTATAAGTTATAATTAAAATACTTGTTAGGTAATTCTGATAATCTCGTTATCGAATTTCTGAGATTTCCGGTGGCTAACAAAGAAAAATAGGACAAGCGATTCAAAAATACTGAAAATATATAGTGTATAAATATGTAATACTGTCAAGATGTTTATGACTAATTTTTGATACGCTGAAAAAATAGTTTTTTTAGATTTGTAGTTAATGGTAACTAATAGGTAATCGCTCGCTTTGCCAACTCTTTCCGTCAAGTTTGCTTCAAATTGCGGATGTAGATTGACAGTAAGTTATAGGTAAGGTGGCTATCAGGGTACGATGTTATTTATAAACAAACGTGTCCTGACATAAGTCACGTAAGCCAAATTTGAAGAAATCTATTGAAGTATATGTTATTAAATCTAACGAATCTTGTCCGAAAAGAGCATTTGACTGGAATTCGTCAGCCTATAAAGTATCTACGCATTAAAATATTTCCACAAAATTACGATGAAAAATCTGAACAATAGTGGAATCAATGTACACAATATATAAAGATATGCAGTCTTTTAGCCCTATCAGGCTAGCATGGTGAATTCAGCAAAATTGCAAAAAAAAAATACATCAATTTGTAGCTAAATAGTTGCTAATTAGTTGCCAAAACGACGATTTTGTTGCTCGTGCCAATCCCTAGAAATCGCGAATTATGCTATCGTGATATCAAGGTAGCAAGGTAACTTAATGAATTATATTCTTTTCCGTTCATCTTTATAGAAGATTTAGTGACTATTTTGTTGCTATATCTTAGATATCGCAAAAAATTTTTTAATAATTGTTTTTTGAAGTGAAAACTTCTTTAGGCGCGTTGAGCGTTTTGGTAGAGGGTAAAATCCTCGGTTCGCGTCACCGACATGCTAATGACAATAGTATATCTATAGCTATGTTTTGCATATAGTTTTAATTACTCTCAACTTAATAGTTCCGTTTTCACTTCTATCGGCAGTCCCACGACTGCTACTGTTTTTTATTTTAATTTTTCTGTTCTTGCTATCTTGAAACTGGTTTTTCCTGGCATTAAAGAGTCTTTGAATTTTGTTGCTCATCAGGAGGCTACTCAAATACACTCAAACAGCTAGCAACAAAATAGTTGAAACCGGTCAGCCGATTTTTGATTTTTTTTTTCATCTTCCTCATTCTTGCTATCTTGAAACTGATTTTTGTCGGCATAGAAAGTGTATTAAATTAGTTGCTCATCAGGAAAATACTCAAATACACTCCAAGTATCAGCAACAAAATAGTTGAAACCGGTCGGCCGATTTTTGAATTTTTTTTTCATCTTCCTCATTCTTGCTATCTTGAAAGTGGGTTTTCCTGGTAATAAAGAGTCTTTGAAATTTGTTGCTCATCAGGAGGCTACTCAAATACACTCAAACAACTAGCAACAAAATAGTTGAAACCGGTCAGCCGATTTTTGAATATTTTTTTTTTCATCTTCCTCATTCTTGCTATCTTGAAACTTGTTTTCCCTGATAATGAAGAGACTTTGAAATTTGTTGCTCATCAGGAGGCTACTCAAATACACTCAAACAACTAGCAACAAAATAGTTGAAACCGGTCAGCCAATTTTTGAATTTTTTTTCCATTTTCCTCATTCTTGCTATCTTGAAACTTGTTTTTCCTGGTAATAAAGAGTCTTCGAAATTTGTTGCTCATCAGGAGGCTACTCAAATACACTCTAAGAACCAGCAACAAAATAGTTAAAACCGGTTGGGTGATTCTTCATTATCAGGGAAAACAAGTTTCAAGATAGCAAGAATGAGGAAGATGAAAAAAAAAATTCAAAAATCGGCTGACCGGTTTCAACTATTTTGTTGCTAGTTTTTTGAGTGTATTTGAGTAGCCTCCTGATGAGCATCAAATTTCAAAGACTCTTTATTACCAGGAAAACCCACTTTCAAGATAGCAAGAATGAGGAAGATGAAAAAAAAATTCAAAAATCGGCCGACCGGTTTCAACTATTTTGTTGCTGATACTTGGAGTGTATTTAAGTATTTTCCTGATGAGCAACTAATTTAATACACTTTCTATGCCGACAAAAATCTGTTTCAAGATAGCAAGAATGAGGAAGATGAAAAAAAAATTCAAAAATCGGCCGACCGGTTCCAACTATTTTGTTGCTTGTTCTTAGAGTGTATTTGAGTAGCCTCCTGATGAGCAACAAATTTCAAAGACTCTTCATTATCAGGGAAAACAAGTTTCAAGATAGCAAGAATGAGGAAGATGAAAAAAAAAAGACTCTTCATTATCAGGGAAAACAAGTTTCAAGATAGCAAGAATGAGGAAGATAGAAAAAAAATTCAAAATCGGCTGACCGGTTTCAACTATTTTGTTGCTAGTTGTTTGAGTGTATTTAAGTAGCTTCCTGATGAGCAACAAATTTCAAAGACTCTTTTTTACCAGGAAAAACCAGTTTCAAGATAGCAAGAATGAGGAAGATGAAAAAAAAATTCAAAAATCGGCGGACTGGTTTCAACTATTTTGTTGCTGGTTCTTAGAGTGTATTTAAGTAGTCTCCTGATGAGCAACAAATTTAATACACTTTCTATGCCGAAAGAAATCAGTTTCAAGATAGCAAGAATGAGGAGGATGGAAAAAAAATTCAAAAATCAGCCGACCGGTTTCAACTATTTTGTTGCTGATACTTGGAGTGTATTTGAGTATTTTTCTGATGAGCAACTAATTTAATACACTTTCTATGCCGACAAAAATCAGTTTCAAGATAGCAAGAATGAGGAAGATGAAAAAAAAATTCAAAAATCGGCCGACCGGTTCCAACTATTTTGTTGCTTGTTCTTAGAGTGTATTTGAGTAGCCTCCTGATGAGCAACAAATTTCAAAGACTCTTCAATATCAGGGAAAACAAGTTTCAAGATAAGGAGGAAGTTTCAAGAGGAAGTTTCAAGTTTCAAGATGAGGAAGATGAAAAAAAAAAATTCAAAAATCGGCTGACCGGTTTCAACTATTTTGTTGCTAGTTGTTTGAGTGTATTTGAGTAGCCTCCTGATGAGCAACAAATTTCAAAGACTCTTTATTACCAGGAAAACCCACTTTCAAGATAGCATGAATGAGGAAGATGAAAAAAAAATTCAAAAATCACCCAACCGGTTTTAACTATTTTGTTGCTGGTTCTTAGAGTGTATTTGAGTAGCCTCCTGATGAGCAACAAATTTAATACACTTTCTATGCCGACAAAAATCAGTTTCAAGATAGCAAGAATGAGGAAGATGAAAAAAAAATTCAAAAATCGGCTGACCGGTTTCAACTATTTTGTTGCTAGTTGTTTGAGTGTATTTGAGTAGCCTCCTGGTGAGCAACAAAATTCAAAGACTCTTTAATGCCAGGAAAAACCAGTTTCAAGATAGCAAGAACAGAAAAATTAAAAAAAACAATTATTAAAAATTTTTTGCGATATCTAAGATATAGCAACAAAATAGTAACTAAATCTTCTATAAAGATGAACGGAAAAGAATATAATTCATTAAGTTACCTTGCTACCTTGATATCACGATAGCATAATTCGCGATTTCTAGGGATTGGCACGAGCAACAAAATCGTCGTTTTGGCAACTAATTAGCAACTATTTAGCTACAAATTGATGTATTTTTTTTTTGCAATTTTGCTGATTTCACCATGCTAGCATGATAGGGCTCAGTCTTTTGGGTTTTTTATTTTATTAATTGCAATTATTAATCACAAATGCGCAACTAACTGTTAGTATAGAATTATATATATTTTCATGCTTATGATATATTTGACCAATCACGATACAAATATTTTATATTTTTCATCTAAATTATACTTATGGATTTTTTTAAATCCATAAGTATAATTTAGATGAAAAATATAAATATATATATAAATATAATTTATATATATATATTTATATTTATTTATTTATAAATATAAATATAATTTAGATGAAAAAAAAAATAAATCACGATAAAAATATTTTATATTTTTCATCTAAATTATACTTATGGATTTTTTTAATTCAAAGAACCAGATTTCTTTTTTTATGTTTATTATTATATTTTTATCTCTTAGCATACAAAATATATTTGTTCAAAATTTAAATTCTAATTTTAAAAAGCTATATACTTCAAAATCTATTCATCAATCCTTCTACAACAATACATTTGTAATAAACCATCTGTTTACTATCTAAATTCACTCTTATCAGAACCACACAACCCCCATGAAAAAAAAATATATAAAAAATATATTTTAAAATATAAAAATTATATATTTTAAATATATGAAAAATACATGAAAAATATATAAATTTAATTAATTTAAATCCTAACATTTTTCAGAAGTTTAAATTATTTGCAATGAAATCTAATTAATAGTTAAGTTCGTATTTTTTGCTATTTTATGGTCAAGGCCGATTTTGCAAAATAAAAAAAAATGTAATTTTGTTTTTACTTGAGTATTATCTGCATAAAAAATCTATCAGAATACTTCAAGTCGATTATACGCATGTTTTCCGAAATATTTGCAAAAACTTAAAAAGAGCGTTTTTTTATTTATTATTATTTATTTAAGCAACTACTAATTAACCCAATTTTACACTTATGTAACTTAAGCTTAGAAACTGGTGCCTTTCCTTCAATACTGAAACATTCAGTTGTAATACCAATACATAAGAAAGGAGATAAGCGAGACTGTTCTAACTACAGACCCATATCCCTTTTGTCTACGTTATCTAAAATTCTAGAGAAACTTGTCAACAAAAGATTAATGTCTTATATTGAAGGACAGAAACTACTAGCTGATAATCAATATGGCTTTAGAAGTAAAAAATCCACTGAAGATGCGGTTCTCAAATTAACAACACTGATTACTAACTACCTTGATTCTGGCGAAAAGTGTGTAGGTATCTTTTTAGACCTTCAAAAAGCATTTGATACAGTGTCTATACCCATTCTTATGGCTCGTCTAGAAAACCTGGGTATTAGGGATATACCTTTGAATTGGTTTAAAAGTTTTTTAAGCGACCGAAAACAAAGAGTTAGAATAGATAATCTTGACAGCGATTCTTACTCCTGTCATTTTGGAATTCCACAGGGAAGTACTCTCGGCCCAACCCTATTTCTGATTTATGTCAACCAGCTAAATCTCCTTCTAGGAGATAAAGCAGATGTGATAATGTTCGCAGATGACACAGTTCTATTATTTCATAGTAAATCATGGGAGGAAGTTAAAGAGCATGCTGAAAATGAGCTCAAAAAAGTAACAGCGTGGCTTGAGGATAACTTACTAAACATTAATGTTGACAAAACTAACTATATTTGTTTCACAAAAACTAGAATCTCTGGTCCTCCTAATAACTTTAAAAAATAAAATCCATACATATCCATGTAACAAAGATTTGGCTAGTTTTTCTAACGTTTGTTCATGCAATATTTTGAACAATACTAGGCATATAAGATATCTGGGAGTCACGCTTGATGAAAACCTGAACTGGAGACCGCATCTTATTGACGTAACAAGTAGAATTAGAAAACTAATACCCGTTTTCAAAAATCTGAGAAATGTACTAAATGTCAAACTTATTATTAATACGTATAAAGCATTGGCACAATGTCTCTTGCGTTATTGTATAACATCTTGGGGAGGTGCAGCAAAAACACACCTACTTGTCTTGGAACGCGCTATATACTTGTATATATATATATGTGTGTATGTATGTGTATGTGTATATATGTATGTATATATATGTATGTGTGTATGTATGTATGTATATATATGTATATATGTGTATGTATGTGTAAGTATATTTATGTTTCATATAAAGTACTTGTTTATCATTAATTATATTTGATATATTCCTTATGTGAATACAAATGTTCTGTAGGTAACTAATTATACACTCACTACTCAGAAAGGCAAAATATACATGCAATCATATAATTAGTATGGCTAAAATTTTGAGAAGAACTGGCTCCTATAACACAGTTTTTACTATTTTAGGAGTCAGAGTATTTAATATATTGTACATTGTAAAATTGGAAATAAAAATATATTATTATTATTATCTATATATATAAAAATCAATCCCTATTTTCCTTGGTCACGACATCACGCCTGAATAGCTGGACCAATTTCGGTATTTTTTTTTGTTGTATTTGTAATTGTAAGGAGAAGATTCTTACAAAAGAAAATATTAAGAAAATTGCGCGGGAAATTAGAAAATTTAAGAATACTTAACCACCATATAAAGTTTAATGCCATTTTGGCTGCGTGGAAGGACAATCCGTAGTCTTATATAAATTACGTGTCACATTGTTTGTCCGCTATGGATTCCTAATGTTTAAGGCAAAACAACGTTTGCCGGGTCAGCTAGTTTGTTATAAAAAGATGTCCCAGAATTTCCTACGACGTCAATATTTTACTACGTCAAGAGTTTACTACGTCAAGATTTTCCTACGTCAAGAGTTTACTACGTCAAGATTTTCCTACGTCAAGAGTTTACTACGTCAAGATTTTCCTACGCTTATGTTGCAGTTATAGGATTTACTGGAAACGGTCATGTTTCCGATCTAACTCTCTTGGAGTTATTGATGCTTATTCGAAACTGAGTTATTCGTTTTGATTTTAGATTACAATATCCAATTAAAATTCCACTTTTAATCAAATTGCTATTATGACTTCTTAATTTCTAGTAACTACAATACATTAACAAACATTACAGAAATGCATATCTTCAAAATCACCTACTTCGCAGAACAACTTGCATCATATTAAAATATAAGATTTATTATTATTACTCATTTCAAATGTACAGTACATTATCTTAAATTTCCATTGGACTCCACACTAAGCAAGGCCTGCTGTGGCCATGGATACCATGCAGTGATTTCCGTAGATACAATTAACAAAAATTTCACGGGAGGTAATAAATGTCTATACAAATAAATAAAATTGGAGTGTCTGTTTGTAATATTAAAATAACCACTTTTTACTAAATGCATATGGATGTATACACGATACATATACCAAAATAACATTTTTTTACAATTTTTGTCTGTCTGTCTGTCTATCTGTTTGTTCCGGCTAATCTCTGGAACGGCTGGACCGATTTTAACGAGGCTTTCACTGGCAAATAGCTGATGTGACAGGGAGTAACTGAGGCTACTTTTTTCAAAATTTTTTCCACGCGGACGAAGTCGCGGACTCAGCTAATATACAATAAAACAAGAAGAAAAATTAAAAAAGAAAACTTGAGAATATTATAATAGATATTTTAATGTTATTGATATGATTAAAATAATAATAGATATTTTTATCTATTCTATGCAATTAAATAAAATTGGAGTGTCTGTTTGTAATACCCATTAGTGCATAAGGGGGCGTCCACAAATTACGTGAGATGTTTAAGGAGGAGAGGGGGTCGAATCAAATCTCATCTAATCTTACGTTGGGGAGAGGGGGGCTCTCGGCAAATATCACGCAATTTTTTTCTGATTGAAACAGAAAAAAATGTACTATTTTGGTCCATTATCCAGATTGTGCATGCTAAAGATTTAATCTTAAGCGTAATCGTAATACGATTAAGATTATTCACTAATTCGTTCGAAAGAAAATAATTTCATTCATACTTCGACGCTATACATTACTACTGACTGCCACACCATCATATTTGTTTTATACCAAATAGTTCAACTTAATCTGAATTTACGGTACAGTGTAGCCCGTCCTTTGTTTTCGCGCCACTGTCAGAGGAGTAGACATTCTTTTTTTTAATCGCAGTAATTACAATTTAAGTATTCTATTGTTAATTTTTATGACATAACTCAGCAATATTGATTACTAGTCTTAACTAGTCGTAAATAAAATTACGAAGCAATTTTTTTTTCTTTTTATAATAAAAATCCAACGCGTTTACATATTTGAATCGTTTATTTGAGAAACCCCATAAGTCCAAAATACTAAATTTTTCAGGAGAAGCAAAAAACATTTTTCCAGGTTAAGTTAGCATTAACATCGTGAACCAATGATAAATAATAATAATGTTAGCATCTCTAAAAAAGATTCCAGTATAAAAAAATTTAATTGTTAATTACTACAATTAACAATAATGATTTAAAGTAGGTGGACTTATGGGGTTTCTCAAACAAACGAAGAAAATAGTTAAAAAATCATTAATTTATCAATTTTTCTTCCTCAATAATTTATTAAATTTATAAAATAAACTACAAAATATGGAGTAGAACTACAATTAACGGAAATTATAACAAATAATCATTTATTTTTAAATTAAAGTCAGTGAAATCACAGTAAAGAATAAAACAATAATTTAATTAAATTTTATCAAACTAATAACAGCAAAAATTATTAAAATTTAATTGAATTAAACATTGAACTGAATTAAATTTGTCTAATTATTAATACCAATGTACAAATTCATGGTTATCACTCGTTACTCTTCAAGAGTTTCACGGTCTTCAACCGGCCAAGCGTAAATCTCGTCGTAAAACAACTTTATTTTTTTTTTTGAGGAAGATAAACCTTCAATTTTTTTAAATCTTCCATTTTCTTTTTATTAATTTATTTTTCTTCTTTTTTCTAAATTATTTTCATTTTCATCAATATCTTCCATTCTGTCTTTTATTTTAAGCTATAGTCCAACACAATTTTTTTTTTTATTTAATCACCAATAATTATTATATTATTGATTAAATGGCTCTTGACAATAATAATATAAACAAAACAAAACATACATACTTGACAATAATAATATAAACAAAACAAAAGAAACTTATTTTTTTAATTTTGGACTTATGGGGTTTCTCAACTAAACGAGATTTGTATCGACCGATTGGTTAGGTTTTGAACACGGATTTGATAATTTTTGGTACTGGTAAACGTGAGAGGATATTCAAAGAACCGAAAAATGCAATAAACCCAATTTCGAAAAAAATGTGACTTATGGGGTTTCTCAAATAAACGATTCATTTAAGAAATCCAAATTTTGAAAAATTTCATGTGAGATTGGGGGATGGGGGAGAGGGTTAAATAAAATCTTACGACATCTCACCAAGGGGGGAGGGAGGGACAGAAAATTAAAAAAAAACACCTTACGTAATTTATGGACGCCCCCTAAAGTTTATTAATGCCTTTTTCATCGTGATCACTATATTATATTATCATTTAGAGTATCTTTGATGATTAAATGACATGAAATATTTAGTTTATTTGAAAGTTCAGAATTTATAGCCCGTCTGATAAATCGGACGTTATGCATGGCGGACACAATTGATAAGGTTAAAATAAAAGAACGGATTTTATGAAATTTATAAGAAAAAGCAACAGAAAATAAACAAATTTTATGATGTGGTGTGCCATGTGGCATTTGGAAGGAAGGCCTACATCACATTTCTAACATTGAAATTTACTTTTCCCTCCACATTAGTTCGCATACCGACGTTCAGTATTTATTGGGACCAGCCAATGTTCTTTACCATCGTATCTCATTGTAGATAAAGGTTTTGCTGGCTTGCGACCTTTGATATGACGGTGTACCATGTGTGGAAAGTGTGCTTCTTGCTATGAAGTATCTAAAAACAAAGACTCGTTGTCTCTTGTGCAGCCATCCTTCCGATCAGGTAACCAAGCGTTTACTACCGGAACGTCAACTAAATATGCAAATATGGGCCACCACTCCACTTCTTTATATTCATTCGAGTTCATAAATTTGCCACAGTTTGGTCGCATTTGTCCACTCCACCCATATACTTATCGTAATAAGTGATGGCTGAGGGACTTGAACATTGGCTTTCTTTTTTCGTTTGACCAGCGGGCTGCAGATGTCACTGCAGGATTTTCAGTTAGTAAATACTGTGACAACAGTTTTATCATTCCACCGGCTTACGAAGACATCATCAGCTAGTTGGTAGTCGTAATAACCTCGCACCTCTTTCTTGAATTGTTTTACGTCTTTGACCGTCCAGTTCTCAGTTCAATTAGCTCTCAAGGTCCCTGTAGCGTAATAGCCAAGCTCCTTGAGGTGTCTCATGAGGCTCAAAGATGTGAAGTATTTGTCAAAAAATAATTTTATACCACTATTAGGCGGAAACTTATGCAATGTAATTAGGCTAAGAACAACATTGGCACCTACTCCGAACATGCACCATGCTCCTCATCAGACTTGTCACTGTCTTCGTCAGTGACCTGATCGGCATTCTCAATAGGAGGCTCAACATAAATTATATTTCCCGTATAATCATCATACTCCTCACACTCCAAAGCAGATAATATTTCATGAACTTGCAACCTGAACGATTCAAGAAAGCGCCACATGCAGTACCCGCCGTGCATAGCGTGCGATATATCGGACGGTACAAATTTCGCAAGCACAGCATTCAAAGTAAAAGTGGCTCCGTAAAAATTATATTGAAAATAAATTGTCTAATAGTTTAGTAATCAAGTTATCTGTTTTTAACCCATAACACTAAACATAATAAAATAAAAAACACAATAAAATCTTACCCTCGCCGCGAAGAATTTTGACTACGTGCTGCCATTTTGTAAATTAAGAGCCGATGCACAGGAGTGTTAATGCATTTTATAAAAACAGTGTTGCCACGTTTGAATATATATGAAACTACTATTTTGAAAGGATAAACCTTCAGTAAAGTATAAAATAACAATTTTATTAACGTCCGATTTATCGGACGATATGCTCTAATGAGTTAAAATAACCGCTTTTTACTAAATGCATATAAATGTATACACGGTACACATACCAAAATAGCGTTTTTTACATTTTTTGTCTATGTATCCGTCTGTTTGTCTGTCTGTCTGTTTGTTCAGGCTAATCTCTGGAATGGCTGGACCGATTTTGACGGGACTTTCACTGGCAGATAGCTGATGTAAATGGGAGTAACTTAGGCTACTTTTGTTTCGATTTTTTTCCGCGCGGGCGAAGTCGCGGGCTCAGCTAGTTTTATTAATAAATTTACAAATCGTCTAAACGTATTAATCAATTACACTCTCAATACCAGCTGTTCATATATAATCTAAATTCACTTCAAAGCCCAGTACAAACCAAACTGCTATCACCACTTCTGTATTTCTCGTAATTAAATTATGAATATACCACCGCTATCCTGTTCCATTAATGAGCTTCAACTATACTGTGCTCGCTTAATTAACTACATAATACATGGTTGCGTCGCATTGGGATTCAATTTGCGTATTTCTATATTACTCTCTCGTGAATTACGGACTGAATTTAATTCAACGTCGTATTATGTTTGCTATTACGCGTGGTTCTACACCCATTTACTTTCAAAGATAAGTGGGATACTATCGTTTAATTTTAGAGCCTATTTGTTGTAATAAAAGCTGTGGAAATTTTATTTTTAGTGAAAATATTGTTTTGGATTATTTTATGTTCAACAATACGTTATATACAGTGTGTAATGGATGGTTTCCTGAAATGACTGCCTCCGCCCTTCGTGTGCTTTGTGTACGCGGCGAGGGCAGCTGCAGACATCGAAGGGCAGACGCGGTCTTTATTGCTTCGCGGACAAAAAGCCCGCCCCGCCCCGTTGTCTGCAGAACGCCTAAGTTGTTATACATAAATTTTTTAACTTTCCGCTACGTAGTACGTAGTAGATAGGAAGTTACTGAATTTGCCCCGATTTTCGAAAATCGTGTTTTCACTAGATCTCGTTTTGAGATCTTAGAAATCTTTTCCGACTATTTTCGCGATGACGTCAGTATGTATGTATGTATGTGTGTATGTGTGTGTGTGTATGTGTGTGTCTGTATGTGTGTGTGTATGTGTGTGTGTATGTGTGTGTGTGTATGTGTGTATGTAAACATTTCATAACTTTTGAACGGCTGGACCGATCGAAACGCGGTTGATGGCATTCGATTGGATTCTGCTCAACTTAGACTTCCTGAAAATTTGAACCAAGTTGGCCAAGGAGATATTGAGAAATTTTGAAAAAATCCCAAAAAAAAAATTGGTGAAACAGTATATTTTTAACATAACTTCCAGATTAATGTACCGATTGAGTACAAAAACTAATCAGCTCTATGCCTCAAAAAACTACATCTAATGTATAAATTGCATCAAAATCGGTTTATCTGTTTGGGATAAATCGTTGACGAAAAATTTAAAAAAGTGTTTTTTCGACATAACAAATTTTTCAACCAATAATTTTTTGGTATTCTACAATATTTTAGTACTAAAAAAATACGTCAGATGGTATTTCAAGAATCAAAATCGAATCTAATTTTTAGAAGTTACAGCTTTTCAAATATTAAAATTACGTCATATTTGGCATATTTACTTTATATTTTTAAAATAATTTTCAGGCTAATACACCGATGGACTTAAAAATCTTATCGTCTTTTCTCCTTTAAAAACTGCGTCAAATACCGTTAATTGGATCAAAATCAGTAAATTTGTTTAGGATTTATTAATTATGAAAATATTTGAAAAAATATTTTTTGTACGAAATTTTTCAACCTATCGATTATTTAGCAAAAGCAATATTTTAGATCTCAAAAATTGAGTTGCATGTCATTCGAAAGATCAAATTCAATCAGCGTTTCAAAAATATACAACTTTTCAAAAATCAATATACTGCCATTTTAACAAAATATATGTTTGAACTGAAAGAATCTATGTGTATAGTTTTTACTTTATTGAGCTTAAAATACCTTAATTTAGCGGGAAGTTTCAGGGATGGCCTGTAGGGTGAACCGTATACACATTTTTTATAATATTTACCGATATATTATATACATATATATGTTTTTGTTTGTTATAGTCATTTATATATGCATTTTTATTTCATATATATATATATATATATATATTATATATATAAAGTAGGCAAATTATTTTCTATTGTTATGGGTGTTAATCAACGACACTAATACATAGATACACATATATAAATACTGGAATATATTTAATAAACACACAAATACATATATATATATATATATATATATATCTATATATATATATATATATATATATATATATATATATATATATATATATATATATATATATATATATATATATATATATTAGGGTGGCCCAAAAAAACCGACTATTTTTTTTTTAGTCTCGGGTGAAAAAATGTAAGTTTATGATGTTTTAAGAGCCCTCTCCAAAAGACAGCTCGAAAAAAAAATTTTAAGAGGTCACTCCAAATTTTTTAAAATGTCAAAAATCGTCAAAAATCGAACTTTTTTTTTAATTTTTTTTCTCGTTACGGTATAATTTTGTAGACCAAAAAAAAATAAGTTTCTGAAAGTTTCAGTTCAAAATTTAAATTTTGAAAGGTCGCTCATAATTTTTTTTATTTTTCGTTAATTAGTCATATCGCCGACTTTACGTGTTGGGAGTGGTATATTGGGGTCTTTTTGGTTTGAAAAAATCTTAACTTACGCTACAAGGTCAAATCTCAACCAAGCTGGTTTCTAAGACCAGCTTAAGATTCGAATCCACGCTTGGAAGTTTATTAAATAAAATTATTAAATTGAAAAAAGAATATTTTTTCTGTATTGCGCTTGATTTTTAGTTTATCTCGTGATATATTTTTATCGATTATGGTACTAAATATATAAAAAAAATGCATGGAATCTTAATTCGAATTGTAAAAGGTCACTCGAAAAAATCTAAACTAATGCACTAATAAATTGAAAAAAATTATGAGCGACCTTTCAAAATTCAAATTTTCAACTGAAATTTTCAGAAACTTATTTTTTTTAGTCTATAACATTATACCGTAACGAGAAAAAAAAATTAAAAAAAAAAGTTCGATTTTTGACGATTTTTGAAATTTTAAAAAATTTGGAGTGACCTCTTAAAAGTCCTCTTCAGTCGAGACTAAAAAAAAAAAAGTCGGTTTTTTTGGGCCACCCTAATATATATATATATATATATATATATATATATATATATATATATATATATATATATATATATATATATATATATATATATATATATATATATATATATATATATATATATATATATATATATATATATATAAGAATGTATGTATATAGTTTATACTTTCCATCATCGGCACTTGGTGAAACTGCATCAAATCGATTTTTTGATATAAACACTTGTACTGTGTTTTGTGAAATACATAAATATAAATACAACAGTACAAGTGTTTATATCAAAGAATCAATGTATGTTTATATTATATAATCTAGATTTAAGAATATTACGAAAATTTTTAACCACTCAGTGTGATTTTCTGGTTAGCCGTATGGTTAACTGGTAGAGAATGTTTATGCATTAAGCTCGCCATTATGTACCCTATACATTCTGTCTGTGGTTCAATAAAGATAAATAAATAAATAAAAACTATCGCCTATTGACACCAAAGATGTTAATAGTGCGTTGTTATCCTTGTGGTGGGGTCTTAATGCCACATGCATAAGTTTACCGGCTACCTTTCTCTCCAAATCGTAATACACGACGATTGATTATTTAGGCATGGAGTGGATGCCATGTAGCGATGCCATGCTATGCGATCTAGTTTGAAACCATGCGTCTGCACTTGTAACATTTCGGCGTACATGGCTTGTGACCGTGTCAATATAACCTATATCGTCCACATTTAGCATAACATATCCTGTAGCGATGCGACGTAGTCCGGGCCGTCGTCATGTCACAAGTGTGAACGCGTCATTAGATTATATTCTTGTGAGATTAGATACAATTAACAATGCACTTGTACTTTAATTTCACATTGCAACCTATATATTTTTGGTATATTACTCAACCGATTTTACTTTTTAAGCATCTTCAGGACTTAACAATAATACTTAAGTATCCTAAAAATGCTTAGACAGTTAATATAACAAAGATATATATTTGTTGTAAAGTGAAAGTGCATTGTTTATCGTATCTAAAAATACATAATCGAATTTTACCAAGTACCGACTATGGAAAGTATAGAATATATGATCTATATAAAACTTATTTCATTCTTTATATAATTGAAGCTACCGAGATCTTTACAAGGTATTGTCTACAAAGCAAAGTGTTAACAAACTTGAAACAAAGTAAATTATATCAATTTCTATCTTAAATTTTCGACGGGCCTTCCGAACAACTTTGATTTTGTTCTTAGCAACAAGAATACTTTTGTCGTCCCTCTGAAGTTATATTAATTGTTTCAAAGCCCGTTCATGAATCTATAATCTATTGTGCTCTATTTATTTTACTCTATAAATAATTAATTTTCAACGAGATGAAACTATGTAAAAGAGATTGTAGAACGTGTGTTTTTAACATTGAATATTTACAGATATTATGAGCTGTTATATATGTTTTTATATCTTTAGATAGCAAGCAAGCAGATAGATCTCTTGAAGGAAAAAGACACCATCGCCTGTAAACACCCAAGATAATAATGATGCGATGCTATCCATGTGGCAGGGTAACAATGCCATATGCATAAGTCTACCGACTACCTTATCCTCCAAACCGGAAAATGACAATAACAAGTATTGACGCTATTGCGGCTGGAATACATAAGTCGTTGTTACGAAATACCTGGATAAGACGTTACGAACTCTACCGCCTAGTAGTGACACGGGTTGACATCAAACCTGGGCAAGACGTTGCGGAAATTTATCACTTGGTAGTCCCGATGGTACTGACTTATTTGGCTTATCATTCACCTTTTACGAAATGATTGGCAGAAGAGCAGATGATTTTTTTATATCATAAGAGAGCAAACAAGCAGATAGGTTTCCTGATGGACAGAGTCAACCATCGCCTATAGCGAAATGTGTTAATGGTGCGTTGCTATCTTTTAGCGAGGTCTAATACCACATGCATACGTTTACCGGTTACCTTACTCTCCTATCCGGAACACGACGACAATAACAAGCACTGACGCTATTGCGGCAAGAATAGGTAAGGCAGTGCTACCAGACCCGAGCGAGACAATGCAGAACTCTACCATACAGTAGTATTCATGTTCATACATTAAAATCAGTGAGTGACCAATCAATTACCGTACCCTTATGGTTGAATAATAAAAAAAAATGGGACCACCCTTGGGGTGTACCCGTTTCAATAAAAAAAGAATTATTAAAATTGGACTACGCTGTAAAAAGTTATACGTGATATATAACACAAAAAATACGCGTCTAATTGAAAACCTTCTTCGTTCTTTCGTCGGTTGAAAAAGCACTGTTCATGATGTTTCTTAATTAAGGCTCTAGTAATTACGTATAATGCACTATTGACTAGCACACGGCATTTAATATTAATGGTAATTGCTTCAATAATTATCTAATAATTGTTGCAAGCGATGTATTAAATGCCGTAAACCACATTCTAACCCTAAATGCGAGGATAACCACAGTTTAATTTATTACAAATGGCCAGTTGTTATTCATTTAGTTAAAATTTATTGATTTGCTAAACGTAAAGGCTGTTGTTGTCAAACTTTTTTGAATAAAGTTGCAATTTTTCGCGTAATTTGTAGCGTGGATGGCACGCTGCTATTTTTTATACTTTGTTGTCTATAAAAGAATATTAAGAAAAAACGTAATATAAAGAACAGAAAGAAAAAGTAGAAGAAATAAAAAGAAGACTCCTGATACTCCTGCTGCAATAGCGTTAGTGCTTGTCACTGTCAGGTTCCGGTTTAGAGGGTGAGGTAGCCAGTAAACTAATGCATGTGGCTCTAAGACCCAGCCACGAACATAGCAACGCACCATTAATATATTGGGTGACTATAGGCGATAGGCCATCTGCTTGTTTGAAAATTTATGATATAAAAAAATCTGTAGACGTTCGGTTTTTCTGACTATATGGCAAGGGAACCAGAGTGATAATACTTTTCTTTATAAAAAACTTATAAACGAAACGGATGGTGATCTTCTTCATCAATCAATCTTTTTGTAGCGGCTCAAAAACAATCACAAACGCTACAAGAAAAAATAATAAAAAATGGACGAAAATCAATAACAAATGGAAAAAATGAAATTCAAAATAAAAATCCTGAATCGCGATATCACAATTATTTATCTTGTAACACTATATACAAGTTTCAACGCTTCTCAAATGGACTTCGGTCCCCAGGCAGGACACCTTGCCTGGCTGGGAAGATCTTCCTTTTCCCTTCCTTGTCTTTGTGTGACGTCATCAACCTCCACAGTAATGACGTCACCTGACAAGCAGCTGGCCCGCTGGTTCTCCATCAGTATGACCCTTTAGCGGTACGGACCAGCGGCGCCACATTTTAATCGCATTTTTGTGATTATTATAAAATATGTTTGTATTTTTGGATTTGTGCGCTTTTTTAAGTATTTATTTAATATGTACCTAAGTCACAATTTAAAAAGAATTAGTACTTTTACTTTAATATCTTGTTCTTTCATATAATATATCATATTCCGGATAAATTATACTTATTAAAGTACACATGTAATACACTTAAAATATTAATTAAAAATTGTTTTTAAAGACAATATTTTATTCAAAAGTTTAACTATACTATAACAAAAGTAACGGCGATGTATCTGGAGGTGATTTTTAGGGTTCCGTACCTAAAAGATAAAACGTACAGACGGACAGACAGAAAGCGCAGGCATAGTAATAAGGTTCCTATTACTAAGCCTGCCCTGTCTGTCTGTCCATCTGTCTGTCTGGCACCAGGCTGTATCTCATAAACCGTGACAGCTAGAAAGCTGAAATTTTCACAAGTTATGTATTTCCATTGCCGCTATAACAGCAAATACTAAATTCGCTATGATGGTACGGGACCCTTCGTGCGTGAGTCTGAGTCGCACTTAACCAGTTTTTTATTATTTCATGTTGTAATATATTCTATAAGTTAAGCCTTTTTATTTAATAACTAGCGACCTGCCCGCGGTTTCACCCGCGCAGCTTTTGTTCCTGTGGGAATATCGGAAAGGTTTATACATTAAAACCTTCCTCACGAATCAATCTATCTATTAAAAAAAACCGCATCAAAATCCGTTGCGTAGTTTTAAAGATTTAAGCATACATAGGGACATAAGGACATAGGGACGACAGAGAAAGCGACTTTGTTTTATACTATGTAATGATACCCTTATCGGTTGTATTGTATATCTGTCATTATGTCGCGACGTACATTTTCTACTAGTAACGATAGTAATTATATAGTTTTTAGTCCAGGTCTTCTTTTGAAGGATAGACCTGCCATTCCGCCACGGAGATCGTAAAAAGCTACACGTGTCACTACCATCGTGACTACTAGGCGGTAGAATTCCGAAACATCTCGCCCGGGTATATTATAGGTACCATCGCCTTACCTATATCCTGCCTCGATAGCGTCTATGCTATAATTATAAACATTATGTATTCTAAAAAATGATGTAGGTACTCGTATTTTAAATTTCAGCGCAATCGGACACTGAGAAGTAGGTCAAATTTAGCTTGCAAGATTTGACCCACACTAATGAACTTACATGACAAGTGAAATATAAGTTTGTAATATATATTTTATGAAGTGAAATAAAATTATAAAGTCATTTAAAATTGTGTTTACCAGTAATATATTTTCACCGAGATCCGATGATGGAAAGTGTCGAATCTTTATCATTCTTTACATAGTATAAAATAATGTCACCTCCGCTATATTCGCTTAGATCTTATAAATTACGCAACGGGTGATAATGCGGTTTTCATCAATTAATTGAGTGAGACAAGAGGACGGGTTTATGAGTATAATACATGCATATTATAGTAAAACAGAAATTTTCAAAAATTTGTCTTAAAAACATATTTTTGTGCACATACATTGCAACACTACGAAGCCGAGACGGGTTGCTAGGATATTTATAAATGTAATTTTATGTACTAGCGGACGCCTGTGGCTGAAATCAGATCATAGATTGAACAATAAAGGTTCTAAATTTAACAACAGGTTTCAGCCGTAAAGAAAATAGCATCGACATAGAATACCTCGAAAATAATATTTATACAGGTGTGTATATAATCATGAATGTCACATGAATTTAGTGTGTGTAATGTTTATCTTCATTAATTAAATGCATTTCTAATATATATTATTTAAAAATATAAGTTTTCTGCAGTCCTCCGCAACATCCTAAATTTAACTGTGCCAAATTTTTGACTCCACCGTTCGTGTAATTACCTTAATAAGGGGTACAAAGTTTTTTCTTGAATTATTTATATATAGATAAGTAAGTACCATTGCTTAACACTCGGATCATGGGCAAATAATTTGCTTATTTCGGGATTTCATCAATTCGTGTAATTTGTCCAGCGTATATAATTTATTAATTAAATTTATTATTTTCACATGCGGTGAACCTATCAATTACTGACACATAAGCACCCACACAGACACAAGTATCCAACCTCAGGTAAGTCATAATTTCCAAAGAAAAATAAAGAAGAATTACTCGATTTAAAATTCAAGCCCAAGACTTTGAGGTTCTATGATAATAAGCCAGTATCGCTAGACCACTGAGATTACCTAAATTTTGAAATACGCTATACGTATTGTATAGCAATGAGCAAAAGCTGTTAAGCTTCAAGATCCTTTGACTTCTCAAAGACTATTGTAACGGATACATAAATTCAGTACCGTCAACAATACGTAAGTTTAATTTTTATTTTTTAAATTATTTTTAAGGTTTCATAGTTGACAAGAAACTTTCATAGTGTCGCTATAAGCGTCCGTTTTTCCGCTGTTGTCGCCATTGTTGTTGCCAAACATAAACATACTAACAATCGTCACACTAAAAGTCAAATGCGAGTAAGTCCACGACCTCCAATCCAAGTCGCAAAAAATAGATATATTAGTGATAGTTATTACTGACGGCCAGTAGCGGATTCAGCTCAAGCATCCCCAAAACTTGAATTTGATGATTACCTAGATAAAGTAATTTAAATCAAGCTTAAAAATCTTTTATCAAGAATTTTTGCCCTTCCAAACCAAACAATCCAAATTTTCCAAAACAATCCAAAATCGAATCAAATCTTCAACAGTTACAGCTTTTCAAATATTAAAATTACGTTATTTACAGCAAAATTACTTCATACTTTTAAAATAACTTTCAGGATAATATACCGATTTTTTAGAGATAAAATCTAGTCAGCTCTTCTAACAAAAAACTAAGTCAAATATCATTAATCTGATTAAAATCAGTTGATTCGTTCGGGATTTATCAATCACGAAAATTTTTGGAAAAAAGGTTTCTTTTACATTTCTTCGACATTTTCTAATCTATCGATTTTGTAGCTAATAAAACAACATAAAGTTCAAAAATTACATTAATTGCCATTTGAAAGATCAAAATCAATCATCATTATTAGAAAATATATACACCTTTTTGGTCAAGTATCAGTTTTACAACTTTAGATTTTTGAACTCTTCGAACTCAAAAATCTATGCTTACTTAGAGTTTTAGTTTTTTGCTTCTTTGAGCTTAAATACCTCAATTAAGCGGAAAGTTTCAGGGATGACCTGCAGGGTCAACTGGATTACAGACTTTTTTTTTAATGCGTTGTGAGTCTACTTTTTAAGCAAATGGCTCAAAAAGTACACTCCCAACGCATTAAGGAGTTTTTAAGTCAAAAAGATTTTTCCTTTTTTTTATTAAATGAGTATTTTACATCGTAAATATTATTAATACATGAATCAAATTAAAAATAGTCTTTAATATAAACACGTGTAATGTCAATGAAGAAATAACACAAAAGAGAAGCCATCGCACGTAGATACTAAAAAAGTTAATGGTGCGTTGTTCATACGATAATATAGGCGATGGTTTCTCTTTGCATCAGAAGAGCCATCTGCTTGGTTGTTATTTTAAAATGGCGGAACTTACTTGTTTATAATGCTATGATATAAAAATGTATTTATTTATAGATAATACTAAAAATATTTATGAAAAATACATAAATAACAAAAACCTTAAAACTATGTAAATAAAGTGAGTCAACTTCAAAATGTAATAAAAAACTAAGATCCTGACTCTAATTGTTAAGCCGTTTGATATGTACAATATTTTAATTGGCGCTGTTACGTTGAATGCGCACCGTACGTAACGGAACGTAAGCTCCAAGTCCCTAACTAACGAAGTTAATTCCGTAATCCGTTTTCAGCTGCCTGCGTCGAGCGGACATCATCAAAGTGTTTGATGGGAGGGACACGAACGCTCCGGCTATTGCAATGCTGTGTAACGAGATCACTGGTAAGTTAAAAATACTATCGGATTTACAAACGAATTTAAATAGCTATTGTATAAAAATCTTACTTCGATGTGTGTTTTTTTAACATATATTATAGTGTTAAACTAGATGGATTAAACTAAATGGACTTCCAGGAAATTCTTTAAGTTGTCGACGTAGCTTGCATTTACACCTAGAAATACAGAGTTATAGCACTTACTGAAATAAAATCTGATTTAAATGAAATAAAATCACTCCAAAGGTATTTTTAAGCCTTGGTTTTTTTATTCAACACGATAAAATAACAACATGGTATTTTTTATATTTCACGGTTTAATATTGATATTAACAAGCATTTGCTCATTTGAGCGGCTACACGTTTTTCCCACAACACCGTGACAATTATAATTTGTGTGGTCTGTGGTCTAGACAAACACAGGTATACTGTTCTTCAAAGGAAGCCCAGGACTCCTTTTATGAATAGACCATCTGCCATTCTGCCAGGCAGTTTGTAAAAGGCAACCGATTATATGATAAAGCTATACGTGTCATTACCATCGTGACTACTGAGTGGTAGAGTTCCGCAACGTCTCGCCCGGATACATGGTACCACCGCCTTATATATTCCTGCGTCAATGCTCGTCATTGTTATGTTTCAGTTTGAAGAGAAATGTAGCTGACAGACTTATGCATGTGGCATTGCCATCCCGCCACACAGATAGCAACGCAACATTAACGTATTTGTTGTCTATGGGCGATGGTTTCTCTTTCCATCGGGAGAACCATTTGCTTGTTTGCTATTTAATGATATAAAAAATTTGCCTAATGTTAAAGCACAATATATCTTTTAGATGATTTATAGGATACTAGCTGTGCCCGCGAGTTCGTCCGCATGGAAAATTTTCTAAAATTAAAACCTGTATCGTTCCCGTGGGATTTCCGGGATAAAAACTATCCTATGTCCTTTCTCGGGTCTCAAACTATCTTTATACCAAATTTCACCTAAATCACTTCAGTGGTTTAGGCGTGAAAAAGAGACAGACAGACACAGTTAAACAGACAGAGTTACTTTCGCATTTATCATATTAGTATGGACTAGCAGTGCCTGCGAATTCGTCCGCGTGAAAAAAATTAAAAAAGAAATGGTCTAAGTTACTCCTTATTGCCGTGGATTAAAACATAGACAGTCCCGGGGTTTTACCCGCATATTTCCCATTCCCATGAGGTTTCCGTCAAAACTATTCTATATCCTTTCTCGGACCTTAAACTATCTTTGTACCGAACATCAAAATCGATTCAGAAGTTTAAGCATGAGGAAGAGATAGACAGATACATAGACAGACAGATAGATGTACTTTCGCATTTATAACATTAGTATGAATGATTCAGTTTGATCATGGGCTATGTTGTTTGAATAATGTTTTTATTAATCTAGTTTGTTTCAAATGTGTACCATATAAAAATATTTAGCTTTCAACGCTTTCATATATACCTAAAGGCCCTCATCGAAGAGCGAGTAAAATCGCGGTCTTGTAGCTTGTCAGTAAAGCCTCCGCGTGTATATTATACTCAACACCGCGGTTTTATATTCTGACTAGCCTGGTTTGCGGCTCGACATGTTTCCAAATTTTTTTCCTCAATTTTTTATACATGACAGTTTTACCCGCTAGTCGATCAGCATCAACGAGAAACGAGTTAAACCGTTGTTCTTTAAAACCGTTGTAAAGGCATTGTGTATAGGCTAGTAAGTCGGTCAGTATTATCGACGTACAAACTTTAATTATGCCCATACATGAATGTTTCTAAATGTCGCTGTCTGTTTTTATGTAGTTAAGTTACATTTCAATTTTATTAGTGAAAACTTATAGTTGGCCTTTTCTCTTAATATATTCTTGTTTATTGATCTGTGAAGATGTTAGTGACATTAAAATAAAATAAAATACTTATCCGTCCACGCAATATTCGTTAAAAGAGGTACAATTTAAGTTTCATGAAAGTTAATAAAAGTTTCCGCTTCACATACTTAATGATATTAATAGTATCTTAACGCCCGTATCTCCGAAGAGATTGGTAGAGGTACAGACTGTGAACTCACGATTGGCCGAAGATAAATAAATATTAACAGGACAAATTACACTTACTGACCTAACCCCAAAGTAAGCAAATTATTTGCTCGTGTTATGGGTGTTAGCCAACGATACTAGTACATAGAAATACATATATAAATACTAGAATATATATAATAAACACCCAAAACCCGGAAACACAAAAATTTATGCTCATTACACAAATGCTTGTCCCCGTCGGGGATCGCACCCGAGCCCCGTCGATTGCGTAGCTAGGGTCGCTAACCACTCGACCAACGGGGCGGGGAACCCGGGAATTTAACCCAGGACCTCATGTGGTTATCATACCATAACACTAGACCACAGAGGTGATTAGGTAATGCCACATAAATAATTTTACGGGCTACTTTACTCTTCAAACCGGAACACAACAATGAAAGCACAGGCACTATGGCAGCAATAATATAAGATAAGGCACTGATATCAGATCCGGGGGAAACATTGCAGAATACTTCTATCGAGTTGTGCCAGGTTTTATCAATCGTTAGCCTTTCAAAGCTACTGAGAAGAAAAGCAGTTATTTTTTTTTTAAACAAGGATTCAAATCAATACGACATGAACAGTCCGAATCGAAACGACTATAGACATTCGGTTCACTCTTCCTACCTGGTAAGAGAACTTACCTTGTAGTTAGATCAATTCATAAATTTATCCAGTAACTATTATTTTGTTCAGTGACTATTTTACCATCAAGAGAGCAATTTGCATGTTTCCTATCCTATACTATAAAAAAAATTCAGAACAAGGTATCACCACGCCCGTTTCCCTTGCGGGGTAAGCAGAGTAAACCGAACGTCTACAGACTTTTCAGTTCACCGGTGTGTTGGTTAGCGAAATTAGTGGTTCTTATTTTTATTTATTTTTTATATCATAAGATAGCAAAAAAACAGATGGGTCTCCTATGGAAAGAGTCAACCATCGCCTATAGACACCAATGTGTCTAATGGTGCGTTGCTATCTTGTGGCGAGGTCAAGTGCCACATGCATAAGTTAACCGGCTAACTTACCCTCCAAACCGGAACACGACAGTGACAAGTACTGATGCTATTTCGGCAGGTTTAGTTAAGGCGGTGGTACCAGACCCGGGCGACATAATGCAGAACTCTACCACCTAGTAGCCACGATGGTAGTAACTCGCGTAGCCAATCAGTCGCTTTTTACGAACTGCCTGGTGGAACAGCGGTTGGCTTATTCTAAAAAGGAGCCCGGGATCAACACGGGGGAAAGATCTCCATTGCTTCATTTTACCGACCTGTCGACCATTTCTAGCGATAATCGGAACGACGGCTTTACTTGCTCATCCGGGGCACGGAAATGATAACACACCACCCGTCAGACTCCGAGCTGCTGCTGAGATTATGGATATTCGAGAAAAACCTTGAAAAAACCTCAATAGCACTTTTGTATATACTCGGGGATCAAACCCGGGACCTCATGATCTGAGCCTATAGATAGATATATATAGATATAGGCTATCCTCTAGACCACGAGGTAGTGTCACAAGTAATTGGTAAAATTACTTTGTTAAGTTTATCGTTGGCTTATCGTCATATTTGTCTAACTTAATGTATTTAAACATTATATCCCCAACATTCGTACACTTTGGGCTACATGGAATAAATGCGCTGTAAAAATAGCCATTCAGAATTTAATTCTCTGGAAGAGTATCGAGTCTAGATAATTTCTCACTGTGACATTTATTGAGTATTTCATTCAATTTCTGTTGCTTCTCTCTGAAACGTTTTAAGACTATGACTATTGCACATTATTTCTGTAACATTTTATGAAGTTTCTTTTTTATATCATAAGATAGCAAACAAGAAATGGGACTCCTGATGGAAAGAGTCAACTATCGCCTATAGACACTAAAGGTGTAAATGGTGCGTTGCTATCTTATGGCGAGGTCTAATGCCACATGCATAAGTTTACCGGCTACCTTAGCCTCCAAACCGGAACACGACAGTGACAAGCACTGATGCTGTAGCGGCACGAATAGATAAGGCGGTGGTACCAGACCCGGGCGAGACAGTGAAGAACTTTACCACCTAGTAGCCACAATAGTAGTGACTCGTATAGCCAATGGTTGCCTTTTACGACCTGCCTGACAAAACGGCAGTTGGCGTATTTTTCAAAGGAGCCCGAGACCAACACGGGGAAAAGATACACTTCTTGTCAAAAGTGCTATAAAGGATATTGATGAGATCGCTTATGTTGACGATGTATAGCTACGTGAATGGCTTAAAATAGTATGTAATAATTGTAAATTCTAGTTATCATAATACTTATATGTTGTTCAAGAATTTTGGCGTTATATAAAGAAAGAAAAAATAATAATGGAATTACAATACAGTAGGCATCTATCAATATGCATTGCGTTTGAGGCCAACTTTGTATTGACCACGAATTAAACTGGATACGCCGTTCAAGGCAATTTTTAGAGTGTCAACGTCGCTTACATTTACACAGAGAAATACGGAGCTATACATAACATCACTTCAGTGGTATTATCCAGTCTTAGCTTTTTATTCGACTCGATAAAATAGCACAACACGGCATATTTCTATTTTTTTTCACGATATAATACATCTACAAGGGTTTTACATTTACATACATTCGCTCATATGAGCGGCTACGCATTTTGCGCCCTACACCGTGTCTTTTAGTATTTGTGTGGTCTGTGGTATGGACGCTCATCATTCTTCTTTAACACTAAAGTATATATTATATAACAAAGGTTCGCTTGCCCAAAGTAAATATTTTTTAAGTAAATATATATCAGTATGGTTAAAAAAAGTAAAAAAAAAGTTTATCTCCGTACCCACGTAGAGACAGGCAGAAGTAGAACCAGGGCACCCACTATTAGCCGGAGATACTCCTCCAAAGCGTTAGATGGCAAGCCTATCGCCAATCGGACACTTATGCAATTCCTGGCAACATTGTTTGTAGCAGAAAAACACATTTTTGAAGTAGTAAGAAAGTATGAAAGGAGATTGATGAGGTCGGGCGAAAAGTCTTACCAGAATATAACCTCGGCCGAAATTATGAAATAAATTTAATGTAACTATACATTAAATTAATTTCATAATAACTTTAATGTATACATACATACATCATACATACATCACGTATACATACATACACAAAATAATGTAGTTTACTTTTTATTAGAATTCAACGGACACTTTTTAATAGCAAGTAGGTACGTATCAAAAAGAAATTCTCTACGGAAATCATAAATTCCCTATACTCGTGTAAATTTTCTAACCTTTATATCAGTCAAAGATCTTCCTTTTCTAACCAATTTGGATAAATTTAATTTTGTAAAGAGATATTTACAAACTTGGAGCCAAATAAGGTCTTTTATCAAAAATCAACGCCTAAAAGGCCTGTGATAATGACTGAAAGATTGTAAGATATTCCTTACATTGGTGATCAGTTACAGTACGCATACAGTACGTATTCGCGGGTGAAGCCATGAATCCAAGCCAGTTTTTTTTATTAAAAAAATAAATTAACAACATTCCTTTTCTGAAACAGGAGTAGGTATATTGAAGCTCTTCCTATCATGACTGTCTCTCAAAATTCCTCGCATTGCCTAATCAGGATCGATAACCACTGGACTAACGGGGCGGTCAAATAACTGTTGTTATTACTGACTGATTCTAATTTTATCCACCGACTTCCCAAAAAAAAGAGATTCTCGATTCAGCTGTATGTTTTTTTAATGTTCGGGTTCGATCTCCCGACGGCGACAAGCATTTGTGCGATGAGCATAAATATTTGTATTTCCGGGTTAGGGTGTTTGTTTAATATATTCTAGTATTTATATATGTACTATGTATTACTATCGCTGACTAACACCCATTAACACAAACAAATAATTTTCTTACTTTGGGGTTAGATCAGTAAGTGTAATTTGTCCGTGAATATTACCAACCCACCACACGGATAGCAACGTACTTAAACATCTTTTTTATTATAGATTTTCTTTTTGTCATAGGATAGCAAACTATCAGATGGATTTCATTATAAATAGAGATAACCATCACGTATAAATACTAAAATATGTAAGTGGTGCGTTTTTACCCGTATGTATTTAAAAATGTATTTATAAAAAATAATTCAAACAAATCAGGCACTACCCTATGTTTGGATCGCCGTAGCTTTGCTAAAAGAATGTTGTCAAGAAGAAAACAAATTGTTGCGAACATTCCTCGTGCGGCGGAGGATATTTAATTATTCTTGTTATTTATATATTTATATTTGCTTACTTTGGGGTTAGATCAGTGAGTGTAATTTGTCCCGTGAATATTATTTATTTAATGTTTGGGTTGAAAGGGTATTCTCGCCGTATGGTCCCATTTTAATTTGGTGAAAATCTGATGCCGGTTTTCGGAGATATACTGGTAGTAAATGGAAAGTCGGTTGCTGCTTTCTTACTGCGTTAAAGGTATTTTTTTTAATATCATAAGACAGCAAACAAGCAGATAGGTCTACTGATGGAAAGAGTCATCCATCGACTATAGACACCAAAGATCTTAATGGTGTGTAGCTATCTTGTGGCAAAGTCTAATGCCACATACATAAGTTTACCGGCTACCTTACCCTCTAAACCGGAACACATCAGTGACTAACTCTGACGCTATTGCGGTAGAGTGTAGGTAAGGCCGTGGTACCCGACCCGGGTGAGTCAATCGGTCGCCATTTTACAACCTGCCTGGCAGAACAGCAGTTGGCTTATCATTCAAAGAAGCCCGGGACTAACACGGGGAACATGTACCTATATTAATATTACATTTAATAGATGACTTTGCAAACTTCCTTTTAAGTACTTTAATACAATAAATAAAATTACTATCTGTATTTACCTCATAAGAAGTATGATTAATATAAACCAATCAAGAAAGCTGAAAGTTGTGGTTTCCTTTACCAAATACAAAATGCCATAGCAGGATAGCTTTAAACACGGAATTATTCTGTGGCCTCCAATTACACAATGTCAGCTTTTACATAGCAAAGCCAAGGAAACATCTCTTTGTGAATATCAACATCAAAAGTTTCTGTGTTATTTAATCATAGTTGTGCATCTCGTACGCTTATAACTTAATCAAAATAAGTTATTAATAAGTACTCAATATCTTATTATATAGTATTTACGGCACTTTGTGTAACTCCATTATTATTGGGCAAAAATAATAAATAATGCACTAGAATTTTTAATTAACTAGCTGAACCGTGCAGCCCTGCATTATAAATGGTTTTGGCGAATCCTGCGGCAACGACTCATTTTTCCGGGATTAAAATTGGGCTATTTGCTATTCAAACTCATCATCTACCTGTGTGCCAAATTTCATCCAAATCCCTTCAGCAGTTTTTGTGTGATCGAGTAACAAACATTCATCTATCCAAACATACAAACTTTCGTATTTATAATATTAATATAGTGTTGGCTACACTTTCCGCTAGATAAAAAAATAAACGTCATCGCAACTAAGACGTTGTCTACTCATGTGGCGTTGCACCATGAAGCTGTATTATCTAATACTTCATGCGTTGCACTCACTTGCACCTGTGTGGGTCATGCTTATTTTGACATTAGTGCTCTAGGCGTTCGCACGTGACGCATACTCGTATTATTAATTTGCAAAGTATTTAACTCATTCGTATTCCTATTCTAATCGTTAATTTACTTTTTAGGTTATATTTTCAGCTAAAAATAATGGGAGCAGCTAAAAATAGCTTTATAATAAAAAACAAGCAAACGTAACAGTAGACGCAAATGATATGTAATTCATTAATTACGTAAAGATTTCGACGATTTTTGACCTCTAAAACCTAGTAGTCACGATGGCAGTGACACGTATATCCAATCAGTCGCCTTTAACGAATTGTGTGACAGAATGGCAGTTAGTCTATTCTTCAAAGATGGCCTGAACAAACACGTGGAAAGCGCCATATATTTAAATTTTCCATTCAGAGTTATCCACATGCGTATAACCACATGCCTTAGTTTACCGGCTTCCTTGCCCACAAACTCAGAAACCGAGTTTTTTTAATTTTTAATTGTAGTGTATTTTTATAAATCAATCAATGATCATGCATAATAATATCCTGGACCCGGAAAAATATAGAGGGATTACACACGTTCGTTGTATTTCAACAAACGACTCCCACGAATTGCAGGAAAGCGAGAGGTAAGATATTACACAGCAATATCTTATTTTTAGAAATAACATGATCTAGCTCAGTCACATGATATCGGCTTCACAGACGAATGGGTTTTTCAGTACCCATCCCGGGTCGGGAGATTCATTCTAAATAAATTTTCATTTGTAAATAACAAATAACCTATTTGAGACCATATTTATCCGCATACTATGATATACTATATATATCACCTCGTGGGACTTAATTACATTGACTAATCGTGCCTTATCATTTACCACTCCATCTGAGATATATGCATATTATTTATTTTATAAGCCTAAAATAATAATAAGCGTGTATTTATCACAATAGTTTCAATCCGGCTGATCTGATCGTTTTAAATGATACTTTTATTCAATTTTTCTAAAAACCATAACTTGCTCGAGACGTGTGCTCAATTCCTCAAATACATAGATGTTACAATGTTGGATAGTGATGGGCGCATTAGTACCACTTTTACGATTTAGGCGTAAGGATAGTTAAATAAATATTATTTGGTAAATAAAATATAATATAACGTGTCACTCTCATTGTGACTAAGCCATAGAATACGTCTTGTATCTGATTACCGACTGATCAGTAAATTTATCAAAAACATGAGTTTGTGAATTGATTAGCTGTTTATATGAATATTTTCCTGGTTCTAAATAGTCCTCTATCTTTTATAAATTATATTTGATTCTGTGCCATTGAGTTCTCCTCTCTGACAATCGAGGTTTTGAATAAATAATGTGGCGTTAAATTTGAATTGACCGTGGATCCGTGCTCGCCATCCAGTCGGAAACAGAATATTTTGATCGAATTTTCAGTCGACTATTATTCACATAATTAATGAGCTATTTTTACCACTAGGTAATAGATTACTGGTCAAAATTCGATTTATATAAGTTTAATATAAATTTTCATTTTGTGCACTTCTCTAGTTAAGCGTTAAGAACTCCTATATGCACGTAATTTTTTTAAAAAGAGTAGCAAAATTTTATCTTCACACATTAGCAATTCAGGCAATATAGATTCAATCATCACTTGTCTTAAGTCGCAATACACACAAGGATGGAAACAATGACTGACAGCCGTTGTTTCCGTAACGCTTTATTTATGTATAAATCTATTTGTTAAAATTCATTACTCAATTCACCAGACCATAACAATGTATGTGGTTGTAAACGAGATACAGATGATAGATCTCAACATTAAAAACAAAAACAAAATAAAACGTTACATTTTTTTATAATAGAATAGAAAACATATACACGACTCTCCTAAAGGAAATAGATACCTATCGCAGAAGCGCAAGCTTCAATAAACATCAAAAATGTTAAGAATATGTTGGTATCTGTGCGTAACGCCGTATGTATGTATCGTTCCCAAATACACAGCTTTTGAAAAATCAATACACTGTCATATAATGGCAGTTAAAATAACAAAAATATTTGTTTGTCTGCAAAAATCTATGCTTATAGTTTTTACTCATTTGAGCTTAAAATACCTTAATTCAGTGGGAAGTTTCAGGGGTGGCCTGCAGAATCAATCGTTTGCAAATATCATTTGTAGCGTTTGTAGCTTGTATCGCTACAACATACATATAAAAAAAAAACAACAATCAATCGCTAATCCAATCGCTACAACATTAATACAAACACATTAACACACACAATACACGTTAACAATGATAACGAATTAAAGAACTAAGTTCAATTTCAGCTATTTGAAGCGAAATTCGGCATATTTTAAGAGAAATGTACCTATAGAGTGCCGCTAGCGTCATTTTATCTCTATCAGATATAGCGCCGTCAACTGCGTCATCTACACCAATATTATAAATGCGAAATTCTGTCTGTTACCTTTGACGGCTAAACCACTAAACCGATTTTGTTTAATTTGGCAAGAAGTCTCAGAGAAGTCTCAGAGAACGCCGCCGTATGCTGAGCATTTGCCTTATCATCCAAACCAGAACACGACTATAACAAGCACTGATGCTATAAATAGCTCAAGACAAGAATTTTTTTGCAAATAAAATCAAATACTTAAATTATTTGGAAATATTCCTTTTGTCACCTCAATTTTCCTAACTTTGTACTTTTAAACAAAAGTGTAGTTTTCTGTAGTCAATCATTTTAAAAGCTATTATGTTTTAAATAATTAAAAAATATTAAATATTTCACCATATTATGATAGAATATGCTGGTAGAATTAGTGACTTAAACAAGATATGTAATAACATATCATTACAAATAAAATATTCATTCATTTATTTATTCAAACAATAAGGCAGTAGTATCAAATCCTACCGAGACAATGCAAATCTCTATTACCTCACCACGAAATTAGTGACACATATATTCACTCGATATTAATAGTGGGGGAGCCTAAGAAGGGATCTTGGGAATTTCTCGAGTGAACATAGAGACAGAGGTATACATCGCTTTCCATCAAATATAAGCCCTTTATATAGAGCAGAGGTATCTAGAGCTATAAAAAAATCTGGTAACTTCAGCTTTTGGAAATGGTTTATATTTCTATCGTTATTCTTACATAGTTTTCGTCAAAATAAAAGAAAGTAAACGCAGTCGAGAATATCCAGACAACGTTTTCTTTGCAACTTTGTGACGCTTTTCCTTACTTAAAATAGTCAAATTTTCTAAATTATTCAATCAACCCACCATTTCTTAATGTGGGCGCTTTGGTATTTTTTTTTATTTTCTTTTTCTGTAGACTTTTTTCTCCGATACTAAAATGAAAGTCATCTACAAAATCCAATAGGTCCCCACGATGCTCGAGTATATCCCCATTAGGCATTCTGAGCTCGCCTATTATAACGTACTGCCTTACTACAAGCAGCTACAAGACAGTCTACTCTTTAAAAGCGGTCCAGATAAACACGGAAAAACTATTCTTTATCATTAGTTCTAAGCATTAACAAGCTACACTAGACCAATAATATTTGATGTCTTACACCAAATTAATTCTGTCAATAATCTGAAGCGCGGGGAAAACGTATTCCGATTGGCTAATTCAAAATCGGTACTTTATCGCGGGTGTTTCCAGCTCACTGGATTGGTCGGTATTAAATCTTTCGGATTACTATAAGATCTATTAGTCTGATGTGTTGGCAGAATAATTGGTCTTTTATTTACTCTCTAGTCTGTTTACTCAATGGTTCTAAGTAAGTGACTTTATTTTATTCCTTAATTACCTTACAATTGTACCTGCATTGTCAAACAGTTGGTGTATTGAATTAACAATTTGATAGTAAAGTGGAGTTGACTGTAGAACCTCGTTCACCATTTAGTCGGAAATAGGTCGTATTAATCGATTCTTTATTTAAGTCTCGTTTATATTTCATTACGATATACGGCAGCCTACCTACAAATGATTAATATGCAAAATGAAAAAGGGCATATTATGCAAGATTATTGATTGATATTTTGAGTAACATTATAATTTAAAAAAAAGTAGCCCTTGATATTATGGGTAAGGCAGCCGGTAAACTAACACATGTGGCTAACTAATGACTGAATGAAAAATTAAGCTTTTCCCGTGTTGGTCCGGCCCCCTTTTTAAAAATAGACCAACTGTTTTACGAGGCAGGTCGATAAAGGCGAACGATGAGCTATTTCAACGGTGCTATCTGTGGTTGGTAACAACTCTAACCTAGTTAGTGGTCACGATGTTATTGACACGAATCAGTCTTTTCTCGCTTTTTTACGAGATTACTAGCAGTGAGGCAGTTGATTTTTTCTTCAATAAAGGTCCCAGATAAATACGAGTAAAAAGATAATACAAATACTTTATTTGTTCTCTCACGCAGCAATTACAAAAAACTTAAAGCTATGTCTACACTGGGTTAACATTATGTTTAGTCTACGTGAGAGACTGGTGTCTGTACTAGGAGGCCTGTGTTACAGATTACCAACCTCTCCCGTTCTGAACTAGGTGGAGCAAGTAATAAGGTTTTTTTTTCTTCTACCTCAGAAGTAATAGCAGTACTTGCGTGGGAAGCTCATAAATGATTGTGTGTGTTGGTATGTATTTTATGCGTGTGTATGTGTGTCTGTGTGTGTTGCATGTGTAGGTATTTTATGTATGCAGGTATGTCTGTGCTTTTGTTTTAACTTGAATAATAATATTTTTTAATGCAGTAAAACTGCATTTCCTACATCATTTCCTACATCTCCGAAACGCTGTATAGCCAGTCGGTCGCCTTTCACGACCTGCCTGGCAGAACGGCAGTTTGTCTATTCTTCAAAAGAGCCCGGACAAACATTTAAACAACATACAGTCGAATTGACAACCCTCTCCTTTTGTAAAGCCAGTTGATAAAGAGTGTAATTGAATCATGAATGTGAATTATTTTAATATATGAATATTTTCTTTATTAAGATATAAGTTCTGAAATACAAAGTAAATAAGATATCGTTAGCACGTTACTTTCGGCTTTGCGGTGCGTATCCGAGCGAAACATACACAATAAGTTAATAAAACGCTGTGAAAGTTTTATCTCAGTTGTAATATAAATAATAAAACCCAACGTGGCTAACATAATTAATTATTCGCCCCAAAGGCGCCACGGTGCCTACAGTTACCGTAACAAAGGATCTTACTGTAACATATTGATGAAATTGATTGCAGTTCAATATTACAAAAGAAATAACGAGCTAAATACTTTTATAAAATTGGTCTGGTCGAAATTCGACCTAAAGTTTGATTATAGACTAAATTAAAATCTATTAAATTCGACAATAGAAACACCTAAACGAAATACCTAGTAAATATACATATGTGTGAATAGATGTAAGTTAAATACATGGTAATGTGTATAAAGTTTGTTTTTAATAATATCATGTGTTTCTAATGCATATTATTTAAAAATATTACCTTTCTATATCACTTACTTTATACTCCTCAGTTCGGTTAATTTTTGCAAAAAGTGGTACAAGGTTTCCGTTTCACATAGGTAATATGTGAGGCGGAAACTTTGTACCACTTTTTGCACATATAGAAAAAATATATGAGGTCGGGACAAAAGTATTTTTGTATTGCTCATACAAAGAAAATATTTTTTTAGGTATATTTTTTTATTTATTTATAATATGTAGGTATGTGCCGTTTTTATCAATGACTTCTTCTCTTCGCCATCTTGTGGGTAGTGCCATGTTCCCATTCCTGTAGAAATTTTGAGATTTTTGATTGAAAAAATCTGACAAGTAGAGTGTTCACTGGTTCTTTTGAGGTTAACTTTATGCTTCCTAAAGAGTTTTGCAATGACCGAAACAGGTGGAAATCTGATGGAGCAAGGTAAGGGCTATACGGAGGATGCATCAACACATCCCAGCCAAACTCTCTCAATTTTAGACGGGCTGTCCGCGACCCCCTTGCTTTTGAGGTGGTCTAATATCCTCCCCCCTCCACCCCCTAATATACCGAAACTTTTGGGTCGATAAAGTATAGTTTTACCCTATACGGTACTATTATAAACGGTTGTGTTAATTTTTTGTAAGCAAAATGCATACACTTTTCGGTTCTTCAACGATAGTGATAAATTGCCGCCAAAAGATTCTATCACCACTATTTCATTACGGAACCCCTCAAAGGTGCTATCATCTGTAGACGAATATATTTATGTCGAAGTTTAAACTTTAAGTGACGTTCGGTCGTCGATGAAAAATAAGATCAAAGGTCTTTGCATTAATTTTAAAATATTTATGACCGCAACTACTTAATTTTAACAGCCACTTTAAAGTCGCGTTATATTTTCAATCGCACTTAAGTCTTTAACTCACAGTGATAAATATATAGAACGGTTTAGTAGTAGGCACTAAGTACCGAAAAGGTTATAAATTTTTATTCAAGCCTCATTGGTACTTTATGGGTTAGATTAGTTTTAAAATTTATTATACAATGATCAAGGGCTCACAGGATTCTGGATTAAATTATAGATAGCTTAATCGAGAGATTTGTTCATGGATGTGCATTTAAAATTCAAACTCGCCTCGTAGTTTTTGATTAGCTTATTTGATTTTAAGGTTCCAAGTTCCTGTTATCATTATATATAATAAAACTAAGTTGATAAAATGTGCGTACCGATAAAACTTAAAAAGGAGTCCAAGCACGATAAAGGGACTTATATAATGTGATAGTCCTTTATCCCCCCTCGAACAAGAAAGTTCCCGTTTTAACCTAAAAGGCGTGTCTTTAAAGATAATATAAGGCCTTTTCCAACCTTTCAACTTGGAAATTAAGTGTAGTGGCGCCATCTGTTGTCGAGTATTTGAACTTCATTCAAAACAACGATTATTTGGGTTGCATTTCGAAAGGCGCTGCGAGGAATTGCAACATGTGCACTAATGGCGTGAAATTTAAAATTCCAATTTCAATAACGTCTTAAATTACATTTGTTATATTACAACTGTAGTTGAAATATAACAAACGTAATCGTACACGTAATCTCATATCAACTCCCGAGCGAAGCTGGGTATCATAGCTAGTTTTCTTATATATCCTAAGCTAACAAACAAGTAGATGATTTTTCTGATGGAAAGCAATAACCATAGACCACATGAATACTAATAGTACTGTCATTGGGAAGGAAACGTGTCACCGCGCGTCATGGAACTATTACTTATTACTGCATTCATCCGAGCCGCGCATAGAGCAAAAGTTCCTATCACTGTCAAAAATGCATTTGTAGATATAATTATACTCGTATTGTGAAAAAATAGAAATAAACCATGTTTTATCGTACCGAATAAGAAAACAAGATTAAAAATTACCGTTGATGTGATTTTATTTTATTGGTAAGTAGTATAACTCTGTATTTCTGTGTGAAATTGCAAGCTACACTGACAAACTAAGGAATTGTCTTAAAAGGCGTATCCATTTAATCCGTGGCAATAACCATCACCTATAGACACCAAAGATGTTAATGGTGCGTTGCTATTTATGAATGAATGAATAAAAATACAATGCAAAATGCATAAGTTTACCGGCTGCCTTACCCTACAAACTGTGACTGGACAGTGACAAGCACTGGCGCTATTACGACATGTATAGGTAAGGTGGTGATACTAGACCTGGGAGAGACGTTGCGGAACTCTGACACTTAATAGTTACGCTTGTGACACGCCTGTCAAATCGTTTAACTTTTACGAACTGCTTGGCATATGGTCTAATCTTTACCGGACAAGTAAACCGGACAACGAAAGGGCCCAGACAAGTTATATGTCTTTTGTCATATTCAATGAATACTACCACTTTTATATTTTTTCAGGCTATGAAGTATTGTCGACGGGTCCAGCTCTGCTACTTCAATTTACTGCAAACTCAGCAACGCCTGGTCAAGGCTTCGCTGCTACTTTTCACTTTCAACCTCCTCCTGACTCTACAGCAGCAGGTACATGTGACATAATTTAAAACTTTTTAGCGCTGATTTTTGTTAGTCAATTTTGTCGCCTCTGTGGTTTTTCCCCGTGTTGGTCTCGGGCTCCTTTGAAGAATAGTCCAACTGCCGTTCCGCCAGGCAGGTCGTAAAAGGCGACCGATTGGTTATACGAGTCACTACCATGTGGCTACTAAGTAGTTGAGTTCTGCATTGTCTCGCCCAGGTCTGGTACCACCGCCTTACCTATTCCTGCCGCAATAGCGTCAGTGCTTGTCATTGCCCTGTTCCGGTTTGGAGGGTAAGGTAGCCGGTAAACTTATGCATGTGGCATTAGACCTCGCCACAACATAGCAACGCACTATTAACATCTTTGGTGTCTATAGGCGATGGTTGACTACTTTCATTAGGAGACCCATCTGCTTGTTTGCTATCTTATGATATAAAAAAAATCTGTAGTTCAGTAGTCCGGTGTCGGCGTTGACCATACGAGGACACGGGTTCGATTCCCGGGTCGGGCAAATCAAAAATATATTTTTCAGTTTTCTGATAAAACAACGTTGCCCGGGATTGAAAAAGTGCCCGGCTGGAGATAGACTTGGCCACCTATCACATTGTGGGACTAAGTATCTTCGCCTAATTGTGGGTGCACATGTTGTATCTCTGCCTACGTCTTCGGGTATACAGGCGTGAAGATATTTTTCTTCTTACTTTCTTTTGTGCCCAGTCTTCCTTTTTTATGTGTATACTAGCTGTTGCCCACGACTTCGTCCGCGCGGACTTCGTTTACTCCGCACAGCTCCTTCCCCGTAAGTGATAGCGAGATAATATGTAGCCTATATGTTGACCCGAGCTGTTAGTAATATTCATGCAAAATTTGAAGTAAATTCATGCAGTACTTTTTGAGTTTACCCCAGACATACGTACAGACAAAACAGACAAACAGACAAAAATTCTAAGAACTATATTTTTGGTTTCGATATCGATTGTAGATCACGCCAAGTATTCTTTTAAAAAAATATTTAATGTACAGTTTTGACTTTCCTACGATTTTATTATATGTATAGATGTATAGATAATTTAATCCATACTAATGCTACTAAAATGTGAAAGTTTGTATGGAAAGATGTATGGATGAATGTTTGTTACTCTTTCACGCCAAAACAGCTTGACTGATTTGGATGAATTTTGGCACACAAATAGATGGTGATCTGGAATAGCAAATGGTATAATTTTTATTCTGAACAAATAAGTTGTTCCCGAAGGATTCGCAAAAAACTTTTATGATAAAGCGGGTTGCAGAGCGCAGCTAGTATTATAAATGCGAAAATCTGTTTGTCTGTCTGTTACGCTTTCATCAACCCCTAAGGGACTGAAATAAGGGATGAAAATTGGTTTGGAAAACCATATCATTGACATGATAGTCTACTGGCGGGCGAAGCTGCGCGTGTCAGCTGGTAGGATATAATTTTATAAAATTTATTTCGAATAAGCTTTTATAGCCATTTTTCGGTTTTTTTCCGGATAATTCTTAATCGAGTTTTAACCAAAATACTTAAAAACTTATTTTTAGTTTTAACAATAAAGCCAATTTTCCTGGCTTTAAATTCATATCTGAAAAACTTTCAAACACCTCCTATTACATGTGGCAATTATGTATACATGCGCTTAGATTTAGCGACATCCTCAAAATATTAATCCCAAATATAGTGTTGATTTTTAAAAATTCTAAAATAAATTTTCTTTGGTTTTAGGAAAAATCCATACCAACATCATAAATGGGAAAGTGCATGTGTGTGTTTGTTTGTCCGTCTTTCACGGCAAAACGGAGCGATGAATTGACGTAATTTTTAGTTGAAGGGATGGAGAGTGACATAGGCTACTTTTTGCCTCTCCTTTACGCGAGCGAAACCGCGGGCAAAAACTATTTCGTTATTATTATTTCGTTTTTAAGTTTCTAAATGTAGGACAGTAATGTCCTACATTTAGAAACTTAAAAACGAAATAATAATGTAGGACAGTAATACAGAACAGGTATTGTGAAATTCCGCATAATTGTAAACTAGCTGTTGCCCGCGACTTCGTTCGCGCGGACTTCGCTTACTCCGCACAGCTCCTCCCCTATAGGTGATAGCGTGATAATATATAGTCTATATGTTGACCCGACCTGCTAGTAATATTCATGCAAAATTTGAAGTAAATCCATGCAGTACTTTTTGAGTTTACCCCGGACATACACTGACTTTCCTATGATTTTATTATATGTATATAGATATAGATATAGATAGCGGTAAGTATAGATAGAAACCTAACTTACATAATATATTATATTACAGAAGGAAACTGTTCAGTTATTAAATGTAGATGAGAGATTCGCATATTTTGATGCCCGAGAGCCTAAGACTTTGAACTAATATTATGTATGTAAATTAAACATACATATTAAAATCAGCTGACTCTGTGGGTGGAACTCTAATTTTTGTTTTGGCGAATATCCAACAATTTTCTGGAAACCATTAATACCTCAGCCGATTTAAATGCATAGGTGGTCCTGCTAATATATTATTATTATAAATGTGAAAGTTTAGACGTTTGGATGTATGGATCACAGAACAAATATACAGACCGACTGGTGAGTGGTAAGTTACCTTCAATATTAAAGGACGTGATAGTTGGCGGTCATATATGATGAGAAAAAATAACATTAAAAATAAATATTAAAATACTTGTTAGTAAACTTAGTAAACAGTACACCGAAAATCCTATATTTACCTTCGGCATACTTGGACACTGCGCAGACGCAAGTGTCGCATTGCGCGCTATCAACACAATAGCGGGGGGTGGTGCCGGCGTGTCCTTGATGTCGACTAGCGCGTACTAGAGAGTATAATATGCACATTTCATTTATTTTTAGGGAAATAGTGGTCAAAAATTAAGCCCCTAATTTTATTATTTCATTTTAACGAGAATCGAGTACCGAGTACTTTACAGAAGTATCGAAGGTAACTCACCAGTCAGTCTGTATAATTTCGTGGTATGGATAGATGGATGGATGTATGTTACTTAATCGTGCCAACCCTACTGAACGGATTTCGCACACAAGTAGATGATGAGCTGGAATAGCACATAGGTTACTTTTATCCCGGAAAAATGAATTATTCCCGCGGGATTCATCAAAAAATTTTATAATGTAGCGGGCTGCACACTACAGCTAGTATGATAAAATATGTTTTTTTTAATTTTATTTCATAAGATAGCAAACAAGCAGACGGGCCTCCTGATGGTAAGAGTCAACCATCGCCTATAGACACCAAAGATGTTAATGGTGCGTTGCTATCTCGACGGGTCCTACGTAAGTTGTCGTAAATTAAAAATTGCGATTTTTGTTTAATTAATGCAGATGACTCTACTTTTATAGTTCTTTTAATGACACGGAGAATAAAAATGAAATCTCTATTAGAAAAATCCAACTTCTAATGGAAATTTCATTTTTAATCTTTGTGTTATTAAAATATCTATAAAAGTGGAGTCCGTTCGTCCCGTCGGTCTTGTGGCGAGATCTAATACACATACATAACTTTACCGGCTATCTTACCCTCCAAACTGGAACATGTACTGACGCTATCGCGGCAGGAATACGTATGGCGGCAACAGATTCAGGTGAGACAATGTAAAACTACCACCTCGTAGTGATTTTTTTACTGAATAGAATTGGAAACTATCGGTAATATTATTTTGTTCTTTACTCAGTAAAAATATTCCTTTATCCTAAAAGTTTGTATAACTCCTATGGGATCAACGTATTTAGATCAACGTAGTAGCATTTAGCTTAACTGTATCTTCCAAATTCATTTAACAGAGGACGCGTGAAGGCATAAGAAACATAAACATAAACACTATCGTTCGCATAATATATAATATTACTAGCTGCAGCGTGCAGCCCGCTGCATTATAAAAGTTTTTGGCGATCCCGCGGGATCACATAGTTTTTCCGGGATAAAAATTAGCTAATGTGCTATTCCAGGACATCACATATCTGTGTGCCAAATTTTATTCAAATCCGTTTTGAAGTTTTTTTGCGTGATTAAGTAATAAACATCCATCCATCCAAACATTATTGGGATGGAATTATTGGGAAAACTTGCGCTTTTTTCAATTATCAATCATGATATTGCGCGTAAAAAGTGTTATACTGTTTTTTTTGACTTATTTACTATAGTATTTCTGAGTGGTCTGATTGTGGTGTCCAGGGCTCGCTTCAATGTCGAAATTTAGAAATTGGAACCCAAAAAATTGATAATTAAAAAAAAATTGTTTTTGTCACGCAAAACATTCTGTAAACTCAAGGGCTTTATTGTTTTCTACTGATAGTGGAGTTAGTATCATTTTGAATCAAAACTAAACTAAATTATTTGGGTTTTCATCAACTCAAAACTTTCCTTTGCTTATTTAATATTTAAAATAGCTATGTAATACGGAAAATATATTAATAAATTTATTATATCGAAAACAGCGATAACCTCAACTCAGAGAACGGACCATAAAATGTATTAATAATGCGCAAAATAAATTGGTTTTTTCCTGTTAATTGATAACTAAAGCAGTCAAATAGGGATGGCCGATATACATCGATGTTTCGACTATCGATGTTTTTTCCGGGAAACATCATTTTTTTTGGTCGATTTTTTTTGGAATCGAAACATCGATGGTCGATGTAGAATAATGAACCATCGACATCGAAATAAATTTCTACTAGAAATTTTTATGCGCGCGCTAAAAATTAAAAAAAATCTAAAAATTCCAAAAAAAAAATCGGAAAAATTACAGTTATAAATATGGGAAAAAATCTGTTAAACACAATTGTTAATGACTTGCAAGTGCATTTTCATAGCTGGAATATGATCTTAGAATTGAAAAATTGACAAAATTTTTAAAAAATAGCATGTAAAGAGAAGCTACAAAATAACCGTATTTTCGAATTTCAGATTGTCGTTCGATTGTATCGAATTTTTTTAATCTTTAAATGATCTACGCAGTGTTTAATAGATTTTTTTATCTTATTTATAACTTTAATTTTCCCGATTTTTCAATTTTCCCGAATTTTCAAAGAAAGTATTTTTTAAGTAATTTACAAATTTGATTCTAAAATTGAGACATATAATTTTTACAAACTTTTTATTAGCTTCACCTATTTGTATGTTTGATAAAATTATTCCATTTTTTAATTTGCAAACTATGATTTTTGTTATTTTATATAATTTTCATCTATAGTCGATAAGGTAAGAAACTTAATTTTATTTTTTATAATTATTCCTACAGTCGATAAGACAGGACTTGATGTTAATTTTAATTTCCAATAATTATCTTTAGCCGATTTCTCCAATATTGACAAATTTTTGAATACTAAGGAGAATTTTAATTTTACAAAACAAATAATAGTTTTAAAAACTAAAAAATCACGCTTTTATGAATAAACCAAACTAAAAAGTAAAAAATAAATAATAGTTTAAAAAAACTAAAAGCACGCTTTTTATAGAAAATCAAAGCAAAAAATAGAAAATAAATTTTAATAAATTTAAATTAAGAATAGTGTTGAAAATTTCAATAAATATAAATTAATAATAGTGTAAATAAAAAAAAATATTTTATTTTAAAAAAAGCGTGGGGAGCTTTTTAAGATATTATCAAAATGATAATCACTCTACTCATATCTGTCAATAAAATATTTATAACAAATAATAAAATATTTGTCGCGATTCTCGAGATCGATTTTTTTTGGAATCGTACATCCCTAGTTTGAGGTTTGTTATCGAATATTATTGGGTTTTAGGCTAATTAACGGAAGTTATAGGCAAATTATAAAGACCGATATACCTCCTGATAACACTAACTTGACGTCAAACGAAATTTCCTACTTTGAGTTATAATTAAAATACTTGTTAGGTAATTCTGATAATCTCGTTAGCGAATTTCTGGGATTTCCGGTGGCTAACAAGGAAAAATAGGACAAGCGATTCAAAAATACTGAAAATATATAGTGTATAAATATGTAATACTGTCAAGATGTTTATGACTAATTTTTGATACGCTGAAAAAATAGTTTTTTTAGATTTGTAGTTATAGGTAACTAATAGGTAATCGCTCGCTTTGCCAACTCTTTCCGTCAAGTTTGCTTCAAATTGCGGATGTAGATTGACAGTAAGTTATAGGTAAGGTGGCTATCAGGGTACGATGTTATTTATAAACAAACGTGTCCTGACATAAGTCACGTAAGCCAAATTTGAAGAAATCTATTGAAGTATATGTTATTAAATCTAACGAATCTTGTCCGAAAAGAGCATTTGACTGTAATTCGTCAGCCTATAAAGTATCTACGCATTAAAATATTTCCACAAAATTACGATGAAAAATCTGAACAATAGTGGAATCAATGTACACAATATATAAAGATATGCAGTCTTTTGGGTTTTTTATTTTATTAATTGCAATTATTAATCGCAAGCGCGCAACTAACTGTTAGTATAGAATTATATATATTTTCATGCTTATGATATATTTGACCAATCACGTTACAAATATTTTATATTTTTCATCTAAATTATACTTATGGATTTTTTTAATTCAAAGAACCAGATTTCTTTTTTAATGTTTATTATTATATTTTTATCTCTTAGCATACAAAATATATTTGTTCAAAATTTTAATTCTAATTTTAAAAAGCTATATACTTCAAAATCTATTCATCAATCCTTCTACAACAATACATTTGTAATAAACCATCTGTTTACTATCTAAATTCACTCTTATCAGAACCACACAACCCCCATGAAAAAAAAATATATAAAAAATATATTTTAAAATATAAAAATTATATATTTTAAATATATGAAAAATACATGAAAAATATATAAATTATATATCAAAATATAAAGTCCATAAATTTCCAGATCGCTACTATTACTGTTGTTCTTCGGACTCGGATTACCATGTAAACCTGCCGGTGCCTGCTATGGCAAGAAACAAACTATAGTGATTATAAGGTCGGTCAAATACGACAATGGAGATCATTATCCATTACGCTAAATGAAAAATCCCATTAAATTGGTATAATAAAAATATCTATTGAAGGCCATTTTGACGTAATACTTCACTTATTTTTTCCTAGGATTTGTCATTAACATAATTTATGTATCCATCGGAGATGTACCTAGATTCTAACAACATAATATTTAAAGTTTTGTCTTAATAGCGCATAGGTATGTCTAGTCTACTCGTGGTAAATATCGTCTTCAGGTCTTCTCAATCTGTAAGTTTCACAGAACGCGCAATAGGTGGCGCATCGAAAATATATGTGTTACAGCGCCACCTATGTTTTTTATGTAAAACTACACAGTTTCATTGCAGACATTACTTACGAGTACAAGAAATGTGCATGTTGTTTTTATAGATGGCATTATAAAAATATTTTTGTTCCAGATTCCGACCGCCTACTGAAATTGAGCTTTGGAAAAGCTTTTGAATCGTTGGGGCCGGAAGTTAGTGCAACAAGTAAGTAAAAATTGCATTTTTTTTTTTCGAAAATTATTGGAGAAACTGTTATGCTACATAAGTTAGGTCAAATTAAGGAGATAAAATGTGTAAACAAAAAAGAAATATGAAATCTGCAATTTTCAAGTTTCAAGATTCTTTTGTATTTATTTAGTATCGTATATCATACAACTTTGGACCTTACGGACCTTATAAATATTAAACCGCCTAAGTATATAATGTTGTATTTTTTTACGTTTCCAGATTCTTTTGTACCTATTTTATCAGTATAGCATATCATACAACTTTGGATCTTAAAGATATCAAATTGTGTTTAAAACTATTATACTTTTTCTTGACTGTGGTTATCATACACAAAAATATCAAATCCAACAAAGACTAGCGCGTTTAAACAAACTTCAAATTCATCAGCTTTATTATATTGATATAGATAAGAAAATGCATAATTAAGACCAAAGCCATAAATGTTCTAAACACTCAATTGTTTCTAGAAATTAGATCACGTAGAGGTCGATTAAATTAGGTAAATAAATATTGGTTACGGTTATTGCTATTATCTGCTTGTTCCTTCTATGCAGCTGAGATCGTGAGATTCAAGGTTTAATTCCCGGATCGGACAAAATATTATTGATTTTTTTACAAAAAAATAGGTCAATAGCAGCGCATGTTTAGTGTTAATATGCAGTGTTAAAAAAAAATTAAATTATTCTCAGGACAAATTACACTTTTTGATCTAACCCCAAAGTAAGCAAATTATTTGCTTGTGTTATGGGTGTTATTCAACGATACTAATACGTAGAAATACATATATAAATACTAGAATATATATATAATAAACACCCAAACCCGGAAATACAAACATCTATGCTCATCACACAAATGCTTGTCCCCATCGGGGATCGAACCCGAGCCCCGTCGATTGCGTAGTCAGGGTCGCTAACCACTCGACCAACGGGGCGGTCAGTGTATATATTGACATTCACTGGTGACATGTTATTCCTGTGCCTCGGAAAAAACTTAAGGCTAAAGGATGAAATTAATTAAAGTTGCGTTTCTCCGCGAAATCTTTTATGTGACCTCCGCAATCCACCGAAAATAAAGAGGAGAAGGTCACATACAACAACATCGCGGCAAATAGTAAATTTAATTAATTTCACATTTTCGTTATGGATTTTCGCAAAATAACGCCTGAATCAATAGAAACTTAAGGTTTCAGCTACCGTAGAATTATCATTTTCTTAACTAGACAATAATCGAGTGTATCGTCTAAACCACAGACCACACAAATACTAATAGACATGGTGTTGGACCGCTCGTGTGAGCAAATGTATGTAAATGTCAAACGCTCTTACATATATTATATCGTAAAAAAATGGAAACATGTCATATTGTACTATTTTATCATCTCGAATAAAAAGCTAAGGCTTAAGGATTTTTTTTTATATTATAAGATAGCAAACAAGCAGATGGGTCTCCTGATGGAAAGAGTCAACCATCGCCTATAGACACCAAAGATGTTAATGGTGCGTTGCTATCTTGTGGCGAGGTCTAATGCCACATGCATATGTTTACCGCCTACCTTACCCTACAAACCGGAACACGACAGCGACAAGCACTGACGCTATTGCGGCAAGAATAAGTAAGGCGGTGGTACCAGACCCGGGCGAGACAATGCAGAACTCTACAACCTAGTAGCCACGATGGTAGTGACTCGATAGCCAATCGATCGCCATTTACGACCTGCCTGGCAGAATGGCAGTTGGCCTATTCTTCAAAGGAGGCCGGCGACCAACACGGCGGATATCTCTGGAGTGATTTTAATTCATTGGTAGATACAATACCTCTTCATATCTGGATGTAAATGCAAGCGACACTGACAACCTAAGAAATTACCGAGAAAGGAGTATCCAGTTTAATCCATGGTCTAAAATAAACTCAAATCGATATTACAATCAAACCACTTATCTAGTGTATCGCCTAAGCTGAACTAAACATTTGAATCAACATTCACTTACGAGTACAAGAAAGTCATAGATGACTTTGATATTTAAATTGTAATCTGTCATATTTAATATTAATTTTAACGTTTTATTTAAACTCAAACCGATTAAATTACTTTCAGTAATAAGGCCACGAGCAATCAAGTTAAATCCCTGGTTAAATCAGATTGTTTGGTTCAAACAATCAGAACATGCGATGATAATTAAGAACATACACAAAAGTGTTTTAATTACTTTCATTTTATAGATGTGCTTTATAATGAGGAATGTACAGAAATGGCTTCGTAATTTGGTACTTTATTAATTAATTTATTAACATGCCACATAAAATTTCCTAACAATATTCCACACAGCCCACTGTGGGATCGAATATTTTTTTGTGAACATGAGAAACAATATCGTTATAAAAAGTAGCCTGCATTTTTAAGGTTGAACGTAAGTGTGAACCTTTTCACATGAATATGTAAACCTTACCCTAATAAAATTAAGAAAATTAATGAGTATTAAGATAAAAGAATAACAACAGCTGAGTATATTAGAAAGGGTTTGAAAGCTTCGTCCCGTGTTAGTTCCGGGCTCCTAAGAATAGAGCAACTGTCGTTCTATCAGGTAGGTCGTAAAAGGCGACCGATTGGCTATGTGAGTCACTACCATCGTGGCTACTAGGTGGTAGAGTTCTGCATTGTCTCGCCTGGGTCTGGTACCACCGCCTTGCCTATTCCTGCCGCAATAGCGTCCGTGCTTATCACTGTCGTGTTCCGGTTTAGAGGGTAAGGTAGCCGGTAAACTTATGTATGTGGCTTTAGACCTCGCCACAAGATAGCAACGCATCATTACCACCTTTGGTGTCTATAGGCGATGGTTGAGGCTTTCCATCAGGAGACCCATCTGCTTATTTGCTATCTTATGATATAAAAAAATCAGCATTAACGTAATCGAAATAAGAGCATTACGAAAAATCTGTGGTGTAACACTCGCAATCGCATTAGTAATACTTAAACTAGAGAAAGATTGGTTGAGTGAATTATTAGCAGTCTTTTTTTTAATACAGAAGAGGATTTTAACGCTGAAGGCGTTATTGATAAATTATCCCTACCGCCCTACAACTACAAAACCAGAGATCTTGCAGTTTCGTTAGAATGAATAAGCTCTTTTCTTACACATTGGTTCAATAAAGGCCATTGAGATAACACTACTTTTTTGATAAACAAATATTTTTAACAAAATTAATCTAATTAAACGTTTTACTAGATGGTACAGTTCTGCTATGTCTATCCCGGGTTTGGTACCACTGCATTGCCTGTCTCTACCGCAACAGCGTCAGTGTCACTGGCGCATTATGGTCGCGGTCCAGAGTGCTAAGTGTGAGTTTTTCTTTTCGCATTCTATCGTGAGCGCGTTTGGAGTTTACTAGGAATTTGTATGTGATTTGTAAACGTGAGAAACCAGTTTACCAATAAGTGGCGCTGTACAAATCACATACAAATTCCTAGTATACACGAAACGCGCTCACGATCGAATGCGAAAAGAAAAACTCACACTTAGCACTCAGTTTGGAACGTAAGGTAACCGGGAAACCTAAGTATGTGACATTTATTCCCGCCTTATTATAAGAATAGGAACGCTCCATTAACATCTTTTGTATCTATAACGGATGCTGTCTTTTCCATCAGTAGAGTAATCTTGATGTTTACTAATTTACTATACTATGATATAAATATCATATGAAAAGTTTGACAATTTTCACGAGCTGAAATCAATGTCGAGATTAAAATACTCAAAATGGATGTGCGGCGCTCCGAGATTAAGCCGTATCCGTTACGAGCGTATTTGCGGCTGCCTCGATCGACGTGACATAACCGACGTACTGCAAAATAGGCTCACGTATTTCATAGACATGAGAGATCCGTTCATTTTTTTTATATATCATAAGATAGCAAATAGCAGGTGGGTTTTCTAATGGGTCAAACATCGCCTATAGACTCCAAAGATGTTAATGGTGCGTTGCTATCTTGTGGCGAGGTCTAAAGTTTACCGGCTACCTTATCCATCAAACCGGAACACGATAGTAACAAGCACTAACGCTATTGCGGCAGGAATAAATAAAGCGGTGGTACCAACCTGGGCGAGACGATGCAGAACTCTACCACCGAGTGGTTACGATATAAGGAACACATATATTCAATCATTCGCCTTTTACAAACTGCCTGGCGTAATGGCAGATGGTCTATTCTATACTTTAAGTGTGGCCCGGAACAAAACATCTACTAGTTTGTAAATTCACAAGTAACATGAAGTGTAGATTAATATGTTTGGATAATAACCTACACAGACGAGGGATTGGATAATCCCACGTCTGTGTAGGTACTTTTTGTCCTTTTTGTCCACCAATATAGATCCCTAATAAACTATCAAAAAACACACGCACACAGGACTAAAAGTACCCTGTACAACATGTTCCCCGAATAACCGAGGACGCCGAGAGACTGGACTGGAGAAAAGTAATGGGAGCCCCCGAAAAAATAAAACAAACGACAAGAAGCAAGCAATGCACACAGCGAACTTTAGGCTGCGTTAAGCGCTCGAGAGTGATTTACTTTAAAGTTATTGACAGTCTTCTGCAATGCTTTTTCTTAAACTTGATTTAAATTGCAGCATAACGTAATCTCAGAATATTTGTTTCGATAACGTGGCTTCACTGAATTTCAACAAATTCTCACCCACCGCGTGCGTCGAGTCCGTGGCAAGTTCTAGGCAGACATTTTTTCACGTTCGAGGATTTTTTCCTCTGCGGACAAAAGTCCCTCGTCTGCGCAGGCCATAATGGTTATTCTTCTACATTGCATTTATAGAAAAAGTGGGAAACGAGCAGATGATGGACCTGATAGTAAGTGATCACCGCCCATTGACATCCGCAATACCAGAGGTCTTGCAGTTGCGTTTCCGGCCTTTAAATAGATTGCATGAAATAAATTTTAATATTATATTATATGACAGCATCAAGCCACTCGTGTGGGTCCAAGCACCCTTTGAAGAATAGACCAACTGCCATTCTGCCAGCCAGTTCATAAAACACGAACGATTACATGTCACTACTATTGTGACTACTAGATGATAGTATTCCGCATCGTACCGCGGCTATATTATACCAGCGCCTTACCTATTCCTACCACAATAGCGTCAGTGTTTGTTATTGTCGTGTTTCGGTTTAGAAAGTAAGGTAGCCGGCAGGCTTATGCATGTGGCATTGCCATCACGCAACTCGAATCGCAACGCGCTATTTACATATTTTGTGTCTGTAGGCAAGAGTTTCTCTCCCCATCAGGAAAGCCATCTGCTTGTTTGATATCTAGTGATATACAAAAGCAAAAAGCTCTCCTCTCGTAATTATCATAAAATAGGTATAGCTTTTGACGTGGCTTCATAATAAAATCTACTTCGTGACGGTAAACTGCATGACGTACGTTCCCTGTGGATACACAAAAAATGTAATAAAGGTTGATCCTTTATATACATTTTGTAAACAAATAATTTATTTTCTCTTCTCATTCAATTTACTCCAGGTGATTTTGGATTTAAACCCAGGTCGGACAATTTGTTCTAAATAAGTTTTACTTCTATTTGGCAAGCTAACTGATTTCCATTTTTTTGCAATTTATAGTACCCAACTTTGATGTTTCACATTAGCCCAGCGTCTGGCGATGACATGGCTTTTTAGTGAGTTATAAAAGCCAATAAACAAATGAATAAAATAACAGTTATTCATGTCAAACTAAACAGAATATCTATTACAAATATTTAAAATGCATGAATGCAATTGTACGCATGCATTATTTTACCATGTTAAATTAAAATCTGAAAGCCGAGCCGTCGAAATGCTGAGCGGGATATCCATGACATTTCATTTTACGCAAATTGTACTTGTAGTCAATATTAAAATTAGCAACCCATTTAGTATAATGAAAAGTTAATTTGAAATATATTATAGAAAAAACTATAGCTAAATACGCCCCAGAGACAGGGAGGTTTTAAATTTTTGTTTGGAACATTATGCATTTTTAATGTTAATCCTGTACAAAAATTTCCAGTAATATCATCTAATTCTATCCACTAGTTTCTACGTGAAGATTCAAGAAACATACACTCATACATACACAAAAGCAAACACAAAACACACACGCGTATTAAAATTTATTAGTCAGGTGTAAGGGTAATAACGTACAATTTAGGAGGAGGGGGGAGGAAACAAAAAAAAACAAAAACCCTATTCGACTCGAAAAGGGCAAAAAATAATAAATTTATTCTATTTATAAAAAAAAAATATTGCGCTATTTTAATATGTTAGTTTTTACACTTTAATTTCGCTATAATTTAGCGAATATTTTATACTAGACACCTCTCACTATTTCGACTCCGTGGTCGCGGCCAGCATGATATAGGCGCGTCTGAGTCAGTTGGTATTTTTTGCACAGCAATTTGTGTGACCGTAGTAATGTTCCAAATATCATTAAAGTTTAATGTCGACTGGTAAAAGATTGCACATAATGAAGTACATGATAATGAATGGTTATAAGTAAACAACAAAAATATAATAAAAAGGGAACATTGCTTAACCACATAGTAATAAACCTCAACGAAATTGGTGTAGTTATATTCAAAAAGTATGGGCACCGCACGATGTGAATTCAGTAAATCTCTGTTTGTAAACAATGTAATTCTATACGCCGTGCGCGGCTCACCCATACTAAACATTTTTATTGGAAAATTAGGTCAAAATTTAAGTAAGTATTTGTTTTTTTTAATGTTTGGCATTAGAATAGAGTACAGAACACCCGCTCCTTCAGTAGGTACAATATTTTATCAGTCAAACTATATATGATTATATCAGACTACTAGCTGTTGCCCATGACTTCGTCCGCGCGGACATCATTTACTCCGCACAGCTCCTCCCCCGTAGATGATAGCGTGATAATATGTAGCCTATATGTTGACCCGACCTATAAGTAATATTCATGCAAAATTTGAAGTAAATCCATGCAGTAGTTTTTGAGTTTCCCCGGACATACATACAGACAAACATAAACAGACAAACAGACAAAAATTCTAAAAACTATATTTTTGGCTTTGATATCGATTGTAGATCACGCCCCAAGTATTTTTTTAAAAAAATATTCAATATACAGTTTTGACTTTCCTACGATTTTATTATATGTATAGATATACCAAACGATGCTTTTGCGGAATGGACAGAGCATTATACTATAAAAATCTAGCTAGCTGACCTGGCAAAAGTTGTTTTGCCATAAAAACTACTTGTATTGAAAATTTTATTGGGAAACTTGAGGGGGGAAGGGGTTAATTGAGATAAGACTAACATATCTTTTAAGGTGGACTAAACAATAAATATCTACAAAATTTCATTGAAATCGGGTCAGTAATTTCGAAGGCCACCGCGAACAATCAACGTGATGCGTAAGTTATATATATATATATATATATATATATATATAAATATATATATATATATATATATATATATATATATATATATATATATATATATATATATATATATATATATATATATATATATATATATTATTAAACTCAAGGACACGATTCTCGAGCGATTTGTAATATGTACATACTAAATAGTTTAATATGCAAATGTCAAACATTATCAAGCCGAACTTCTAGGTGTGGTTTCATACTCTGTTTGTATTTACACAGTGCATAGCTAACGAACTCTCGAACGCTAGTTAACGTTTAACCAATTAACGATGTTTAAGTGGGGGTTTTGTAAAGCACGATCACCATTGCTGCGTTAAGATGACGGCTTCTCTAATTGGTGTAATACAAATACATATGTACATTAAAGTTTTTGCTTTCAGCGTCGGAGCTTTATACATTTTTATATTTAGCATTAGATACCAAACACGCATCTGCTTGTTGCTGGCTGGCTCTTCTGATGGAAAGAAACAACCATCGCCAATAGACACCAAAGATGTTAATGGTGCGTTGCTATTCTTATGGCGGGGTTCAATATCACATGCATAAGTTTACCGACTGTCTCTCCCACCAGACCGGAACATGACATTGACAAGCACTAACGTTATTGCGGCAGAAATAGATAAGGCGGTGGTACCTGACCTGGTTAAACCTGGTAGTACCCTTATAAGTAGTATGCAAAACTTTATCACCTAGTACCCACGATGATAGTGACTCCTGTAACAAATCGGTCGCGTCTTACGAACTGCCTGGCAGAACCGCAGATAGTTTATTTTTTAATAGCCCTTGCTGACAGTTTTACAACCAACAATTTTACCTGCTTATCAGGGGGAGCAGGTAAAACTGTCAGTTTCGATTATTGCAAGAAACAAGCGATAGCCGAAATCGACAGGTATACCAGTTTATCTGGATATAAACTTTACCTAGATAAAAAAGAAACCATGGGCACAATTATCCACCCAAAATGAATTGAAAGTGTGGTGTATGTGAGTGGATAATTATACTGTTGGGGTCTTCTTTTTTGTCCGGACCATCGGTGAGTTTATTTATTAAACCGCGTCTTTGTTTTTGGTGCCATCGCAGTCACATAAAACAGTTTACGGAGAATAGCGAATTTAATTTATTTCACCTTTTAGTTAATTTTTGTACAGATTGCAACTCTTAAGCCCCCATAATAAAGCTGTAACTACACCCATAGTCATGATTATAAATAAAAATCTATCTTCGATCATCGGTGAGTTATCCATTTATTAAACCGGCGTCTTATTTTTCGGTGGCAATGCGGTCACATAAAACAGTTCTTGTAGAATAGCGAATTTAATTAATTTCACCTTTTAGTTAGTTTTTGTACAGATTACAACTCTTAAGCTCCCATAATAAAGCTGCAACTACACCCATAGTCATGATAATAAATAAAAACCTATCCTCACTCCTTTTTAAAATAACCATGAAATGTGACTAGTATTTCGACGACGGTATCTAAACATGTTTAATGCATCGCCTGCAGCAAGTTGTTTGATTATTTATGTATGACAGAGTCAGATGTTTTATTCCGTGCTATTGCGAGAATGCATTTGAAATTTTGTAGGCTTACAGTTAATATTTCTCGGGTTACCTGAATTTATTCCCGCCTAGTGGCACCCTGCATTTATTCAAGCGTTTAAATTATTAATAAGCGTGTAAGTTTGCGAATGTGAACTGTATGTGGAGAAATCCTTACGCTGTGGAAAAAATAATGTTTTTTACTGTCGTGAAACTTCTGTTAGCGCATTTTAGCAGTAACATTGACTCGTATGTGTTTTGAACGTATTGATTTTTATTTAAAAAATGATTTTAATTTTTAACCCACTTCAAAACAGTTTGATCTGTATGTATGTGATATTGTTGGAATTGGATAATATTTAAGTACAATGATCTCTTTAGGTTTTATCATCTCATAAAGGGTGAGGGAAGGGAAACAGGGAAATATATAAATAAATTATTTTCACTGGAAAAATTAGGGGGCGTCCATAAATTACGTGAGGTGTTTTTTTTTAATTTTCTGTCCCTCCCTCCCCCCTTGGTGAGATGTCGTGAGATTTTATTCAACCCCCTCCCCCATCCCCCAATCTCACGTGAGATTTTTCAAAATTTGGGTTTCTTAAATATGTAAACGCGTTGGACTTTTATTATATAAAGAAAAAAAAATTGCTTCGTGATTTTATTTACTAGTTAAGACTAGTAATCAATATTGCTGAGTTAATATAACAATAGAATACTTAAATCGTAATTACGGCGATTAAAAAAAGAATGTCTACTCCTCTGATAGTAGCGCGAAATCAAAGGACGGGCTACACTGTACCGTAAATTCAGATAAAATTGAACTATTTGGTATACAACAAATATGATGGTTTGGCAGTCAGTAGTAATGTATAGCGTCGAAGTATGAATGAAATTATTTTCTTTCGAACGAATTAGTGAATAATCTTAATCGTATTACGATTACGCTTAAGATTAAATCTTAAGCATGTACAATCTGGATAATGGACCAAAATAGTATATTTTTTTCTGTTTCAAAAATTGCGTGATATTTGCCGAGACCCCCCCTCTCCCCAACGTAAGATTAGATGAGATTTGACTCGACCCCCTCTCCCCCTTAAACATCTCACGTAATTTGTGGACGCCCCCTTACACGAATTGATCTAACCCCAAAGTAAGCAAATTGTTTGCTTGTGTTGTAGGTGTTAGTCAACGATACTAATACATAGAAATACATATATAAATAGTGTGACATACTGTCATATATAATAAACAACCAAACCCAGAAGTACAAACATCTGTGCTCATCACACAACTGTTGGAAATCGAACCCGGGCCCCATCAATTCGTAGTTAGATTCGCTAACCACTCAACTACGGAGCGGTTGTTAAATTCCTATACTTATGTTTCCAGCATTTCTGGGTTAATTTAAAAGATTCGTTTTGTAACAGTGAAAATATAATAGATTAGTAATGCCATATAAATTTGGCTAATAGCTAATTTATAGTTCTAGATTTTCGTAAGAATTAATAGTCGATCGTTACTAATTTGCGGCATTTATCTTATTTAAATAAACCCTGCGAGGCCCGATTTCCAGAAATAATTGAATACTCAATGAGGATTAATACATTTATGTTGATCTTGATTATACATTTTCTTGTCTGCACCGATATAATAAAACAAATGAGTTTTTATGAATTTTAACACGTTAATCTCTAAATAAACGTGTTGGATTTAAAAATTATACTACTAGCTGTTACTCACGACTTCGTTCGCGTTTTTGGATTTTGGGATGTATGGATGGAAGGATGAATGTTTGTTATTCAATCACGCAAAAATGGCTGAACCGATTTAGATGAAATTTGTTATACAACTAGATAACGACATAAAATACCACCTACGCTACATTTTATCCAGGAAAAAATTGTATTCACCGAAAGCTTTCATAATGCAATGGGCTGTACGTTGTTGTGTTGTAATCGTTTCTAAGAAAATATAACTTCTTTATGAAAGAATACAACTATATAAGATGGATTAGATTTTAGTAAGAATAAGATAAAGTTGTTGATTATCAATAAAACTTTGCCATTCACAAATTTCTTCCATTACTGCAATGATCTATTGAGAATAAACGAACAATCGCGTGAAATACAAAGGAAAACTTCGATATGAATAGTGTAATAAAATGTATACAAAAACAAGGCGATCAAAATACAAATTCTTATTTTCAACCGACTTTCCAAAATAATGTTTTTCTTATATATTAAAATGGCAAACAAGCAAGTGGCTTTCCTATGTAAAATAAATACACACAAAAACACAATTGTAGGGTTCACTGGTTCTTGCTAGTTTCAACATCCTAGAGGATAATTACAGCGATAATATGATCCTATGATATAAAAATTTCACACAGCAAGCTTAATAAGAGAAACGGTTTGGTTGACAATAATTAAATTAAATTGGGAAGTATACCCTCTGAAACACAAGAGGAATTTTTCAAAACGGTCCAGGCGGCTTTGAGTAATAAAAAATTACGACGAATTGAGAACCTCTTTTTTTAAGTTGTTTAAAAAAGCGCATACAAAACATAATACGTAAAATCAGAACTCTACCACCTAGTAGCCACGATGTTAGTAACTCAATAGCCAATCGGTCGCCTTTTACGACCTGCCTGGCAGAACGGCAGTTGGCCTATTCTTCAAAGGAGGCCGGGACCAACACGGTGAAAACACTCTGAGGTCTAGTAGTCCGGTGTCGGTGTTGACCACTTGAGGTCCTAAGTTCGATTCCCGGGTCTGGCAATTCAAAAATGTGTTATTTCAGTTTTCTGATAAAAACAACGCTAACCGGGATTGGATAAGCGCCCGGTTGGTCACCTATCACATTTCTTAGGATTAAGTATCTTCGGATAATTGTGGGTGCACTGGTTGTACCTCTGCCTACATCCTCGGGAATACGGGTGTGAAGATACCTTTTACTTTAGCCATAAGTAGTCCAGATAAAAACTAACAAACCCAACGTTTGAACAATTTATAGATTTCATACTTTAAGTTGGCATAAAATTTTGTTATTATTTCGATGTTGCAACATTTAACTAAAAATTATTTTCATTTAATATTTAAAAAATTACAGGTTTGTTTGAAAAACTCGTTTTTGATACATCTTCTAATATAATAAATTAAATTTAAAACACCTTTAATTCTATTATCAGACATTGAAAGTCAATCTAGTTTCTGATCATAGACTATAACGGTCGTGATAATTTGCCGTAAGCAACGTGCATACGCTTCACGATTCTTTAATAATTTAAATTTAATTGTTAATTTATATCATAAGATAGCAAACAAGCAGAAGGGTCTCCTGGTGGAAAGAGTCAACCACGCCTATAGACACAAAAGATGTTATTGGTGCGTTGCTATCTTGTGGCGAAGTCTAATTCCACATGCATAAGTTTACTGGCTACCTTACCCACCAAATTGGAACACGACAGTGGCAGGCACTGACGCTTCTGCGGAAGGAATAAGCAAAGCGGTGGTTCCAAACGCAGGCGAGACCATGCATAACTCTATCACCTAGTAGCCACGATGGTACCCAAGCAGCAATTAATACCCATAAAGCAGCTCATATAGAACTTAAAGTTCTATTGCAGCCGTACAATGGTGTAAAAAGATGCTTTTATCGGTATAAGAGACCTTTATGAGTTTTTATACAGCCTAATGCTGTACAAGGCCTTTCTTAGAGTTTCGCGTAAGCTTTAGGCGTTATATCTGAATATTAATACACTACTGTACAGCTTTAAGTATTTTGTAACTCATTAGGCTGATTATAATCCTTAAAGCTGTACATTAGCTGTATTTTGTTTAGCATGGGAATTTATTACGGCTTTAAGTGTTATTATAGTATCACTCAACGCTTGTTTCTGTAAAATGGGACATGCAATCACCATTCTACAGCTAATATTTATGGCGTAATTGTAGACTGTTATGCAGCCAATGGTATTAAAAAATCTGCATATACAGGTGTATTACAGCTCAAGGCTGTATTACTGAGAAAATTGTTATTTGCTGTTTTTATGTCTGCATAGTTGATATCATGTGGAAAAAATTAAGAGGAAGATTGAAAAGGAATATTTAAATATTATAAATTACCAATCAAGTAATCGTGATGAAGATAAAGCTGAAAAATTACTAATTCAGGTAAACCTACAATCGTCATTTTTATTAATGTTCAAGCAAAAGTGTTCCCTAACAAAAACATTAAAAAGTGATTGTAGGTTATCTGATTTATTATTTTTTAGGCTTATCTTCTTTATTAAGGTTACTTAGTTGGTAATTTATAATAACTGATTTTTTTTTAATGTCATAAGATAGCAAACAAGCAGATGGGTCTCCTGATGAAAAGTGTCAACCATCGCCTATTGACAGCAAAAATGTTAATGGTGTGTTGTTATCTTGTGATAAGGTCTAATGCCACATGCATAAGTTTACCGGTTACCTTACCCTCCAAACCAGAACATGACAGTGACTAGCACTGACGCTTTGCAGCAGGAATAGATAAGGCGGTGGTACCAGGCCCGGTCGAGCCAATGCAGAACTCTATCACCTAGTAACCACGATGGAAGTGACTCGCATAGCCCATCGGTTGTCTTTTACGACCTGCCTGGCAGAAAGGCAATTGGTCTATTCTTCAAAGAATATATAAAAAAAAGAGTTAAGAAGAGAAATAAAAATTATTACACTGAGAATATATATATATATATATATATATATATATATATATATATATATATATATATATATATATATATATATATATATATATATATATATATATATATATATATATATATATATATATATATATATATATATATATATATATATTTTATTTTCAACTTGCTACTATACGGAGTTTACATAAGCGGTATAGTAAGTCGAAAGAGGGTGACTCAGAGGGTCATTTTGAACAACTTTTGTTCAACTATTTGTGAAAATTCGCGAAAAACAATTTTATTTTTCCATTGTGAAAATTCACGTGACCAACAAAGTTTATATGGAGAATCAATATTTTTTTCGCGAATTTCCAAAAGTCGTTAAACAAAAGTTGTTAAGAATGACCCCCTGAGCTACCCCCTTTCGGATTACTGTATCACTTTTGCAACACCCTGTATATATGTATACTTATAATCGTTTTAAAAATATTATATACTTAGATACAATTACAAGCAAGAGAGTATGTGTTTCTCTTTGAAGAACTAATAATATTAAATCAAAAGCACGAAATAACGTATTCTTCTTAAAAATATTTTTGTGATAGGCCAATCTTTAAAGGGTTTGATTTTTCTTTCTTGATCAATTTAGTTATATCAAGCTGTTTTCTTGGCCATTATAATTCACCTTTATCCTTCCACAAACTGGGTACGATACAAATACAGTTTTGGTTTCTCTCAATTATTTTTATTATTTTATAAGGCATATTTCCCTGAAAAATAAAGTAAAACATGATTGAAATACATATCCCATAAGTTTTAGTTAACAATAAGTTGGTTTAGTTGTAAAGTCAAACGACCGACATCAATACATCACAATAGCGAAATCAACTGACAAACATTTGTTTTGTATTTAGGGTTCTTCAATTTTTGTACGCATCTCTGTATTTACTGTATACTGTACTGTATACCAATTACGGTATAATAGATTTATATAGGGACTTAGTACAGCCTAAAGTATATTTGGACGGTAATTAAAATCCAATAGCCGTATAATAGAACAAAAAAGAGATTCAGTACAGCTATTTGCAGTATATCACCCTCCAAATACACTTTAGGCTGTATAACAAAGCATCGCCATTATTGTGTATGAAAAACAACATTAAAAAAATATATTGTTAAATAAAAGATATATTTAGCAATAGCTAAAGCTATATCTTGACAAGCAACTTATATTATAATCATTATGCCTTTATATACAATATTGTACCATAAATACTTGTATATTCTAACCTTAAACACAAACACTTACCGTATTTTGCAATTATTTTATTTGTGTTATCTTGATTATTTCGTTGGCGCGTGAATATTTTGAGGGAAAACATATATCTTCTCAGTAAATTATAATTTGCACTTTGAATACACCGTTCAATGCTGCTCCAAGTCCAAGAATTTATCGTTTATTAATATATTTTTAATTATGGCGTCTGCAGATACCAATATGTGATATAATTAATGTTATACAATATCAAAAACAGATTGTTACTTTTTATCATTTTTAAACACCTATTAAGAACGTATAGCTTACTAGAGAGTATATTTAGTGTTATAGATTCTTTATACACCGAATAACAGCCTTTGTACAGCCTATAACAGCTTGTACAGCTATTGTGCAGCCTATTTAACTCTTAGCTGTACAAGACAGTTACAAGAGAGTATCCTTAGTGTTATAGTTTCTTTATACACCAAATAACAGCCCTTATATAGCCTATAACAGCTTGTACAGCTATTGTGCAGCCTACATAACGCAATAAGCTGTATAACTTGGGGCCCTTTTTGGTGTTATATAAGCTGTAGAAGCGCTACTACAGCCTTTGTACGGCTTCGTATACAGCTTTAAGTTTAAAAATGAACCTAAATGCAGCCTAAATACAGCTTAACGTGCTACTTGGGTAGTGACTCGCAAAGCCAATTGGTAGCCTTTTACGACTTGCCTGGCAGAACGACAGTTGGCCTACCTTCAAAGAAGCCCAGACCAACATGGGGTAATAAAATGACAGTAATAGAACGCCGCTTAATAAATTAGTTACTCTAATATAGTACATATTTTACATGCGTACGAACAGATAAACTAAAGTTAAATGAAACTAATAATTTATTAATGATTGCTTATCACGTGCTAATGGGAATTTGACTCCGGCCTTTTGAAACTTAGATCGAGTTAACGACTCAGCATTATTGATTGCGGTTACTGATTTTATAAATTAGTTTCTGAATGCCTTTGAGACTGGCATAAAGCTGTAATGCCTTGCATTTTTAATTTTTACGATTCCGACGAAACAAAAACTGAAGACTTTTTTTAGTAATTTTTTAAACTGATCCAGTCATAATTTTGCAAAAATTCATTTAAAAATCGTAACTCAAAACTATGCAACATCGTAGAATATACGTAGGGGTGATTCAGATACCTCCCAACACGAGGCACCTGAAAAAAATTTTGGACGTCACTTTTCTGGCCACCTTGTATAACGAATAAATTAAATATAAAAAAAACTCCCAACATTGGGTCGGGATAATTTTATCATAAAACCACCTTCCTGCCCATTGTCATTCATTTGCCATTCATTTACAGAGTAAAAAACGTTAGCTAATATAAAATTTTAGATTATTTGGAGGACAAAAAAGCCTAGGAATATAAAAATAGCTCCTCATACCAATCTCTGATAATTATTGTAAATGAATAAAAAATTTAATTGAAAAAAAAATTACAAGCCTACTAAATTTCTTTCGCCGGATCTTCTCAGTGTGAGGCCGCGTTCCGATTCGGTAGTACATAAAAAATTGTCGGCCCGTCAAAAAGTTATTTTGAATAAAACAATTGTATTTATTCTGCCTAAAAGTTATTTTGAATAAAACAGTTGTATTTATTCTGATTTTAACTTTGACTTACAAATCCACAATAATTTGTGTTGAACGTTTACACTTTACAATAATTATGAAATGACGATATCGTTTGTATAACAACATAGAAACTTTATATACATATCCGCCTTCCAAATACACACATGACGTCATAATATACTTATGGGTTAAAACATAGGTTACCTAATAGTAGGTAAACCTTTATGTTAGGATTACATAAACAGATATTATATTCATCATTACTTATCTCAATCAAATACTAATGGGAATTCGACCTCGGCCTCTTGAAACTTAAATCGAATTACCAATTCAGCACTATCGATTCCGGCTTTAGAATATTATAAATTAATTGGAATTGTATAGAATGCCGCCAGCGCATTGCTATAAATTAAAGATACGTAAAGAATTGAGTATACTAGAACGGACCGTATCGTAAGAACCCACCTAGATCGCATTCAGACGTGTTATGTGAACGATCGCACACTAGACATGGTCGTAGAGGGCGGATTTTTGCGTGGCGAATTTCAGTGAATGCAATGCGATCCGCCCCGCCCCGTAGCAACCGTCTCCAGTGTGCTGTGGCGAGCGGAATTTTTTCGAATATTAATTTATAAAATCACGTAATTATGGATGAAATACGATTAAAAATCCAAGTTCAAAGCCAGAAAGAGCTACATGATTTGCAAGATCCCCATTAGGATGATCAATATAGGAGATATAATATTTTGAAAGAAGTTCGGAAATGTTCTACGTTGCGATGCGGCAGCGGAGCGGAGGCGGAGAGCCCTAATATGGTAAGCATGCATTTTTTGTTACGATGCTGCCCGCCTCGGCCCTATGCGGCCCGTCCCAGTTTGCTCGATTCTTAATATGTATGCGCGATATTATTGGCAAATTAACACGACTGTTCATAGTACCGTAAAATATGACATTACTATTACAGTGACATTCACGTACCTACAATTTTCGGTCTCGGAGTTAAAGGCCAGCTCACAAACCTTCTGCATACTTGTAATAAGTCGGGTAGAGTTTTATTTCTAAATGAACTACCAATATATATAACAAGTCGAGTAAGGTCCTAGTCAATGGGGCCCCGCTAGACGAGGGTTATTTTTCTAAGTGTGGAACCTAAAGGCAACCTAAGAAACCTACTGCATATTTGAGTAATATGTCGGATAGAGTTCTAGTTTTAAATCAACCATTTCAATAGCAAGTTAGGTAAGGTCCTAGTTGACGGGGCTCGCCAAGTTCTCCTTTATCTAGGCGTGGAACCAAAAGGCAACCTAAGAAACCTACTGCATATTTGAGTAATAGTTCGGATAGAGGTCCCCGTGTTGGTTCTGGGCTCCTTTGTAGAATAGACCAACTGGCGTTCTGCCAGGCAGGTCGTAAAAGGCGACCGATTGGCTATGCGAGTCACTACCATCGTGGCTACTAGGTGGTAGAGTTCTGCATTGTCTCGCCTGGGACTAGTACCACCGCCTTAGCTATTCCTGCCGCAATAGCGCCAGTGCTTGTTACTGTCGTGTTCTAGTTTGGAGAGTAAGATAGCCGGTAAACTTATACAAGTTGCATTAGACCTCACCACAAGATAGCAACGCACTATTAACGTCTTTGGTGTCGATAGTTTTCTTTCTTCTTTCCATCAAAAGACTCATCTGCTTGTTTGCTATCTTATTTTACAAAAAATTACACCTACTCTACTCATTACCAGTTCATATCTTATACAGTGTAAAGATGTCAATGTTACGTTGCTACCTTGTGGCGAGGTTATTATCCATGCATAAGTTTGCCGGCTACCTTACCCTTCAAACCGGAACATAACAGTGACAGGAATAGGTAAAGTGGTACAAAAGCCGGGCTAGACAATACAGAACTCTACCATGTAGTAGCCACGATAGTAATAGCTCGTATAGCCAATCGGTCGCCTTTTATGATCTACCTGGCAGAAAGGCAGTTGGCCTAAACTTCAAAGGAGCCCGGCAACACGGAGAAATACTTCTCTTAAGCGACTAGTGGTGACAATATTATTTTTTATTTCATCAAAACAACAACACAAATTAAAAATTTTCAACATCCTTAAACCTTGTTGTAAGTTTGTGCGAACATTGTTTCACAAATTAGGCATCGATTTTTAGCGAAGCTAAATTTTACAACTTGTAAGCTACCTGAACCTGTACAAGGAATAATGTATGGTTATACGAACCGAGAATGCAGAAAGCAAAACTGCCTGAAATAAATTTACATTTTAAGTGAAGTCTGACTAGCATTTACAAATCGACAAGTAGTAAAAAATCGCAGTTTGAAAGATAAAACGAAAATCCAGCTCTAATGAAGCAATACAATAGCCAATGCAAAGATTACCGTGCAAATTCAATTGTTCCTTGATTTTCTGCTGACTTGCAACAGTAATTGCGTATTAGTGACAATTTATCACACTAATGATTCTATGTATATAAAAATCAATCCCTATTTGCTTTGGTCACGACATCACGCCTGAATGGCTGGACCAATTTCGGTAATTTTTTTTTGTTGTGTTTGTAATTGTAAGGAGAAGGTTCTTATAAAAGAAAATATTAAGAAAATAGCGCGGAAAATTAGAAACTTATTGAGAATACTTAACCACCACATATAGTTTAATGCCATTTTGGCTGCGTGGAAGGACAATCCCGTAGTCTTATATAAATTACGTGTCACGTTGTTTGTCCGCTATGGATTCCTAATATGTAAGGCAAAACAACGTTTGCCGGGTCAGCTAGTTATTTATAACAATGAATAAAGAAATTGATAATCCTTGAAAATATCGCCAAGTTAATGATTGAACACCGACGAGTATAATTTTGATTATAACTTTAACAGATAACCCTTCCTAGAACAAAACTTAAAAAAATAGTTGACGGCCGGCTTAAATTACTCACATATTATGATGTAATAGAAAATATAATTTTATAATATATCATATATTTATTTTTTATTATTGTTATTTAAACACACACACACACATACACACGCATACGTTACAGATACACCCACTTACACTCATTTTAGAAAAACGCTATCTCTTCATATAATCCTTCCTTCACTATTTGTTTTTTTATTTTGAAATTTAATATCTAGTAATATTAAAGAGCACGGGCAAAACTCCATACATCATTATTTTTACTTAAAGTTTCATATATTCCATAAGATTCGATATTAACTCCTCAACTTATCCACATTTATTATATATTTTTTGAGCTTGGGGAATAATAGTTACTTAGATAAAGATAAAGTTGGAATTTAGGTTAGATTAACGTAAACATTTAGTTCTCTCCTTAATATTCTGTGGTTACAATTCTTATTGGCAAATGTAAAGTTGTCACTTGTCCGATGCAAAATAAGCGACGAGTGACGACAAGACGTGTAGACACTTGACATAAGTACCCAATAACCATTTACCATAGATTACACATAGTGTTATCAGAGAAACTCTCAGACACGAACGTCGATAGTAATTACTATAAAATAATAAAGAAAGCTATTTGCTTTAAACTATTCCTTTGTATAAAACAGTGAGCATTTTAATTTGGTTATTATATATAATAAAGATGATTGTATATTGACTTATTTATATTTAAAGAACACGAAATAAAATGTATTGTATTTGTACAATGGTAACATTTAAGATAGCAGAAGTCAATCAAAGTCTTTATATTTTTTATGTAACTATTCCTAGATATATATTTTGTTTTACTGATTTAAAAAACGTATAAAATTATTCCACTTAATTTAATATTTGCCACTCCAAAAGACACACAAGGGATGTTCAAAACTAAAACGGCCCGTGTTCTTTGTGTATCTTATGGAGAGGGCCTTGTTGGCTGCGACTCAGTTGTTTTTTGTAGCTATCATCGTTCAATATTGTTTCTATTTGTGTATTTTTCTGTGGGGCAAATAAAAATTATATTATTATTATTAAATTTTATGCGCCCCCAGATCGCTGAGGTTGAACAACATGAGAAAATGTTATCGGCTCATTTACTCATCTCTGTAGATATTATAATAGCCAGTGATGGCGTAAAACAAACAAGTTATTTTAAACACGTGTTTTAACATTGTTTAAAACAGTTTGAAATAAATCAATATTTTTTATTAAGTGTAAACACTTTACTTACTTCACACAGTTTAAAACAAGCTGTAAACAATGTTAAAATCTGTAAAAAAACAGGGTTTAAAACAACTTTTAATTGAAAATGAATGAAATAACTAGAAATAAAAGAAGTTGAGTCTGTGTAGTATTTATTTAAAGATCGTACTCGCCACATCCACTACAGCTGTCGGCTGCGATGGATTAGGTAGAATAATGATTTTACCAATACTGGACATAATATTACCCCACCTAACTGACATTATTAATTCTTCTTTAACTACCAGTATTTTCCCTTCTTCATGGACTAAAGCTTTCATTACTCCGTTACCTAAGAGAAGTGATCCCACAGACCCCTCTCATTTCAGACCCATTTCTATACTACCTAGAACGCATTGTATACATCCAATTTTCTAATTTCGTATCAACACACAATTTGTTGAATATCTTTCAATCGGGCTTTCGTCCATGTCACAGCACATCAACTGCTCTTGTAAAAATAACTGACGACATACGGTGGGCAATGGATGAAAGAAAAGTCACTCTTCTCGATTTCAGCAATGCGTTTAACTGTGTGGATCATGATATCCTTAAAGCTGTTCTTCGCTCATTAAATTTATCTGACTCAGCAACCACGTGGTTTAAATCTTACCTTAGTGGGCGCCGACAACAAACCCGAAGTAATAACTTGCAGTCAGACTGGTGCGACGTTATTAATGGTGTACCACAGGGTGGTGTACTATCTCCTCTGCTGTTCTCCGTATTCATTAATGTAGCCGTTTCGTCTATTTACTTTTGCCCGCATCATTTGTATGCTGACGACCTACAGCTCTATATATCTTTTAAACCGGATGACTAGAACGTGGTATCGGTAATATGAATAGTGATCTGGATGCAATTAACACTTGGGCGAACGACTATGGGCTTATATTAAATCCGGACAAGACACAGGTGATGTTGATTGGACGTGATAGGTTTTTATCGCAAATTAATTTACAGAGTATACCCCAAGTAATCCTCAATGGTAAAAGTATTCCTTATCTTACGTGTGTCAAAAATTTGGGAATAATAAGTAATAATCTTTCATGGTCTCAACACGTAAGTGAAATTAGTCGTAAGATATGCACGTATTAAAACGATTAAAAAAATTTATACCTGTCAAAACTAAATTGACCTTGGTTAATGCGTTGCTGTTACCCATTTTAGATTACGCTGACGTATGTTGTACTGACTTGACTGAAGAACTGTTGAATAAACTTGATCGTCTACTCAACTTATGCATTCGATACGTTTTCGGATTGCGTAAGTATGACCATGTTTCCCAATTTCGTTCACAATTGAGGTGGTTGATTGTCCGATTTCGGCGGAATGCACATGTTCTTTCATGCCTATATAACATACTCTACAATCCACTTTCCCCAGCTTATTTGAGAGAACGCTTTGAATTTATTTCTAGTCAAGGTAGATCTCAACGCTCTTGTCATCTCAGTGCGCTGATATTCCCGGACCATAATACTGCAACATATTTTAATTCATTTACTGTTACTGCAACTTGTTTACGGAACGCTCTTCCATCCGATCTACGTGATGCTCCTTCCCTCTCTATCTTCAAGTCTCGAGTTTATGATTATTTCTTGAAACGACAAAATTCTTAATTATCCTGTTGTTTTTCTGTTATAGTCACTACTGTATGTTCATTTATGTTGTTGTATTGTGTGTATGTATGTATATGAGTATGTGTGTATATATATATGTATTTATGTATATATGTGTGTGTGTATGTGTATATATATATATATATATATATATATATATAATAATAATAATAATAATAATAATAATCATTTAATTCAGGCAACATGGCCCATATTATAAATACCTTATAGACTAACATACATATTAATATAATATACTTAAAAACTACACTTTGTCACGTATTGACGGCGACGTAACACGCACTTCACTCCGGAGTCTCCCCCGGAACCTTCGGTAAACTACACCAGTCGGCCAGAATTCCCCCACCTCAAAGGTCGACAGGAGATGCGTCGGTACTCTCACCACAAAAGAACTAAAGTTGACCTTGTGGCGAGACTGCAGACGCTCGACCCTCAAGTGGAGAGACGTCTTCTTACTGATGTAGTCCACGACGTCCTCGACATTCATGGACCAGTGCAGACGAGATATGTACAAGGGCGTTGCGGGGACCTCGCTCCGCAGACGCAGCTCGGGTACATATGGCGCGGTGCCGCGATTGTTGCGGGCGGTGGGCTTCTTCTTTCTTCTTCTCTCCACCAGTGTGAAGCCCTCCTCATCACACCTCCTGCTCTCATCCTTGCCAGATCGACGCGACTCCACCTTACTCTTTGTGGCCTCCCGGCTCTCCTTAGTCTTGCGACTCTTCGTAGCCTTGCGGCTGTCATTGTCCCCATTTTTATTCGCCTGCGGGGGAGGTGCGGGGCGACCAGCAACAGTCGAAAAGTTTTGCTGAGTCGCTTGTGGACTCGGCGTCGGCGCAACCGGGAGGGGAAGGCGGGTGGGGGCGGCAGCGGCGGTGTTCGTTGCTCCATCGGATATTGCTGACGGGCTAAACGTGACCGCTTGCGCGCCTCGGCGACGGGTGACGTACGCTGCATCAGGTGACTTACATATTGAATTAACACTTTTTAAATGCGATAATTCAATTCGTAGATCACTGATGGTAGACTCTGACGCCTGTAGTCTACCCTTAACTACGGTCAGCTCTTCTTTGAGGAACCTGATGTCCTTCAGTAGGCAGACGACGTCGACGTGGTCCAGCGTCACGGGCGGCAGCTTGTGTAACTCTTTCGCCACAAAAGCCGGCACCTCATCCGGATCAGTCTGCTTCAGCAGGGAGATGATGTCCTGCACGCTACTTTCTGTACCATCTCTTCTTCGCGATGGCATGTTTGCGCTCTGGCCGAGCGTCTCATACAGCAGCTGCTTGCCCTTGCAAATCTCGTCACTGGTAAAGGAAGACTTGCAGATCTGCATGATACTGACCTCGTCCATGGTGTCGATGGCATGTTGGATAAACGCCAGCAACTCGTTGGCCACGAGCGCCATGGTCACGTGCAGCGGCAATGTGCCGCGCGATTTACGATAATATTAATTAATTAATATTTGCTGCGTGTGTAACGCGGAGCACGACCGGTCGCTAGCTCTATAATAATAAATAATAATAAAAAGCTCTATAATAATAAAAATACTGTATTATACATATTCCATATATTATATATATATATATATATATATATATATATATATATATATATATATATATATATATATATATATATATATATATATATATATATATATATATATATATAATATACATTTATATAATTTCCTTCTGCAATTATATAAATGTAAATAAGTATCTAGTTAATTGTGATTAGATTTTATACTTCAATTCGCAATAATATGCTCTTACGCGCTACCCAAGTTTTATTCTCTCAGCATAAACTAGGTAAACTTTGAGAAAATGCTTAATAGCATTAAGTTACGCCTTTTGTACTGATTTGTGTAATAAAGTGTTTAAATAAATAAAATAAAATATGTAGTATTTTTCATTTTAGAAAATTTAAAATTTCGTTTAGCATTGTAATTAAATTAAAACATGTTATAATATAATGGCAAGTAATTTATTTCCCCGTGTTGATTTCGGGCTCCTTTGAAGAATAGACCAACTGCCGCTCTGCCAGGCATGTCGTAAAAGGCGACTGATTGGCTATGCAAGTCACTAACATTGTGGCCACTAGGTGGCAGAGTTCTGCATTGTCTCGCCTGGGTCTGGTATCACCGCCTTACCTATTCCTGCTGCAATAACGTCAGTGCTTGTTACTGTCGTGTTCCGGTTTGGAGGGTAAAGTAGCTGGTAAACTTATGCATGCGACATTAGCCTCGCCACAAGATAGCAATGCACCATTAACATCTTTGGTGTCTATAGGCGATGGTTGACTCTTTCCATCAGGAGACCCATCTGCTTGTTTGCTATCTTATAAAAAAAATATTTAATCAAACACAAATATTTACAATTATATAATGTGCAAGTTAAAATGATAACATAAAGTTATTAGTATATCTATACTTAAACAATTAGTTACAAATTGTGTGTATGTAACAGACAATATGACAAGACAACAATTACTTATCCTTATTTAAAAACTGTGACAAGCTTTGTAGCTTTCTCGGTACCTAGTTTATTTCGTTCGTCGGAATGAATAAATCCGAATGTTGAAAACAGTATTTTAACTCCAGCACTTGAAACAACAGCGGTGTGAAGCTGTGTCACCAAGTCTATTGTTTGGATATTAATTTGATTTTTTAATGACAGCACCATTCGAGAGGTCCGACGTGATTTAATACATGATCTTCAAATAGAAAGTTATGAAAGGGATCTGTCATTGCCCTGTATTTTACAACATATGGGATCGCCTCTTTGTGATAAGTTTTTATAAATGATAAAGCTTCACAAATATCTTCACTAGTGAGGCTTTCGCCCCTGTACTTAGGGATTTAGTAAGTTTGCTGAAAAATGAGCTGGAGACATTGCCATTTTAAACCGGATAACGAACTTACTTAAATCAGCCAGTGAATACTGTTTCACGTGATCGTAACTTATTTTTAAGCTCTTTCCATGCTTTAGTCACTTCGCCAATACAGTAGGATGACTTCTGGGAGATTTCAAGTGTAACTGCAATATTTTCCAATTTTTGTATAGAGAGCCTGGGCTTGTTGCTTTAACGCCAGGTCATTTACTTTCAATGAAATTATCTATAGCAATTGCATTATTTAAGTATATGTCTGACATAACATGTCAGTTTTCCAAAGAAACTTCTAGACAGTCAGCTATTGTATTCTATCGTACATGTTGTGATATTACAAATGCTTTTCCACCAGTTTCTTTGTATTCGACAGATGCAAAGTGAGCGTATTTGAAGATCGATTATCGATTTAACTTTCTGAGTAATATCTTCTGCATTCAAATCCTGCGCCAAAAGGTTTAGTGTGTGATGAACAGCCGTGTGTAAGAATATCCTTATGAGATGTAAGTTCTTCCTGTTGCGCCAAATCTCGTCTCATACCGTTTATATTTGCTGCATTGTCTGCTCTACGCTTCGTTCCGTGCAGTTGAAAGTTTCACATTGTTTTATTGCCGTAGTAGTCATTTTAACCAAGTAGTCAGATGTAAGGCTTTCGGCGCCAGTGTCTATTATATTCATTAAATGAGTTGAGTTCATCAACACATCTGTAACACAGACACAAACTATCGAGTCCTGCCTGACATTGCTCCAACCATCAATAGATAGATTAACAACTTTGTTTTTAACTCATCTTATACGCTTTCTTGGGTTGATTTTTTTGGTTTCATTCAGGAAACTACCAAAATAGACACCCGAAAATTCCTGCGTAAATTGAAGTTTTAAATCAAAATCCATTTGCTTGATGTATCACATACGTATATCGGTACGTCAGTGGTTGGGGGTTAAATAAAATATATTGGGGTTTCCCCTAATAATGAACATCAGAACATATCTACAAGGTGTATGTAAAGCGTTGAGTATTTTGAGATTGCAGATACGTTACAAAATATTAATGTTATATAATGTATATTATTATTTCAAGTAAAAATTTAAAAAAAAAAAACATAAAAAACAAAAACAAATGTTTAAAATGTTTTGAACCGGTTTATAAAATAAAAAAAACTGTTTTTTTCAACCTTGATAACAGTATATTGATATTGTAGCTAACATGGATGTACAAATGATTCGACTTAATATTAAAAAAATTAGAGATAATAATAATGTTTTCTTGTATCGTGGCATGTACATTAGTCGTAGGAAAAACGAGATACTTGCGCCGTAGAAAAATATGTCTCTTCTCTTGCGCGATATATAGCTTATATATCCTAAACGGGCATAAAACTAAGATTCATCCCATTCTTATAATTAGGCATTACAGTGAGAATTTCTGATGGTATTTTTTTGTAGAATGAAGCTATTCATTAACCTGACCGACACTATTCTCTAATGACTAATCTTTATGTATTAATATAGTTCGGTAATATATTAGAAAGAAAAAAGAGCAAGAGGGTGAAACCGAAATGGTTACCAACCGTGAGCACCGTTAAACAATATTATAACCATTCCTTCATTGTGATTTTTAAGCTTCCAAAGTAAACTAGGAACCCAGTTTCGCTATCTCTGTCCGCGCATTCGTCCGTCCGCACGATAGCTCAGAGATCCTTAGTACTAGAAAGCTGTTATTTGGCATAAATATATTAATCACATCGACATAATGGTAACGTAATTTTGAAAAATATTTTTTTTCTGGGTTACTCCCCTGCATGTAAAATGGGGATGTTACTTTTTTCTCACGTACCCCATATAGATAAGTTTTTAAAAAATATTGTAGGTTTGTGAAAACAAGTTTTCGATTAAGGGACTCGTTTGTGAAATGTTAAACTTTCAAGTGCTAATTTTTGTTACAGTCATGTGATCCTCCTCCCCTATGTAGGCTAAACGGTTGATTTTGGGGGTGAGAAAAAAACCATGGTATTAGAACCATTTTTTAAGTAAATCAAAAAAGCTTAAATCCGAGTTGTTTTAGAAAATCAAAAAAAAGTACTATTGTTAGGTAAAATGTAGTAAGTGTTATAGCATTTTGGAAAGCCCACTACATGCAGCATCTATTAATGCCACCTGCTGAAATAGCGTAGTACGTTTTTTTTAACAGCCAGTTAAAGTTGGATGATATAATAATTTTGAGTACATGTTTGGGCAAATTAGGGATATTTCCTCTGAAACCAAGGAAGTTGTGTTCAAATTTTGAATTGCACTTTATACTAGCATTATTCAGTAACAAATCCCCTCTAAAATAATTAAGCTAAGTAAATATTTTGTGGTCATAGTACTTGGAAAATCATAAGAAAGTGTCGCTTTTCACTTTTTTTTAAAAAAATGACTATAATTTTTAAGTGCAGATAAAAAACTTTTTTCATACTTTTTTAGACCCCTTTGGCCCGTAATCTGTTTTCGGCTTGACGTTGATTTCTTTGACACCCCGTATATATATATATATATATATATATATATATATATATATATATATATATATATATATATATATATATATATTTATATGTGTATGCGTGTGTGTGAGTGTATGTCTGTGTGTTATTTAGGTATATTATGACATAGCAAACAAGTAAATTGCTCTCCTGATGGAAAGAGAAGTCATCACCTATAGATATCAAAGATGTTAATGGCGCATTGCTATCCGTGTGTGCTAGTCTAGTCTGGTGACGTCGTCATGGTCATGACGATCGTATTATGTATGTTCGCCCCTTACACGCACTTTGGAAGAAACCAAAATATTGGACTAATGTGGGGTATATTGAACGAAGTTTAGCTATTCTCAAAACGCGTCGCATGTTATTTCTTGTATTTTTTACAGTATCTAATAAATATTTTCAACTATCTTAAGCCTTAATCGGCTAATAAAAATTGGAAAAATAATATTTAAACATGAATGTGTGTTCTATAACGGATAATTTAATTTTAACACGTCTAGAAAATCATATTTAATAATTCCGTTATCGATAAATTTATAAAAATATCAACATATTTAATCCTAGAAATGTTCACGTACGAATTGCACATGACTATAAGCACCATATTAAATTAAAAAGACAACGACAAAATACAAATGTTCCCGAAGCATACCTCTGTAGTGTAATATTAAACTACCAAACAGATTTTAAATTAAAAATTGTTCCTCTCTGAAACAGATTTTTAAGTTTATTTTTAGAGCATCCGGCATGACATTAAAAATTGCATCCCAAATGTGCAATTTAAATCTCTCCCAATATAAAACACTCAATAAAACTACTGTAACATTTCACATTTTTATTTATTAAAGCCTTTGCATAACTTTTAGCTTTTTTCAAGAGCGTATATTGCTTTGGAACACGTATTGTGTAATGCAAGCAATAAACAATAACAAGAATAGTTATACCTAATACAGAGACCACACAAATACTAATAGACACGGCGTTGGGCGCAAAATGCGTAGCCGCTCATATGAGCAAATGTTTGTAAATGTCAAATGCTTGTAGATATATTATATGGTAAAAAAATATAAATATGCCATATTGTGCTATTTTATCGTGTCGAATAAAAAACTAAGGCTTAAGGAATACCTCTGGAGTGATTTTATTTCATCGGGGAGTATTATAACTCGGTACTTCTCTGTGTAAATGCACGCGACATTGTCAACCTAAGAAATTGCCATGAATGGCGTACCCAGTTTAATCCGTGAGTCAAATATTAACAAGGGTCTTGTTTAACTTTTAGCTTTTTTAAGAGCCAAACATTGCTGTTAAAAAAGCTAAAAGGGACAGGCACTGCTGAATACAAGTGAACATGAACAATGGAATACCGCAAACTAACGCCTGAATCTATAAAATATAAAAACGATTTACTATTATACACTATCTATTTATTTAAATTTATGCACAATTACAGTACAATGGATGACTTAATGGCCACTCTTCATTAATTCAACTTGTACGCCAACCACAGGAAACCAATGCAGTGCAAATAAATGCATTAAAATATTTAAAACGAACCCATCTCTCGTGTTATCAATTTGTGCGTCAGAAAATTTCATCTGTTTGTAAACAATATAGCTAACTGAAAACAAATTAAACCTCTATGTATGAACAGTTCTATGGTCTGAATTTTATTCATTTAATGGCAAAAAAGTAAAAAAATTAAAGTATTTAAGTAACTGAAACGTAATAAACATTTTAAAGTTTTTATCCGACTGAGTTAAAAAAAGTAATATGTGTGGGTCACATGAGCTAAGTCATGGGAACAGCTTATTCTAAACATTGGTGGATACACACATGATCCTACGTCCAGTAGACAAAACTAAACTGTAATAAACAAAGATATAAGGGATAATTAATACGAGAACGAATTGTTTATTTAACGAATTGATATTTTGTGATGGCGACAATGCTTTTTAATCATTGATCATTTGATCGTGTTTACAGGTATCACAAATCGTAAAAAATTACGGAAGTAAGGAAAGATATGCTTTCCTTACTCGAAAGAGTCTCGGCGTAATGATTTCGTAGTGAGATACTGTAGTTGTCAGATATTGAATACTAGCTGAACCGGTGTATTTTGTACCGCCTAACAGTTGAATGAACAGATTTAGGATTATAAATTAATACATTTTTTATTGATATTTTTTTAATAATCAAAAAATCAATGTCACTTTATATATACCTAATTGTAATTTGTCCTTAAATTTTTGTTATTTTCTATTATTGGAATGTTGTCTTTATTTCTTTTAGAAGCAACAACTATAAATTTACTCGTGGTTAGCACCACTTTTAGAATATATTACTATCTTGTATTTAAGGTTGTCTGAAAGAGATCGCTTTCTTAGTGATAAGACCGCCTTTGTGTATCTAATATGTTTAGAAATGTTTATGTAATTTAGATTGTTTATGTAATTGAGATTGTCATTTATTTTTAGTGCACTATAAAGAGTTATTGTATTGTACTCCGGACAAAGACAAATCCAAGGACACAAAAATAATAAAAATCGGTCCTGTCGTTCCTAAGATTGGTGTAACTAACACGTCTTATTTTATAAAAATGTATTCACAAAAAGAACTTATAGTAAAAGTCACTTACTTTAACAAACGGGAACTTTCTTATTTGTAAAATTTAATAGCTCTTTCAGTTATTCGATTGTTTTAAATACATTTGTATCGAAATGGGCGTCAAAGTTAAAATTAGTTTTGAAAGCACTAGAATACCTAAAGGATCATTCATACGAAGGCAAATAATTTTTTTGACGAATTGTCTTTTTTCACTATTCGTTTTATTTTTTAATGGCGGCAATGTTATTTAAATTATCGTGTTCATACGCACCACAAATCGAGAAAAATTACGAAGACGTCTTTAATCACGTATTGTTTTTAAAAATCACGTTCGTCAAAAAACACTTTCCCTCGAAATTGGATGCATTCCGGGTATTCTTTTTCTGCTTATGTTCTTTTAATATCGACAATAATACTAATATAATATAAATATATTCACATCCATCATGTAAGGTTTATATAAAACTGAAATCTCAATAACGAAACGAATTTGAACATAAATTCGGATATTTTACCGAATCGTAATAAAACGCGATTCCTTATGCAATATTGCGAACAATGCAAATATTTTTTTGACGAATCATCAATGACGGAACCCATGTGAATGAGCCCTAACAGCAAAGTTGGTTAAAAAGTCACCATTCTTCATACACGATACAGTCTCAGCGTATTGATTTTGTTTTTTGGTTTGTTTGGTACTGCTATTCAATATATATAAAAACCCAAAAGCTGACCCAGCAAACATTGCTTTGTCAAATAAATTATTGAAATAAAAAATAGGGTTGGTGATAGAAGGGGGAAAATTTAGGGTTGTATGTATTTTAAATGGCACATTATAAAAAATAAAAAAATTGTCCAATTGTTTCCAAAAAAAATGTTTCGTGGGAGTATATAGTATATAGGAGTACCTAACATTGTGACACGAGAATTTTATATATAAGAATATTCATAAAATTAACATATGCCAAAAGTCAATTACTTTAGCATACGAGAACTTCCTTATTTGTGAAATTTAATAGCTCTTTCAGTTACTCGATTGTTTTAAATTCATTTGCATCGAAATGGGCGTCAAAGTTGAAATTAGTTTTCAAGGCACTAGAATATTCCATGAGAAAGCGCTGCTTTTAAACCAGAATTCTCCGAACAAAAAAGGTTTAATTCAACCCATATGAACGTAACGATATATTTTACTATAATTTTATTCATATCTGTGAAAAATAAAATATTAGTCGTGCAATATAAATTTACAACCTATATACAGAGTTACCTCTAAAACACCAGCAACCTCGCGGGACTAGGTAGCTAACATCATATACAACAACATTTGTTCTACGAATTTTGATAATTTGTTGGATTTTACTTTCATACAAAAAAATGATGTGGTGTCGCGGGACACCAGGTAGGAACGAACTTCCTTTGGCTAAACGGCACTACTCGCTTGTATACACGACTGTCGCGCCTGCGCACGTCTCATTTAACGCTTTTATTCCACGCATTTTTCTTACGGTTTTACTATCACATTTTTTTCAGTTCGGTCGCGCAGCAAAATCCCTATCTCCTCCAAGCCTGCCGTAAGGAACTTCGTTCCAATTAATATGAATAAATTTTTTCGCTTGAACCATCGTAACTCTAAGTGCATCGCAAAGATTTGGTAGGAAAGTGTTACTATTATGACTACTAGCAGCGCAACCGAATGAAAAGTTACAAATGTCACGACAGGACAATGAAAACTTAAAAAATCATTTTTATTTAATGTTTTGAGTTATGACAAAAGTCATAGAACAAATGTTGTTATTTATAATGTTAGGTGTATAGCCCTGCGAGGTTGCTGGTGTTTTAGAGGTAGCCCTGTATATTTGACGTATTTCCCGATGTTTGACGTTATGTCGTATACATCCGTGTTGCACCCATAAAGCTGTATATGGTTGCACCCGTGTTAGCCTTTGCTCTTTTTTGACGAATAAACCATCTGCTTTCTAGCAAGCAGTTCCAAAAAGTTGGTCAAACATGTCTCTACCATCGTGGTAGAGACATGTTTGACCACCTACACCTACTCGGTGGTAGATCACTGCAAAATTTGATCGGATTTTTATACCATCATTTTGCTTATCCTGCCGCAATATCGTCTGTTGCATGTTTTTCAGTTTAATGGTAGCCAACGAACTTATGCATGTAATATTCGATCCGCGTTCATGGGCGTTTTCTCTCTATCAGGAAAGTCGTCTTTGCTTTAGCTTTGCACTGGTTTGCTGTCCTATGATATAAGATAAAAATACATATAGATATAGTATATGATTAGAATCAGGTAGGTAATTAGATAACGTTATAAGTATATTAACGAATCGGAAACCTTTAAGACCAAAATTTATATTTTAAGGAAAAAAGAAACTCCCTGTGTTGATCCGGCTCTTTTTAAGAATAGGCCAACTGCCGTTCTGCCAGACAGGTCGTAAAAGGCGACCGATTGGCTATGCGAGTCACTATATCCTTGGCTACTAGGTGGTAGAGTTCTGCATTGTCTTGCCCTTGTCTTGTACCACCGCCTTACCTATGCCTGCCGCAGTAGCGTGAGTGCTTGGGTGTCTATAGGCGATGGTTGAGTTTTTCCGTCAAGAGAACCATCTGCTTGTTTGTTATCTTATGATTTAAAAAATCAGATCACCATGATAGTGACATGTATAGCCAATCAACTTCATTGCAAAATGGCAGATGTTCTATTCTTTAAAGGGTGAGGCAGTCCGGGCTCCCTTTGTAGAATACGGAAGATAGAAGAACTGGGAATTGTGCAGTTACTGCGTTTAGATTATTAGGTAAAAACTATTGTCTGTTAAGTTCTTAATATATTACTCACTAGCTGCGCCCGCGACTTCGTCCTCGTGGAAAATTTTTCGAAAAAAAAGTAGCCTTAGTTACTCCCTTTCACATCAGCTATCTGCCTATCTCTGGTCTATCTGGTCTATCTATCTGGTCTAGCCGTTCCAGAGGTTAGCCGGAACAAACAGACAAAAATTGTAAAAAGAAAGGTATTTTGGTATATGTACCGTGTCCATATGCATTTAGTAAAAAGCGGTTATTTGAATATTACAAATAGACACTCCAATTTTATTTATTTGTATAGATTAAGTTACTGTTATAAAAACTTGTTTCAAAAATAATTTAATAATATAGTAGAAGCATAAAGATTGAAAAGGCAGCCAGTGACCCGTACAAAACCTTTTTAATCTGTTTTAGTACTCGCTAATTAAAATTCCACTTTTAATGTCTTATTAAAATTTGCTTGATAATTACGAAATACCACAGACTGACTTTAATTAAAAACATATTCTAACTTTTCAGTTTTTTCCTAAGTTAATGAATAATCTCTATTTAGATAAATCACAGTTGAATATAAATAAATATCTTATAGATTCAAGCGTTACTTTGTGGTAATTCATAATTTAACCGAAATTAAAGTAATTAATTTGCAACTTTTCGCGAATATATTCTGATTATATGAAGTAACAAAAATCAGAGTATTCACTCTGATTTTTGTAACATCATTAAAACAAATATAATGTAAGGTATAAAACAAACATCGAAGATATTGAACCAAGAGAGTGTAAATTTAAGTACAAATCGATCTAGATAAACCTCAAATGAAAATAAATATAGATTCAAGCGCTGCTTTGCAATGTATCATACACATACATTTGTATGTTATATACATTACACATATAGAATCCGCGCGGACGAAGTCGCGGGCTAAAGCTAATATATAATAAATTACTCGAAAATATGAAATCGGAAGAAAACCATAAGAAAACTAAGTTATGTTAAAACCTTTTAATAAATAAATGTTATTAGAGTACAAATTCAAAATTTCTAAATGATTAATTTAAAAAAAAACATATTTATCGTCTCATTAAAATAGATTGGTCCACCTCAACATTGCTACACCTTATCAGGGTAGTCTTTTAATGTATTAGGTACTAGCTGCAGCGTGCAGCCCGCTACGTTAAAAGTTTTTAGCGAATCCCACGGAATCACCAAATTTTTCATGTACCTATAAAAAGCCTGTGTGCTATTCCAGGCCACCATCTATATGTGTTTCAAATTTCAAGCATATCCGTTCAGCAGTTTTTGCGTGATTAACAAGTAACAAACATCCATCCAAACATCCATCCATCTAAACATCCAAAATTTCGCATTTATAATATTAATATAGATTTAACACCTGAAAATATTTAACATATTATGAGCAATGAAATATTGATTAGTAAGCACGTGAAATTACCAATGCTGCCTATCGTAAGTTATGATACATAACTAGTAATATTCGCTAATATTCAAATGCAGAGGTATAATCACCACGCATGACGCAACGCGTCTGACGACAAACTGATGAATCATGGTAATACTAAATATCTAATAATGTTATGTTACATCCGCGGTTTTCATACAATATTACTGATTAACAAAAATCATCATTTGACGTTAATTTAAAATTTGAACTCTATTTAGGAGGCTATTGATACCACCATCGAATAGCACCCGATCAACTTGATCCGAGTACGTCAGTCTCTCCTAATTTATACACCCTATTATGCCCAGTCTATCCGGCTAGATTTCAACAAGTGAACTATCACGAACAACATTTTTAAGCACTCTGTATATTTTGTTTAGTAAACGTTGCCATTTCGTCGTGACACATTTATAAGCAATCTTTTTCTTTTTATATTATAAGAAAGCAAACAAGCCAATATAGACACCAAATATATTTATGGTGTATTGCTATTTGCTATCCTTGTGGCAGGGTCTTAATGCCACATGAATAAGTTTCTGGTTTATTGTAAGTATTTTATCATGTTCTCATGTACATTATCATGCTCCGGATTGGAGAGTAAAGCAGCTGGTAATCTTACTCCACAATGTGTAAGTTTACCAGCTGCCTTACCCTCCAACCCGGAACATGACAGTGACAAGCACTGACGCTATTGCATCGGGAATAAGTAAGGTGGAATTGATAGACTGTGGCGAAACAATGTAAATTTATAACACCTAGAAGCTATGATGGTAGTGACTTGCATAGCCAATCGTTTTGTTTCTTACAAACTGCCTGGCAGAACGGTAGATGGCCTGTTCTTCGAGGTGATCAAATATCAGTTTCAAAAGATGGCCGCCTCACTAGTTGCACCAGATAAGTCGATTTGTAGTTTTTATTAATTACTAACTGTTGCCAGCGACTTCGTCCGCGCGGACTTCGTTTACTCCGCACAGCACCTGGCCGCTAGGTGATGGCGTGATAATATGTAGCTTATATGTTGACCCGACCTGTGAGTAATATTCATGCAAAATTTGAAGTAAATCCATCCAGTACTTTTTGAGTTTACCCCGGACGTACATACAGACAAACAGACAAACAGATAAACAGACAAACAGACAAAAATTCTAAAAACTATATTTTTGGCTTCGATATTGATTGTAGATCACGCCCCAAGTATTCTTTTAAAATTATATGTATAGATAATTAAGCAACACCGAATTATACAGCCATTTACATTAGGAATGTGGACGCTTTTATTCTGAAGCTAATAAAAAGAAATATCTAGACAATTTTTGCGTTAAGTATCGTTTAGTTTTGCTAACGTAATCGTGCCAAATTCGTACATACAGACATCCAGACGGATTTGGATTTTTTTCAATAAGTTTTTTCTTACACTAAATAAAATACGAGTCTTTTGAAAAAGGTACAATTTTATTTCAGAAAATTGCTTGATTTTGGTAATGTGAAAGTTGATCACTACCTCACACTTTGTTTAAAAGCGTACAATAAATAAATATTTTTATATACACTTAAGCGTACATTTTATCAAAGTGCTTATTTTATAAATGCCATTATGATAAATATAATAATTATTTCCACTCTGCCTACTACTGGGAAACCGTTTTCAAAATAATAGGGGAAATGCCAATTTAACAGCAGTTTTCGAACATTATAATTATATAGAATTTCGTACAAAACCTTTTTAATCTGGTTTGGAACTCGCTAATTAAACTTCCACTTTGATTCTTCATTTAATAATTACGAAATACCACTGCTTCAATTGAAAACATTTTCAAGCTGTTCAGCTAGTGTAAACTGTTGAATATTCAAATAATAGTTATGTTCCTTTTAATTTACGTAAAAATATACTGGGAAATATTTTATATATTTTTTATTTCAACTTAATCTATATTAATATTTTAAATGTGAAAGTTTGGATGTTTGTATGGATGGGCGGATGGATTGTTACTCAATCACGCCAAAACTATTGAATGGATTTAGGTGAAATTTTGTACACAGGTACCTGATGACTTGGAATAGCACACAGGCTATTTTATTTCGGACAAATGATTTATTCTCACGGATTCATCAAAAACTTTTATAATAAGGCGGGCAGCATGCTGCAGCTAGTCGTACGATTTTTGCAACTTGACCTGGCAAGCATTGGTCTCGCTTATAAATTATGTGTAGTGAATATTTTGGCGGAGTAGGAATTAATGAGGTAAGGGTAAGTGTAAGGGAGTGTGAAAATTTTGAATTATAGATATTTTCGATGCCAAATCAAAAAAGTGCAAACATATATTGCATATGGACTCCCTAATCACCTAGTGGTGTGAAATATACATTATTATCTAATCTCATACCCACCAAATACAGAAAAAAATCACAAAAATCGGTCGAACCGTTTTGGGGGAGGGAGTGCGACCATAAACACCGTGACGTAAGTTTTTTATAAACTACATAAGTTTCATATTTCAAAGTAGCGACCCAATTGTAAAAATGTCACATTACGGAAGATTTTTTTATATCATAATAATTATAACATAGCAAACAAGCAGAAGGCTTTCGTGATGGAAAGAGAAACAATCGCTTATAGACACCGAAGATGGTGCACCTAATGGTGCATTGCTATCCGTGTGGCGAGATGGCAATGTCACATGCATAAGTCGACCGGTTATCTTCCAAAGCGTCCATATGCAATATATGTTTGCGTTACCTTCCAAAGCGTAAACCTACAATGACAAGCATTGACGCTATTACGGCATGAATAGGTAAGGCAGTGGTACCAACTACCCAGGCGATATAATGCATAACTCTACTACCTAGTGGCCACTGCCGTCGACAAGCGTTCGCCTCTCACAATGTGCTTGAAAGAACGGCAGATGCTCCATTCTTCAAATCGAGCCTGATTCAATACCGCGAAATACTTAGATATGATTACGCAGAAATTTTGAAGATTCTCGACTTTATCTAAAATCACTTGACATAGCATCAAGGAATCCGCATAATCCAGTAGTGATTGATGACTCTATTGTCGCATTTCTCAGTCTAATTTATATCGACGACTATAAGAGATTTATATACTATAAGACTATAAGAGAGATTTATATATTCTATATCTATATATTCATATGATGAATGTAAAATTTTAATAACTGAATAAATTTAGTTTATACAGATAGTTTTTAACGTGAAGGAAAATATATCTCATCTGGCTATCAGATGGGTAAAAGTCGATCTCCCACCGTTTCATAGACTGTGTCAAGGTTTATTTATGAAGTTTTAAAACGTTTTTAACGTAAACGATTATCCAGACCACGGGGCATTAAAATTCAGCTCTTTATCTTGATTTACACTTGCCTCTATTTTTTTCTTGAATAATTTATGCAGCTTTGTATTTTTGGCTTCCTTCATAGCTTCTGAATTTTTACAGTGGTTTTAAAAATGATTGTACAAACTTAATAATTTCGTCGCGTCCATTCATTTGCTTATCGACTTGGCATTGTAACACGATTTTTTATGCCTTTGTACATAAATTATTATGTATTTCCGTTGCCGCTACAACAACAAAAACTAAAAATGAAAAAAAAAAAAAAAAATATATATATATATATATATATATATATTTTTATATATATATATATATATATATATATATATATATATATATATTTTTTTTTTTTTTCATTTTTAGTTTTTGTTGTTGTAGCGGCAACGGAAATACATAATAATTTATGTACAAAGGCATAAAAAATCGTGTTACAATGCCAAGTCGATAAGCAAATGAATGGACGCGACGAAATTATTAAGTTTGTACAATCATTTTTAAAACCACTGTAAAAATTCAGAAGCTATGAAGGAAGCCAAAAATACAAAGCTGCATAAATTATTCAAGAAAAAAATAGAGGCAAGTGTAAATCAAGATAAAGAGCTGAATTTTAATGCCCCGTGGTCTGGATAATCGTTTACGTTAAAAACGTTTTAAAACTTCATAAATAAACCTTGACACAGTCTATGAAACGGTGGGAGATCGACTTTTACCCATCTGATAGCCAGATGAGATATATTTTCCTTCACGTTAAAAACTATCTGTATAAACTAAATTTATTCAGTTATTAAAATTTTACATTCATCATATGAATATATAGATATAGAATATATAAATCTCTCTTATAGTCTTATAGTATATAAATCTCTTATAGTCGTCGATATAAATTAGACTGAGAAATGCGACAATAGAGTCATCAATCACTACTGGATTATGCGGATTCCTTGATGCTATGTCAAGTGATTTTAGATAAAGTCGAGAATCTTCAAAATTTCTGCGTAATCATATCTAAGTATTTCGCGGTATTGAATCAGGCTCGATTTGAAGAATGGAGCATCTGCCGTTCTTTCAAGCACATTGTGAGAGGCGAACGCTTGTCGACGGCAGTGGCCACTAGGTAGTAGAGTTATGCATTATATCGCCTGGGTAGTTGGTACCACTGCCTTACCTATTCATGCCGTAATAGCGTCAATGCTTGTCATTGTAGGTTTACGCTTTGGAAGGTAACGCAAACATATATTGCATATGGACGCTTTGGAAGATAACCGGTCGACTTATGCATGTGACATTGCCATCTCGCCACACGGATAGCAATGCACCATTAGGTGCACCATCTTCGGTGTCTATAAGCGATTGTTTCTCTTTCCATCACGAAAGCCTTCTGCTTGTTTGCTATGTTATAATTATTATGATATAAAAAAATCTTCCGTAATGTGACATTTTTACAATTGGGTCGCTACTTTGAAATATGAAACTTATGTAGTTTATAAAAAACTTACGTCACGGTGTTTATGGTCGCACTCCCTCCCCCAAAACGGTTCGACCGATTTTTGTGATTTTTTTCTGTATTTGGTGGGTATGAGATTAGATAATAATGTATATTTCACACCACTAGGTGATTAGGGAGTCCATATGCAATATATGTTTGCACTTTTTTGATTTGGCATCGAAAATATCTATAATTCAAAATTTTCACACTCCCTTACACTTACCCTTACCTCATTAATTCCTACTCCGCCAAAATATTCACTACACATAATTTATAAGCGAGACCAATGCTTGCCAGGTCAAGTTGCAAAAATCGTACGACTAGCTGCAGCATGCTGCCCGCCTTATTATAAAAGTTTTTGATGAATCCGTGAGAATAAATCATTTGTCCGAAATAAAATAGCCTGTGTGCTATTCCAAGTCATCAGGTACCTGTGTACAAAATTTCACCTAAATCCATTCAATAGTTTTGGCGTGATTGAGTAACAATCCATCCGCCCATCCATACAAACATCCAAACTTTCACATTTAAAATATTAATATAGATTAAGTTGAAATAAAAAATATATAAAATATTTCCCAGTATATTTTTACGTAAATTAAAAGGAACATAACTATTATTTGAATATTCAACAGTTTACACTAGCTGAACAGCTTGAAAATGTTTTCAATTGAAGCAGTGGTATTTCGTAATTATTAAATGAAGAATCAAAGTGGAAGTTTAATTAGCGAGTTCCAAACCAGATTAAAAAGGTTTTGTACGAAATTCTGTATAATTATAATGTTCGAAAACTGCTGTTAAATTGGCATTTCCCCTATTATTTTGAAAACGGTTTCCCAGTAGTAGGCAGAGTGGAAATAATTATTATATTTATCATAATGGCATTTATAAAATAAGCACTTTGATAAAATGTACGCTTAAGTGTATATAAAAATATTTATTTATTGTACGCTTTTAAACAAAGTGTGAGGTAGTGATCAACTTTCACATTACCAAAATCAAGCAATTTTCTGAAATAAAATTGTACCTTTTTCAAAAGACTCGTATTTTATTTAGTGTAAGAAAAAACTTATTGAAAAAAATCCAAATCCGTCTGGATGTCTGTATGTACGAATTTGGCACGATTACGTTAGCAAAACTAAACGATACTTAACGCAAAAATTGTCTAGATATTTCTTTTTATTAGCTTCAGAATAAAAGCGTCCACATTCCTAATGTAAATGGCTGTATAATTCGGTGTTGCTTAATTATCTATACATATAATTTTAAAAGAATACTTGGGGCGTGATCTACAATCAATATCGAAGCCAAAAATATAGTTTTTAGAATTTTTGTCTGTTTGTCTGTTTATCTGTTTGTCTGTTTGTCTGTATGTACGTCCGGGGTAAACTCAAAAAGTACTGGATGGATTTACTTCAAATTTTGCATGAATATTACTCACAGGTCGGGTCAACATATAAGCTACATATTATCACGCCATCACCTAGCGGCCAGGTGCTGTGCGGAGTAAACGAAGTCCGCGCGGACGAAGTCGCTGGCAACAGTTAGTAATTAATAAAAACTACAAATCGACTTATCTGGTGCAACTAGTGAGGCGGCCATCTTTTGAAACTGATATTTGATCACCTCGAAGAACAGGCCATCTACCGTTCTGCCAGGCAGTTTGTAAGAAACAAAACGATTGGCTATGCAAGTCACTACCATCATAGCTTCTAGGTGTTATAAATTTACATTGTTTCGCCACAGTCTATCAATTCCACCTTACTTATTCCCGATGCAATAGCGTCAGTGCTTGTCACTGTCATGTTCCGGGTTGGAGGGTAAGGCAGCTGGTAAACTTACACATTGTGGAGTAAGATTACCAGCTGCTTTACTCTCCAATCCGGAGCATGATAATGTACATGAGAACATGATAAAATACTTACAATAAACCAGAAACTTATTCATGTGGCATTAAGACCCTGCCACAAGGATAGCAAATAGCAATACACCATAAATATATTTGGTGTCTATATTGGCTTGTTTGCTTTCTTATAATATAAAAAGAAAAAGATTGCTTATAAATGTGTCACGACGAAATGGCAACGTTTACTAAACAAAATATACAGAGTGCTTAAAAATGTTGTTCGTGATAGTTCACTTGTTGAAATCTAGCCGGATAGACTGGGCATAATAGGGTGTATAAATTAGGAGAGACTGACGTACTCGGATCAAGTTGATCGGGTGCTATTCGATGGTGGTATCAATAGCCTCCTAAATAGAGTTCAAATTTTAAATTAACGTCAAATGATGATTTTTGTTAATCAGTAATATTGTATGAAAACCGCGGATGTAACATAACATTATTAGATATTTAGTATTACCATGATTCATCAGTTTGTCGTCAGACGCGTTGCGTCATGCGTGGTGATTATACCTCTGCATTTGAATATTAGCGAATATTACTAGTTATGTATCATAACTTACGATAGGCAGCATTGGTAATTTCACGTGCTTACTAATCAATATTTCATTGCTCATAATATGTTAAATATTTTCAGGTGTTAAATCTATATTAATATTATAAATGCGAAATTTTGGATGTTTAGATGGATGGATGTTTGGATGGATGTTTGTTACTTGTTAATCACGCAAAAACTGCTGAACGGATATGCTTGAAATTTGAAACACATATAGATGGTGGCCTGGAATAGCACACAGGCTTTTTATAGGTACATGAAAAATTTGGTGATTCCGTGGGATTCGCTAAAAACTTTTAACGTAGCGGGCTGCACGCTGCAGCTAGTACCTAATACATTAAAAGACTACCCTGATAAGGTGTAGCAATGTTGAGGTGGACCAATCTATTTTAATGAGACGATAAATATGTTTTTTTTTAAATTAATCATTTAGAAATTTTGAATTTGTACTCTAATAACATTTATTTATTAAAAGGTTTTAACATAACTTAGTTTTCTTATGGTTTTCTTCCGATTTCATATTTTCGAGTAATTTATTATATATTAGCTTTAGCCCGCGACTTCGTCCGCGCGGATTCTATATGTGTAATGTATATAACATACAAATGTATGTGTATGATACATTGCAAAGCAGCGCTTGAATCTATATTTATTTTCATTTGAGGTTTATCTAGATCGATTTGTACTTAAATTTACACTCTCTTGGTTCAATATCTTCGATGTTTGTTTTATACCTTACATTATATTTGTTTTAATGATGTTACAAAAATCAGAGTGAATACTCTGATTTTTGTTACTTCATATAATCAGAATATATTCGCGAAAAGTTGCAAATTAATTACTTTAATTTCGGTTAAATTATGAATTACCACAAAGTAACGCTTGAATCTATAAGATATTTATTTATATTCAACTGTGATTTATCTAAATAGAGATTATTCATTAACTTAGGAAAAAACTGAAAAGTTAGAATATGTTTTTAATTAAAGTCAGTCTGTGGTATTTCGTAATTATCAAGCAAATTTTAATAAGACATTAAAAGTGGAATTTTAATTAGCGAGTACTAAAACAGATTAAAAAGGTTTTGTACGGGTCACTGGCTGCCTTTTCAATCTTTATGCTTCTACTATATTATTAAATTATTTTTGAAACAAGTTTTTATAACAGTAACTTAATCTATACAAATAAATAAAATTGGAGTGTCTATTTGTAATATTCAAATAACCGCTTTTTACTAAATGCATATGGACACGGTACATATACCAAAATACCTTTCTTTTTACAATTTTTGTCTGTTTGTTCCGGCTAACCTCTGGAACGGCTAGACCAGATAGATAGACCAGATAGACCAGAGATAGGCAGATAGCTGATGTGAAAGGGAGTAACTAAGGCTACTTTTTTTTCGAAAAATTTTCCACGAGGACGAAGTCGCGGGCGCAGCTAGTGAGTAATATATTAAGAACTTAACAGACAATAGTTTTTACCTAATAATCTAAACGCAGTAACTGCACAATTCCCAGTTCTTCTATCTTCCGTATTCTACAAAGGGAGCCCGGACTGCCTCACCCTTTAAAGAATAGAACATCTGCCATTTTGCAATGAAGTTGATTGGCTATACATGTCACTATCATGGTGATCTGATTTTTTAAATCATAAGATAACAAACAAGCAGATGGTTCTCTTGACGGAAAAACTCAACCATCGCCTATAGACACCAAAGCACTCACGCTACTGCGGCAGGCATAGGTAAGGCCGTGGTACAAGACAAGGGCAAGAGAATGCAGAACTCTACCACCTAGTAGCCAAGGATATAGTGACTCGCATAGCCAATCGGTCGCCTTTTACGACCTGTCTGGCAGAACGGCTGTTGGCCTATTCTTAAAAAGAGCCGGATCAACACAGGGAGTTTCTTTTTCCTTAAAATATAAATTTTGGTCTTAAAAGGTTTCCGATTTGTTAATATACTTATAACGTTATCTAATTACCTACCTGATTCTAATCATATACTATATCTATATGTATTTTTATCTTATATCATAGGATAGCAAACCGTGCAAAGCTAAAGCAAAGACGACTTTCCTGATAGAGAGAAAACGCCGATGAACGCGGATCGAATATTACATGCATAAGTTCGTTGGCTACCATTAAAATGAAAAACATGCAACAGACGATATTGCGGCAGGATAAGCAAAATGATGGTATAAAAATCCGATCAAATTTTGCAGTGATCTACCACCGAGTAGGTGTAGGTGGTCAAACATGTCTCTGCCACGATTGTAGAGACATGTTTGACCAACTTTTTGGAACTGCTTGCTAGAAAGCAGATGGTTTATTCGTCAACAAAGAGCAAAGGCTAACACGGGTGCAACCATATACAGCTTTAGACTAAACAATAGTTTGACAACAGACTTTATATATATTCAGGAATTATGTATTTCCGTTGCCGCTACAACAACAAAAACTAAAAATGAAAAAAAAAAATATATATATATATATATATATATATATATATATATATATATATATATATATATATATATATATATATATATATATATATATATATATATATATATATATATATATATATATATATATATATATATTAAGAGGGGGGGTCCCCATACAATAATCGTGTTTTTTTTTCGTATATTTTTGCTCAAAATGAATAACGGTAACAGGTAGATGCTTAAAATTTTCACAGAATATTGATTTGTATATTAACATTCGAAATAAATAAATAATTAAATAAAAAGTTAATATTAAGGGGGGACATACAATAAACTTAATTTAAAGCAATTTTTTACTCGATTTTAATAAACAGGTTTCAAAAAAGTAAGTAATTAGAAATATATTAACTATAAAAATAAATATCTGATACATAAAATAAATAATAAAGTGTATATATACAACAAACATGATTGTCTTTTATAAATGATGGTACGGAATCCTTCGTACGCGAGTCTGACTCGCACTTGGCCGGTTTTTTGACTTCGACTTTGAAAGTAGTGGGAGGCAAAATGTGCCTTGAAAAAATCTCACGAGAGAGGCGTAATTATTGCCCCCTGAAACCATACAAATACCAATAGATACGTCATTGGGTGCAAAATGTGTCGCAGCTCATATGAGCAAATGCTTATAAGTGTCAAATGCTTGTAGACATATTATATTATATCGTAAAAAGTTGAATTACATATGCCATGTTGTGCTATTTTATCGTGCTGAAAGGAGCCAAGATTTAAAGAATACGCCTGGATTGATTGTATTTCATCGTTGTATTATTAATCTGTATTTCTGAGTGTAAATGCCAACAAAAATTGCTTTGAACGGCGTATTTAATCCGTGATTGCACCCATAATAAGCAAGGGCTATAAAGCGCTTTTTTATAGCAAATATGCCAACTGATTAACAGAGGCAAATTATTGGAAAACTGCACAAGAAAGAGGTTTATGTGTTTTTCGGATTACAATCGGGTTTTTAGTTTTTGTAATTATTATTTGTTTTAATTCTAACTTGTTCTAATCTATTTTTTTAACTCTGAAGAGTTTCCTAAAGATTCCAAATTAGGAAAAATATTAAAGAGATATATAAATTGAGACCTGTGATTGAGATATAATAATATTTTTTCATTATTGACTTTACTGAGTCTGTTTAGGCAATCATTAAATTGTTAAAAGTTTAATAAAACTCATTTACACATAAAATTTATCGGAATATTCTATATCAGGGTAGATAAGCTAGAGTTAAATTATAACTGATGAGGCGCATAATTAACTAGGCAGTTTATACAAGCTGTTTGCCCTGTGTGAGCATACATTAATTATCACTATTCCGTGTTTTTGGCGCTTTAGAACTAAATCTAATCAATGAATAATAAATGCTCATTTTGCCTGATATAAAGTTTGTTTTGTTTAACAAGCAACTGGCAATAAAGGTTCCTTGCCATCATCTATAAGAAACGATAAAAATCAAGTTAATTGCCCGATAGTAACATGATATTTAAAAAGTTATATCTTTGTGAAAAACGGGTTAGTAGGAAGGTTCAGTAGCTCTTAGACTATAATTATTATCATAAACTTTCGCATTCAAAATATTACAAGAATAAAATGGGATATTAATTAAATTTGGTGTATTAGAAGTTTTTATTTTATAAAACATACAATCACGGCTGAAAACCAACAAACAAATAAAGGTAATAAAAGTTAAACAAAGTGTTACAATAGAAATGAATTTCCATATTTCCAATACGTTTCTATCATTGTATTTGCTCGTGGCCTCAATAACAACCTTTTCAAATGAATCGAAACCGTTCAGCCGGTACTATTACAGAATGCTGTTAGTTTTTCTTATTAATTGAGTTTATATTCCAGTCAATATACTTTCTTTATGGAAATTTCTTGGAAAATAAAGTTAGCTGTTACAGTTTATTGAATGGATTTGCTTAACATCTTTGCAAATCGTTTTGTGCTATATAGGTACGTGTTCAATGGCAATTTCAGTTTATTATTTTATTATATTAGAAGATGACTTGTGCTCTAGGGGATAGCCTATTCGACTCAGATCCCAGATTCCCAGATTCGATCCCCGGGCAAAAATGTTATTCAGGTTTTTTCGAGGTTTTTCTCAAAAATCCAAAATCTCAGTACAAGCTCGGGAGTCTAGCGGGTGCTGTTATTATTCCCGTGCTTTGGATGAGCTTTGAGTACGCAAAATCGTCGGTTCCGACTCCCGGTTATCACAAGAAATAGTCGATAATCGTCACCAGATCTGGCGGGAAAATATTTTTTAGGATAACAAATAAATACATGGCAATGGAAAGAGACAACCATCGCTTATAGACATCAAATATGTTAATCGTGCCTTGATATTAGTGTGGTGAAATGGTAATGCCATACGTTTACCATCTAAATCGAAACTGGAAATTTACGCCGTGTTGGTCCCGGCCTCCTTTGAAGAATAGGCCAACTGCCGTTCTGCCAGACAGGTCGTAAAAGGCGACCGATTGGCTATCGAGTCACTACCATCGTGGCTACTAGGTGGTAGAGTTCTGCATTGTCTCGCCCGGGTCTGGTACCACCGCCTTATCTATTCCTGTCGCAATAACGTCAGTGCTTGTCGCTGTCGTGTTCCGGTTTGGAGGGTAAAGTAGCCGGTAAACTTATTCATGTGGCATTAGACCTCGCCACAAGATAGCAACGCACCTTTAACATCTTTGGTGTCAATAGGCGATGGTTGACTTTTTCCATCAGGAGACCCATCTGCTTGTTTGCTATCTTATGATATAAAAAAAAAAATTGACGGCACGGCTATTAATTACGGTAGGAATAGGTAACGTGGTGATACCGTGCACAGGTAAGACGTTATGGAACTCTACCACCTAGTAGTCGCAATGGTAATAGCATGTTTTGCAAATCGTTAACCTATTACGAACTGCTGAACATAATCTGTGGTGGTTCCTTAATGTAAGATATGATTTTCCCAGCCAAATGGATTTACTGAAGTTACCAAAGAAACTGAGAAGCATTTTAATTTAAATGTATAGGTTTACTGGTAAAATACTGTTCATATTGAAGGACTAGATGCTCGTAGTTAGTGGTCATATATAACTCAATATCTATGTGCTGGATGTATATTGGATAACTAGCTGATCCGCGCAGCTTCGCTCGCGAGTAACATATCGTCGATATAGTTTTTTATACAAAGTTCATCCCCTACTTTTAGACCCTTAGGGGTTAATTTTTGAAATAAAAATAGCCTAAATTTGACCCCAGATCTTCAACTATTTCCATGCCAAATTGCATGAAGGTCGGTCTAGCGGTTTAGCCGTGAAACTTTGAAAGCGTAACAGACAGACAGACTTTTGCATTTTATTAGTATGGATATGGATAGTATGGATTAGATCAAAATTTAAGAACCTATTTTTTACATATATTTTCAGAATTGAATACTGAACACTCTCCTTCAATACGTACAATATTGTACAAGGATAGGTACTTTAATATGTACAAACTTTTCTTGGCCACATAACGTCAATTTCTTAGTTATTTGATTCCCAGAATTAATTTCATCTAACATCAGAAATCAAAACATAGCAATTAAGAACAATTGTAGAGACTCAACAATGCAACTTTATTACAGAAATTTTAGTTTAAATGTTTCAAACCGCTTCGATCACGCAGTTTGACTTTCAAACCTCAACTAACATAGCTTTGAATCACTGTTGAGTATTTGCTGTAGTTAGTACTTTTTGTTATTCGACTTGATTTTCCTTAATCAGAAATTGCTGCAGTATGTTACATCTCTTTCAGCATATATTTCATCTCATCTCTGTAAAATGGTCATTTTAAAAATGTATTTCAAAAAATATCGTTTAAAAAAGAATTATTATAAACTAGCTGGCCCGCGCAGCTTCGCCCGCGAGTATATTAATAAGTCGTCAAATAGCTTTTAATAAAAATTTCATCCCCTATTTCAGCCCTCCAGGGACTGATTTTTGAAAACAAAATTAACCTATGTTTGCGCCCGAATCTTCAACTATATCCATGCCAAATTTCATGAAAATCGGTCCAGCGGTTAACCGTGAAAGCGTAACAGACAGACAGACTTTTGCATTTATAATATTAGTATGGATGAATGTCAGTTTGTTAATGTTTTGTCATGTTGGTTAATGAGATGGATTAGACCATTATGTCGGTTACTTATTCCGTTTCAGAATATCGCGTTGTGCATTAGCATGCACTACTTGTATATAGTGTATCATATACTACTTGCCACTAGTAGGCATGACTATGACTATGAAATAAAAAAGTACCAGTTCAGTGATTAAAAGAAACGTACCAGTCCTTCAAGAAAAGAGCTTACTTATTTTAAAAGAAGGTCGGCTACGCAACTGCAAGACCACGGGTATTGCGGATGTCCATGGGCGGCGTTGATCACTTAACATCAGGTGCACCTCCTGATGTTTGCCCCCCCCCCCCCCCTCCTCTTCCATAAAACAAAAAGATTTAGCTTTGTAATCTAAGTAAATCAGATCATTTCGGAAGAGTCAAAACTAAGTAAATCAGTTCATTAAATTATTCAAGAAACCGCAAAATTTATCTTTCTCTTTAAAACATGTTCCCAAGAAAATAATTTGGATTAAAATTATAAAATATAGCCCTAAGCAATCTCAAAATGTACCAAATTTTTTTATTCCCATAACATGCGTTCCTAATTTTAAATAAATTTCAATGCTTTCTATCTCCATTCTATCCAAAACATTAACAACTTTTAAAAGGGCAATGGGCCCACCTCTCGTTCCCACCACTGTAACTTCTGTAAACCAGAATCAACAGCGGCAATCTTCCTGATAACCTCTGAGTTGCGAGCTCAGGGTGCCCTGGGGGAAAAGCTAAACTGTCTTGGAACCCGCATCGAATTTAATCAGAAGAGTATAGGAGGAGTAGGAAAAAAAGAAAAATAATAAGAAAAACATTAACAACTATTGTTAATAGTGATATCGCTGGACAAATTACCCGAATGGATCCAACCCCAAAAAGTAGGTAAGTAGGTTTTCCCCGTGTTGGTCCCGGGCTCCTTTAAAGAAAAGACCAACTGCCGTTCTGCCAGGCAGGTCGTGCATTATCTCGCCCGGGTCTGGTACCACCGCCTTACCTATTCCTGCCGCAATAGCGTCAGTGCTTGTCACCGTCGTGTTCCGGTTTGGAGGGCTAGCTATCCGGTAAACTTATGCATGTGATATTAGACCTAGCCACAAGATAGCAACGCACCATTAACATCTTTGGTGTCTATAGGCGATGATTGACTCAATCAGAAGACCCATCTGCTTGTTTGCTATCTTATAAAATAAAAAAAATAAAAAAAAAAATTGCTTGTGATATAGGTGTTACTGTCACCGATGCTAAAATATAAATATTCTATAATAACATAGAAATATTCATATAAATACTGAATAATACCCAAACCCAGACACATCTCTGTGCCTGTAGGGACTGGAACCTGAGCCCTATTGATAGTATTATCATGGTTGCTAACTATTCAACCAACGGGCGCGTTATTTATGTGACTTTTCAGATATAGTTACGTTCTGTTGAAAATTTGAAACCAAACTTGGGATTCAATCACTTCAAAAAGTAATTTGAGAAACCGAGTATATTGTCCTAAGAGTTTTTTTACGACAAAAGATAAAAGCATGGAAGATATGTTAAAAATATGACACTCAAGTTTTCATGTAGACCATTTGTCGCTATGCTGTGTGAGCTTGGCGTTATAAATCTTTCGCATTAGCATTTCTCTAACTTTTCAGACTAACTTAAAACCTGAATGTTTGGCCTAGATAAAAACGGTCGGAACTTACTCTAAATGTTTCGCTTATTTACTCGTAAACAAACGTTTTTTATTTTTTTCTTAAGTACTCGAAAATGTATAATTATTGCAATAGTTATTTTATCTTCTTTTATTGAATAATAAACATCGTTTTTACTATAATTCTAGCAAGATGTACTTGTATTTAGTGCACTCGTCTAAAAGCCAAATTTTTCTAACCAGTAAACCCTACAAAAAAGTTAAAACCCTACAAGAACCACAAAATCCCATAAAAAAACAAGTACTTACAAATTTTTCATAAAAAAGTGCACATAGCACAAAAAATACTATGCAATAAATGGGGCTTAAGTTCCGCTCAAAGTGTTTATATGTATATTTCTATACACATATGAATACTGCGATCGCCTTGTGGTCGAAATCCGACCATAAACTAAACATAAAAATGTATACTTTGAACACTGAATATCGGTATCGGTACATGGTAAAACTCCATGTTAACTTGAATTTATATTGTATTAAATTAAAAGCACTTGTAGTGTTTTACTTGATTTTTTCGCGTTCTAACTCTTCATCAGGGCAAAAATCACCAATATTATTTACTATAGTAAATCTAAATTAAATTTATTTTAAGTTTGATAATGAAAACAAAATTTTGCCTTAAAGAAAATTATATACATGTGTATATTATCAAATATCATGTATGTCACATAAATGAAGTGTGTGTTATGTTTATTTTTATTAATTTAATATATTTGTAATGCATTTTATTTAAAAATATTTTGTTTCTGCAGCCCTCCGCCTTTGAAAACTTTAATTTTGCAAAATGTCATACTTCACCGTTCGCGTAATTTGTCTTAAAATTGATACAAAGTAGTTACTTCACGTGTCGTCTTCATTAGTGTCGTTGACCATATTACAAACAAATAATTTGGTATCCCGAAGTAGGTGTTAGATCAATTTGATATGATTGACATAATGTCATTTGTACAGCGATATATATTTCGGCTATGAAACCGTACAATTAATTCGATCTCAACTGACTACATACAAAACAATGAAACCAATGCAAAATTTACCATTTCCTAGTAAAAACACATTAAACTGCAACAATCAACTCTAAAGTCTCTCGCGACAATTTATTTCGTGTGAAAATCGACTAAAATGCAGCCTACACCTTTTTAAGACGTTCCACAATACACACGAGCGGTTTTAAGTTATTCTGGAACATTATTTATTGATGTGTCTACACGGGATGAATGTTCTTGGTGACTTTGTATATTTTTCTTGCCATTTTACCACTTGTTAGGGCTGCCATCTTATGTGATAAATAATCCTAGAGACTCGAAACTTTATTAATACTTATATGTGTATTACAGGGACCATATGCATTGCTTTTAAATGTCCCCAAAGAAAATTGAAACAACTACACAGTGTAATCTTGATGACAATGTGTCTTTTCTTACTCATTTCGGGAGAAATACTCTCGTAGTCTCTCCAGACATATTTCTTAACGTGCGTATTATTCATAAACGTTAGTGGTTTTGGTTTCACTTACCAGGCATTATAAAAGTAAAGCGTGAAGCTAGTAATCGTATTTAGAGGGATGATTAAATTTTGTCGTCTTTGATTTCGTCTTTGATGATTCTTTTAATTATTTTTAAACAACATATCTAAAATTAAATAAGTTTTTAGTTGTGGATCAATGATGCAAATCATCCGTTCCATTCTACGGCTCTACATCGAATTTATTTAGACACGATATCGAAATACGCGCGTTAAATCACGCGATTCCGCACGTGTGAATGCACCTTACAAATTAATCGTCCTGTATATCTATTTCACTGTAATATATGTAGATGTTAGTGTACTCTATACAAATTTCTAATTACAATTTAACATTTGATAAACATTGTTTTTTTAACATATGGAAACTTTTTACTTCGTATTTACCATCACCTGTGGACCTATTGTTTATTTATTTAATCCATACTAACAGTATAAATGCGAATGTAACTCTGACTGTCTCTTCTTCATACCTAAACTACTGGACCGATTTGAATAAAATGTTCAGTTTTCAAAAAACAGAGACCCGAGAAAAGACATAGGATAGTTTTTATCCCAGCAATCCCTGCTCGAGATTAGACATGTGCTAAATTTGTAGATGAGCTAGGTAATACCTGTAACATCTAAGAATTTAATATTGTTAACTAATCATAGGTTTACTAGCCACAAATGTTGAAGTTGCCCTTTTAAAAATGTAAGATAATATTATTCTAAATATAACTTTGGACATTACTGTCAGGGTTATCATTTCTTCATCTTCATAACATAAAAAATAACAGCCCTAGAACAATCTAGCAAAAAGGCTATCCTAAGTTGCACATGATGATTTGGTAGCGCGTGGTAACCCTAGCCCCCGTACTTCCCAAACTCAGGTTGAACATAAATTTCCAGAAGGGTAACCGGCTCAAGTACAGTAAATAGATGTGGTTTATGTGATTTAACCTTTAAAAAAGGCAATCCGAGAGCCTTTTTACAAGCAATAAATAAACTCTAGTGTTTAATGGTTTCTTTCTGGTACTTTTAATGGTTTCCAAATAAATGATTACGAAAACAACGATGTGATTTAGTGATTTTGCACTACCGAGAACTGAGTAAGATGTTTACGACTTCTGAAAAGGATGCGGTTCCATCACAGAGCACAGAATCGCAGTCGGTCGCGCCCCACGACTGCGATTCTGTGCTCTGTGGGTTCCATGTATGTAATTTGAAAGTATTAAAAAATACGCCAATATTCTTTGTTTAGCAAAGCAAGTTGCAATTATTGTATTTGACGTCTTCATCAAAACTTAGGAACATATTTTAAGATGTAGTTTTTTTTTATTATCGATAGGTAAGCGTTTGACCTCGATCTCGCCTGATGGTAAGCTAAGATGAGGCCTAAGATAGAACGCGCTTCCCTAGAAGGTACCTGTTCACTCTCCTCTTGAAGATCCCCAGATTGTACTCATCGGGGAACATAGGCTCAGGAAGCATGTTCCAGTCCTTTGCGGTTCGAATGAAGAATGTTGAGTCGAACCGCTTTGTCCGGGTACGTGGAACGTCCACCATATCGTTTATGAGCCTCTTGGTACGCCTCTAGTAAACATTAGTAAATGGATCAGGACTACTTTATGTATCTACAGATCATACTATTAACTAATATAAGGTATAGAATAATACATATTATATACTTTCATGTTGATAAATCTAATGTAAAATAGTTTTTTGACAAGGTTATGAAAAATTTGGACAGCAACTACCTTCAATTTTTATTCAAACGGTAATTAAATATAATTTTATACTTACGTATTTCATTTCCTGAAAGGGCATAGCAGATATCACTACTATAGTTGTCAAGAATCCAAAAAAATAATTCTTAGTTCTGTGTTCTATTACATGAAGTGGGTAAAATTGTATGTATAGCATATAGCACAACTACAGTTGTAAAGAATTCAGTGTCAAATATTAAAATCTACTGTAGCCTAACCACAAAGCTAAATAAAAAAATTGTTTGTGTCAGCTCCGACCTACGACTGGAGTTTACTCCTTAAGTACGATTGTCAAAACAGACGCAATAAAACGCACGATCTAGCTGCACTGCTCACACCAAATTAGTAAGTTGCGCACCAAAAACGTAACGAGGTCATTCGTTCAGTAGATTTTACTCCTCACATTTTTTTCCTACCGGGCGCCTTATGTAAAAAAACCGATTCTTAAGGAGTAAACTCCAAAAACTCTAACCCAACTACAAAAAATCATTACCAGCTTAATAGGTACCATTTTATTATATTATACCACAATAGCCACGATAGTAGTGACACGTGTAGCCAATCGTTCACCTTTTACAAACTTCCTGGCAGAATGGCAAATAGTCTATTCTTTAAAGGGAGCCCGGACCAACACAGAAGAAAATTCTAACCCAACTACGAAAATCGTATAGCCTATGTCATTACTACAACTCAATACATAAATTAAAATCCACTATAGTCAAGCAACAAAATTAAATTAAAAAAAACATTAAAGGAACGACAATTCATTGCATTCTTTAACATAATGTAGTGTTAAAATCCTTTGTATAGTTAATGGCATTGTTACTAGTCTAATTGGGATGAATATTGTAACATCTCTCGTATTAAAATCAGTTATAGACAAGCCACAAAGTTGTATTAGAAACACCAACACAATTGCGAGAAATCAGTACCCTGCTTTTGCATTACATATTGAGTAAAATTGTATGTATAGCCCATATCACTACTACATTCTAATACAAATATTAAAATCCGTAAATTAAAAACTATAAAACAACGAGAATTTATTACCTTCTTTAGCATTATGTATGATTATTAGCCTAATTGGGACGAATACTATAACCCCTCTGTTATTAACATCCGCTATAGACAAGCCACAAAGTTGTATTAAAAACCTCAACCCAATTGCATGAAATCAGTACCCTGCTTTCCTATTACATAGTGAGTAAAGTTGTATGCATAGCGCCTATATCACTACTACATTCCAATACAAACATTAAAATCCGCAATAGTCAAGAAACAAAATTAAATCAAAAACTTTATAACAACGAGAATTCATTACCTTCTTTAAAATTGTGTTTTTTAAAATTCTTTGTATAGTCCATGGCATTGTTACCAGTCTAATTAGGACAAATACTATAACACCTCTGTTATTAAAATCCGCTATAGACAACACACAAAGTTAAATTAAAAACACTAACTAAACTACGAGAAATCATTACCCTGCTTTCGCATTACATAGTGTGTAAAAATGTAGCCTATAGCACTACTACAATCATCATCATCATCATCATCAGCCGGCATTCGTCCACTGCTGGACATAGGCCTCTCCCAAGGCGCGCCACTGAGCCCGGTCTTCGGCTCTCCTCATCCAGTTACTTCCCGCCACCCTGCGCAGATTGTCGCGCCACCGCGTAAGGGGGCGTCCCACGCTACGTTTGCCAAGACGCGGTCTCCACTCTAAGAGCCCTTTACTCCATCGGTGATCAGATCTACGGCAGATGTGACCGGCCCATTGCCACTTCAGCTTGCTAACCTTATGAGCTATGTCAGTGACCTTGGTCCTCATACGAATTTCCTTGTTTCGGATTCTATCCCTGAGGGATACACCGAGCATCGCTCTCTCCATAGCTCGCTGAACGACTTTGAGTCTATGAACCAGTCCCACCGTTAGTGTCCACGTCTCGGCTGCGTATGTCATGACTGGTAAGACGCACTGGTCGAAGACTACTACAATTATTTTGAAGAATTCAATGATACCTCATGTTCTAAGTAAAAATTATCTTTACGCCTGTACCCCCAAAGGGATGGCTGCATACCTACGATTAGCCGAATATACTTAGTCCAATAATGTAACATGTAGCAAGCCTATCGCCAACCGTGTACTTATCGAATCCCGAGCAACTTTATTTTTTATCAGAAAATTGAAAAAAACACGTATTCATTACCCGAACCTGGAATCGAACCCGCAGGAGCGTGCGCTCCTTATAGGCAGAAAAGCAGTGCTTTACTTGCCATTCACAGATATTTTAATAAAACGTTCGTACGTTTTAGATGATTTTAATTAATAGTAAGTAAATGAATAAAATGTGTCATAATCATGTGCACGCCGCTAAAATCTATAAAAGAAAAAGTTTTTGTGTCCGAGTACTCCGTCGCATACTCAGTATCATAATCCTGTGCACGCCGCTGCGAACCCGGTACCTCATACAGTCAACACCGACACCGGGCCACTAGACCACGCTTCATCGAGGCGATTTTGGAGACCTCATAATATTTAAAATTCACTATGTACAAGCTAGAAACTTTAATTAGGAATCTCTCTCCTATCCTATATGTTAACCCGTTTGAGCTGTATGAACGCACATACATACATTCACTTGAAAAACATAATTCGCCTGTTAGTGTCCTTTAGCCGTGTTTCATTATTCATTAATAAAAATCTTAACATTTTTGTTGTGTTTGTTTAAACGTCTCACACCTCTGAACCTATGTACATACATATACGACTGGGTATTACATACAAAAAAGCGGTTCATTAATAACGAAACATTGGCGAAAATATATTCGTGGGCCATTTTCGGGTCACGCAAACGAATTCAGAGTACCAGCTAGTGTTGTACCTAATATTTTGAATAAAAAATTCGTAGTTTTTTGAGCTGTAAAGTATACTGCCACAGTATTTATTCTAACTAAAATTTAACATTTTAGGAACTGGAATATTTTCAGTATCATCCAATAAAGAGTTAAGAAGGTTCATTAATAATTTAAAACGTTAGCAAAAGTCAATATATGCATCACTTTCGCGTCTCGCAAACGAATTCAGGGTACCAGCTAGTGTTGTAATATTTTAAGTAAAAATTACATAATTTTTTGAGCTGTAAAGTATACTGCTACAGTATTTATTCCAACTGAAATTTAACATTTTTAAAAGTGGAATATTTTCAATGTCTAATAAATAGTAAAGCAGATTCATTAATAATTGAAAACATTAGCGAAAATCCACCGTTGTACTATTTTTGGGTCACGTAAACGAATTCAGGATAACAGCCAGTGTTGTTATATTTTAAAATCAAAAGTCCATATTTTTTGAGGTGAAATTTGTACAACTACACTATTTATTCCAAATAAAATTTAACATTTCTAGTATCATCAAACAAACAGAAAATCAGGTTCATTAATGATTAAAAACATTAGTGAAAATCAATTCATACAGCATATTAAAGTAACACGCAAGCGAATTCAAGATAACAGCTCAGATATAGCTAGTGTTGTAATATTTTAAAATCAAAAATTCATAGTTTTTAAGCCGTAAAGTGTATAACTACACTTTTTATTTTAAATAAATTATAACATTTTCATTCAATTAGCGAAATTGCATTCATGGGCCATTTTTGGGTCACGCAAACGAATTCAGAGTACCAGCTAGTGTTGTAATATTTTAAATAAAAAAATCATAGTTTTTGAGCTGTAAAGTATACTGTCACAGTACTTGTTCTAAATAAATTTAACATTTTAGGAACTGGAATATTTTCAGTATAATCCAATAAATAGTAAATCAGGTTCATTAATAATTGAATACATTAACGAACATCCATCCATGCAACAGCTAACTTGTCACAAATATCTAAAAACCTTGTTATAACGAAACAACCTGGCCTGCACTGCGCAGAGCATTCCGCTCCAGAAAGGGGTGAAAGCTTCAGTCGTTCCTCACACGCCGAGTGCTCAATAAGCTGTTGTTAAGTGAAAGCAACTTACTTTACGCGCAGTCGAGTAAATAATGTGAATATCATGTGATAGCTTGAAGTTTGGTAAAAAGAAGAGATGATTAAAGAAATTGCTCAGGGGATTTTCTTAAGTTTCGTCTCTCTCTCCCTTTGCTGTCAGCTGACTGAAACTATGGCGAAAAGTGCCAACAGGTACATAGGTATGTTGTTGTTTTTTATAGTAATGAAATATAATTTTCTATCTGCTTTTAGCCATGTTTTTTTCACATATAACGTGTAGACTTTATTCTATACAAATACTTTGGTCGAGTGGTTAGCGAACCTGACTACGCAAGCAACGGGGCTCGGGTTCGATCCCCGACGGGGACAAGCATTTGTGTGATGAGCATAAATGTTTGTATTTCCGGGTTTGGGTGTTTATTATGTATGTAAAAGTATTTATATATGTATTTCTATGTATTATTATCGTTGACTAACACCCATAACACAAGCAAGTAATTTTCTTACTTTTAGGTTAGATCAGTCAGTGTAATTTGTCCCGTGAATATTAAAAAAAAAAAAATAAAAAAAAAGTAAAATTGGAGTGTCTGTTTGTAATATTAAAATAATCGCTTTTTACTAAATGCATATGGATGTATACACGGAATTATAGTATCACTTAGGTAGATCTAACGGTATTGTCAATTTCACTGCGACATATATACCAAAAAAACATTTTTTACAATTTTTGTCTCTCTGTCTGTCTGTCTGTCTATTTGTTCCGGGTAATTTTTGAAACGGTTGGACTTTCACTGGCAGATAGCTGATGTGATATGGAATAACTTAGGCTACTTTTATTTTCGAAATTAATCCATGCGGGCAAAGTCGCGGGCTCAGCTAGTCAACCATATGAACAAAGTTTACTACAATACACTATTGCGAAATAAAAAGTATTTTACATTTTAACACAGATTATAAAATATTCAAATATCATCGAATCTTGATGAGCCATTTTTGCAGGAGTGGGGTATCAATAAAAATTTCACTACAATTTTAAAGTTTATAATTTTTTATTTAAATGTTTGTTTTCCACCCAAAAAATAATAAATCGATTTGAATTAAAGTTGACACGCAGGTAAATTAAATTTGGAATTAGAAAAATATATTATTTATTTACTTATTGTTCTCGTAGTGTTCATCATAACGTTATGATGAATACTAACCTAAACGTTATGATGAACAAAACAGTAGGTGAAGTAAACTAATAACTTGTAACATTGGAGTAAATAAACGATAGTAATCTATAGAAATCACACAAACATCGGTAGTCCTAACCGAAACATATAATAATATAGATATTCGATTGACTCCGCTTACTTCGTAAGGGTACCACTGTGATGATATAAAAACAGTAACAAACATTCAACCATAAAAACTTTTACATTTAGATGTTAAAAGGATACAGGGCAATAACAAAATTATTTCTTGTTATTTTTTTTTTATAGTAGAGGGGGCAAACGAGCACATGGTGCACCTGATGGTAAGTGATCACCGCCGCCCATGGACATCCCCAATACCGGGGGTATTGCAGCTGCGTTGCCGGCCTTTTAAGAATGAATAAACTCGTTTCTTGAAGGTCCCTAAGTCGTATCCATTCAGAAACACTCGGGGGTGCCGAGGGTAATAGATTCCACAAAGGAGTAATGCGAGGCAAAAAGTGTCGACAAAAGCGCACGGTTGTTATTATTTATTGTTATGGACCTACCATATAAAATAACTGTTGGTAGGTCCGGGCCCCCTTTGAAGAGTAGACCATATACCATTCGTAAAGGGCAAACAATTGGCTATAAGTGTCACTACCATCATGACTACTAGGTGGTAAAGTGGTGTAAAACACCTCGTCCGGCTTCGGTACCACCGCCTTACCAATTCATTTGAGCTGCGCCCTGCAGCCCCCTGCATTATAATACTTTTGTAAATCCCACGGGAACAACGGGGTTCGATTCCCAACAGGGGCAGGCATTTATGTGATGAGCATAGATGTTTGTATTTCTGGGTTTGTAATATATAGTTTCCTCCATAGTCTGTCGGTATCGGCTACCTTGCTAAGATACCACTAGGTGGGAAAGTTTTGCATTGTCTCGGCTGGATTTCGATGCCCCGGCCTTACTTATTTTTACCGCATGGCATCAAAGGTTGTCACTGCTGTGTTCCGGTTTAGTGAGTAAGGTACCCGATGAACTTATGCATGCAACTAAACCATCCCGTGTGTGTATATGGGATGGTGAGTTCCTATTTTCATCAGGAGAGCCATCGGATTTTTTGCTATCTTATCTATATTAATATTATAAATGCGAAAGTTGGGATGGATGGATGTTTATTACTCCATCACGCAAAAACTACTGAACAGATTTTAGTTAAATTTGGCATACATGACCATGAATATTGGCATGATGACCTGGAATAATCATCTACCTTTTTATCCTGTAAAAAAATAGATGAGCCCACGAGATTCGACAAAAACTTTTGTGATGCAGCGACTTTTACGAGTATAAACTATATATACGGTGTGTAAAAAAAAAACCTGTCGGATAATTAAAGGTGTTATTTGGTATCGTAATACGGTAACATGTGTGTAATTATTTTATGGACATTAATTATTAGTTTTCCCAATAAAAAAATAATCTTAAATGGTATTTTCATACATTAAGTATGACAACACCAACAAAAACGTTAATTCTATTATCAAAGTATGCCGCACAAGTCGGATGCTGCCAAAGGACACGCGCCGCGTTTGAAAGTTCCTTTGTAAAAAGTCGAAAAACAAATAGCGCGCCTTCGCGTGGTGTTTGTGCGAAAGCCGCATTTTTTTTAATATTTGCTTAGCTCTAGTAAAAATACCAATATTTAAAAAACGATATCTTTTTTATTTTTAGAAATAAAGTCATTAATGCTTTAACCAACCTATATGCTTCTTTCGGATCGGACAAGGTTTTCTTTACAAACTGTATATATAAAAATCAATCCCTATTTTCCGTGGTCACGACATTACGCGTGAATGGCTGGACCGATTTCACAAATTATTTTTGTTGTGTTTGTAATTGTGGTTCTTATAAAATAAAATATTAAGAAAATTGCGTGAAAAATTAGAAAATGTAAGAATACTTAACCACCATAATATAAATTTCAATGCCCTTTCGACTGCCTGGAATCCCGTATACTTATATAAATTACGTGTCACGTTGTTTGTCCGCTATGAATTCCTAGCATATATGGCAAAACAACGTTTGCCGGGTCAATAAGTTTACTTATAAAAAAAGAACCATCATGACGCAAAATCAGTAAGAAACTTTTAAACAAAAAATGTAACATTTATAATTTTATGAAGATGCAGGGTACCAACGAAACGTGTTTTACAAGAAATTAAATATTTCATGTTAATGGATTCATAAAAATAACTAACAAATGATTACTTAAAATACTAACTTAGAAATTTAGGTCAAATATGAGTAATTGTTAGCGACTACTCCAGTTTAGAAAAGCATAAATTATTAATAATAATGTATTTATTTATAACCTTGAGTTATTACATTAATATATAAAATGTGTTTTTTTTTTTCAGTTTTATAGGGTAGGGTAGGGTCATAATATAGGGTAGGGTCATAGTGATGTGAACCATTGCGCTGGTTCCATCAATATGACCTTACCCTATCTATCACTATGACCCTTCAGGTACGGACCTGCGGCGACACATATACACATATGTATACAATTAATTATATTTATGGTTAAAGTCTGTTGTCATATTTAAAATACATGGCTTATATATAGCACTTTATGTATAGATACGTATTATAAAATAGTTACAACAATTTTAAATTTAAATACTCAGTTTAATTTACTGTTGTTTTACTGACACTTTCAAATTATTAGGTCAGATTTGTAGTTCTAATAAAATATTGTTGCGGAATTGTTTGGTCAACTAGTCGGGACCTTGACACTTTATATAACAGCGCAACTCAAGTTAACTTTAGCTGACTCCGTTTAAAAGTTTGCTATTTCAGGTTTTATTTTAGGTTTTACGTAATAAATTTTCCGTGTAAAATATTGAATTATAAAATAGAAGTGAATAGAAATTTAAAGGAAGAGATTTTTTAATGAAATGTTGAAAAATGTGAAAGGTAGTGTTGTGCTCGTTCAGATATTATGTAGAAAGAATTAAAAAAAATAGTACAGTGGCGCTCCGTGAGTGCCGACAGAGTTGAAAAATTGTATTTACCTCAATTGGGACATCTTTTCCGCTATCTTCCCTTTTCCCTAACTTCCCCCTACGTTTCCTCTCCCTTTCCCTACGTCCCCTCTACCTTTCCCTACCTTCCCCTACATCCTATCTACCTTCGCCCTACTTTTACCCTGCCAAGCCCCTACCTCGTACCTACCTTCCTGTTGCCTTAAGGCTACCTTCTCCTACCTTCCCCATAAGTTCCCACTTCCTTCAAACTACCTTAAAACTACCTTCCCCTTAATTTCCCCCTGCCGTCCCCTACCTTTCCGCTACCTTCCCATTACCAGTTTCTTTTTACCATTGTATCTATGTACGTACATACACAATATAGGTATTTACTTTTATACAGAGGTGTCAGTTACGGTAACATGTCGCGAGTTCAATCGTTTTTTTCCCATCTCACAAAACGTCCAACGCGTCTAAAAAGTATTCACTTCAAAAACAGAGTGCTAAGTGTGAGTTTTTCTTTTCGCATTCGACCGTGAGCGCGTTTCGAGTTTACTAGGAATTTGTATGTGATTTGTAAAGCGCCACCTAGTGATAAACGTGAGAAACCAGTTTACCACTAGGTGGCGCTGTACAAATCACATACAAATTCCTAGTAAACTCGAAACGCGCTCACGATCGAATGCGAAAAGAAAAACTCACACTTAGCACTCAGATATACAACGCTAATACAAATGAACTGACCAGTTTCCGTAGTAGGTCCTGATAATTCTCCGCGTAGGCATAGCGTAGGTCACCTGCAAAGTACCCTACGAGAAAATTGGGACAAATATATCCTATGGCACTTAAGAATAGTAAGCTTTTTACTGGTGATAGAATTTATCGGTTACAAATGGGTTAAGTAACAACCGCCAAGTGCGAGTAGTACTCGTGCTCAAAGGGTTCCGTACAATTAGACATCTATAAAACGCCAAAAATCACGTTTGTTGTATGGGATCCCCTCTTAAATATTTAATTTATTCTGTTTTCAGTATTTGCTGTTATAGCGGTAACAGAAATACATAACCTGTGAAATTTTTAACTGTCGCGATTCATGACATACAGCCTGGTGACAAACAGACTGACGACCAGGCTATATTGAAACGACTTGACTCTTTGACATTGGGCAGAGATGTTGGTTCACTCTACGACTTCTTACACTTACGATAGCTGTGCGTTTCTCTCGACACTTTTTGCCTCGCAATACTCTGTTGAAGAATCAATTACCGGAAGGGATATTTTCAAACGGATATTTTTTTTATATCATAAGATAGCAAACAAGCAGATGAGTCTCCTGATGGAAAGAGTCAACCATCGCCTATAGACACCAAAGTTAATGGTGCGTTGCTATCTTGTGGCGAGATCTAATATCACATGCATAAGTTTACCGGCTACCTTACCCTCCAAATCGGAACACGACAGTGACAAGAACTGACTCTATTGGGGCAGGAATAGGTAAGGCGGTGGTACCAGACCCGGGCGAGACAATGCAGAACTCTACCACCTAGTAGCCAGATGTAGTGACTCGAATAGCCAATAGGTCGTCTTTTACGACCTGCCTGGCAGAACGGCAGTTGGCCTATTCTTCAAAGGAGCCTGGGACCAACACAGGGACAACTAATATTGTAAATGCGACTGCCTGTTTGTCTGTAACGCTAAACCACTGAACCGATTAATGATGACATTTGGTACAGGAGATAATTAAAACACGAGATCAATAATAGACTAATTTTTATGAATCAATCCCTACGAAGCCCAGGAGGTTAATTGCACTGCTGGAGACTTCCTTATTTTCCGGATGTTCAGTGAGTTTACTTTATTTTTTACCTTACAATGCTAAAAAGTAGAATCTTCACGCCCGTATCCCCGAAGGGGTAAGCAGAGGTACAACAAATGCACCCACGATTAGCCGAAGATACTTGGTCCCCCAAAATATGTGATAGGTGGCAAGCTTATAGCCAACCGGGCACTTTCCAATCCCGGGCAACATTGTGTTTCTCAGAAAACTGAAAAACCCTTTTTTTTTAATGTGCCCGACACGGGAATCGAACCCGGGTCCTCATGTATGACCGCCAACGCTGGAACACTAGACCTCAGAGGCGACCTTACACTGCTATGTTCGTTATAATGGCATTACGAACGTTACACATGAGAGTTATGCAATGTTTCGACCGGCCTTGGTACTATCACCTAACCTATTTCTGACGCAATAGTATCGGTGTCGTGTTCCGTTTTGATGGGTAAATTAGCCGATAAACTTAATACTTATACATATGGCATCCTAACGCCGCCACACGGATAGCAACGCACCACTTACATCTTTGAGGTCTATAGGCGACTATTTCATTTTAAATCAGGAGAGCCATGTGCTAATTTGCTATCGAATGACATAAAAAAACAAAAAAAATACTGAAACTATTCATCAGAAAAATTATTGCCCCTATTAAGAATCGAACCCTTGCCTCATTGATATCATACTTATTTTTTATAATCGCTCCACCAACGTCTAAGCATGTTGCTGACGCAAGTCCATGTAATTTTCCCCTGCCAGAAATCGTCTAACGCGGCTAAAGAAATTTTTACTTAATAAAGAAAAGAGTAAAAAACTCATTTTACAAAAAACAAAATAAGCATTTAGTATAGTCATTTTATTTCTTTTAAAATATTTTTATATAATGACCATAAAGTCTGACTACAGACTATAGTATATTGACTATAGACCATAAAGTCTGACTACAGACTATAGTATTGTATGCTTATACCAAGTCTAATATATTTGCTAAGTATCATGAAAAAGTTATAAAATAACACACACACACACACACACGCGCGCGCGCGTGATCTCAGACACACACACATACGCATACACACAAACACACATATATACACACAGGCTTGCCCATTTATAATATTAGTTTTAATATCATCCTGCAAGATCTGTTGCATTTACACGTTATGGAATAGTGTTAACAGAACATTTCGACCTACTTTTACATATGAAGTATTCTGTTTTTCATCATACTTTTCACTGTTGAGTGTGCTGGCCATGTTATGAAAAGAATTACTAATTACTAAGGACATTCATGAGAGAAACGATGTGGTACACTTACAGAGACTATTTGCGGAACGTAAGCTTTTACTATGACAAGGATGTTTTTCCGCACGGATACAATTTTGTTGCAAAATTTATTCACATTAGAGAACAATTATATTTAAACATCATTCATATCCATTGGATAAATAGTTGAAAACTTTCGCACGTCCTAATAAAAACGAGTAAAGCAGCTACGAATTTACGAGGATGTTTCACTTGATACAAAAAGCGAAACTACATTATTTATTCAGAAGTAGCAGATGGTTCGATTGTTTTTTTTTTAAATTAACTTAAGCAGTCGGTCCAAATGACCGATACTGCGAAACCAGGCGTTTTGGGCAAGCAGAGTGCTCAGCCAGAGTTTAAGTGGGCTAAAAGCTCGCCCTGAGGGTGTCTCCTGTGAAACCAAACCCCGGATTAGGGCAGTATTTTGACGATTAGTGGGAGAGTAAGTGGCATCAGGATTTCGACTCGTTAATGGCTCTTGATCGGAATCTCGAGTGTTGGCTGGCCGAAACAGTAGGCCGAGTCGCCGCCGGCGGCGACTTTGGCGTGTGCGTGTGCGTGTGAATTGCGAAGTGTAGGTGGTGATGGGATCATCAAGATCGGATAGGAAGAATCGATTGCAATAATATTTTAAGTAAGTTATATTTTATCCCGAAAATCTGTAATAACTATATGGTTTAAACTTTAAGTGAACGGCACGGCAAGAGAACACTACAAACGGCGCTGGCACAAATAGGCGTATACTACGTCTATATATTAATACGTGAAGAGAAAACTTTGTACCCCTTTTTAGGACAACTGCGCGGGCGGTGAAGTATGAAATTTGACAAACATTTTATAAAATACATTAAAATAATAAAAATAAACTGCAAGACCCAATCTTCTTTTGTTTGTATGTATGTCTTTCTACGAATTTTCGGGTAAACAAAAGTATATGAAACACTTCCGGAATTTAGCACACGTACTTGAAAGCCTAAATTGATCATCATACTTAAATATTATCGACGATATCACAACTTACGGGGCAGACTGATAACATTTTTAATTTGATGTTGGCTAAAATTACAACTTAATTGACTACCTCTTCCTTGTAAATTAGAAATTTGTTGAAAAACAGCTACTATATTACAATAATTAACACAGAGTATATATTTTTCCAAATTTTATTCAAGTTGGTTGATAAAAGATTGTATATGATGTCCTTCGATAGTGAATGTTACTGATCATATTATGTAAACATCAATGACATTAGTGTAGAAATATTCAAAAAATATGGTCACAGCAAATTGAAATAACAAGTCTAGTCGCGAGATCAGTAAATCGCTAGTTTATCATACAAAATTTAATTCTCTATTTCAGCCTCTTAGAGGTTGATTTTTGAAAAACAAGGTAACGTATCTATGAAACCGGATCTTCAAATATCTTATGACAAATTTAATCTAAATCGGCTTAGCGGTTTAGACGTGAAAGCGTAACAGACAGACAGACAGAGTTTTGGATTTATAATATTATATTATGAATGGTTTAATCTTCTTTATCGAGAAAGCCTGTAATACAAGAACAATAAAGCTTGCGTACCCAAAACAATCTCCGATTGCACTGGGAATGTTACATCACTTCATATTAACGTAGTGGTTTTCAGCGGACTTACGTGAAGTTCACAAGTGTACATTATCTCGCATATTTTAACACGTCTCAGATTAAAGCTGGATAAGTGTCTCGTCATATCAACTTGCCTCATCGACTTTTACATGTTCAACACATGGGAAAAATGCACACCTATAATGTTTATCGCTCGTTAGTCGAGTGGTTAGCGACACTGACTACACAACACGAGAATTATCTGGCTATTTGCTATCCTATGAAATGAAATAAATGAAATTACTTTTCAATTTTCGAGGAAAAAATATTTTAAATAAAATTTCAAATTATTTTTGCCCGAGCAGAACTTTGATCTGACATCTCATAATCCGAGTTGAAAATGTGTAACCTTTAGGTCACGAAGCAGGCATTAATTTTATATTAGGGAATAATTTAAAAAACTTTCAAATGAATTCATCATTTATCTTACCCATTTTTGCAATAACAGTACCCTCAGCGGCTTGCGCGAACAAAGGTTCAGTTATTGCAATTTAATTTGCATTGTATGGGTGTCGTTACTTTTTTATACCTTTATTTTTACCGAGAGAACTTTATTTTTTACGCACCTTGTATTTTTTTATTAAGAAATAGAAATTTCATAACATTTTTTATTCAAAATGTAGGTATAGATACATAACAAGACTTTGTAATGCTATACTAGCTTTAAAATATCATGGAAATAAGCAATTCTGTTGACGGAATACGGCAACAGTGAGTTTTAAATTTTACGTTCTTTATTCGACTAACAATTGTATGTAGCAAACATACGCACAAAGCGACATATAGACTTTCACATCTTTATGCATACTCAGGGGCGGATTTCCCTATAGGCCCAGGAGGCCCGAGCCTAGGGCGGCAAAATTTGGTCGGTTTTTTTCAATGAACAGTTTCTACGGTCTTTAGATTGTGATGTTTCGATAGACAAATTATCTGCTCAGAAAGCCAGATAAAGACAATTTGTGAATAACGATTCATTGTTATGCAAAAATAGAAATGATAAGAATCAGTATCTGAAATTCTGATTAATTTAATAATTTTTACAGTTCGTTTAATTTTTATGCTTTACAGTGAATAGTGATGCGGAAATCTTTCGTAGGCCTAGGGCAGCCAACGTATCAAATCCAGCCCTGTCCATACTCCACACTTAATTTATGTCTTATGTATTGTAAGTTTCGACTATAGTATTAAATATCTACTTCCCTTTTTTGTTACATTTTATACAACAGTTTATTTAGCACTTTGCGTCTTACTTGTCCGACATTTTTTGCCATAATAGCGTCAGTGCTTGTCACTGTCGTGTTCGTGTTCCGGTTTGGAGGGTAAGGTAGCCGGTAGACATGCATGTGACATTGCCATCCCGTCACACTGATAACAAAGCACCATTAACATCTTTGGTGTCTATAGTCTATATATATATATATATATATATATATATATATATATATATATATATATATATATATATGTATATATATATATATATATATATATATATATATATATATATATATATATTCACGGGACAAGTTACTGTTACTGATCTAACCCCAAAGTAAGCAAATTATTTGCTTGTGTTATGGGTGTTAGTCAACGATACTAATACATAGAAACACATATATAAATACTAGAATATATTGAATAAACACCCAAACCCAGACATACAAACAATTGTGCTCATCATACAAATGATTATCCCCGTCGGGAATCGAACCCGAGCCCCGTCGATTGCGTAGTCAGATTCGCTAACCACTTGACCAACGGTGCGGTCGTATAAAAATCTAAAGTCTCGAGAGCTATCTTTTTGTTTGCTATTTAATTATATATGAGAAAAAACTTCTTCGGTTGGTCATAAATAAAAGAAAGATGAAATTATGGCATTTAATTTGCAAAATTTCCGCGAAACTTATATGGAACTTCTGTGATACCTACAATTGAAATAAAAAGGAGTGTAAGGTATGGGGCAAACTTATCCAAGGCCTGAAAATTAGAGAAGACCCTCCTTTCTCTTCCAGGAATGTTCCTTTCCCTTCGTAGAGGGAAATGCTATTCGACTCTCCCGAAGATGCTTCGGTTGCGAAGTAAAACGTGCGTTGTGTACATCATTTGTGTTTTACTGCCTTTGCTTCTGACGTGTAAGAAAGTGTGGTATAATTAGGTGGACTATTGTGCCGCTGTGATATTCTCTAATTTTCAGGCCTTGTTTGTTTTGTTTCAGGTCAAGTTTGCTCCATTCCTTACACTACCTTACATTTCAGTTGCATCACAGCAGTACCATATAATTTAATTTTGCATATTAAATACCATAATTTATTCTTTAAATTATGGATTTCCGCAAAGTAACGCCTGAGTCTATTAAAAATAAAAGAAAGTGTTAAGTATAACCTCCAAATCGGAACACGACAGTGACAAGCATTGGCGCTATTGCGGCAGGAATAGGTAAGGCCGTGGTACCAAACAGGTTAGGCGGTGGTACCAAATAAATAGCTATTTTCTTTACATATTTGGTATCAAAATCGAATACTGAACACCTCTTCAGTATGTACAGTCTTTTACCAGTCAACTTGTATAAAACATATTTTTGTTTATCCATACTCTATACTAATATTATAAATGAAAAATAACCGCCCCGTTGATCGAGTGGTTAGCGACCCTGACTACGCAATCAACGGGGCTCGGGTTCGATCCCCGACGGGGACAAGCATTTGTGTGATGAGCATAAATGTTTGTATTTCCGGGTTTGGGTGTTTATTAAATATATTCTGGTATTTATATATGTATTTCTATGTATTAGTATCGTTGACTAACACCCATAACAGAAGCAAATAATTTGCTTACTTTGGGGTTAGATCAGTCAGTGTAATTTGTCCCGTGAATATAAAAAAAAGAAAAAAACTCTGTCAGTCTGTCTCTTCTGCACGCTTTAACCACTCCGCTTGAATAAAATTCGGTACAAAGATAATATTATGAGACCCGAGAAAGGACATAGGATAGTTTTATCCCGGAAATCCCACGGGAATGAGAACTATGCGGATAAAACCCCGCGATTGTCTATCTTTTCAACCGCGGTAACAAGGAATAACTTAGGCTACTTTTATTTTATAAATTTTTCCACGTGGACAAAGTCGCGGGCACAGCTAGTGTATTCATAAGATGTAGTTAGTAGAGACCCACACAAGCGTTTTATTCATTAAGATTTTATTAGTAAGTAATTTTACTCAGGCTCTCAATGTATTTTCAAAAGCTAATATAAACATTATTGCTTATAAGTCTTTCATGCTTGTTTAACGCGAGAAAGGGTATATTTCAATATTCCGCTTTTCATGTAAACATAATTTAAAAGCAGGAAAATTAGAGCAACCTCCCTCTGTTGATCCAGGCTCCTTTTTGAAAGATAAATCAAACGCCTTACTGCTAGGCACCTCGTAAAAGGCTGGAAAAGGTTATTATGTGTAACTAACGTGACCGCTATTTAGGTGGTCGAATTCTGCAGAGGCATTGCCGGTCGGTTTCGGTACCATCTCATTATCTATAGCTGCAGCACTAGCATCAGTGTTTGGTTTGGAAGGTAAGGTAGCTGATAAATTTATACATTCCAACCCCGCTACACGTATAGCAATGGACTATTAACATCTTTAGTGATTATAAGCGATGGTTATCAGAAGACCATCATCTTTGTTGCTTTATTATGAATTAAAATAAATAAGAAGTAATCATCTTCTCCGTATTGGTACGGGTTCCTTTGAAGAATATATCATCATCATCAGGAGCTTGGGACCTAAACGGGAAAAAGTTAGTAAAAACTCGAGATTTTTGAAAAAAAAAATATGTTTTTATATTGTTCCCCCCTTCAAAGTTTAGAAAAAAATGAATTTTAAGTGAAAAAATATTTTTTTTTGTATTTTTTGAACTAAAAAAATATATGTTAGTTAAAACTCGAGATTTTAAAAAAATGAGTTCAATTTTTTTTCATATTGTTCTACCACTTCAAAAAATTCGAAAAAAATCCTTAGTGTATAAAAGACATTTTCTGTAGAATTTTGGTGTGTGACGTATTTATAAACGGCTAAAAAAGTTTTTTTTTTTAATTTTCTTTCGTCCGCCAAAAATCGTTTTTTCGTTTAAAAATTACGATCATAATATTTTTTTATGTCTCGGACGTTTAATATTTGGGAAAAAATCATCATTGGTTAATTTTGAATTTCACTATTAAAATAAAATCGAAAAAGCAGTTTTTTTTAAAAATCTCGAAAACCGCTCAGCTTGTGAAGCTGGCTGATGCTGTTGGAAGCAGAGGAGGTATTAGGGGGTGCTGATGGTCAGAAGGTTGTAGCGTGCTGTTTTGTCGAGGGTCACCACTGTGGCGCCGTTGGTGGCTGTTAGTGGTGATGATCACGTCGGGATGACGTCATCACTATGAAGGTTGATGACGTCACTGAATGACGTGGAAGGAAGAAGGATCACGTCGGGATCACTAATGTGGCGTCGCCGGTCTGTACCGCTGAAGGGTCATAGTGATGGAACCAGAGGGCCAACTTCTTCTCAGGTGACTTTATAACTGTGGAGTTTGATGACGTCACACAAGGAACAAAAAAAGGGGAAAAGGAAGATCTTCAGAGCCAAGCAAGGTGCACTGCCTGGGGACCGAAGTCCATTTGACAAGCGTTGAAACTTGTATATAGTGTGTACAAGAAAAATAATTGTGATATCGCGATTTAGAATTTTATTTTGAATTAAATTTTTCCATTTTCTTTATTATTTTTTCTGGTAGCGTTTGTAGATTGCTTGAACCGCTACAGCACAAATAAGCCTTTTAGCGTTTTACGTTTACAACAGCATTTAAAATTATTTGTCACAAAAAAAAACTATTCGTTTGTTGCTCCGGATATAAATAGTTATGTTAATATGTTTTTTTCTAAAATTTTCTAATATAAAAACTTTTGTGAACTTTTATACATAAATTAAATTCATTAAATTAATAAATATTAATTTTATTTCCTCGCTCACTATGTTTTCTTCTGTTAAAAAATTTTAAAATACACAGTGGTTACAATGATTACTTACTGATGAAAGTAAATTTTTACCCGCGCACCATAAAAAAATTCTCTTTACAATGCGCGCGCACACTGTCACGAGAAAACGACACCATGAAATTAGCTAGTCAAAATTTCAGTTTTCTTAAAAAAAGTATGCCCATTGTTCTAATTATGTACAAATAATTATTTTATGATAGTTAAATAAAATTTATTTAACTAAATATTGCGTTATAATAAAACTTTCTATCAGAGTATTAAGTAACTTATTTTCTATTATTAGTGTCATTTTCAATACAAACATAGGATAACGCAATGGATAAAATTTTTAGAATTTTTTTTATCTTGTTACCCAGAGAAGTATAACTTCTTACTGTGTACATAAGTACACACACAGGTTTTTTTATTAAGGTTTATTTACTTCCCATTTGTTCTCATATAAATTTGGTGAAGATCGAATCCAGAGTACTAGAGATACAAGAGATTGAACATATATAAATATAATAAATAAAGGGAATTCCAAATATAGTAAAATATTTATATAATTGATTTATTTATTTTAACACTTTATGCACATATAAAAATATAATAAATATAGGGAATTACAAATAAATACAGTAAAATAATTATATAATGGATTTATTTATTTTAACACTTTATTGCACATAGGAAAATATAATAAATAAAGGGAATTACAAATACAGTAAAATATTTATATAATTGATTTATTTATTTTAACAGTTTATTGCACATATAAAAATATAATAAATAAAGGGAATTACAAATAAAGACAGTAGAATATTTATATAATTGATTAATTTATTTTAACACTTTTTTGCACACAGAAAAATATCACTAAATGGTATAAAACAAAGTCGCTTTCTCTGTCTGTCCCTATGTTTGCTTAAATCTTTAAAACTACGCAACAGATTTTTATGCGTTTTCTTAATAGATATATTGATTCTTGAGGAAGGTTTAAGTATATAAACCTTTTCCATATTCCCACGAGAACAAAAGCTACGCGGGTGAAACCGCGCGCAGGTCGCTAGTAATAAATAAAGGGTATTACCAATAAAGACAGTAAAATAGTGAGCTCATTATCAAAATGTAATGTTTTACAGCAACCCAAATCCAAAAACAGACAAAATATAGCACATAAAAGAATCAGATTGACCTAAAATTTAGTACATACCTTTAATTCTAATAATAATTTAGTTATGTATATTTAGATTTTTGTTAATCAAAAGTCACTGCCACGAAATCCTGAATTAAATACTTTTTACAACTCCCTTAATATAGGTATCAAATGAAAGGATTAACTGAACGTTGCAGAACTATATCAACTAGTAGTCACGATGTTATGTCATTAACATCGTAACTACTAGGTGATATTTGTCCAATATTGCGCTTTTTACAAACCGCCTGGTAGAAAAGAAGTCTATTCTTTAAAGGGTCTGAACCAATACGAGTATGTTATTATAAAACTTTTTATTCAGTACAGTCAAAATTAACACGAAAAGCTGTTGAAAGAAGTTTATTTTAGTACAGAAATATCATTTATTATTTCACGTCAATTCAGTATATATATTTTGACTTCAGATACCGCTATTGTTGATAGCAAAACATGTAATTAATAATGTAGCGATTAGCTCAGTGAATTGTGTGAGATACATTTGTAATATTCTGATACAAGATTATATTCACAGTATGAGCAGTCTTTTAGTCAGTTTTTCTTTGTTGCAAATGGCTATACTATAAATAAACACAGTTTTGCATCCTTCCCTTTTGTAAGCGATTGTGTGATAGAGAGAGTGCTCTACTAGTTCGCTTCCGTGAATAGAGTAGGTATAATCACTACCACATTGCCTGCTAGATGACAGAGTTCTTCAACGTCTCGCCTGGATCTGATACCACTGCCTTACTTATTCCTGTAACATCAGTGTCAATGCTTGTCACTGTCGTATTCTGGTTTGGAGGTTAAGGTAGCCGTTAACTTATACATGTGGCATTAACACCCTGAACATGGACAGCAACGCCTTATTAACATATTTAGTGTCTACAGGCGATTGTTGCCTCTTCTCATAAGCAGTGGTGTTTGCTTGTTTGGTATGGTATAGTATGACTTATGGTAATATATATGAAAAATCGTTATTTTATTTAAAAAATTTAAAGTTAACTGATACGCGCAGTCTCGTCCTCTAGTAACAGGTCATTTGTCTGTTTATCTGTTTGTATGTCCGGGATAAACTCAAAAATTACTGCAATGATTTACTTCAAACTTTAAATAATAATAATAAAAAAATATTCACGGGACAAATTACCCTTACTGATCAAACCCCAAAGTAAGCAAATTATTTGCTTGTGTTATGGGTGTCAGTTAGCGATACTAATACATAGAAATACATATATAAATACTTTTACATACATAATAAACACCCAAACCCGGAAATACAGACATGCTCATCACACAAATGCTTGTCCCCGTCGGGGATCGAACCCGAGCCCCGTTGATTGCGTAGACAAGGTCGTTAACCACTCGACCAACGGGGCGGTAAATTTTGCATGAATATTATTAATAGGTCGGGTCAACATATAGGCTACATATTACCACGCTATCACCTACGGGGGAGGAGCTGTGCGGAGTAAACGAAGTCCGCGCGGACGAAGTCTTGGGCAACAGCTAGTTTTACAATAATTATTAAACCGCACTTTTAATTCAATAATTAGTTCCTAATTTTAAAATTTGGTCGGACCTTTAAAGGGACCGTGAAAGGTGTACTATATTTCACCTAAATCGGTTAAGCCGTTTTTCCGAGAAAGAGTACCAACATCCATTCATCCATCTATACAAACTTTGAATTTATAATACATTATACAACCTGTAGCCCGCTGCATTATAAAAGTTTTTGGTGCAGCCCACGGGAACAACTCATTTTTACGGGATAAAAAACAGCCTATGTGCTATTCCAGGTCATCATATATATGTGTGCCGAATTTCATCCAAATCTGTTTAGGCGTTTGGACATGATTGAGTAACAATCATCCAAACCTTTGCATTACTTACACTCGCGTTGAGTAAGGTAGTATTCGTTTCTCCCCTCCCTCCCATCCAGTTAAGCCCCTAATGGAGTGCAGTATATTATAAAAAAATATATACCTAGTCTTGCCCTAAATATTGTTACAAAGAAAAAAATATTTTTTTCGATTGCACTTAACATTTATTACCATTACAGTGTGTTAATAACTATATTAAATAGACAAGTATAAATAATTATATATAAAAAACGCAGATTGCTTGTGATCTTATATTATGAATAAATTAATCCCTTATATGTGAACTGAACACACTTAACGCAACCATGTGCCCCGCTTGTTAGTTCTATAGCATTGAGGCACATAATTGTTTCATGACCTATATTGTAAAACCCTTAGTTTACGCGGTAATTTTGGGGTCCCTTTAGTAATGCATGAATCCGCCCTCAGCCGCCTTTGTTAATTATGACTTTGTATCCCCAGGGAAAATTGTATATTTAGCACTGAATTTTCAATGTTAACTCGTATTAAAGGAACCATGTTTCAAGGTAATTGAAGGTCATAAAATAAAATAAATCTCAGTCGTTTCATTTCGTATCGAGCAAGAACTTACGAGTATAAATGGGATTTCCTTTTATACAGAAATCTTTGTAACACCGCAAAATCTGCTAATTTTGTTCTCGTGTCAATACTATATGCATCGAATAACATTCAAATGTGGTATATTTTTAGTTTTAAATATCATATCTATACATATAATAAAATCGTAGGAAAGTCAAAACTGTATATTGAATATTTTTTAATTTTTTAAAAAGAATACTTGGGGCGTGATTTACAATCGATATCGAAGCCAAAAATATAGTTTTTAGAATTTTTGTCTGTTTGTCTGTCTGTCTGTCTGTCTGTTCGTCCGTCTGTCCGTCCGTCCGTCTGTCCGTCTGTCTGTCTGTCTGTCTGTCTGTCTGTTTTTTCTATTTGTCTGTTTGTCTGTCTTTTTGACTGTATGTATGTCCGGAGTAAACTGAAAAAGTACTACATGGATTTACTTCAAATTTTGCATGAATATTACTAACAGGTCGGGTCAACATATAGGCTACATATTATCACGCTATCACCTACGGGGGAGGTGCTGTGCGGAGTAAACGAAGTCCGCGCGGACGAAGTCGCTGGCAACAGCTAGTTTTTTATATACTCGTATAATTGGAGAAACAACACTCACATCGTCATTTTTAATTCACCACAATTCACCGGGTTGTTCGCTCGCATATTAGATCTTTGCCTAGATCATTTCCTGTGGTTGATTACTTATATTTATTTAAGAGATATTATAATCAAGAACTTTCCATCATTATTTTTTACTAATGAACAATTAATAATATAATTTTATAAATTAAAAATATCTATTAGATATAAATGATAAAATAAACAATTTATTATTCAGTTTGATCATAGATTAAACTACAGGATTAAACCATACTTAAACAAAAGATTATACACGTATTCGTCAAAAGCTAAGCACATGTAAATGTAAAAAGTTTTTTTATTTATTTTATTTATTTATAACACATATTATAAAAAATGATAGTTTCCTGCATTTTTTCCCCATATAAACTTTAACTGTGCCAAATTTCATACTCGTTAGTCTGCGTGATTTTCGTAAAAAGGAGTATAATATTTTCGCTTCACGTATCAATATATGATTAAGTTATATTAAATTAGACATAAAACTTACATAGTCCAGATGTCTCGAAATATAATCCCCGTAATCATGAAATCTATAAAAATGAAAATAATCGCAAAATGTTTATATACGCATAGCTTCAGAAATGCACCAAATTAGAAAATTCGTTTTTATTGCGTTCGTAATTTTCAGGCCAAGTTTTGTATAAAAATGTTAAAATATCATAAATAGGGAAGTTTTTAAAAACTAACCTGTGCGAAGCCAGGGCAAGCAGCTAGTTTATAATATAAATATAATTATTTGTACCGAATATCTCAAAACTAAATCGCCAAACTAACATTGGCTCAAACTGAACGCGGAGTACAAGTAGTTGTTATCTCAGTTGCAACTCTACGGCTCTTCGGAAGTTCTAGTCGATATCGCAACGCTACAAAACGTTTCATTTACTCGTAGACCCTTCAATCCGTGAATATCTTATAACTGGCTCAAGTATGACTTTATTGCAAATAGGGTTTAAAGTATTTTCGCTAAATTTTCATTACGAAACACTTTGGAATACTTAAACCTTAAATTTATGTATATTATGATTCAACAATTTGATCTACTATCAAAGTCTCAATAAACGTATATGTTTTTTATATCTAGGGATAACAAAGAAGAAATTGAGTTTTCTGATCTTCTCGTCCTTTTATAAGGCAAACTTATTCTCTAATTTATAAACGATGATTTTTTTATAAAACTAGTATGGATATAAGAAGCAAAGAAAGTGATCCTTTGTAAGAAAACTTCATAAGTTTAATACAAAAGTTAAAAACTCTGTAGACTTCTCGCAAACTATCCGGAAATGAAATCTCCATTCGTCACACTCTCCCGTGACATTTGTGTAAACGATCGCTTTTACACTCAATCTACGAGGCATTATTCATAGAGATTTCACTCGAAATTCCACATGAAATGTATGCAAATGTAGAGTTTAGCAATCGCCTCAGTAATCTACAGCGTGAAATTGTAATCAAAATCTTGAATAGGTATGTCATATATTTTGCTAAAAGACATGACATATTCAAGTCCCCGTGTTGTCCCGGGTTCCTTTGAAGAATAGGCCGACTGGCGTTCTGCCAGGCAGATGAAAAAAGGCGACCGGTTTGCTGTACCAGTGGTAGCATAGTGGCTACTAGGTGGTAGAGTTCGTCTTTGTCTCGCCCAGGTCTAGTACCACTGCCTTACCTAATCTTGCTGCAATAGCATCAGTGCTTTCTGCTTGTTTGCTATCTTATGCTATAAAAAAAGATTCTAAACTTGACTTACGTAATTATAAATGGAACATGATGCTCTCACCAAACTTGGAAAATTACTTAACTATTTTTGTACTTCTTTACTATTTAATTTTAGAGACTCGTATTTATATTAATGAACAATTAATGGATAGTTACCAATTTAGATTTGATATTTCTTCACGTAGCTCAAATACTGAATTTTATGCATTGATGTCTAATATCAAGGATTTGTAAGTAGACAGATAATTAATTAATCTTCCCATTTGTGTTGATAACCACTTTGTTCTATTGTAATATTTTCCCTTAGCTGGTATTTGTTTTTCACTGGTGTCAATTATTTATTCTTAGTCTAGTTTCTTGGAGATAGCATATTTAAGGGTCGCAGGAAGATATCATGTCGCCAGCTACTCATTCGATTATTTCGATATTTAGCGAACGGGAATCTGCGAAATCGCGTCACATATTTTTTTACTTTAATGTTTTATTTGAAACGTATTCCAACGTTTCGGTTTCATGCATTTATTTTATGTTTTAAAGTAGGTAATAACGTATGCTCAAAACAAAATTTTATGTGATTTTTTGGTACTTGTCATGACACACATTTATTATCCGTTATGGTAATTACAAAAGTCTAAAAATTGGTAATACAAGCATTTTTACATGAACTTTGTGTTAGTATTTTGAAAGAACGTGAAAACTAGTTAATTTGCGAATTTCCTCAAATTTTTCAAAAGTTCAAAGCGCTCAAAGTACGCGGATATTTACAAATTAACAAGTTTTCTTTTCCGCAAAGTAACGCCTCATTCTATAAAATATTTTGGAGCCACAACGTTTTGTAAGCAATTTTTTTACTAAACAATCTTTTTATTCTATGTAAGTACTATGAATAAGTAAAATACGTTCAAAAAAAATAAAACAAACAGCCTCATAAGAATTATTTTGACCACACTGCATAATATAAGTATTAACAATATTTAGTATTTTATTTCACAGTGCATTATGCTCGGCTCATTATTATCAATGAGTCATTGTATTAATCCACTGAATACCTTCTTTGATAAAACGCTATTATACGCTGTAATTCACAGAACTGCTGACTGGATAATAATTGGAAGATCAATACAGATTAAAGCGATGAATTATACTCGACTGAACTTTACAATAATATTTTACATGATAAGTTTGAGATAAACAGAAATACTTACATAAATCCCCGACGGGGACAAGCATTTTTGTAATGAGTATAAATGTTAGTATTTCCGGGTTTGGGTGTTTATTAAATATGTTCTAGTACTTATATATGTATTTCTATGTATTAGTATCATTGACTAACACCCATAGCACAAGCAAATAATTTGCTTGTTTTGGGGTGTATCAGTGGGGGGGGGGGTGGGATCAGTAAGTGTAATTTGTTGTGTTTTGTTGTACATTTATTATTATTATTATTATTATAAATATCTTGGCACTTGATCTCTTACGGGTAGGTGTAGATGACAATTACTATGCCACTTGCGTTGTATTATTTACGCTTTTGCGTTTTTGTAACGCAAGTAGATGATGTATGGACTAGGAACATAATCTCTAAGCAATTGTTCACGAAATACGAGTAGAAGTCAAAATAATGTTGTAAGTAAGTGTAGCAGAGTGTATAATCTAAAGTAAGTTTTTTATATGATAGCAAACAAGCCGATGAGTCTACTGATGGAAAGAGACAACCATCGCCTATCGCTAACACACTGAAGGTGTTAACGGTGCGTTGTTATCCGAGTGGCGAGGTCTTAATGTCACTTGCTAATGTTTACTCGCTATTTAACCTTCTAATCCGTAATACGACAATGATAGGCATTGACGCTATTGCGGCAGGAATAGGTAAGGCGGTGGTACCAGACCCAGGCGAGAAAATGCAGAACTCTACCACCTAGTAGCCACGATGGTAGTGACTGGCATAACCAATCGTTCGTATTTTACGAACTCCTTGACAGAACGGCAGGCTATTCTTCAAAAGAGCCCAACACGGAGTAAAAGAAGCTGTTTTTAAAGTATTGATGTTTATTGAATGGCTGTTTCAACATTAGCTAGTTTTGGTGCATTTTTTTAAGGTTACTTTAATATAGCAACGCCATCTTTCTTTAAGACTATATCAGATACACTTATTTTACTACGAAATTGTATTGCTGACCTTTTCACTCCATGCATGTAAGCTAGGGATGCTCTTGACGTCATCATCGGACAGTACCTTTATTTCACATACTGATTTTTCTATGCCTCTTACCAATATATACAGATCAGTATGGTTATTTGGCTCGAAAGTAACAGGCTTCCTTCGATAGAACTGTTGAATGTTTTCCGAGAATTTCGGAAATTAATATTTTTACAGATTTTGATCTTTCCTTTTCGAATTTTAAATTTGCCACCTAGTATCTTTGCCACCGCGTCGCCATATTGGAAAAATTGCGCCTAATCGTACTTTTTCGATAATATCTCCTTTCGAATTCATTGCTTGCTCACATCGTTGTACAAATGCCACGAATTTATTCAACTCCAAATTAAGCAAATTATTTGCTGAACTCGAGCCCTATCGCTTGCATAGTTAAGTTGCTAGCGACTCGACGCGACGCGACGGTCAGACTGATCTATACATATAATAAAATCATAGGAAAGTTAAAACAATACATTGAATATTTTTTTAAAAGAATACTTGGGGCATAATCTACAATCGATATCGAAGCCAAAAATATAGTTTTTAGAATTTTTGTCTGTTTGTCTGTCTGTATGTATGTCCGGGGTAAACTCAAAAAGTACTGCATGGATTTACTTCAAATTTTGTATGAATATTACTAACAGGTATATTCTTTCGGGTCAACATATTATAGGCTACATATTATCACGCTATCACCTACGGGGGATGTGCAGTGCGGAGTAAACGAAGTCCGCGCGGACGAAGTCGCTGGCAACAGCTAGTGTTACATATCGGCGTTGCGCAAAAAGGCGCCAATAGTTGCTAGTATACACATGTACAATAATTAAGCTCTCTACCTGCAGGTATTTCAGAGCGATGTGGTTTTGAAAATAAATTCACAGATAGTGAATTTTACTTTAGCTGGGTAATAAGATTCCCTATTACGATTTAACGCTAACCAAATTACATAAAACGGCAGGTTGAATTCACATCTTAATTAAGAACAGCTAAAACAATTTCTGTTTAAAATCTAACTGCAATTAACATACAAAGTAAAGATTTTCCTAACACAATGTTTGTATTTCTAATACCCCGGTTAGTTTTATGCTAGATTAAATTTTAGGAAGTTAACACTAAAAAAACAGTTTATTATTGCAAATATAATTTAAATGTAACATTCTCATCGCCTCTGTGGTCTAGTGGTCCAGCGTTGGCGTTGACCACATGAGGTCCTGGGTTCGATTCCCGGAAAACTGAAAAACACTTTTTTTAAGTACCCGTACTTAAAAAAAGTGTTTTTTCAGTTTTCTGAGAAACACAAAGTTCCCCGGGATTGGAAAGTGCCCGGTTGGCGACAGGCTTGCCACCTATCACATTTGTGGGACCAAGTATCTTCGGCTAATCGTGGGTGCACTTGTTGTACCTCTGCCTACCCCTTCGGGGATATGGGCGTGAAGATAATATTCTCATTCATCAAAAACTGTAAGGGATCCTAACAGTCAAATATTAGTCAGATTTAAAAATATTAGTTAATTTTATGTTAGAATAAATTCAAGGTTTTATATAATTCACAAAAGAACTTCAATTTGAAACAGAAACATCGTCGTATATCTAAATCTGTTACAGAATATGATAGTCAATTTTTTATCAGTGAGCATAATATTATTGTAATGTAAGCTAATACGAGAAAATTTAATAGACCGTGGTCCCACGAGCAAACTTTTTTTTGATTAATAACAAAACTGAATTTTTTGAGAACATTTTCAGCAGAGAGCTCATTTTTGGAGGACTTTTTTGAGACACTGATTGTGTATCTTGGGTTTTTATATCAATAAGGACAAAGTTACCCTTGAATTACAATTATGATTAACAATCGATTGTAAGAAAATTAGGTTGTTTTTAAATTGTTTTATATCAATTTAAAAATCTCATAATTCCAAAACTTTAGATTGGAGAATCGTCAGAAAAACCATCGAATGTGTAAGACAAAAATTGTGTTTTTCATAATATGATCAAGCGATTAAAGTCGAAATTTAATTATTGATAATAACAAATAATTTTCCTACACCGACTCAAAATTTTTAAAGCACATAACTTTATTAGTTACCTAATTCGAGATTTTTCGAAGATAGAAAAGATGGTTGCCTCTTCAAAACGAAGCTGTTCACAATAATTCAGCTTGTTATTAATTAAAAATAAGTTTGTGCGTGAGACCACGGTTTATAACATTTAACAAATAATTGATAGAAATAAACTTTGGATTGGATTTCACCAACTAAAATCTTCCATCCCCAAACGTAAGCCATAAACTTTTAACACAAACTAATTGCATCCGTTTTTAAAATATTACACATAAATGCCCTCTCTAAAAGCCATATCATAAAACTGAAAATAGTAGAAATTCTGGTGTGAATTTTCCGAAATTGTGACTTATCACAGGTAATCAATAATCGTTAAGTCTAGGAACGGAACGATGAGGATGACCATCTATTTCGCTAGCTGACGTGTTTCGGTTTTACTAAGAGTATAGCTTATATGAATTTCGCGTTTTGAATGAAATACGATAGATAATAAATATAGTAATGGAAAACTCTACTATGTTAAATTTTAAGTCTAGGGATGTGAAGTAGTAGTACGCATGCAAGTGTAGTGTGAGATCAAGTTTAGTATAATTAGTTTAAAATAAAACAGTACAAAATAATAATACAAAAAACTATTCAAATAAAAATATGATGAATATCTAGTTTTTTATAAAAATACTAGCTCTTTTAGGCAATTTTTTCAGTACTTAATTGTTAAAATACACCTATATAGCCTAAACACCATCACTTAAGCCTACTAAACATAAAAATATTGTACTTACCAAGATACAAAAAATTTGGAAAATCCAAAAATGCACGCCTCACAACGCTCGTTTAATTTAAAAAATAATTAAGCGCCACTGAATTTGATGTTTTTTTTTCAATAGAAAACAATTTGTGACATACTGAAACTGTTTTTGGCGGTAGCCAGCACTACCGTCAGCTACCACCATTAAATGTCTAACCACGACGGTTATCTCTCTCTAACCGCGTGGGTTATCTCTTTATGACCATGTCGGTCATCCTAAATGTCTAACCACGACGGTTATCTCTCTCTAACCGCGTGGGTTATTTCTTTATGACCATGTCGGTCATGCTAAGCGTCTACCTACAATGGTTATCTCTTTCTACCTACGATGCCTAAACACGATAATTATCTCTTTGTCCATTTAAATCCCTAACCTTCCTTACTTCCCTTTCATACGTTTTAACCATAATAGTTATTGCATTCAATAGCTTCTAACCATGATGGTTAATAACACATAGAACCTCACACTTAGATTTCAACCATAATGGTTATTTTATTAACCTCTAACCATGATGGCTAAATAAGTTATATTTTTTTGCATACTTACGATACTTACGCTTTTTCGATCCTCCTGATGCCGTACCTCCTCGCACCACCAGTACCCATGAACCTATGAACCTTTTAACCTTACCTTTACCTTTACCTTTACCACACAACAAGAAGAAACAAACACAACAGAGGAAGACTAGCTACGGGAAGAATCACAATCAAACACCAACAACACGCACTTTAATTATCACTGAACAAAGAAACGGAGGCGGCGTACACCGTTTCACTTTAAGAGCACTTTAATCACTTAATTCACTGAAGAGGCGCAGCCGCACCAGCCCGCAGATGCATCGGCCAGGACCAGCAGCCAGGGCGAGACGTTTGACGAAATGCCCAGCAGCCAGCCTCTTCGTGAACCAACCCGGCGAGACGTTCCACTGACTAGTGATCACTAACACCGTGCAGCCCTGAGAAGGACTAATGATGACGAAGACCCGATCACCATGCCGTTCCTATAAGAACGCAACACGGCAACCGTTAAACCAAGCGAACGATCCAGAAGGAGCGTCCGGCCGCAACGAAATAGGTCTGCGTCCAACGCCGCCGCTGCGTGAGCGCAGACTGCTGACGTCAGACACCGCGCCACGGCGCGAGCCGCGCACTGGGTGGAGCGCACTCCCCGCGCGCACCGCTCGCTTACGTCGACCGCCGCATGAAAGATTTCGCCTCGATTTTTGGCGCCAGGCAAGCTGTTTTAAAACACAATTTCGGTTCTAGCAACAAAATTATTTATTTCGAAATATTACAAATGTATAGGCTTTCTCTTTTTAATTTTTCCGTTAGACGTTTTAAATATTGTATAAATATAGGGCAAAGAGATCAAATAAATCACTTTTGTAATTTATCACCAAGCGTGAACTAGAGTTTCATTTTCTCCGAAAGTATAAGTGAGCCAGCTGCCGCAAAACCTCTGCCGAGTCTCCAGACGCCCTGCATCGCCTGCAAAACTGGTGAGACCTTCTGATAACACTTACAGGAGTCTATTGCTAGCGGCCTTGTCGTCCTGCCGCTATGATTGCCTAGCGGTATCGACGGCACACACCACGCAGCACAACTCCGCTACGTGGTAACGAGCCGTTACAGTGGTGACCCACGACGGAACAGAAAACGCAAGACAAGCAGTCAGGAAACGAAACAAAGAAAAATCAAGAGAAAATGAGCGAAGACAGCAAAGAAATCGAAGCAATTTCACTAACAATGCGAATACCACCCTTTTGGCGTGACAGACCACGATTATGGTTTTTATCATTCGAAGCCGCCACAAGCGACCTAAGGAAAAGCCAGGACAAACTCGCGCAGATGGTGATACGGCAGCTGGACAAGGCAGATATCGAACAAATCACAGACATACTCTATAACCCACCTGAAAAAGATTATTACAAGACCCTTAAGGACAGACTAATTACCGTGTACGAAGAATCTGACAACCAGCAGTTCCAGAAGCTTCTGTCCGACATGGAACTCGGTGACCAAAAACCTTCGCAGCTATTACGACGCATGAGGACGCTGGCACGCGACAAGGTACCTGACAACACCTTAAGACTGATGTGGATGAACCACCTTCCTGCCAACGTGAAATCTATCCTAGCGGTAAGCGACACATTCAAGACACAGACAACCCTAGACGAACTAGCCCTTCTGGCAGACACCGTGATGGAAACTCAAGCATCGCAAGTAGCAGAAATAACGGTAGGGAAGCCGCAACAGGACGCAACCCGAATGCTAATAGAAGAGGTCAGGAAACTATCACTGGAAGTCGCAGAACTAAAGGCACAAGCTCAAACACCGCAGAACAGACCATATTTCAATAGGGGAAGATCACCGTTCCGACGAAGTTATTTTAAAAAACGAAATTACAGCGCCGGCAGATCTCCTAGCTCATCAGCCACATCGTTATGCATATATCATCGTCGTTTTGGTGCCGCAGCCAGAAACTGCAGGAAACCCTGCAATTTTAACACGAAGCCGGAAAACTAACAGAAGCACTTGATGCAGCGGGATCAAGCGCAGAAGGTCAGTCACACCGCTTATTCGTTAAAGACAGAAAGACTGCACTACAATTCCTAGTCGATACAGGTGCGAACATATCAGTTTTACCACCACCAAAAGGGACAAAACTGGAACCTACAAAATTCAATTTATATGCAGCTAACAACACCGTAATTCCCACATACGGCGAACGAACAGTAACTCTGGATCTAAACCTGCGAAGACCATACACCTGGAAATTCATCGTTGCAAAGGTCAGCAAGCCTATAATCGGGGCAGATTTCCTCAACCACCACAACCTTATAGTCGACATAAAAAACAGGAAGCTTATCGACCAAACAACGAAACTCGCAACAAGTTCTTACGTCACACAATCAAATTTACCTACAATTTCAACTATTAACAATGATAACGAATATCACAAAATACTAGCAGAATTTCCCGGCATCACCAGACTGACAGCAATGAAGCTATCGCCGAACACAAACGTCGAGCACTACATTGAAACATCAGGCCCACCACTGCATTGCCGCGCAAGACCTATTCCACCTCACCTATACAAGGAAGTCAAAGCTGAACTCGAAAACATGATGGATCAAGGCCTATGCCGACCAAGCAAGAGCCCATGGTCATCACCGTTGCACATAGTGAAAAAGAAGACAGGAGGAATAAGATTAGTCGGTGACTATCGCAGACTCAATGCCATCACAACGCCTGACCGTTACCCAATCCCTAGGCTGAAAGACTTCACCAACCAGCTTCACGGCAAGACCATATTCACCACTTTAGACCTAAATAGAGCATACCAACAGGTCATGGTGCGCAAAGGTGATATACAGAAGACAGCGATCATCACACCCATGGGATTATACGAATTTCCACGAATATGCCCCGGCCTGAAGAATGGGGGCATGACTTTTCAAAGATTCATGCACCAGGTACTCCAGGGGCTACCCTTCTCCTTCTGTTTTGTTGATGACGTTTTAATTGCTAGCGCTGATGAAGACCAGCACCGTCAACATCTCCGCACCCTACTAAAAAGATTCGAAGAAAATGGCATAACTATCAACCCATCAAAATGTGTGTTTGGACAAGAAAAAGTCAAATTTCTAGGCCATATAGTAAGTAAGGACGGAATCCTACCCTTACCAGAAAAGGTCATCGCCATCACGAAGTTCCCAAAGCCCACAAACGTGCAAGAACTACGCAGATTTCTAGGTATGATCAATTTCTACCGCGATCACATACCGAATGCAGCAATGATACAAGCACCTCTACACGCATTTCTACACAACTGCAAGAAAAAAGACAAAACAAAGATCACCTGGAACGAAGAGGCAACCAACGCTTTCGAAGAAAGCAAAAAAGCTATACAAAACGCCGCACTATTAGCTCACCCATCGCACGAAGCACCGTTAGCTATTTTTACAGACGCTTCCGACCTAGCAGCAGGATCGGTACTGCAACAAAAAACAAAGCAAGGATGGCAACCACTAGCCTATTTTTCAAAAAAATTTTCACCAACACAACGCAGATACAGCACATTCGACAGAGAACTGTTAGCTATCTACATGTCTATCAAGCACTTCCGCAAGCTATTCGAAGGAAAACACGTAACAATTTATACAGACCACAAACCACTTACATACGCACTGATGAAGAAATCATCACCGTCGGAAACGCCAAGACGCGCAAGACAGCTAATGTTCATAAGCGAATTCACAACAGATATCCGACACATCAACGGAACCCTAAATGTCGTCGCAGACTCGCTTAGCCGATCCCCAATCGACGAAATCAACACTATACCTACAATCGACTACGAAAAAATCGCAGACGCACAAAACAACGAATTAACCACAATTCAACAATTAGCAGCACAAGAAAACCTAAAAATAAAAAAACTTAACATTCCCAACACGCAAAGACAGCTATTTTGCGAGATGTCTACGTCAAACATACGACCTTACATCCCGCAACAATTCAGGGAAGAAATATTTTTCCAAGTACACAACCTAAGCCATCCGGGTATAAGAACAACAAGAAAACTAATAACACAACGCTATTTCTGGCCAAACATGAACACAGACATCAACCTATGGGCAAAGCAATGTATTAAGTGTCAACAATGCAAAGTACAGCGACACACACGTTCTCCCACCGGAACCTTTCCACCGACGGACAGATTTCAACACCTTCATGTAGATATCGTCGGACCTCTGCCTACCACGCAAGAAGGATACAGATACCTCGTCACAATGATAGACCGCGTGACCAGATGGACTGAAGCCATACCTACAGATAACATCACAGCCGAGTCGGTAGCAAAAATAGTTTACGAAAACTGGATATGCAGATTCGGATGCACCTCAACCATCACGACAGACCAAGGCAGACAGTTTGAAGCACAGCTATTCAACAAATTATTACAAACAATGGGAATAAAACGGATTCACACAACACCAAGACACCCGCAGAGTAACGGCATTCTAGAAAGATGGCACCGAACACTAAAAAACGCACTGAAAGCACGCCTATCACAATCTACATCGTGGATAGATCAATTATCTACAGTTATGTTCGGCCTACGCGCATCGCCACGCACTGACACAGGTGTAAGCGCCGCCGAATTAACTTACGGTATGAACCTACGGCTACCCAGCGATTATTTCAACACAAAACCTAAGACGGGGTTAGAAACGGATATCGACTACGTAAACAGACTACGCGAAATAATTAATGCAGTCAAACCACAAGAAGCAAGTTCGCACTCAAACAGTCTCTCAACATTCATTCACAAAGAATTGCAATCAAGCGATTATGTATTTATTCGAAATGACGGTGTCAAGAAACCCCTACTACCGTCATACGAAGGGCCGTACAAAGTATTAGAGCGAAACGACAAATGCTACAGAATATTATTGCCTGAAAGGCGCTCGCAATACATTTCAATTGATCGCTTAAAACCAGCCTTCGTATTAAACGAAGCAACTGATAGCTTGCAAACGACTTGCACAAACAATAACACTTCGATGACGTCTAGCGAACCACCATCACCACCAGCTCTGGTACCACCCGAGAAACGGACCAGGTCTGGAAGATTGGTCAAGCCACCAGTACGCTTCGCTGGGCCGGCAGTACTTTGGCGGTAGCCAGCACTACCGTCAGCTACCACCATTAAATGTCTAACCACGACGGTTATCTCTCTCTAACCGCGTGGGTTATCTCTTTATGACCATGTCGGTCATCCTAAATGTCTAACCACGACGGTTATCTCTCTCTAACCGCGTGGGTTATTTCTTTATGACCATGTCGGTCATGCTAAGCGTCTACCTACAATGGTTATCTCTTTCTACCTACGATGCCTAAACACGATAATTATCTCTTTGTCCATTTAAATCCCTAACCTTCCTTACTTCCCTTTCATACGTTTTAACCATAATAGTTATTGCATTCAATAGCTTCTAACCATGATGGTTAATAACACATAGAACCTCACACTTAGATTTCAACCATAATGGTTATTTTATTAACCTCTAACCATGATGGCTAAATAAGTTATATTTTTTTGCATACTTACGATACTTACGCTTTTTCGATCCTCCTGATGCCGTACCTCCTCGCACCACCAGTACCCATGAACCTATGAACCTTTTAACCTTACCTTTACCTTTACCTTTACCACACAACAAGAAGAAACAAACACAACAGAGGAAGACTAGCTACGGGAAGAATCACAATCAAACACCAACAACACGCACTTTAATTATCACTGAACAAAGAAACGGAGGCGGCGTACACCGTTTCACTTTAAGAGCACTTTAATCACTTAATTCACTGAAGAGGCGCAGCCGCACCAGCCCGCAGATGCATCGGCCAGGACCAGCAGCCAGGGCGAGACGTTTGACGAAATGCCCAGCAGCCAGCCTCTTCGTGAACCAACCCGGCGAGACGTTCCACTGACTAGTGATCACTAACACCGTGCAGCCCTGAGAAGGACTAATGATGACGAAGACCCGATCACCATGCCGTTCCTATAAGAACGCAACACGGCAACCGTTAAACCAAGCGAACGATCCAGAAGGAGCGTCCGGCCGCAACGAAATAGGTCTGCGTCCAACGCCGCCGCTGCGTGAGCGCAGACTGCTGACGTCAGACACCGCGCCACGGCGCGAGCCGCGCACTGGGTGGAGCGCACTCCCCGCGCGCACCGCTCGCTTACGTCGACCGCCGCATGAAAGATTTCGCCTCGATTTTTGGCGCCAGGCAAGCTGTTTTAAAACACAATTTCGGTTCTAGCAACAAAATTATTTATTTCGAAATATTACAAATGTATAGGCTTTCTCTTTTTAATTTTTCCGTTAGACGTTTTAAATATTGTATAAATATAGGGCAAAGAGATCAAATAAATCACTTTTGTAATTTATCACCAAGCGTGAACTAGAGTTTCATTTTCTCCGAAAGTATAAGTGAGCCAGCTGCCGCAAAACCTCTGCCGAGTCTCCAGACGCCCTGCATCGCCTGCAAAACTGGTGAGACCTTCTGATAACACTTACAGGAGTCTATTGCTAGCGGCCTTGTCGTCCTGCCGCTATGATTGCCTAGCGGTATCGACGGCACACACCACGCAGCACAACTCCGCTACGTGGTAACGAGCCGTTACATGTTAAAAAATGGTAGCGATAAGTTAAGTATTTTGAGCGTAATCATGGCACATCCATATATACACATAGATGTCCAAGTTTTCTTAAAAAGTTTTTTAAATTGTGTATATCACTTGATAGATATTTTTCAAAGTATAACACGTGTTTATAAAAGCGTTATTGTTTATATTTGTTTGTCTATATTATTGGATCAGTGACATATAAATATAATTGATACAGTTTAAGTCCAGATAAATGCTTAAGCTTGATATGTTGAGAGTAGAGGCATGCAAAAAAAAATCGGATATATGTAACAGATAGCACTATTAAGGGGATCACGAGGGTACTGATGTTAAAATACCGCAATTTTAAAGTATTTTTTTGACAAAACCACAAATGCAAATTATTACCGTATAAAAATATAATATGTTGTGGGTAAATCAAATTCCCATGAATAAATTGTACCTATTCCTTAGAATTTAAGTATCTCAACTCATGAGATAAAATTTAAAACACTTGCTTGCGGCGATCAGAAAGATATGAATTTTACCACAAAAAAATCGCGATAAATTCATTAGTGATTTGTATATTTTTTTTATTTTTTTTAATGTGTTTTGTAATAATACAGAAAAACCCGTTAGTTCTCCGCGTATAGCATCCAGGTAAGGCCTTTATTGTGCACTAGCTGTTGCCCGCGACTTCGTCAGCGCGGACTTCGTTTACTGCGCACAGCTCCTCCCCCGTAGGTGATAGCGTTGACCCGACCTATTATTCATGCAAAATTTGAAGTAAATCCGTGCGGTACTTTTTGAGTTTACCCCAGACATACATACAGACAAAAATTAAAAATTAAATATTTTTGGCTTTGATATCGATTGTAGATCACGCCCCAAGTATTCTTTTAAAAAAATATTTAATGTACAGTTTTGGCTTTTCTACGATTTTATTATATGTACTAGCTGTTGTCCGCAACTTCGTCTGCGCGGACTTCGTTTACTCCACACAGCTCCTCCCCCGTAGGTGACAGCGTGATAATATGTAACCTATATGTTGACCCGACCTGTTAGTAATATTCATGCAAAAATTGAAGTAAATCCATGCAGTACTTTTTGAGTTCACCCCGGACTTACATACAGACAAACAGACAAAAATTCTAAAACTATATTTTTAGCTTCGATATCGATTGTAGATCTCGCCCCAAGTATTCTTTAAAAAAAATATTCAATGTGCAGTTTTGACTTTCCTACGATTTTATCATATGTATAGAAATAGATATTCGCAGTGTCGTATCAGTTAATGTCTTGATAACTTTATGACAAGTGGATTGTTCACATCGTATTTTTTTCTAAATGTTACAAAGTATGAACATTTAGGATATTTCATGAATTAAATCATAATATAAATAATAGGTCTATTGCGACTGAAAAAACAATTTTAGCTTCATAAATAATTAAAAAAGATTTTAGTTAGATTAAATTTAATCAGTTTATCATAGATTAAAACACAACAATCTAGTTTTAGCTTATAGGTAGTAGACGGGACATGTAGAGGGCACGAGACTTGAGAAACGTGTAACCGTGATACTTCTTGAATTGAAACTTAGTAATTAAATACACAACCTATTTAGTCAACCACACTTAGGCTTTGGTAAATTAGTCTTCGACTTCGAACAGCAACTTTTTTCTGAATCTAGCTGAGACCGGAATATGAAACCTCTAACTCTAATTAATACCCTAATACTCTCATTTGCATAGCAACAAATTTCAAACAATGGTATATATAGAAAACAGCACAAAGCTTAGGCCGAATTGTTAATAGACTGCCCTGTTTACTTCAGACTTACACTATACAATATATATATATTAAAATTTTCAAATGCGTTTTAATACTAAGCTTCTCGTCGTTCAGAAGCATAATTTATCGTTAGAATTTTTATGAATCGATACAACTAAGATCGATACATGTCAATGCAGTGCGAATAAAACCGCCATCAGCAGTAAGTACATAGGTTTTTAATAATAAACTCTCGAATTGCAGAAATTTTGAAGCGGTGGCTGATGCTGGAACTGCACTTGCGTCTATCGTCACAAAGCTTCGTGCAATGACACGATAAATGCAGATGTGACCTATACAGTTATTGTGTCATTGCACGAAGCTTTATGACGATAGACGCAAGAGCGGCTCCAGCATTAGAGAGTACACACACAAATAGCAAATTATACTTCAGCTAAGTAAATCTTTCCGATTACAATTAAACGTGTAACACTAACTAAATGACATTAAATGGCAGACTGAATTCACATCTTAATTAAGAACAGCAAAATTATTTTTTGTTTAGTTGTAAATTAAACTTAACAGACGTCGTAAATGTTTTCTCAAAGAAGTCGTTGTGTTTCAAAAATCATACGCTACTTCTATAAACAAATTCAAGTTTCTTTTAAATAAACCTAAAGAAAACGATCGTCAGTGTTTAGTAATATTCAATTCCTTTTGTTTTTAGAAACATTTCTCTTAGTACTTCAATGAAAAAACTTATTTCATAAATCCCAAAAGGGTCAAAATTTAACTAGAAATTTTCCAAAGTTAAGAACTGTGAACGTGACACTGCAACTCGACAATTTCGTAATAAAGCATTAGTTGTGTAATTCTGCGGAGCTAGTGGCTCTTTGACAAAGTATTGCTACTCGTGATAGCTTCAAGGCGCTAATAACTTACGCTGCTGTGGAAATTCATTTGGTTTAGTTGTCCAAGCCAAGTGCCTTTTTATACGCTTTTTATTTACCGTACCTGGAAAAGCAGAAATATAGTGACCTCTTCATGAAGTCTAGTCTAGAACTAACTACACCGACTGGCAAAACTAAAACTCAACTTTAAGTTTCCGTTGTTCCGTTTCTCTATGTATTTTCACGATGCCAACCCGGGGCCACTTTTTTAAACATAGTTAAACTTACTGCTAGGCATCTCATCAAATGTAGAAGAAGGCTAATAGGTATATACATATCACTAATATCACTAATAGCGTCAGTGCTTGTTGCAATCGTGTCTATAGACAATGGTTATATATTTCCAGTAGGCTTAGGATAAACAACGCGAGATACGTCGCGGTCGAGAAAGTGACGTTTACTTGACCTTGACTAATATCTCGATATTATTCTAATGTGCATGCCACGATAAATATTAAAAACCTCAAAGATTAGTCAAAATTTACTCAGATAGTGAAATCAATTGAATAGCACATAATTATAATATGGCACTGCCATCATTATTAAATTATGTACCTATACTTATAGACTTGACCAAAATCTAAAAAATAACCTTGCTAAGTTCTCAATTAACTTATAATAAAACGAGTGAACTTAATTAAATGAATAGAAGTTTAAGAAACAATTACGGATGAATAATATACAAGTTCCATGGTTACCAGTATCTTAACAAAATGTCAAATCGATAAAGTGACAACAAGATTTTCGATCGATAGAGAAAACAACTACTGTAGAGTAAAGGTGATTATTTTCTTTTCTTTTGAAATATCATATCAAATCAAGTGTAAAATGCGTTAGCGGATAGAGAAATTGACAAGCATTTCAAAGCAAATTCTGAAACAAACATACCGAAAATCAAAATCAAAAACCTTTACACTAATAAAAATTATAAAAATTAAAGAAAACGGTTAAATAAAAAGATTTGTATATTTATATTTGGATATACTTTTTACTTTACTTTAAGTTTACTTTTTAGCTATTATTTAGCAGCAATATCGCTAGTGAAGTACAATAAAAAATAATATTGTTTTGAAATTAATTACAGTGTTTCATTACGTAAGTTTAAGGAAACTACTATTAGAATGGCATTGGTTAGTAATATAATTATGCTGCTTTCTTCTTTTATAGTTTGTCCTCTGGCGGACTGCCGCGTTTACAAACCTTAATCAATATGGATATTTTAATTGTGTTCCAATTCACAAAGCTTTCGCAAATTCAGACTTCTATTTCGAGTCGATTCTTTTTTACTCGATAGCCTTTCTCATTTAAATAACAATTAATCTAATACAAATAGAATTTGCTAGATCCTATAACAAAATTATAGGGTCTAGCAAATTCTATTACTTATTACGAATATATTTTTAACACTCAAAAGTCAAAATTGAATGTTCTTAATTTTATGCATAGCTTATTGATTTCTGGATATAGCAAACCTAAAATCAAAGAGCCAGACAACTTGCAGTGTGTCCTACACGAATGTTTAGCTATCGAAATACTCAAAAATCTATTTATACTGTGAACATTGAAAAACGAAAATTGTTAATGAAAAAGACAAGCCCACTGAATTTCTTCCGCCGGACCTTTTCAGTTTTTAATCTAGTAGTAATTATAACAAATTTTCGACTGGCCAAAAGTACCTGTAAAAGTTTATTTGGATAAAAAATTTTTGAATTTTTCTTTTGAATCAAAGATTTTGAGTCTTATATATATATAATAAAGGCTATATTTTCGACATATTAATTTGGCCCTTGTCTCGCGCGCACATACGTATAAATCGAATACCTCACTAACAGGAAATAGATATGATACAACATTAAAAATCCCTGACGTTGTACGAATTTATCCAGACGTCCAACCACCGTACATACTATATCTTTGAATTTACAATTAGGATTTTAGCCAATATATATTTTCTACATCTCTATCTCAAACATGCTTATTATAAGGGCTTTAATTAAAAAAAGTAAAATGTAAGAAGGCAGTCATCTTATTCTTAACCGAAGAAAAAACCAAGTACAATAATTTTAAGTTGATAATAGAGGATATCAACGCAAAGTATTTAAATATATGATCTATTTAATTGCCCAAGCACGTGTACAAAATTTCGTAAGTATATGTATGTTTGTATGACAGTACACGAATTTCTCTGGAACTAAAAGCCATATCGAGGTAATTATTTTTTAAATTTTAAATATTTAAATTAGGTATATTCCAACTTAAGAAACTGTCGAAGTTCATCAAAGTTGATTCCGTATTTTTTTTAAATGTGCTTATAATTGACAGATATTTAAAGGCGGTTTAATTTTTTAAATTACTTTAATTGAAAGAAAAGCTTTTATTTTTTTAATTTTTCTTTCCTCTTGCGAGTATTACCAATACCTTATTTTTTTATTTAATTCCCCTTTCAAAGCTTTTATCTCTAACTTTTGTAAGTCTAATAACGTCTCCAGGCATTAGCCACAAACGTTCATTATATTATTATATTGCTTTTACATTCGCAAACATCACGGACAATTTGCCTTGTAAAACGTCTAAATAAACCTCAAGATGTTGGAAATTAGGTTAAAAAATTTCCGAAATTGAGAATTACGTTCGTAACTCTCGAAGTCGGAGTTTTCTAATAAATTACCAGTTGTGTAATATGTTCTACAAAGCCAGTGGCTACATGATGAAGTACTGCAGCTCGTAATAGCTTAGATGTACTAATAACTTACGCTACTGCGGAAATTCATTCGGTTCATCCGACCTTGCTAGATGTCGTTTATGTGGCGTTAACACGTACGAAATAAATAATATACTTTTCATAATAATATAATATACTTTGTCATTCTCAGTTTTCATATCATGAGAATTTCTTTCATACAAACTTGTCCTAATAATAATAAATACAAATAAAAAAAAATCATCTGAAGTTATGCGCATACAATCATTTAGGGTTCGAGCACACTGAGTCGGATCGGGCTGCATCGAGACGCAAAAAGGTAGCGTAGCACGTTAGGACTGACCGCAGCGAGCCACAACGCAGCGCGGTGAAACGGGCCGCATCTCGGAAGCGGAACGTAGCACATTTTCAAATTTCTTTCCAATGTTATCTCTCCTTCATTGATCATCATAACGTGGATATTGAAAGTTGCATATCATAAAATTCTTTGTAACTTTGAACTAAAATTATTAATCATTTCTCTTATCCATAAATATAAAATCCGTGGTGTTATTAATTAATCCTTTAGGCGATTCGTTTTCATTTTCATAGGTTCGTATTCACCGATTATGGTTAAAGTAACTTTAATACAGTTAACAATGAATTTAACGTAGCAAAGAAAATGTCCTGTCCTGCGTTAGAAATGTCTTAAGTTTAACTGTGTTAAGTTACTTAAGTTTAACTGTGTTAACTTCAGTTTGTCTACAAAAGTTACAAAACTCATTCGACTTCTATCTAGTCGTCATCTAGTTTATTGCATTTACGTCTATCTACTATCTATCTACTTGGAAATGAAACCGAAAAGGATTCTTTCTAAATACTGCTTCTTATATTTTCAATCGACTCAAAGGACGAAGTTCGCAATTCCAAATTAAACTAGAAATTTGGCGCGAATAAAACATATTAGTCACGGCAACAGAGTGGTAACATAAAACCTTGAAAAAATATTTTTAGGGTATCTCCTCGTTGCATAGGATTTTTACAAAAATATTGAAGATTTGTAAAATAAATTTTTCGATTGTCTCGTCTTAATCGAAAAATTGTTTTTACAAATTGTCACATCTTAAATTTTAATTTGCTAATTTTTGTTATAGTCAAGTGTCAAGGCTTCACAAGTCACAAGGCTTGTTATAGTCAAGTGTCAGGATTTGGGTAATAGTCGACCAACTTATAAAATGTTCTTGGAGAAGTTTTTATAGGCAGTGAGCCTACGGTGTAGATATATCCGTCATTGTCATTAAATAGGTTATTGTAGGTTAGGGAAGCTAATATATATACATATATATATATATATATATATATATATATATATATATATATATATATATATATATATATATATATATATATATATATATATATATATATATATATATATAACCTACTCCATGTTCATATTGTGGTTTGTCTCAAATGTTTATTATTATTATTATTGTGATACTTGTAGCCTTTTTAAAAGTAACATTAATCTCCATGATATTAGTCATGAAGAATTCATTCAATTTTGCATGAGCTAGCAGACTTAGAGTTTTTACTTTTGATATCGCCTGGGTAATCTGCAAAGTGAAAATGTAGTCAAAGCGTCGCATATGTCAAACGTACAAACTATTAAGGAAATAGGTTCTAAATTTTGTCTCAAAGGAATACTCTTCAAATATACTATGGAGAGATACTATTTTGAAGTATAAATACTGCGATTTATAAGCTTAAGAAAAGTACAGTTCCTAACAATAATCCCTATTCATTGAATGTTGGTGTAAAAACTATACATTTTTCAGTTACTTTTTTGAAATTTAATTATATTTAATAGTAATAGTAGAGTATAACAAATATACTCGATGCTTAGTACCCATTAAAGTCTTTATTGTTTGAGTTGGGGCCCAGCTACTACGTAGGTCACGCTATAAGTTTTGCGTAACTTAAAAAATGGGTGCTAGGTCGGGGCTATGCGCAGGATGAGTGATGAGATGTACTTTTTCGAAAGCTAAAAATGATTTTGTTTTGTTGGCCGTGTGTGAAGAAGCGTTATCATGGTGTAGGAGAATGCGGCTTTTGGGTCGTCTTTCACGAACTTTTTCTAACACCCTGGGTAAACAAATGGTAGAATACCACTCGGCATTAACACTCTTTTGATCTTCAAGTGGGACCCGTAGCTGAGAAAAAAAACGCGATCATTTTTTTACCAACGTTTCTCGCCTGTCTCACTTTTGTTGGTCTGTTCTCATTTTCAAACACCCATTCACAAGATTGCTATTTTTTTTTCGTTTTTAAAACAAAAAATCCACGTTTCGTCTCCTGTGCCAATGTCATAAACAGCATTAGAATTTCCGTGGTCATACTTCAGTAGCATCTGTGAGCATCATTCCACGTGAGACCGTTTCTGCTCCGCTATCAGTTTATGATCCAACGACAACAAAGTTTCCGAACTTTCAATTCTTCGTGTAAAATTTTCTGAATTTGGCTCAGACCAATCCCCAATAGTCTTCGAATTGTCCGGGGGTTTTCTTCAATTAACCGCTTAACAGAAGCTACATTATTTTCGTTGACGGCAATTGAAGGCCGCCCTTCACGAAATTCGTCATGTAAAGAAACTCGATCTCTCTCAAATTCAGCAAACCATCGCCTCACGGTGCTCAAACAAGGAGCTTCTCTCCAAAAAGCATTTTGAAGACGAGCGGCACAGTCTTGCGGAGAAAGACAACTTGTAAAATCATAAAAAATCATGGCTCTTTTCGACTTAATTCCATTTTCGTTGCGGACGTCAAACTTTGATGTGTGATAAAAAAATCATTTCCCGCCAATTGTTTTTTTTATTACTAAGAAGGTTGCAAAATTATAACATTTTACAACAGTTTTAAAAATATAACATTCGAAATTCAAATAGTTCCGATTAGCTAGAAGTGCAAAACTTTTAGTGTGCCCCATGTATGCATACTTTTGCATGATTCAATGAAGAGTACTCTTAGATCTAATAATTATAAAACTTCTTATTGGCAACTATTTCTGTTGTTATTCTATTCATTTTCTAAGCGTAGATCCTACTTAATCAAGATAAATCAATAAAAATTAAATTTGCATTTTTCAGAAATTATAATAAAGATATAAGAAATTATAAAATAGCAAACAAGTAGATAGGTCTCCTGGTGGAAAGCGTCAACAATCACCTATAGACACCAATGTTGTTAATGGTGCGTTGCTATCTTTTGGCGAGTTCTAATGCCACATGCATAAGTTTACCGGATACCTTACCCTCCAATCCAAACCGGAACACGACAGTGACAAGCACTGCCACTATTGCGACAGGAATAGGTAAGGCGGTGGTACCAGACCCGGTCGATTCAATGCAGAACTCTACCACCTAGTAGCCACGACGGTAATGACTCGTGTAGCCAGTCGGTCGCCTTTTACGACCTGCCTAGCAGAACGGCAATTGGTCTATTCTTTCTGAACCCGGAACCTTGTGATCGGAGCCGAATCTCCTAGACCAAGAAATCCTCTAGACCAAGAGGCATACTATCACAGCCTATGATACTTAGTAGTTTTTACTAACATTTCTTAATATTAATATTTCTGTAATATTTCTTTTAGCTCTTAACTTTCTGTAACAGTTCGCTCATATATTTTGTTTGCACAACTGAAGAAGCATTATGAATTGTGCACTCTTGGATTTTTTAAACTTACGATACAATTTATAGTTTTAAATGTAATATTATATAATGATATTTTTTTTTAATATTTGCACACCATATATTGTTAGAATATGTCGGTAACTTAATTTATTTTTAACAACTTGTAACACCCATATTCTTGCAAATAAATATTTTCTTTCTTTCTTTCTTATTTTATTCTTACATATTTTTCAGTTTATTACATTACCCAACGGTCAAGTGGTTAGTGACCCTGATTACGCAATTGACACGGTTGAGTTCGATTTCCAATAGTATAAAATACTTAAAACTAGCTGACATGGCAAAAGTTTCTCTCCCTTTTTTACTGTACTCTTATTTATTCTATATTTTCTCACCTTTTAAACCTTCCCTGGACTTCAACAATTAATTCAAAACATCTTATTTGCAATAAGTTATGATATATATATATATATATATATATATATATATATATATATATATATATATATATATATATATATATATATATATATAATCAGAAAAGCTTTCTAGTGCTAGTAAATTTGATGTTAACTCTGAATAATAAAATCTAATAACAGTTTCCCGTATTTTTATTAAAAGTATAAAATATTTTTGCTGTATCGGCCACGATTCGCCACCAGAGCTTTGTTGAACATTGAATTGCACCAATAAAATTAGGCGATTTGTCCACCCAGCGCTGTAAGGTATAATCCGATTGTTCCAATTTATTTTCCAATTTAACCATCTCAACGGCTTTTCAAATAAAACCCGTTTAATGCTGATAATGAATACAACGATACAGAGATAATTGCGGTTAATTTAATATCGTTATCTATTACGTGAAGGAAAAACTTTGGACTCCTTTTTAAGACAATTACGCGAACGATGGAGTATAAAATTTGGCACAGTTAAAAGATTACTAATAGTAGTATCTTCACGACCATATCACCGGAGAGGTAGGCAGAAGTACAAGTGCACCCACGATTCCTTGAAGACACTTAGTTCCACAATGTGATAGGTGGCAAGCCTATCGCCAACTGGGCACTTACTCGTATCGATACGAGTTATCCAATCCCGGGCAACGTTGTTTTTATAAAAAAATTGAAGAAACACATTTTTTGAATTGCCCAACCCAAGAACCGAACCCGCGACCTCAACACCGACACCGGAGACCACAGAGGTGATAAAATATTTAAAAAATGTATGCGGTAGAATTATATTAAATTAATAACAATAGTTTTTTTTAGTCTATGGTCGAATTTCAGCCACAAACGATCGCTAGTTATTAGAAATTGGCGCTTAGGTCGGCAAAATGCACTCATCTCGCCATTCAGCAAGCCGGTGAATAGTGGTTAACCGGAAAGTCTACGGACGTTTGATTGACTCTGCCTACCATTGAAGAGACTGGCGTGATGCTTCTTTTTACTTTAATATTCTTAATAATAATTTTGTGTAGTTTTTCATCAAATGATAGCAAATAAGCCATCTGTTCTCACAGAAAGAAGCAATCATTGGATACCATAGATGTTAGTAGTGCGTTACCATTCGTGTAGGTTGAAGAAATTATCCCCCGTGTTGGTCCGGGATGCTTTGAGGAATAAAGCAACTGCCGTTCTGCCACGCAGGTCGTTAAAGGTGACCGATTGGTTACATGTGTCACTACCATCGTGACTACTAGGCGGTAGAGTTCCTTAACGTCTCACTCGTGTATATATCAACCACCGCCTTATATATTCCTGTCGTAATACCGTCAATGCCCGTCATGTTATATTCCAGCTTGTAGGTAGACGGCAGATTTATGCATGAGGCATTGCCATCATGCCACATGCAGAGTATCTAACCATTAACATCTTTGGTGTCTATAGGCGATGGTTTCTCTTTCTTCAAGAGATGTTTGCTATCTAAAGATATTAAAATAAATAACCTTTAAATGTTTATGTCTTAAATCTAGTTATCTATGTTTAGAACAGTTCTCAGTGACGTAGTTATCGTAGAACCAGGTGGTACAGTGCACTAGGGCTATAAAGTTCAAAGGTGCCACCAAGCTTTGTAAGCAAAGGAGCAGCCAGCTACCGAAACTAGCAAACCACAAGTATGCTTACAAGAATTTCTTCTCTGTACACCGGGGCCCAATCTTAAGTATGCTCACAACAATCACCTATATACCAAGGCCCTTGTCTACCTATTTACGCCACTACCACTTCTAGACGTTAAAATATGCAGATATAAAATATGCACTCTATATTGATTGCCTTATGGTCTAGGGGTTTAGGCTATTCGGCTCTAATGGTGAGGTCCAGGGTTTGATCCTCGGGTCAGACATAAATGTTACTCATGTTTTTTTGAGGTTTTCTGGAAAATCCAAAACCTCAGTAGAGCGTACGAGAGAGAAGGAGAGAGAGGGTATACTGGATGCTGTGTTACCACTGCCGTACCTCGGAACATGTAAAACCGTATGTCCCGGCAATAGAAATAGACGAAAATCGTTATCAAATCGGTAAAAATGCAGCGATGGATATCACCACACATCTCGCCAAGCGACAAACCGGTAAATCGGTATGAACCGAACCAGACGTTAAGTTTACTTTGTCTACACTGTAAGGGAACCGGACGTGATCGTGGTACTGTATTGCAGTTTTAGGGACGAAACAATGATAACACAATGATGCTTCAATCGCCATACCCTAGATCTGGCCTCCTGTAAATTTTTCTTGTACCTAAAAGTAGCCCATGAAAGGACGTCGCTTCGCTATTATTGAGAAGATAAAGACGGCTTGATTTTTTTATACATAATAATTATAATATGTATGATAGTTATAGTTAATGACGAATTGACGGATTTTACCGGACTTAGTAGGTACTTGCCGCAATAGCGTCGGTGTCTGTTGCTTTAATTTTCCATTCTGGACTTTAGATAGAAAAGTAGCCGGAAAATTTATGAACATGGCATTCTAGCCTCGCTACTATAGACATATATTATTATAGTCGCTGTTGAGAGCAGCTTTGGTGCCTATAGTCAATGGTTATTTCTTTCAATCCGGACAGTTATCTGCTTGTTTGCAGACCAATGATGTAAAAATCTTTAAGGTAAAGATATAAAAACAAGTACTAAAATGTACTTTACACACCAAATTTATGTCATTTATTAACAATTAAAGGAAAAAATTCTCAAATGCTGCTACATTTAGCGATTAGCGGAACGAACTTACGACTACAAAACCGCAACTTGTCCAACTTGGTGTGGGAAAACTAACAGTGTAGTTAGTTTCGCACTCTAACTTGTCAACTAATAACCAAGTTGATATTTCTGCTGATTCCAGTCTCGTTTGCGTTAATTGTTAGCGAAATGTTGGCATGGATTAGCGATCAAATTTATTTATGAAATGGTGCTATGAATGAGGAAGGTGGTAATGACTAAACTTAAACTGTTACTCTTTTAGGGATGAGTATGTCGTATTACTGGCAGGAATCGTTGCGAGAAGGTTTCTGCCCCCCTCCCACCTTGTTCCAATAAATTTGATATTTAGCCTATTATATTTACATTTATAAAAACACAGTAAAAAGCTGTTCCAGCTGCAATCTAAATACATATCCAAGAGGATGTACCCTTTTTATATGGACCCTATGGATCAAGTACCTTATTTTAATGTTTCAAATCTCCATCTGGAACCACACCATGTATAAGTCCGCCCAAATTATTTATTGTGTCCAGAAGATATCCACAAAAATCCACACATGAATTGTTTGCACTTTCACAAACATGGCAAGTAAATGTGTCTCCTAATTGAAAGAGTCAATCATCGACTTTAAACACCAAAGTTGTTAATGGTGTGTTGCTATCTTGTGGCGAGGTCTAATGCCGCATGCATAAGTTTACCGGCCGCCTTACCCTCCATACCGTAATACGTCAGTGACAAGCGCAAAACACAGTGACAAGCATGTATATTATATTGCGGCAGTAATAGATAAGGCAGTGGTACCAGACCCGGGCGAGACATTTTCTAATAAAATATTAGTCTTTTAATATCTGCGAAGTATATCTATATGATAAAATATCCTCGTTTCGTACCAGGTATCTATACATATAATAAAATCGTGGGAAAGTCAAAACTGTACATTGAATATTTTTTAAAAGAATACTTGGGGCGTGATGTACAATCGATATCGAAGCCAAAAATATAGTTTTTAAAATTTATATGTTTGTCTGTTTTTCTGTTTGTCCGTTTGTCCGTTCGTATGCTTGTATGTTTGTCTGTTTGTCTATTTGTCTGTATGTGTGTCCGGGGTAAACTCAAAAAGTCCTGCATGGATTTACTTCAAATTTCGCATGAATATCACTAACAGGTCAGGTCAACATATAGGCTACATATTATCACGCTATCACCTACAGGGGAGGGGCAGTGCGGAGTAAACGAAGTCCGCGCGAACGAAGAAGTATTGTATCATATTCATACTTAATAATAGCATATTATGATATTAGTAGTAGAGTTTTGTAGCGGTTTTACCACCATATCTATTACAGCCGCTTTAATATTGATGCTTTTTACTATCTTATTCATGTATGAAAAGTAGTTTTCAATAAACTTATACATGAGATTTTACATTCCCACCACATGAGCAGCAACACAACATTGATACATTAATTTTGTTTAATAGTCCTTTCTAGTGGTATGCAACCAAGAAGGTACTGTTATTGCAATAGTCATATACACTAATAGTTACAGAACTTTTAAATTTTAATCTGTTATACCCGTTGAACAGATTAAAAATTTAAAATTGTAAGAGAATTCAACGTGAGAAAATGTTTACTTACTTGTAATTTAATTTACTTCAAATGCCGAAACACCAGCAGTGTATCGACTTAACCCCAAAAACCAAGATAATAATAAGGTTTAAATATGTCGTATATGCGTATATGTACATGTTATGGCATAGTAGAAATAAGATATTTTTGCCATCAACACATATATTCTGTCCTCTCAGCATGCGCAACACAATAGCTTTCAGCTATCTTCCCCCTTGTTGGACAATGATAATTAAATAGAATTGAAACGTGTATCATCAACGATAATAATTAAATAGAATTTAAATGTATTTCGTAGTAGCATTAATAATGTAGACTTGTTATGTCAATCTATGTATACTTATATTATAAAGAAGCAAAAGATTTGCTTGTTTGTAATGACTAAACCTCTAAACTCAAAAGCAACTAGACGATTTTAAATATTCTTTTCGCGTTTTACCCGATAGAATAAAATATATTAATGTGTTTGGGTAATGCGAACGAAGTTGCGTGAAACGTACCTATGGTCTGATATAAATCCGATCCAATCCAATATAATTACAGGTAAAAAATTTTAACTCCATTGAAATTTTCGGTAAATGCTTATTTAGATAAAACTTTTTGAATTTAATCTATATAAATAATAAAGGAATCGCCAAAATGTTTGTACGCGCACAACTTCGAAATAAAAGTACCAAATTGGATAATTCTTCTTTTGTTGTATTCGGTATTGTCAGGACAAGGTTTGTATGAAAAAAAATTTTAAAAATCGCACGAGAAAGATTTAAAATTCAACTCGCGCGAAGCTGGGGTGGGAATCTAGTTTAATTTAAAATTTATTATATTTTGTTCTACGTCAATGCTGTCATAATGCGGTCATTACCGCATGTCACCCCCTAGTTTATACCCGTTGGTGACATGCGGGAATTTTTCTAAAAAAATTCCCGCATGTCACCGAAGAGGACAAGCGGGAATTCAAAAACAAAATTCCCATATGTCACCCCTTGGTCACCCTACTCAAAAAATTAACATGGAAATTAATATCTTTACATACTTGGAAATGTACATTTGTTTTTGAACTCTAAATAGAAAAAGAACTATTTGGAGTTACATATTTACGAAAGTTATATTTATTCGCATAAAATGAATCAACAATCAATTATGTTTTTTTTTATTTTCAAAAGCAACAGGTTTTAAACATAAATCTACATTCAACACAATCAAAAGTATCTACTTTCATTTACTAGCTCATTCATTAGTTTGGGCCCTTAAAGATATTAAATAAATATTAATGCCGCCACTAGCGGAAAAATGTTTCCTTGACTCAATTCCCGATTGTCACCGGTTTGCCCCAAAGTGACATACGGGATTTATTTTAAATTCCCGCATGTCACCCTCGAGTTCGTCCCTTGTTTTTTTGGGACTTTTTACTGGGAAAAGTTCACCACTTTAAAATTGTTAGACCTATAACTTTCATTGTATAAACTATCCATACATAGTAATTAGATGTGTCAGAATGGCTATTAATTTACCTTTAAAAATACTATCAACCGAACTGTGTGAAAAATGTAGGCTACTCGCTTCGATCAGAAATGTACTCATATAACCTGTATTTAAAGCAATCTGTAACAATTACAATTAGTAACAAACAACACTAAGAAATACAACCATGATAACTTGCGTATTTTTTAATATATTGAAATGGAATTCGTACATTATATTTTAATGTATCTGAACCAGACCTTGATACGTTGGCTCTAACTGAACGTTTCATACAAGAAGTACCTAGTTATTATCTTAATTGCAACTACTCGGCTCTCCGGAAGTTCAAGTCGGTATCGAATCGCTCCAAAATGTTTAATTTAGCCCCTTCAATCCGTGAATACCTCATAGCTAGCTCGAATATGACAAGTTTATCCCAATAACGGGTTTAGAGTACCGTCGGTAAATTGCCCTGCTGCCAAGACTCCCGCAACATTTTGGAGATATTATTCTTTCTACATAATTTACATATATTTATCGAATTAAGGCGTGTATTTAATTTTGAATTAACGTTCTACCAAAGTATAGGTTAATATAAATTTGGCGGTAGCCAGCACTACCGTCAGCTACCGCCATCATTCAGATCATTCAGATCAAGACGAATTGGCAAATAAACACACTTCATATTTTAACTGCAAAATAAGAACACTGCGATTTATTTAAACTCAAAGTACACCCGAGGCAGCTGCCGTTGAATCTTCGCCGAGCCTCCAGCCTCTCTGCATCGTCTGCAACTGGTAAGACCTTCTGAGAATTACTTGCAGGAGTCAATTGCTAGCGGTCGTGCCGTCCTGTCGCTACGATCGCTTAGTGGCACCTCCCGGCCATCGCCGCTACTGACCGCTACAATAAAATTTTATTCTTTAAAAGAACATGTATATACTTTAGCTGCTATAGCATTTTTATAGCAATATAAAAAGAAAATGCACTTATAAAACAATCTTAGTCTTCGAATCCCATTTATCTTTGTTCTTATATTATGTGTTTAAAAAAAAGTATCTTCACGCTCGTATCCTCGGAGAGGTAGGCACTAGGCAGCCGAAGATACTTCGCCCCACAATGTGATAGGTGGCAAGCCTATCGCCAACCGGGTGCACTTATTTAATCCCGAACATTGTTATTTTTATTAGAAAAATGAAAAAAAAAACACGTTTTTTAATTGCCCGACTCGGAGCCGAACCTGGGACCTCATGTGGTCAACACCGATACCGGAGCTTGACCACAGAGGCATATATGGTAAGAAATTAAAAATATTGTATCTTGAATTTAAAGGGAAGTTTGGCTTACATTAGAATATTTCAAAATTATTTTCAATAAACTATTCGGAAATAAAGTCACCATTAATTACATTCACTCCTTTTGTGTAATGCGATTGCATCAACACAGCTTACGCAACGTTATTGAGTGTGAATTCTGAATAAATAATCTACACATAAAGCACATAAAGTACATAAATAAATTCAGTGGCAGATTTACTCATAGGCCCGTGAGGCCCGGGCCTAGACGGCATAATTCTGAAGCGACAGCTTTTTTAAATTAAATAGCTAGGTATGTAATTTTTGCAATCACTCCCTCACAAAGCCAAAAAAGCGGCATATATTCATGTGGCCTGTGGTCAAATAAATCACACTTATACATTATTGTATGCCATTTTGCAAACTAAAGCAATGAATAAAATAGGGCGCGTTTTACAGTTTGTCGCTTTTAAAACACAATTCGCGTCATCTATAAATAATTAAATTAAACAAATCTCAAATGCAGCAACGGCACGAAGTTACGACTACGAAACCGCAACTTGTCCAACTTGGTGTGGAAAACTAACAATGCACTTCGCGTTCTAACTTATAACCAAGTTGACATTTCTGCTGATTCCAGTCTCGTTTGCGTCAATTGTTGTGAAGTTGGCATGGATTAGCGTTAAAGTTTATTCGTGGAATAAATTTTATTTTAGTAGTGCCGATTGTAGAGTTTACTCGATGGGTAAAAACAGTAGGCGTTTAGGGGACTAGTCTTAAAATCAATTCCACGTATTATTACGGTTCGATATTCGGGACTAGAGTGCTAAGTGTGAGTTTTTCTTTTCGCATTCGATCGTGAGCACGTTTCGAGTTTACTAGGAACTTGTATGTGATTTGTACAGCGCCACCTAGTGGTAAACTGGTTTCTCACGTTTACCACTAGGTGGCGCTGTACAAATCACATACTAATTCCTAGTAAACTCCAAACGCGCTCACGATCGAATGCAAAAAGAAAAACTCACACTTAGCACTCAGTCCCTCTTTGAATACTCGTAAAACATATCTGGCGTTCTAAGAGGCAGTTCGTATAAGACGAACGGGTGGTTCAAACGTGTCGCTATTATCATGACTACTAGTCATAGAGTTCTGCAACGTCTCGATCGGTACTACCGCCTTACCTATTCTTGCAACAAGATAGGCGAGGTACAAAAAGTATCTTCACGCCCGTGTCCCCAAAGGCCACTAGGTGAAGTAATGGTACCAAATACCACTTCCTCATTGTAATAGCATATTGTAATTGCATCAATGCTTATCACCGTCATGTTCCGGTTTCCGAAAGGTTTATTCAGTCATCCAAAAATAATAAACACAAACTTAAATTATTCTAAAACAAAACAAGACCTACAAATTGTGTTTGACTTTACATTTACCCGGACACAAAGCGGTGTTATCGCCTTTTATTCGCATTGGTACTAAATTTCAAAATGCGGAGACAACACATTGTTGCTATACAATTTCTGACGCTTTTTGATGTCAAACAGACGTTCTGAATGAATGTGACATGGACCCAAACTCGACGCGTAAAATGCTTTTACAACTAAATTTATTTCGAAAACAATACAATCTCCTTGAACGAAATGTAATCTTTTTTAATCAGGGTAAGCGAAGCGAGCCCTACACTATGCGACTTTCTATGCACTTTTGTGTACATTTTACTGGAAAAATATCGCTTTTTTTAAGTTTGAGCTTTGACGTGGTAGTTTAAATTCTTGTCGAAATATGTTTTAAAATTAAAATACCATTTTATAAACATTAAAAAAATAAAAGATACATGTTGTATTAGAATTTTATTACTACTAACGCCATCTATTCCAAAACTAACGAATTAAAATGCTACAAAGCTACACTAGGCGACGATCCTTTTGTGGTACATTTTACTGAAAAAATATGGCACTTTTAGGTTTGAGCTTTTGCTTGGTAGTTTTAATTCATTTTTATTCACTCCATTTTAATACAATATTAATCTATTAATACACTTGTACTTTTTAACTTCCTGCTACGTATAAGGAAGTTACTGATTTAGTAAGTAAAGTAAGTGTTTTCTTGCTGTTTTTTGTGACTTACTAATTGAGACATTTCAATATTTCTTAGAACTGAAAAAATCTATGCTTATAGTTTTTACTCTTTTGAGCCTAAAATACCATAATTTAACGGGAAGTTGCAGGAATGGCCTGCAAGGTCAACCGTTTACAGATTTTTCACAATATTATTACTGTGAAACACTACAAGTGTATTAATTGATTAATATTGTATTGAGATCAATTTCCAATCTTAGCCCGAGGGTAAAAGGCTAAAGAATTGTGTTTTTCTTTATAGGATCAACTTTCATTTTTAATACCCATTTTTCCTTGAAAACTCTTTTACAAGAAACTTACCATAAATGAAAATTGATTTCTATCAATATTAGACTTAAAGGGCGAAGTGGTGCCGCGAGATGGATCTTGAGTTGCCACATATTATAGGTAGACTGTACTTTATTATAGGTAGATCAGAAAATATGGTATAAAATATGTGGATAACCTTATATTTATTCTGTGTAGTTAACATTGATAATTATAGAAATCGTGTTTTTAATAAATTAAGAAAATTTAAAAAAAAAATCTTGTAAAGTACAAAAAAAATTTAGTCTTAGAAACATGTTTTTCTTTATATTGGTTTTATTTTGCAGCGCCCCCCTAGACCAAAGCCTGACGACGCCTTTAATGCGAATATAATGTGAAAATACGCTGGATTCTTTTAGGTTAGATAATTATAAATAAAGTCCATACATTAAAAGATGTATTTCTCATAAAATTCCTAACAATATTACTAGGTAGTGGCCGCGTTTCCGTAGTAGTTTTTTTATAAAAGTATGTTGACGTGTCAAAATAACTTGTAAAAAGTTTTATTGAATAAAGTACTTCTAATTTCTTATTATAACTTTGCGAGCCCTTACAAAGCTCTGCTTTTTGCTAGTATATATTTTAAATTTCACCTTGTTTCACCTAAGTAGACGATTGATGTCGAAATGCGTGCGAAAATAAAGAAATATTTTTGACAGTATCCCACACCACACGACTGCAAGCCCACGCCACGTGAATAGCAACGCATCATTATCATCTTTGGTATCCATAGGTGATGGTCGTCTTCTTGCACCGGAAGAGCTTTCTGTTGCGGTCCTAATAAGAATAAGCTTTAAATAAAAATTGCCGGCCGCTGATATAAGCATTTGTAGGTGCCTAAATAAAAATTCAAAATGCAGTAAATAAGGAGCTTAAGCAGCTAAAATCCCCTTACGCCAAACAACTTTCTTGTAGCTAAATCCTTACATACAACGTACTTAAAACAAACAAGGCGTAGATGTAGCCAAGGGACTCGTTTGAGCAAATGCCAACTCGACCAGCGCTAACAAAATAACTTAGTTTACCAATGGGCAATGTTGTAACGCAATTTGTTACGTTAAACAATTTATGCTCCAGCTTTAGGGTACAGCTTCGTCTTTAAAAATTTATGTAAGTCCCGTGCAGACAAGACACCTACTAAGTTTTCACACACTTTATCATAAATCTACTCAATAATAGATGACGCGATTATTGAAATAAACCTCTATCGATAGATAAACCACGAGATAGTACACTGCTGAATTTATAGATGGCGCTCATATTTTTGTGTATTTTAATATGTTTATATGTATAATAAATAATCACGGGACAAACTATACTTACTGACCTAACCCCAAAGTAAGCAAATTTTTTGCTTGTGTTATGAATGTTAGTCAACGATACTAGTACATAGAAATACATATATAAATACTGAAATATATTTAATAAAAACCCAAACCCGGAAATACAAACATTTACGCTCATCACACAAATGCCTCACAAAAATCACACATCCCGTCAGGGATCGAACCCGAGCCCCGTCGATTGCGTAGTCAGGGTCGCTAACCACTCGACTAACGAGGCGGTCATGTTATAGTGTATTAATTGAAACTGTCGCCAATACTTTAATTCAAGCTAAAATATTTGTAATAGAAAAAAAATCAGCTAGTGAAACCATGATTAATTAGTTTTATTGACCCAAAAATCTTTGAACCTGCATTTCTATCGGAATCGTCAGAACAGTTTGTGTAAAACAATATTTATAGGTATTAATACTAGCTGCAGCTTGCAGCCCTCTGCATTATGGAATTTTAAGGTGAATCCCGCGGGAATAACTCATTTTTATGGGAAAAAATGTAGTAAATGTGCTTCTTCATCATTATCATCTACCAGTGTGCCATTTTTAACTCATTAACATGCGTATCATTTGTGCTCATACTTCAACCACTTAGAAATTCCGCCACTTAGAATTCCTCCACTTAGTTATCTATACATATAATAAAATCGTAGGAAAGTCAAAACTGTACATTGAATAATTTTTTAAAAGAATACTTGGGGCATGATCTACAATCGATATTGAAGCCAAAAATGTAGTTTTTAGAATTTTTGTCTGTTTGCCTGTATGTATGTCCGGGGTAAACTCAAAAAGTACTGGATGGATTTACTTCAAATTTTGGTATGAATATTACTAACAGGTCGGGTCAACATATAGGCTACATATTATCACGCTATCACCTACGGGGGAGGGGCAGTGCGGAGTAAAAGAACTCCGCGCGGACGAAGTCGCTGATAACAGCTAGTATAATAAAGAAAAGTAAATATTCACGGGACAAATTACACTTACTGATCTAACCCCAAAGTAAGCAAATTATTCGCTTGTGATACGATACCAATACATATATAAGTACTAGAATATATTTTATAAACACCCAAACCCGGAAATACAAACATTTATGCTCATCACACAAATGCTTGTCCCCTTCGGAGATCGAACCCGAGCCCCATCGATTGCGTAGTCAGGGTCGCTAACCACTCGACCAACGGCCGCAACGTCTGGTCATATTATACAAGGTATTACCCCCAATACCGTTCACGTGACCCAAAATAGTACATCGTTTTATTCAGTAGAGTAAAAGTACTACTCGTAGCTTATAAGCCTTCCTCGTAAATGTTCTATATGAGGTCATTCCATAATATGTGAACATACTTTAACCCAGCATTCGGTACATCTTATCAAAGATATCCAGCTAAAAACAGATGTCATTCAAGTGTGTAAAACTTTTAGATTTCTACGAATAAAATTTCGTATAATTATGATTATAATTTCATACAAATCAAAAAAAATTTAAACCCTTAAATGACGTTTGTTTTTAGCTGGATATCTTTGATTAGACGTACCGAATGCTGTGTTAAAATATTATCACCTATTATGGAATGACCTCATATACACAAAAATATTTCTTCAATTTGAATTGAATTGATCCATTAGCATGTTCAAACAAATAAAAATCTCTTCAGGTTACTTATTTTTAACCCTCGACGCATAAACGAGAGGTGTTATAAGTTTAAGGTGTATATTTGTGTATCTGTGTGTCTGTCTATGGTCTGTAGTCCGTGGCATCGTAGCAGCCAGGTGGATGGTCCGATGTGGTTTCAGTTCTTATTTTAATTTTTTTTTAAAAGTATCTTCACGCCCATATCCTCGAAGAAGTAGACAGAGGTACAACAAGTGCACCCACGATTAGCCGAAAATATTTGGTCCCACAAAATGTGATAGGTGGCAAGCCTATCGCCAACCGGGCACTTTCCAATCCCGGGCAACTTTATGTTTCTCAGAAAACTGTAAAAACACCTTTTTTTAATGTGCCCGACCCGGGAATCGAACCCGAAACCTCATGTGGTCAATGCCAACGCTGGACCACTCGACCACAGAGGCGATAATTTTAAGTTCTATTTTTCACTACGATTCAACAGTTTATTCGTTATCCGTATACCTCTCCGTTTATTTCACTACAATTCACCAGTTTATCCGTGATAATAACCGGCCAAGTGCATTTAGGGCCATGCGAAAGTTAGGACTTCGTAGTTGACCATGACAAAAATAAGGACTAAGAAGAGGACTTTTTCATTGTTCCAGTTTCTTGCTATTATAATTTAACCTATTTAACCTCAATGGATATAACTGTGTAGCCGTAATAATTTTCCTTTTAAGTTTATTATACATATACTACCGTGATTTATTTCCCATATCCAAAATCATTCGTTTAGCTAGCAGAGAGAAAGTGACTCGTGAATTTAATATAACTATCAGCATTTTAAATTTTAAGATTTCACAACGACTTTCTAATCAAATAATTGTTTTACAAACCTGCAATATTTTTAAAAACCTGTTTAACAATGCTCCAAACTATGGGATATGTGAAAAAAAAATGGACAACCCTGCATTTGAGACAAATAAAGCCAAATAAATTAACTAGTCCATGACCAGCCGCATACATCATGCAAATCAACTGCTACACAATTCAATAAAAACTGACATCTAAACTTTTCACATCCAGCTAAATATATTTCACGCCTCATTTCACATTGAATATTCGTTACAGCCCCCAAGAGGTATTTATTCACACCTTACAACGTGAAAGCTTTTAAAATTTGACGCGCCAATAAAGAAAAGTCATATTGGTGCAGCGCTGTGTAAATAATAAAACGAGATGCAGCTCGAATTTACTGGGACTATGTCGATATTCCTTGTACAAACAATGACAGAAAGTCCTCTGAAGCAAATGCTGAAAATTTTCTAGCTTGTCGGTATTTTTATATCGGTTTATTTTAAAAATTGTCTATTGATTTTGTTAAACACGTGTATTGTTTTACAAATAACATTGATAATCTTCTCAATCTTTTTCTTTGAGGATCAATCTTTGAGGATCTTCTCAGTGTGTGGCCGCGTTTCCGATCTGGTAGTAGTTTTTAAAAAAATATGTTGACGTGTCAAAATAACTTGTAAAAAGTTTTATTGAATAAAGTATTTCTGATTTCTGATTGAACCTGTTGGCTTTAAAATAAATAAATGTTAATTGTAAAACAGTACATGTGTTTAGCAAAATCAATACGATGCAGTTTCACCAGTGCCGTCGGTGGAAAGCATAAATTTACATTATCTAGTTAATTATTTTATTTAAACTCTTTATTGCACAAAATATATAACAAGCGAATTTAATGTCGGAAACTCCTAACAGAACAATAGTAAAAAATGTTACGTTAAACAGACTAAATACATTTATCCATACTTACGGACAAACCAATATACATATATATGTATGTTAATAAATACAATAATTATACACCTCTCAAGTTAATATTATTTTAAAAAAATATTCACAACACACTTCTCACTAACATCTTCAGTATCATTTTTATACATAGGTATAAGCGACTATCGGCTATGAAGGTTATATATATTTGTGTTTTTTGTCCAACGATATATTTATTAATATTATATATTATTCTAGAGTTACACAAATCTAAAAAACTTATTACTGACATTAAAACTTTTCACATATTTCAAGTTTAGTCTAACATATTTTTCAAAAGCTCTAAATTTTCTAGCTTGTCTTATCTAGGGGCAAAGACTTCTAGTCATGTGCTAGGGGCTCTAACCAACCCGGGGGAAATAATTAAAATAAAGTCTTAATAAATATTTACTTTATCTGTTATTTATCTGTATCTGTCTTTGTCTATATCTTACTATGTCAGTTATCCGTTTAATTCTTTTATACTAAATTAATCTATACTATAACTGACACTACATCAAATAAGGAAAGTAGGTACTGCGTCCAAGCAATTTTTGTTCATAGTTTACGTGACGAAGTCTTTTGAAATTTTCGTCCGAATACAGCAATGTCATGCAACATTGGTGCAATGCTGTGTAAATAATGAAACAAGATACAGCCGAATTTTAGAATCTTGTGGATATTTTCAGTACATATGATGCCTAGAGCAACAGCTCTTAATCTTTTGAATTACCTTTATAAGAACGATAAAGGATTTTTGTTATCTTGTATCTATACATTAATACTAGAAGAAAAAACTTTGGATTGTTTTGAAGACAAATGCTCGAACAGTGGAGTATGAAATTTAGCAGAGTTAAAATTACATTGCGGAGGACTGCATTAACTTTTGCAACAGCGACAAGCACTGATTTTACTGATAACTAGTAGTTATCAGAACTAAGTTGCTACCCAACGATATTCATTTACAGTTTTACTAGGTGGTAGAGTTCTGCATTGTCTCGCCCGGGTCTGGTACCACCGCCTTACCTATTCCTGCCGCAATAGCGTCAGTGCTTGTCGCTGTCGTGTTCCGGTTTGGAGGGTAAGGTAGCCGGTAAACTTATGCATGTGGCATTAGACCTCGCCACAAGATAGCAACGCACCATTAACATCTTTGGTGTCTATAGGCGATGGTTGACTCTTCCCATCAGGAGACCCATCTGCTTGTTTGCTATCTTATTACATAAAAAAAAGCAGGTGAGCTATCTGCTTGATTGCTATCATAAGATATTAAAAAACATGCAAGACAATAGTTTATAACACTAAGGATGTAATAATACGTGAAACCGACTGGTGTGATTAAATTAATATATAAATAAAACAGCACAGTAACAGATCAATATACTATATTAATACATAATTACTATACGAAATGTATACGAATCACAACTTAAAGCTAGTTAGCGGTAGGCTTGCCACCTATCACATTGTGTGGGACTAAGTATCTTCGGCTAATCGTAAGTGCACTTGTTACACCTCTGCCTAAATCTTCGGAGATACGGTCTTGAAAATACTTTTTGTAATCACCAAATTTTACTGTTATGTATTTAACCCGTCTCTTATAATACATTTTACATAACAACTCATCAGAAATTCCCTGTTGCTACCCAACGATATTCATTTACAGTTTACACGGCAAAAGCTTTTAAAATTTGAAGCGCCAATAAAGAAAAGTCCAACAGCATTGGTGCAACGCTGTATAAATAATGAAATGAGATGCAATCCGAATTGCTCAAACTGGAACTACGGGAAAATTCCTCGTATAAACAAAGTGAGTTAACTATTCGAGTGACATATGTGTGACAGATCGGGCCCACATTAATCGGTTGTGATCTGTGATCGAGTCCTATCTGAAGTTGTTGTAAGCTGCATACTTATATAGAGCCATCAATCTGCAAGACAGCAAACAAGACAAATCTGCATGAATCCTGATTCGAGTTGATTTGTCTTGATCGCATTCGCTTTACTAGACCTATCTCCTTAGGGACTAAGAGTGAAGATATGTATATATGTTTAATTTTCGACTCTCTGAAGTTTTAACAGCAATCGGAATTGTATCTATAATTGTTTATCAATCACTTCAACATAACTTTACTTTTTATGGCAATCTGCTTAGCAAACATCAGTGCGTGATAATCGTCTACCAGAACAAGGATTTTATAAGTATAAATTAACAAAAAAATAAAGTCAGAAAGACATAATGTATCTTCTCATCATGATCAGGCATAATAACTTAGTACTTAACACAAAGAAAACAAAGTGCATAAAATTTTCTCTATCAAATGTGAGAAATTTACAAGACAATGTTGTAATTTAAAACGATGAAACATTGGAGTTCGTGAATGTCACAATATTCATTGGTCTAACAGTTGGTGCAAAACTTCAATGGGGTCCTCATATTGAAAATATGATACAAAAAGTTAGTACAGCTGCTTATGTAACTAGAAAGATTCAATATTTAACTGACGTGCAGACTGATAGACTTGTTTATTTTAGCATTTTCCACTGTATAATGTCTTATAGTATTTTAATATGGGAACGAGCCGCCAACATCGTTACAGTGTTTATTTTACAGAAAAGGTCTATACGAGGAATCTATAATATGAGTAGCAGAGAATCTTTAAGAGCTTTATTTAAACAGACAAATATCTTAACCGTTCTTAGTCAGTACTACATTTTCGAAAGTATACTGTACATTAGAAAAAATATTCACTTATTCGGCAAAAATAAAGATAGATTTCAATCCTAGAAATAAAAATAAGTCTTCTTTAAATACAGGGCTTATTTTGTACAAAAACGTATACATAAATTATTTATTCTGTGAAATCGAGGTGTATTCCTAACTAGATTATTTTGTTTGTTGTATTTAGAAAGAGAACATTACAATTTTTCTCAAACGAGTAAGCATTTTTACAAAACACAGCAGGTTTCTAAACATGTACTGTGATACATAATCGCTTTTGTGGCCAAGTGGTCCGGTGTCGGTGTTCACCACATGAGGTCCCGGGCTTGAATCCCGGATCGCGCAAATCAAAAATGTGTTTTTCTTTAGTTTTCTGTTAAAACCAACGTTGCCCAGGATTGGATAAGTGCCCGGTTGGCGATAGGCTTACCGCCTATCACATTGTGGGACTAAGTATCTTCTAAGGGGGCGTCCATAAATTACGTGAAGTGTTTTTTTTAAATTTCCTGTCACTCCCTCCCCCCCTGGTTAGATGTCGTTAGATTTTATTCAACTCTCTCCCCCATCCCCCAATCTCACGTGAGATTTTTCAAAATATGGGCTTCCTAATATGTAAACGCGTTGGATTGTTATTGTAAAAAGAAAAAAAAAATGCTTTGTGCTTTTTTACGACTAGTTAAGACTAGTACTCAATATTGTCGAGAGTTTAAGTGTAATAAATATTTAACAATAGGGTACTTAAATCGTAACTACTACGATTAAAAAAAACAGTAGCAGTCGTGGGACTGCCGATAGAAGTGGAAACGGAACTATTAAGTTGAGAGTAATTAAAACTATATGCAAAACATAGCTATAGATATACTATTATCATTAGCATGTCGGTGACGCGAACCGAGGATTTTACCCTCTACCAAAACGCTCAACGCGCCTAAAGAAGTTTTCACTTCAAAAATGAATATCTACTCTAATTCAGTCCATGGAGAATTATGCGCGGTCTCAAGAGAGACTACTGGAATCAACATGTCCATATGATTTTCAGTAAAATCATCTGCTCATTCAACTTCGTTCCGATTTAGCCACTCTAATCTTAAGATTTAGTTTTATATTAAATCTTAAGCATTTACCTACAAACTGGATAATGGACCAAAATAGTATATTTTTTGTTTCAATCAGAAAAAAATTGCGTGATATTTGCCCTCCCCCTCTCTCCAACGTAAGATTAGATGAATTTTGACTCGAATCCCTCTCCCCCTTAAACATCTCACGTTATTTGTGGATGCCTCCTAACCGTGGGCGCACTCGTTGTAGGTATATAACTCTGCCCACATCTTTGAAGATTCGGGCGTGAAGATACACTTAATATAACTGCGATTCTGACATCCTTAGACTAAGATTTTTGTCTAAGCATTAAACAAATCCTTTAAAATCTCTTTTATAATACAAATATATCTATATGTATAGATTATGCTTTTTTACTAACTTATTGAGTTTTAACTTATATTTAATGTGAAAAAGTTTTTAAAGTTGAAGCACCAATAAAGAAAAGTCATATAGCAATTGTGCAGCGTTGTGTAAATAATGAAACGAGATGCACCTTGAATAGCGAACTGGAACTATGCGCATATTCCTCCCACAAACAATGAAACTTCGCTACTCTTTCAACCTCTGAACTTAGTTCTTAACTGCAATATCTTTCGAATCGTCATTAAAGTTACGGTGGTTGAGTTGAAGGGTTCTTTTAAGGTTTCATTTCCTTATAAAATCGTTTGTAAAAATGAGTTCTTTTAAGTAGGTTACTCTTAAAAAAGCTTTTAAGAGTAACCTACTTAAATAATGTTCTATCGATGATCGGTTTTATTAAAACACTTTTAGCAACAGCAAAAACGTCTGAGAAAATTTTAATTTATAATTTATCCTAGGTGGTAGAGTTTTGCATTGTCTCGCCCGGGTACAGCTACCACCACCTTACCTATTCCTGCCGCAATATCGTTAGCGCTCGTCACTGTCGTGCTCCGGATTGGAGGGTAAGGTAGCCAGTAAACTTATACATGTGACATTAGACCTCGCCATGAGATAGCAACGCACCATTGAAATATTTGGTGTCTATAGGCGATGATTGACTCTTTCCATCGGGAAACTCATCTCTTTGTTTGCTATCTTATGATATAAAAAAACCTATACTACATGCAATATTACGGTAATTAAAAAACGACCTGCAGTATGCTGAAAAACGCATGGTGTGTGTGAACTCATGCACACGTCATGCGCTCTTTTCCTAATTGAACTAGCGAGTGAACCATGAGAAGTTCTTTGAGTCTAATGGAACCATCTGGCGTTTGTATGTAAAAGTATAATACTAATATAAGCCTTTATTCACATTTCATAAAAAACGACCTGCAGTATGCTGAAAAGCGCATGGTGTGTGAACTCATGCACACGTCATGCGCTCTTTTCCTAATTGAACTAGCGAGTGAACCATAAGAAGTTCTTTTAGTCTAATGGAACTATCTGGCATTTGTATGTAAAAGTATAATACTAATATAAGCCTTTATTCCAATTTCATAAAAAACGACCTGCAGTATGCTAAAAAACGCATGGTGTGTGAACTCATGCACACGTCATGCGCTCTTTTCCTAATTGAACTAGCGAGTGAACCATGAGAAGTTCTTTTAGTCTAATGGAACTATCGGGCGTTTGTATGTAACAGTATAATACTAATATAAGCCTTTATTCAAATTTCATAAAAAACGACCTGCAGTATGCTGAAAAACGCATGGTGTGTGAACTCATGCACACGTCATGTGCTCTTTTCCTAATTGAACTAGCGAGTGAACCATGAGAAGTTCTTTTAGTCTAATGGAACTATCTGGCGTTTGTATGTAAAAGTATAATACTAATATAAGCCTTTATTCAGACTCATTTTTTTAGTATTTATAATAGTTCAATCTTATTCTAATTACTCTAGCGAGTCTGTTTATTTATCTGTCTGTTTGCCCGATTTTTGCAAAGGCCTCCTCCATTTCTTATTCTCTCTATCTCTATTCAAATGGTTTAATTAATTTACCATCACTTTCAGTGTAAATTTTGTAAAAGTTAGCTTTTTTATATCAAAAGATAACAAACAAGCAGATGGCTCTCCTGATGGAAAAGAGACAAACATCGCTTAAAAACACTAAGGATGTTAACGGTTGCTATTTTTATAACGGGGTCTTAATATCACACGCATTAATTAACCAGTTACCTTACCTTCCAAACCGGAACACAACAGTGACAAACACTGACGCTATTGCGGCAGGAATAAGTAAGACGGTGTTACCAGACCCAGGCGAGACAATACAAAACTCTACCACCTTGCAATCACGATGGCGTGACTCACATAGCCAATCGTTCGCCTCTTACGAACTGCCTAGCAACAGGCAGATGGTCTGTTCTTCAAAGTAGGCCCAAAGCAATACAGGGTTACAAAGCAATACAGTCACAATGTAGTAATTCGGTTGAAACTATCAAGCTCGCATATATTTGTTACGATAATAATATTGTCTTAGGCATATTGAACAAACATGTTTGATATGTTGACAATATTGATCCGTCTGTATGCAAAAATAACAACAGAATATCTCTGTACCAACAGCAAGGCGTATGTTGAAGATTGCGAAAAGAATTCATACTAATAATATAAATGCGAAAGTCTGTCTGTCTGTCTGTTATGTTACGCTTTCACGGCTAAACGACTGGACCGATTTTCATGAAATTTGGCATGGAAATAGTTGAAGAGCCGGGGTCAAACATAGACTATTTTTTTTCAAAAAACAATCTTTAAAGGGTCGAAATAGGGGATGAAATTTGTATGAAAAACTATCTTGACGACATGTTAATCTACTCGTGGGTGAAAATGCGCGGGTCAGCTAATAGTTAAATAAAACTGCAACAATGCGTACGTGTACTTTTTCCAATGTAAAAATTACGATATATAAATTCATAAAAACAAAAGTATCCTCACCCACGTATCCCCGAAGAGATAGGAAGAGATAGTGCACCCACGATTAGCCGAAGATACGTTCGCCCAGTTTCCGAAACGCAAATTAATTTTAACAAGCAATTATTCTATATTTAACGAAATTTTTACAAGCAAACGATCTGTTAAACACAGATTAATTGCTTGTTAAAATTAATTTTGTTTCGGAAACCGGCCGTTACTCCTATAATATGACAAGTAGCAAACCTATCGTCAACCGAGCATTTATCCAATTTCGGGCAACGTTTTTATCAAAAAACTAAAAAAAACATTTTGAATTGCTCGATGCGGAAATCGAACCCGCGACCTCATGTGGTAAACACCGACACCGGACCACTAGACCACAGAAGCGATAAAATTATATATCTCAAATAATTAAAAATTGACCGTTGAATAAAAATGTAAATATAGAGAGAGCTGCTAGCTGTATCTCGATCATCAAGGAAATTTAAAAACAACAGACCACATGAATGCGTATGCACAAACGTGAACAATAAAAAAGGGTGGGGATAATAAAAACAAAACAAAACTTAAAAATATAAACAAAACAAAACTTAATAAAGAATAATAAAAACAAAACTTTTTTTTATTGGATTTTATTGGTTTTTGGACATCAGGAAAAAAATAATCAATCGGTCTGGCGATTTATTACCAAATCATTTTTTTTCTCTAAAAGCTTTTTTGTCTTTCCTAATTAATATTCGACCGACGAAAAAATAGAGATATTCAGGTGACAGTTTCACATATATGTATTGTATGAAATATTGTTGGAATTGAAATGAAGTATTTGAGTATGATGATCTATGTAAGCGTCCAAGAATGAGTACTAAATTTTGTTTGTATGCATATGTTTGTCTGTAAGTATGTTTATTTTCTAGACCACAAATTTCTCGGAAACTAAACTTCTCCCCGTGTTGGTTCCGGGCTACTTTGCAGAATAGACCAACTGCCGTTCTGCCAGGCATGTCGTGTCACATGCCAGCCGAGTCACTAATATCGTGGCTACTAGGTGGTAGAGTTCTGCATTGTCTCGCCCGGGTCTGGTACCACCGCCTTACCTATTCCTGCCGCAATAGCGTCAGTGCCTGTCGCTGTCGTGTTCCGGTTTGGAGGGTAAGGTAGCCGGTAAACTTATGCACGTGGCATTAGACCTCGCCACAAGATAGCAACGCACCATTGACATCTTTGGTGTCTATAGGCGATGGTTGACTCCATCAGGAGACCCATCTGCTTCTTTGCTATTTTATGATATAAAAAAAAAAAATAATATGGTAGCGTTTAGCTAGTGCTAGACCCACTTTGAAGGGGAAATACAGTTTAACACGATTTTCGGCAAAACTACAAGTCCTATCGATAAAAGTTTAATGGCAAAGTTGTCAGCAATAAGAAGATTAATTTGTCGCCATTTCACTTGAATTTAGAGCTATTTTTTGAATTTCACGATTTATGACACTATAGATGATAACGATACAGTGCGCTAGCGGTTCCTCCAATAAAAACATATATTATAACGTTTAATATTCTTTTGTTTATAAAAATACTAAAACTACGCAGTGCACTGCCAATCTCGTAATAATATGAAAACATTTACTCAGCGAAATCTCATACATTATTTACATTGTATCAGACGGAAAATGTAAATATGTAAAATGAATACAATCTAAAAATCCTATGTTGATGTCTAAAAATCGTATGTATGATGAAAATGTACCGAATTGATGAAATCATCTATACATATAATAATCTATACAGATAATAAAATCGTAGGAAAGTCAAAACTGTACATTGAATATTTTTTTAAAGAATACTTGGGGCGTGATCTACAATCGATATCGAAGCCAAAAATATAGTTTTTAGAATTTTTGTCTGTTTGTCTGTTTGTCTGTATGTATGTCCGGGGTAAACTTAAAAAGTACTGCATGGGTTTACTTCAAATTTTGTATGAATATTACTAAGAGGTCGGGTCAACATATAGGCTACATATTATCACGCTATCACCTGCGGGGGAGGAGCTGTGCGGATTAAACGAAGTCCGCGCGGACGAAGTCGCTGACAACAGCTAGTTATGCAATATGCATATTTAGAGGCATAATATAAATAAGCCAGTCGATGTTTGCTAGAAAACTGATAATGAATAAAAAATACAGTGGCAATACCTATTTATTGCTTTAATTGTACGTTTTCCGGTACATTTTCGAGTAAAACTGTACCCTGTTTTTCTAGTGAATACGTTTTATATAATGAGTAGCAAATGAGCCGAAAGGGACAAGAAAAATGTATAGGCTCATCAGTCATCACTGACATTATCAGAGAAAAAATATACATTGATTTTTTACAGAATAAAAATACCCAAAATATTTAATTAATTAATAACCCAAAGTAATAATTGCAAAAATCTATAAATTAATACGTGAAAAAAAAACACTTTTGATCCCTTTTTTAAACAATTGCGCGAACGGTTTGCACTGTTAAAGTTTACATTGAGAAGGACTGCAGAAACCTAATATTTTTGAGTGACAAGCATTGAAAATACATTAAATTAATTAAATTAAACATTACACACATTGCATTCATGTTTCATACATTATAATATACACACATACATACTATTTTCTTTACGGCTAAAATCGGTTCTCAATCTAAAATCTTTATTTTATTGTTTAGCTATTGTCGAGTTTCGACCACACGCGATCGCTAGTACAGTATGTAAAAAAGTTAAATATTGGTCAAACATCTCACAGACACCCTTCGCTATTAAGAACTTTCTAGCCATAAAACCCCAATAACACTTTTCCCGACCTGGAAAACGAACGATCAATTTTAGCCAAGCGGACTAGGCCAACGAGGTATGCTAATTTATGCTAATGTTTGATAATTTTATTTCATTAATAAATCTTTTATCAAGTTTCTTAGTATTCTGTAAATTTATAACTTACAGCATTGTGAAATCCACACAAGGAGATCCATGAGCGAAGACAGATTAATTATTAATTTTAAGTGCTCCAAGTTTAAGTGTACGTGGGATCTTTATAGCAGGTGTCTCGAGGCCAGAGACACGCACCTGACGAAATGTAGATTTTTATATATACTTTTTTTATATCGTAGGATTGCATGTGACCAGATGATTCTCCTGATGGAAAGAAATAGTTATCGCCTATTAGTACGGCAATTTGGAGCCAAAAAAGGTCAACCATATCTTTGCAATTTATAATATACTAGCGACTCGTCCCATTTGCGATTTAAACTCACAATAATATACAAATCTTTCTCTACTATAATATGCATGTATTATACGTATCTATAAACTTTCCTCTTGAATTACTTCAATTCAATTTTCTATTTCAATTTCTTTCAATCTCTAACGACGGGATGAGTTATTGCTTGGCTCACCTACTCCATGTATACTTTCTCTATAATAGGTATATTATCTACGTAGTTGGACACCGCTAATCAAATAATTAATCAAACTTCGTTATCTAGCTAATAAATCAAACTTCGTTATCGCTAATCTGTTACTAAATAGTTAACTTCGTTAAACGTTAAAGCATTAAATTTTGGAAGATTTAATGCATGTTAATTTTATTCGTTATTCCGTTAAAACGTAATAAAACTTGCATTTTTTACCCGTCATACCTACCCTTATAGTAGGGTACATATGAATCAAGTTTTTTTTACTTCCACGCGCCGGCAAGACTAGTTTCGTTTTACTCGCGGCGGGTCGCAATTGTCGACTGGCCCGAACGTACCTACTTATCAGAGTGCTAAGTGTGAGTTTTTCTTTTCGCATTCGATAGTGAACGCGTTTGGAGTTTACTAGGAATTTGTATATGATTTGTACAGCGCCACCTAGTGGTAAACGTGAGAAACCAGTTTACCACTAGGTGGCGCTGTACAAATCACATACAAATTCCTAGTAAACTCGAAACGCGCTCACGATCGAATGCGAAAAGAAAAACTCACACTTAGCACTCTGAACGTGTTTTTCGCGGTTCGGCGCGGTTCTTGGTAAATAGTAGGTATTGAATTAATGATTTAACGGACTTTAGGAGATTTAACATACGTTAACGAGTCCATCAACCTTTTTTAAGGTAACTTAAAAGTTAATCCATTAGTCCAAATGTTAACTTTGTTAATTAGCGGTTAACGGATTAACAAGTTAGTGCTCAGCTAGGATTATTTACTATTTCTGTGATTAAAACCTTTCCTTTGAGAAATCAATGGAAAAAAGTAAAATGATATAAAGCGCTACAGTCAACAACAATTAACAAAGTTGTAAAACCATTTGGAAATACTAACATCCATTATTTTATAGCAAAAGTTTTATGGATATGCAGATACTATCCGTTTTTACATAAACGAATATTTATATGAATGTATAACAGTTTTTTCGGATATTTACTGTATTTCTATAACAGTGAACTGTAACTCGATCGTAAACAATAAAATATTTAAATAATTTTTTATTTATGAAACGTGTATTTCATTTTTAAGCTCCAGACGAAAAAAACATAATACAAGTAAATAAACAAAAAATTTTAACTGATTTCTTACCTATATTACGCATGTTTCTGCTATATCTCGAAAACTACTGAACCTATTTTAAGGAAATTTAGACTGTTCCCTAAATTGAAATACACCTTACTTAAATCAAAAAGGTTCATCTCAATATGACATAGTTTTCGATAAATTCTTGGACAAACATACTAACATACCTACATAAATTCGACATACGTGCTTAGAGGCCTAAAATAGACACCATACTCAAATATTATCCAATTCCGCTGAGTTTCTTCCGCCGGATCTTCTCAGTGTGTGGCCGCGTTCCGATCCGGTAGTAATTCTGAAAAATCGATACAATTTATAGTTTTAAATGTAATTTTATATAGTTATATTTTTTAAATATTTGCACACCATATATTGGTAGAATATGTCGGTAACTTAATTTATTTTTAACAACTTGTAACACTCATATTCTTGCAAATAAATATTTTGTTTCTTCTTTCTTTCTTTCTTTCTTTCTTTCTTTCCAAAAATATTACATACATACTGCTCAAACCGATAAACCTCCTTTTTTGAAGTTGGTTAAATATTATATAAGTTTATATATTTATTATTATATATTTATTACTAGCTGTTGCCCGCGACTTCCTTCAGTAGTTTTCGAGATTAGCGCGTACAACCAAACGAACAAACAAACTCTACAATTTTATAATATCCCCATGTTGGTTCCGGGCTCCTTTGTAGAATAGACCAACTGCCGTTCTGCCAGGCAGGTCGTAAAAGGCGACCGATTGGCTATGCGAGTCACTACCATCGTGGCTACTAGGTGGTAGAGTTCTGCATTGTCTCGCCCGGGTCTGGTACCACCGCCTTACCTATTCCTGCCGCAATAGCGTCAATGATTGTCATTGCCTTGTTCCGGTTTGGAGGATAAGGTAGCCGATAAACTTATGCATATGGCATTAGACCTCGCCACAAGATAGAAACGCACCATTAAAATCTTTGGTGTCTATAGGCGATGGTTGACTCTTTCCATCAGGAGACCCATCTGCTTGTTTGATATATTTTAATATAAAAAAAATTAGATAAGTTTAACCGCTATGCAGGTATGTGTGTGGAAAGATGAACTAATTTGGATATGGTTTCTTTATTGAAGAGCTAGTTTTCTAGCGGTGGTTCTTAGATATAGTTTTGTCGAAATCGATGCAGCCGTTTCAAGGTTATCAACTCTTTTCGACTTGATGAAGGAATGAAGCAAATGGTACAGGCCTTTACGAAATTCGATGTAAGAAAACAAAGCAGCAACTAGTATAGACCCTTGCGATATTTGGTGTAAGAAGAAAATATAAAAAAACAATATTTTAGTCTTAAAAGATATAGATGATGAGCAGGTGTACGTTCACGCCATTTGGCTGCAGACACTTGAAAATATTTCAAACAAATGGGAGTAGCCAAGTGTAATCGTTGCCAACTAGCGCCAGCGATGGAGCGTCCAATTCTAAGGTTTGCTTTGTAAATGGTGTGTTCTTTTCTGATTTTTGTACATGGCTTTTGAGGTAATTACATTGGGGTTAATGACATTACTAATGAAAAGGAGAGATCTTGCCAGCTAAATAAAGTATGTGTGTTGCGTTTAACTAATTCTAATTCCCGCTGTCATTTTATGACGCTACATTGTATTTCTACAGATATTCTGGTAGCACTCGACCACGCTTGGGTGCGGCTCAGTTATAACTTATAAGTCACTCGAAAATTCTTTGAATTTTCTGTTTCGCGAACACAGACGTACAGAAACATTTTAATAATAATTTATATTTAAGAGTATCATAGAATATAGAGAGAACACCCATATAATAAAAAAATAATTTGCTTATTTTAAAGTTAGTTCAATAATAATCAATTCGTGTTATATGTCCAGCCCCTCTGAAGAATAGAACATCTGCAATTTTGCTAAAAATCTAAACACTTTATATCATCAAAAACATCCTGTAAAAAAACCAAGTCTCGCAGCTCAGTTTTTCTACCACAAAAAGTTGTGAGATCCATGTAATACCAAGTCGGTTAATTTATTTAGTCCCTACTTAAGGGATCTTCTGTCTGAAGTTATTACGTAAGTTGTTATCATATCAATGTTAAAAATCTTTTACATTTTAAATAAATAGATCGACTTCGCCATCGCATCGGCACCAACTGGCACTCTAAGGTTTTTTAAATTAATCATCAATTTAATAATAGTATAGCGGATTTGATTATTAGTGTTCTTTCTTTCATGGTAATTGGTAATTTCGAGTTATTTAGTCTATTTATTTGCACCTTTTTTTCGTCATATTTTCCTAGTGGAATGTTGTACAGTTTCAAGGGCTGAACACACTCATATATCTAGGTACCTATCTACAACTATTATTCCATTATACGAGTACAATGATTCATTAACTGCAAATAACTTTGTATAATCCTATACATTTATATGGGATTACAAAGTTATTCACGCAGTTGGTGTATTTAGAAAACTGACCAGAAATTTTGAAATTTTTAGGTTTTCCCTTAATTTAGACACTAAATACTAATTATATTCTAAATTTGAAGGTTCTATGTCTGATAGAAGTGCCTTAGACTTTTGATGATAGGTTAGTCAGTCAGTGACAAAATTAAAAAAGTTTGACAAGTTACAATTCTTAAACTACTGGTTCAAATTGAATGAAATTTTGAATATACCGTGTTTATACGGCCTGAATTGCTTCGAGAAAAGGATAATAACGGCCGTGCCGCTTTTTTTGCTCGACTTGGCGGGGGCACTGCCGTGCCCCCAAATTCAATAAAACTTTTTACAAGTTATTTTGACGCGTCACTTTTTTTAAAACTACTACCGGGTCGGAAACTCGGCCACACTGAGAAGATCCGTCGATAGAAACTCAGCGGGCTTGTCTTTTTTCATATTTTTTTTTCACAATATCACAAGATTACAAAAATTATATATGAGATTGTATGAGGAGCAATTATCTACGGTTAGCTATGGTTTCTCTTTCCATCAGAATAGCCATCTGTTTACTTTCTAATTATATATAAAAAAATCATGATTCTATGCCGCATCTACACAACAGAGTGCTAAGTGTGAGTTTTTCTTTTCGCATTCGATCGTGAGCGCGTTTCGAGTTTACTAGGAATTTGTACGTGATTTGTACAGCGCCACCTAGTGGTAAACTGGTTTCTCACGTTTACCGCTAGGTGGCGCTGTACAAATCACATACAAATTCCTAGTAAACTCCAAACGCGCTCACAATCGAATGCGAAAAGAAAAACTCACACTTAGCACTCAGAACCGTTAGCTTCCTAGCTACCCAAATGCTGGGGCCGCACTTGCGTCTATCGTCCCGAAGTTATAATGCTTGGCTCGAAAGTCCACCTTAAGGCACACGCAGTCCGGAATGTATGCGAAAATAGCCGATAATAGTCGGTCCCATCTAGGGTTGCCACCCGTACTATATTATATAGCATCGTACTATATTTTAGCCAATTGTACTATATATTATAGAAAAACAATATAGGACGAAAAGTACTATATTTTTGCCTTTACAGAAAGAATTTTTTCCGTCATGAATGTGAAATGGAGAGAAGAAAGGAATAGGTTTATTAATTAATTTAATTAAAAATGAGTTGTTAATTTACTTTAATATAGACCTAAATTGCTCAGATGCCTATAATTATTTTAAAAATAATAGAACCATAATCGCCAAAGCGAAAAGTAATAATAAATACTCATGGAAAAATAAATAATGATTGAAAATAGATATGTACTATTTTTTTCCTCTGAATTTCCCAAAAGTACTATATTTTTTTGATTTAAGAAAAAAATACAAATTTTCTTCAAAAATAAAGGTGGCAACAATAGTTACATCTGCATTTACCCTGTCATTGCACGAAGCTTTGTGACGATATACGCAACTGCGACTGAGGCCTAAGTCACAACAACAGTAGCCGTGTAGCTAAAACTATTCGTTTCCAGCTAGTGCAATGGCGCGAGTAATCCAATTTGAAAGTTCGCTTACTGAACCAAGCTCACGTCATAATTAACGCGCCGAGGACTGCGGCCATGAATAACTGAAACGTGTGACGCCTCATAAAACGGCTGAAAATGCTGACAACGCTCGACGTTATTTTACTACAAATGGTCGTTTTAATGAGGAATAATCCGTATTTGATTTGAAACGGACCGTCTAAAAAACAGTTTAATTAGGCTTTTTATTCCTCTAATAAGTTCCAGAACAAAATAGCCTTTAATAAGTTTCAGAACAAATTGTTAATCTGAGGGAATTTACACAACAATAAAAAGAGGAAAAAAGTGGCTTAATAATTATTTTAAATGAGAACTGGAACGAGCTTTTATATTTTTTCTTTGGAATTAAAGATTTAATTAAATATTTAGAATAACGTTTAAATATTTTAGTTTAGAAAGTTTAAGCGCCATGATAATAAATGAAGCGCAAGGCGTTTAATCAAACAACATAAGTTGTCTAGTTAGCTTTTATGAAAATATAAATGCCATAAGTACTGACAATATACGTAGAATTATTCATCACTGGCTGACCCGCGCAGCTTTGCCCGCGAATATATTAATATGTCGTCCACAGAAACAATTGTTTTTCATACAAACTTTCATGCCCTATTTCAGCCCCTCTAAGGTTGATTTTTGAAAAAATAGCATACCTATGTTTGAACTCGGATCTTTAAACTACCGCCATGACAAAATCGGCTTAGCCGTGAAAGCGTATCAGACATACAGTCTTTCGCATTTATAACATTAATAAGGAAGTATGGAATTAATTAAGAGAAACAAGTTTAATCGCACATATTTAGATAGATTTAAAATATTATCATGCTGGTTCCGTGTCGATTGGAAAAGTGAACTGAACATCCAACGACTTTCCACGATTTACCGGTTTGAGATGGGTGATGAATGGTGATCCCCATCGCCGCATTTTACCTGTTTCTTAATCATTTCAAGTGATATCCGGGACCGGCACCATTACGTGCTCATCTGAAACAGTAGGGTGTTAACTGTAAATACACAATCGCATACGCGCGGATCCAGCTTAATCTTTGAGAAAAATGACAAAAGTATCTCAGACTGTCAGAGAGAGAAAGAGGAATTATAGATGTCACTTAATATCTATTAATGGCGGGTAACATAACGCATAGCGTTAAATTATAGCACGCTATATATACTCAACGCCGAAAGCAAATCTAAATAGCGTACGCTATTTAGATTTACAACAAATTTTATTTATTTAAAATATCAGAAAATTGAAAAAACACATTTTTCGAATTGCTCGACACGAGAATTAAATCTAGTACCTCATGCGGTCAACATCGACACCGGACTACTAGACCATAGAGATGACAACTGTTCAAAAACGAAAATAGTTAAATTTTTAATAAATTCTAGTTATGAAATCTTTGAGTTTCAAAAATCTAAGTTTTAGCATACTTTTAGCTCCTTTGAGCTTTAAATACCTAGCCTAGCTAGTATATTTTGTCGGAATCTATTTAAAAGACCAATTCATTTTTAATGTAACAAAGAGAACACACAAACATCTTGTACTCCAAACTGGAAAAAATCAACAATAATTAACTTATTTCATTGAGCATAATACCATTCCTTTAAAGACACAATTGTATTAACGCAGCACAATCAAAAATTAAGTTAATTTTGAGCGCTAGGAATGTTTTTATACATTGATTTCGTTTCGCTGAACAAGTAACGTGCTAGAATGTAGACGCTAGACGTTATAATATAACATAGTTTCAGCGTAATAGCGCCAGTCACCGTGTGCTATAGTGCGCGCGGAACTAGTTGGCCGCGCCATACGTAATACGTAATACGTAAGGCGCGGCCAACTAGTTCCGTGCGCACTATAGCCATTGCTGTGTGACGTTGTGATGAGTCACGCGTTGTCTCGGCCGGCTCGCGCGAACAGTGTTCCAATTACACGTTATAATAGTCTATTACGTAGCGCGCTAGAAAAATATAGTCAATAACGCGCGATCATAAAATAGCTTATTTGAACAATACTAATATCTATATATCCTTTTCTCTCTCTCTCTCTCTTTCATTTTTATCTGGGTGCTGTGTAAAAGTCTGCGATTGCATGACATAAACTGTAAATAATAAACAATAGTGCATAGTTCCAACGTCGGCTTCAACTTACAGCTTCATGACTAAAGTTTGATGGAGTTACAGCAAAATTGCCATTTTCAGATTTTTGTCTATTTTTAGACGGAGACAGTTTTACTGCTGACATAAAACAGCTCTAGCCTTTGAAATTTAACGGTCTTGTTAATAAACAAGTTTGATTGTGTGTGTAAGTCGGTGCTTATTGTGTCTCGTTAACGTATTGCTATGTCGTAATCAATGCAAAAGAATAAGCGCTAATCTACACGCATGCTCAAATAGCTTTATTAGTACCTCCATAAATTATTGTAGCATGGGTTGACGTGTCGATGACGACATATTATGTCCTCGTTAACCGCGTGGATTCTTGTTTAACGGGATAAAATCTACCTATGTCCTTTCTCGGGTCTCAAACTATCTTTGTACTAAATTTTAATCAAATCGGTTCGGTGGTTTAGGCGTGAAGAAAAGACATATAGACAGACAGGCAGAAATATCTTTGTGTTTGCAATATTAGTATGGATCTATTAAAGTCGTTGTAACAACTCCACCCTTCACAAAACCAAATGTATAAAGAATCATAATATTTTTCTTTGAGTATCAATTTACACTACCATGCAAGGATCGTGGATTGTGCAAGGATTTAAGGATGGTCAGATCCCTTACGGGGTAGGCAGAGAGAACGGAGTGCCGATCCTTACAGGCTTGTCTCGCTTCCTCCACATTCATTACTCTCTTCATGCACACACGCCGGTTGCTTCAGACAGCACTCGATCAATCTGATCATGGTATGTCAGTCTTCGTCTTTCCCGGTACCTACATCCTTCCACGTTCGTATTGTATATCTGTTTTGTTAACCTTTTATTTACCATCCGTTCTACATGTCCGAACCAACGGAGCATGCCCTTTCTCATCTTTACACCGTCACTTTTTTCAAACCTAACCTCTCCCTCACTTCCACATTACGAACACGGTCCGCGAGTATTACACCACATATTTTTCTTAGCGATCTCATCTCGACCGCGTTGATTCTACTTTCATGCCCTTTCTGACATACCCAACTCTCACGTCCATACAATAGCGTTGGGATAAGCACATAATTATGCAGGGCTAGACGGGCACCCTGACTTAAAATTGTGCTATTAAGTAATCTCCCTAACGCTCCATTCACTCTGTTCCCTGCACACACTCTTCTTTCAACATCAGCGGTGTACCTTACATCCCTGCTAAAACCACATCCAAGATATACAAATTCATCCACTTGTTCCAGCACCACATCATCGACCACAATTCTTACATCCGTTCTGGGTGCTTCTCGTTCAAATACTAAAACTTTAGTTTTCTTCGAATTCAAATGTAAGGCCATACTCTTACAATCATCATTCATAACCAGTGTTTGCAGCTCAGATGGAGTTGAGCCTAGAAGTACAGCGTCATCTGCATAAAGCAGGCAGTTCGCCACTAGATCACTACTGCTCATTCCCACATTCAATGACCTTAATCTTTGGAGACACTTATCCAGATATAGAATAAACAGGCTAGCTGACAACACACAACCCTGCTTGACGCCGATATTGACATCGAACCAGGGCGATATGTTGCCGTCCACTCGCACACATGCTTTGCAATCCCTGTACATGGATTGCAAGGATTTAAAACGTTATAATTTCGATATGTTTGCTGTTTCATGATTGGTTCACCGCGTTTCATTCTGTTTCGTGATTGGTTCGCCAACTAGCGCTTGAAGACAACGTCATAATATAATATACTATAAACAATCACGACGACGCAAACATATCAATAATGTAACGTTATACATCCTTCCTATCATGGACTGAGGGCGCTCTGATATGACTAAAAGATTTTGTGTCTGCATGAATAAAAGAATAAAAGAAATCATATTTTTTGTTTATATTGGATATTAAATTTGCTGTCTTAAAAAAAACTAAATTTTGAATATATTAGTATTATACCGTTTTCTCCAGATACATTCAAAAACATAATATATTATAGTACAAATTTATGTAGCCAAAACTTTAGAATATATAAGTAATGTGTAATATTTTAAAATATATTCTACACTCTTTGTTGTCGGCACTTGGTGAAACTCCATTTTCATTCAATGTTTAATATACTTACACTTGTACTGTTTCACAATAAATTGTGTTCAAATTGTGTTCAAATCACAATAAATTTTATTACTACAAGTATTTAATACTAAACATTGAATAATATTTTAAACTTTTTATATAGCATCAATAATTTAATTTCCATGTAATTAATAGTTTCTCTTCCTCGTTTCATAAATGTCTTACCTCTTATTCATCTGCTTAGTTTGAACATTGTCAACTTATTGTTTGTACTTACATACATAAAGGCTAAAGGCATAGTGATCTATTTTAATATGAAAACTTTGTAATTCAATTCATTTTTTGTAAACTATCAAAGGGAAGGGACTATCTTCCTCAACACAGATCTTAACTCTATGTAACAATATTTTTGGAAAAACAAATATTAATATTATTATTATTAGTCTTTACAGAAAATACTTTGCCATTGACCTTACAATGTACTACTACTACGTAACTACGTAACTCTTTAGTTTAATGCCTTTTCCTTCAAATAAACAAAAACGCGCTATGAAAATGTTTCCAGTCACACTTAAAATCAAGTTTCCAAGGTTTAAGCTCGCAACACTAGTCATTTTGGAATAGCATTAATTATTAATAATATTAAAAACACCCAGTCCTCCATTAGAATGTTCTAAAGGTTTTAGAGTGCTTGTTGACCGAATTTCTGCTTTTTCAAATTCGTGAACTTGTTTGAAATGAAAAATTAAAATCAGTGCAATGCTACAGAGCTTAGAGGCTGGATGCGAGTGTCTTATGCATATTACATGTTTTCTAATTAAAATGTAGCAGTCGTGTTTTACAAAGATAGAGTTTGTAAGGAGCTTTTTAATATCAGTTTAGCCTTTAGATCTTCTTGTTGTTTTAAATGCTTATTTTGTTCTGGTTCGTTAAATGACGTTTTATTTCACTATTATGAAGAGAAGAGATTTGTTTGTTTGTAATGAAAGAACTTCAAAATTACAAGGCTGATAGAGAGTGTAGTACAGACTAGAGAGAGTTACAGAGAGTGTAGTAGAGTAGAGTGTAGTGTGTATGAATCGTATTCTCACTATGGATACCTACATGTTAATCTCTTGTAACAAGCAATATTTTTATTCCGCATACAAAAAAGTATTGCAAAGAGTGTATATTAAAGATTGTATATATGTAACTTAAATCCCGTCAAAATGGTTGAATGTAATGGGATGAAATTCGATGAGTCTACTATAATAAGGCATTAGACAAATGCCAATTTTTATCCCGGAAAATGTATATTTTATGCTTTTTACGTCAGCACTTACTGAAACTTCAATTGTTATCTTAAAATGTAATTGTAGTGTTTACAAAAAACTTTTTATTTAGTTTATATAGCCAACCGGTTACGTTTTTAACGAAATCTTCAGGACTGTATAACAAATCTTCATGGCAATGATACTTTTATACAATACAGCATATATTGTATGAAAGTATCATTGCCATGAAGATGCCATAAAAAGCGAAACCAGTGGACTATATAAACTAAATAAAAAGTGTTTTATGAAACAATTCAGGTGCATTTTAACATACCCGTGGTATCCTTAATATACTAAGGCGCAGAGGCCTGTGGGGCAAAACTAGTATTTAATATAGTAAACTAATGAAGAATACTTCTAGGTGAAACTGAAACTGTTTTGCCAACGAATTTTTTTAATGTATTATATTTATTTGATAGCAAGTAAGCAAATAGTTCTTATGAAGGAGGAAGACCACCGTCGCTTATAGACACCAAAGATATCAATAGTACGTTGCCTTCTATGATACGAGATTATAATACCACATAAGTAAGTACATGAATTTACTGGCTATCTTACCCTCCAAAACGTAACACAACAGTGACTGAAATTGATTCTGACGAGACTTTGCGGAAATCTACCACCCAGTAGTCACGATGGCAGTGACACTTCAAACCAATCGGTCGTCTCTTACAAATAGGACGATATATGGTCTATTCAAAAAAGGCCGGGACCAACGGGAAAGTTTCAAAAAAATCAAACAAAACGGCAACAAAAATGCAATTTTAAAAAGATCCAAAAGGCTAACCTTTTTATAGTCCATATTCATTTGTTCCAATTTTTAGGAGAGATATTTTCGTATGCAAAAAACACTTCAGAACATCTCAATTGGTAGTTACCTTGAGGCTCAACGTGAAGCTAAAAATCTATTACCTCAGTACGTGCATATAAGACGTCTACTGGATTTTCTATAAATATTTGATAGTGGATCCGAGATATTGCCTTGAGCAACATATAAAGTGAACATTCACCTTATAACCATGAAATACGAAGAAGCTAATGGATATTTTATTTTCATAAAAAATTTACATGTAAATTGAAAAGAAGAGTACTCAATTTAAAGTTGTTTTCACAAACTTCTAAGCAATAAGATTGACAGCAGCAGAACTGATATAATACAAACAAATACTTGCGATTTTTTTTATATCTTAGGATAGACCATTTTCAAACAAGACAAGCAGATGGCTCTCGTGGTGGAAAGAGGCAACCAGCGCGTATAGACACTAAAGATGTTAATGGTGCGTTGCTAGTTGAAATACTATAACTTTACCGGTTAATGTATTTTACTAGCATCCAACAGTGGCACATTTTCGTTACATTGAACCATTCGGCACGTGGAGCAGTTCAGTCAACAGAACGTGCCCGCTAGAAGCAACGTTAAGTTCAAATCCTGTCGTGTCAAATTTTTCTTTGTAAAGTTTTTCGTATCACGTGTTACGTGCTTTTTTATCATAAAACAACAAAATATTCAAACAAATCCTAAATCGTGATATAACAATCATTTGTTTTGTAACACTATATACAAGTTTCAACGCTTCTCATACGGACTATAATCCCCAAGCGTTACACTTTGCTTTTATGGGAAGATCTTCCCTTTTCCACGTCCACCTGTCTACGTCCACATTGTCAACGTACACATTCTTTACGAGTACAAGATAGGCTCGACAAAGATCAAACGAGTGACACAAGTTCGCGATCTAGGTGTTCACTTTACACCGGAATCGGCGTTTCGAAATCACATCGTTGGCATTTGTAAATAGGCGTATAGAAACTTGGGGTTTGGGGTTGTTCTGAGGCAGTCGCGGGAATTTACTAACGTAACGGCTATCAAAGCTTTGTATGACGCTTTAGTTAGAAGCCGCTTGGAATATTGTTCCGCAGTGTGGTCTCCCGCTGAACACAAATATAGTATTATGTTAGAGCGTGTCTAGAACAAGTTCCTAAGATATTTGTACATGAAACTGTATGGCGTGTATCCTTTTTACCCATTGATGTACCCAACTCTATTTGTACTTGGAATGGTGGGGTACAATGAGTTGAGAGTGCGACGAGAGCGTCATTTGGCCGGGCACCTTATTAGGATACTTCAAGGTAAGGTACATCATCCGTATGTACTTCAGCTATTGAGCCTTCGTGTACCTGACCGCTATGTATGGAAGCGACGCCGTCTGCCACTATTGGCTGTACCCAGGGCTAGAACTAGTTTAATGGCACAAACACCACTGACTCGAGCCTTAAACATAATAAATTTGGTCCAGGACAGAATAGATATTTTTAATTGCAATTGGAATGAATTAATGAAAGTTATATTATATGTAGTTAGTTACTGTTAAATTTTGTCTGTTTTTAAAGTCCTTTTTTCGTTATAATATTTGATTTGTAGATTTTTATTTGTATTATTTAGTTAGTAGAATTTTGTTTATATCTTTCTTTTGTTTAATTGTTAAAAATGTATAATAGTAAAAATGCCGCACTATCGCATTGGGCAATCTCCTGTAATGGTAGTTGTGTAAGCTTGTAAATAAATAAATTAAAAAAAAACATTCACAGTAATTATGTCACCCCGTTTCATAGAGTGGAGAATAACCACCTCTCTTGAACATCAACTACATTGGTGAACCGTCACTACTCCTATAGCATTATTCCCACACAATTTTCAACCGACTTTCCAAAACTGAAGAGGCTCATCAATTCAACTCAGAATTCAGCCGCCTTGAAAATTTCCTCTATTTTAGGAAGTCTTGTTGAAGGTTGAAAGCACTGAGGTACAGTTATATTGTTCAATGGTGGAAATACTCAAGTATTGCGTCGAAAACGGATAGGTAACCAATTAATCTGTAAGCAAATTCCGAGAGAATCGTACTCACTTAAGTCAAACATAAATCATGTGTGTGTACAAGTAGTTCAGACGCTCTAGTTTATTGAGCGTGTCTCAAGAAAATTTGCATCTCACATCAGTAAGTCTGAAGGTTCTGATCGACGGGCGAATAAAACGCAGTTTTATATTTCGTCGGTAAAGTTCGACGGTGTATCGTTACAATACCGCGGTCTCATATACCGACGAGTCTGGGTCACCATGTTTACCATATTTTTTACTATTTTCAGAAACGACGATTTTACTCATTAGACGATTATCGCTCCGCGAGTAAAACCTTCGTTCTTTAAAACCGCAGTATAGGCTCGTACGTCGACCATACCATTAAAGGACGCAAAAAATTAAACTTAAACATCCCCATCACAAGGATAACAACGTACTATTTTGATCTTTGGTGCTTAAAGGCGTAGAAAAATCTATTTTCATCAGGACAACCCTCTAATCCTATAGCAGTGCATTACGATACGTGTGAGTTGTCTATTATCGCACGACGTGAAGTTAGCGCAGCGCCGCTATGATAGACTAAGGTTCTTACCTTAGTATCGTATATTATTTTATAGCTCCTTCGTGATCTAGGGATTAGCTTATTCGGCTCAGATCATGAGGTCCTGGGTTGAAGCCCCAAGTCGGACAAAACCTTTACTGAGCGATGTTTTTCTCGAAAATAGCAGCTCCATGTCTGGCGGGGTGGTATGTTATCACTCCGGCAGGCATATCACCTAACGTTTGCAACCCGCCAGTGATCAGCGATGACTCTTAAACGTAAAGAAAAAAATCATCAAAAACGTTGCCAATTGCTTGCTGGTCACTTGATGCACCTCTTGGAATGTCACAGCAGCATAAATATTCGAGCAGCAACGATTGCCACTAATATACGATGCTATTATGTGTTTATTAATATTATGTTATAAACACTTATACTGTTTTACAGTACAACACAACATGTTCGTACATACAGTACAAGTAAAACAGTAGGTGCAAGTGTTATAAACGCTTGTACTGTTTTACAGTCCAAGTGTTTATAACATAATATCAATACAAATTAACACGAAGGTTCACCTTGTGCCGACGATATTCAGTGTTCAAAGCTGTAATGTGTCTTAAAATAACTAAACAATTACCATAATTGCACATTGAGATACGCGATACGTGATCACCGCCATGCCTTGGACAGGCACATAAAGCCGTTCCGGTAGTCACTAGAAATAGTTGATGACCGTTTTCAAGTCGTTAAATGCGGTGATGTGGATCACCTCACCAACTACTCATCTCACCAACCAGCAAACCGAGTCGAGTGAAGCAAAAGTCTTTAGACGTTTGGTTTACTTTGCCTGCCCGTAAAGGAAACGGGCGTGATGATACTTATTTTATAGCTCGTGTGAGATTTTCGTTGTAAAAATACTATTTAGGTGATAATAAAGCGTGGCTAAAGTGCGGGTTTAGGTCACACAGTGCTATAAAATAGTATATAAAAATCACAGACTACCTTTACATTTCCAATTCCGTTTCATAGTAACGTTATATACAACTTTCATGTAGTACATAATGTTACTACGATTATCTATCAGGAAACCTAAGGCAATTGATCTTGTCCGCTTAAGATAAGCTATTTATGCAAATTTTGTAGACTCATCAAAGTCGAGATAGTAACGCTAATTGTCATTGCATGTGTATAGATAGAATAGATAATACATATATGTGACGTGCATACTCTAAAATCCTCAGAATATCCCCCTGTCGATGTCTGGCAGCCTAAAACACAATATCAAAGCAATTTTTCCCTGCACCAGCACCGATCCTAACTCTTAATCAAGGAAAAGTGACTTATTTTGGCATTTTTAGTACACAATTTCACTATTTTCAAACAAGGCAAATATATCTTAGCATCCTTGCCCGTACAAAGCCAACGCTTCCCAAAAGGCATCATCAAAATTTCATTATTTGCTCTAAAATTTTTTCTGGCGTTCTAGCGCTCTTGGTTACCTGGTGTGAGAGCTCTCATTCTACCTTAGGACCTTGCTCACCCGCTCTTTGAAATATATTGCAGGAGGTATTTTGCCGAATCGAAATAGTATAAATACCGTCACTAATAAGTATCCCGCTTGTTATAAATAAAAAGAGTCTCCTCATTAATAAAAATAAAACAACGCACTAACAAGACTTCTATTGTTACTTATATTACAACTGTTTACGAGAGTCATTGTGCACCTACCCTCAAGTGGGCCTTATTGTCTTTTTACATTCACTTCTATAAACAGTTTTGGCTTCTTTAATAAGTATCCTCGTAATCGAAAGGATTTATAAAAAAATCTTGTTTAAAAAACATTGGTCTGTGCTTAATACCACACGACTGAGAGTTTAACAATGATACTTTATAGCAGTAATGCGTCGAATATATCTCTCTCGCTCCCTTGATCGACTCAAACCGAATTGAGCGGAGCGGGCGTTACATAGCCGAGCGTGACGGCTCAGTCTCATTTAATCCTTACAAAATACAGTACTCAGCGCGCTTAAGTAAGTTTTAATTTCAAAAATATCCATTACTATAGTCCAGTAATGACAAAATAGCTAGCCGCTAGTAATATATTATAATCCAAATGTAAAAACCTTTTTCATCGGTGTCTACTGGCTTCTGTGTGTTCAGACATCTGCTGTCAACAAATTCTATACAAAACGGTTAATGTAAAACGTGACCAAACCACCGCAAAGGGCTTTATGTAGTTTATCTGCTTTGTATTGAGTAAAGAGGTTCCTATGACTATAAATATATTTTTATATCACAGGATAGCTAACAAGCAAATAGTTATCTTGGCAGAACGTGATAACCTTTACCTATAAATATCAAAGATCCCTCCGAACCAGAACACTGCTTGTCGAGAATTTCCGATATGTACATAATTTTTAACGCAGTAAAGCTGCAGCAACGGACTTCATCATATCTATATCTATCGAACCCTTCATCATATTTTCGCTAAATTAAAATGAGAGAACACGGGAAGTATATCCTCCCGAACAAAAAAAGGATTTTCAAAATCGTTTCATAATTGACCGAGTTCTGAGTTAACATACATAAAATATTTTTGAAATAACTTTGAAATGACTTCAAAATCTTATAAGCTTTTCTCCTTTAAAAACTGCGTCAAGTACCATTAATTGTATAAAATAGGTCAATTTGTTTGGGATCTATCAATAACGAAAATTTTTGAAAAAAATGTTTTTTTACATTGCTTCGAAATTTTTTAACCTGCAGGTTATTTAGCTAAAGCAATAGTTAAATTGAATTGAATGCCATTTGAATTTGACCATTTGAAATTTGATCAATTTGATCATCGTTTCCAAAATATACAGTTTTTCAAAAATCAATATACTGGCATTTTTATCAAAATAGACTGCATGTATGATTCTTTCGTTGCTTCATTCGTGTTTTCTTGCTGTTTTTTTGTGGCTTAGAAATTGAGACATTTCAATATTTCTTAGAACTGAAAAAATCTATGCTTATAGTTTTTACCTTAATTTAGCGGGAAGTTTCAGGATTGGACTGCAAGGTAAACCGTTTACAGATTTTTCACAATATGATTATTGTGAAACAGTACAAGTGTATTAATTGATTAATATTGTATTGAGATCAATTTCCAATCTTAGCCCGAGGGGAAAAGCTAAAAAGGTATATTCATGCCTGTATTCCCGAAGAGGTAGGCAGAGGTACAACGTGTGCATCCTCGATTAGCCGAAGATACGTCTTAGTCCCACAACGTGATAGGTGACCAGCCTATCACCAACTGGGCACTTTTCCAATCCCGGGTAAAGTTGTTTTTATTAGAAAATTGAAAAAAAAACACATTTTTGATTTGTCTGACTCGGAAATCGAACCCCGAGGGTTTCTCTGAGAGAAAAATTCGAAAAATGTATTCGCTGAGTTTCCACCGCCAATTCTTCGTGCCTGCGGTAAGTCCAATATTAATCCTATAAATATTGAAGGTTAATTAAATAAAACGTTTTTTTATTTCGTAAATCAATGTAAAACCAGGAACTTCCCGATATAAAAAAAAACTGTTAATCTTAGCGAAATGTTAAAAATATGTTTTTCTTTATAAGATCAACTATCATTATTAATACCCATTTTTCCTTGAAAATTCTTTTACAAGAAAGCAACCATAAATAAAAATTGATTTCTATCAATATTAGGCTTTAAGAGCGAAGTGGTGGCGCGAGATGGATCTTGAGTTGCTACATATTATAGGTAGACCATACTATATTATAGGTACTTAGACCAGAAAATATGGTGTAAAATTTTAGTATATAACCTCTATATTTGTTCGTTGTAGATAACATTGATAATAATTAAAATCGCGTTTTTAATAAATCAAGAAAATTTTAAAGAATTTTTCTTTAAAATTAAAAGAAGTACTAAAAAAATGTAGAAACATGTTTTTTTATTTTGGTTTTATTTTCCTACGCCCTCCTAGACCAAAGCCTGACGACGCCTTTGATTGGAATTTTTGATGGGCATGGGAACTGTTTGGGTAAAAATACGCTGGATTTTTTTAGGTTACATAATTATAAACATTAAAAGATGTAATTCTCATAAAAATACGTTCCTAACAATATTACTAGATAGTATAATTTTGCGAGCCCTTACAAAGCTCTGCTTTTTGCTAGTTCAAGATATTGATCTATAGCATGTAGTTGATCGATGCAATTAAGTAATCTATCAATGTTATTTGATCTACGCACTTGTACATCGGATGATTCATGATTGTGGTTCGATCTTCACGTGATGTGAAGCGTCATACGAGTACTATATTATATACATAGAGTACAGTAAGCCCCGCCCCCGGGTCGTGGTGGGAACGAAACATGTGACAAAACAACGAAACTATAAGAAGGCCGCGCAGCCCATTTTGAATATAACTTTTCCAAAGTACAAGTTGCATAGAGGAAACTAGAGATAGCAAACAAGCAGATGGGTTCTCCTAATGGAAAGAGTCACCAGTGTTTATAGACACTAAAGATCTTAATGGTACCTACGTTGCTATCTTGTGGCGAGGTCTTATGCCAAATGCATAATTTTACCGGCTACCTTACCCTCCAAACCGGAACACGACAGTTACAAGCACTGACGCTTTTGCGGCAGGGATAGGTAAGGCTGTGGTACCAGACCCGGGTGAGACAATGTAGAATTCTACCACCTAATAGCCACGCAATAGCGTTAATACCTGTCATTGTCGTGTTTCTGTTTGGAGGATAAGTTAGGCTTATGCATGTGGCATTGCCATTTCGCCACATAGATAACAACACACCATTAACAAAAAATGAATCCGTTTAAGTACCAACTTCCGATCCGGTTTTTGTTATGTACTCTGATCAAGAAAATGTAGGTAAACAGGACAAAATCTCATCCAGGAATAACCGACACGCTTAAATGTTCAGAAAGAACTAAATTAGAAATTACCAGTTCACAAGGGGCCCAGTATTAGCTTATTTTTTCCAACCGCGTTAATGACAGTGCTTGTCCTGTCATGTTCAAGTTTGGAGGGTAAGGTAGTCAGTTAAACTTACATCATTACATCTCACCGCACAGAAGGCAACGCGCAAACATCTTTCGTGTGTATAGGCGATGGTTGAATCTTTCTATCCGAAGCGCGTTTTTGATATAAAAGGGACCAATTTTAGGCTACACCAGTGGTACGTATATATCTCCACATTATTTACACTCCAAGCTCGAATTGATTTCCGCAACAATATGAAACGTAATGACATAAAGAGAGAACCTAGGATAGCGCTTTTGCTTTAATTTCCGGTCGCCTTCTACTCTTTTAATAAATAAATATATCTCTATTAATACGCTTTTATTAGCTTGATACGTGTCTATGTATCTGTTTCACGGAATCTCTGAACGTGATTTTCACCCTCTTTAAAGCGATTGCATTGAAACTCCGTACACTTCATGTCACTTCACGTCCGTATCAAGGACCTACGTCACTACAATATTTTACAATATTTTGCTATAAAAGATATTTTAATTTTAAAAGCATTTTTTTAAATTGACATTATTAAAGTAATTTGTTATTATTGGTTACCTCACTAGGCAAGCCTGAAAGGCACCTCTCCTCCTATTTGCAAGGTTGCAAATTATAACAGCGTTTTAAATTGGAGGTATTGTTAATTGTAGTAATGATTGTAGTGTTTAAGATCAGTAGGCCTACTCTTGAAAACAATATAAATCTTAAACCAATATTGATAAAAACACTAAGTTTCGAATATCGTCAAAAAACGGTACTCTTGAAACCAATATTGCCCACATTGATTCAATATAGTAAAGACCTAATTATTGGAAAAAGATGTCATCTTTACACGTCAAGCTAGTGTTACAAGTAAACATTTTAAGTACCGTTTTAAACAAAATAACTGATAAAGGCAATAATGAGCAGTTCCAAAAAATGTCGCCGAATCCAATAATTGAACATATTTGTCCAGCGTACGAAATACTTCAAAACTCATTAAATACTTATTTAAAATTAAAATCGGTTTTCAAGAGTAGCCCTACAGGTCTGATTTTATTGATATACACGTCACTACTATCGTGTATACTGACAGATTTCGTTATCGTTTCACCCGATTCAAGTATATAGGTGATACTTGAACCGGGTGAAACGATAACGAAATCTGTCAGTCATCCTACCGCCCTAGCATCAATGCTTGTCACTGTCGTGTTCCGGTTTGGAGGATAAAGGAGCCGGCAAACCCATAAATGTGGCTTTAACCCCTCCGCCACATGGATAGCAACCCACCAATAATATATTAATTGTCTATAGGAGATGGTTGACTACTTTCATCAGGCGAACCATCTGCCTTGTCTGCTTATGATATTATTTATATGTTTTATGATATAAAAAAACTGCAACCTATTAGCAAAGTTACAGCAAATGAATATATCAACTAGTACATTACAATACCTACTGAGCAACATAAAGAAGAAAGTTAAAATACAAAAGCTAACTGCTGTAAAGTCTTTGTGCTCATTTCCATTAACCTAATGTTTGAAAGGCGGGAATTGGGCTACGTTCAGACTAACGCATCTTGAATTTATTACACAAAAGGTAAAGTTTTAGAACTTATACGTAAGTGTTACTTCTTTTCAACCGACGAAAAAACGTAGGTTATCTATTATCTGTTTCACATATATGTAGGTATTTTGTACCAAATATTGATTGGAATTATATAATATTTTTGGATTTGATTGATGATCTACCTATATAAGCGTCAAAGCACGTATACTAAATTTCGTTGCTTGTATGTTCTCTTATCTCTTGATCTCTATGATCTTTATATATTCGAGAGTATGTTATATCGAGATAGAGATGCCCAAAAAAGTGTATTGTATCGATATATCGCATCGTAACTGTATCGAATTCATTTGTATCGATACGCAATATTATCTTTTCCCTAGATATCGATATATCGTATCGTAACCATATCGCATGCTTTTCAATATATGTATTATAATAAATGTAGATCAATATAAAGGCGTATCTTTTAATATTATACAATATTCTTTTACTTTTAATAAAAATAAGATACTCAGGTAAATCTATCTATCTATCTTCTTATATATAAAAATCAATTGCTGTTCGTTAGTCTCGCTAAAACTCGAGAACGGCTGAACCGATTTGGCTAATTTTGGTTTTGAATTAATTGTTGAAGTCCAGGGAAGGTTTAAAAGGTGAGAAAAAATATAGAAAAAACAAGAGTAGTTAAAAAGGCAGAACAACGTTTGCCAAGTTAGCTAGTTTTAAATAAATTTATTTAGCAAAAGAAGAAAAAGGTTTTACAAATCTGAATATGAAAATAAGAACTTTCCACAGTGGCCACTGGTCCGCACTTAAACAGCGCAAAAATAATATTCATGATAAAAGCTGTGGATTAAACCTATTGCGGCTTTCTGTAAGTGTGGAGCCGGCTAGGGAAAACGGCGTTCAGAAGGCACTGAACTTGCCACAATAGATAAATACCGTACTGTCAAATCACTGAGGTCAGGCGAAATACTTTTGTTTGTTGTCCAGTAAAATATAGGATTTACTTCCTTTTCTCCAAGAAGTTCCTTTAGATACTATTTAAAAAATCATCCGTTCGTTCTTGGAGTTCACTTTGCGATGTCTGGAATACTTACTCTAAAACTTCCACATATTGTTTACTGCAGATAAAGCATTTACTACCAGACTAGTCAAAACGGTAGGTATTGTAGACGTATTGGATTTTAATAATTCAAATATATCGCTTAAAGCCTTTGAGCAATCCTGAGCTCAGTAAAATATAGTTTCTTAAATCTGGCATCTAATATCGTTTAAATTAAAGGAATACGGACTTTTTTGGTATTTCAAAATTGTTTATTAATCTCATATAAGTAATAATCATGTGCTACAACACATTGCTTAAAATATGTAAAAATATATTAATTATAATTTTAAAAGTATGAAATATAAAATATTGTCGTAGTTTGATACGATACGTTACTGCGATATTTATACATGAAGACGATATATCGAGCGTATGGTAAAGGCCAAATATCGTATTAAATATCTATATATCTTATAGTGCTGTAACGATATTACGATGTATCGTATCGTATCGGGCATCCATACATCGAGATAATTTATTTTAATTTAAATCAGAAATTTTCCAACTAAGGGAACAGTCTAAGTTTCATCAAAATTGGTTCAATTGTTATTGAGATATATTATTATTTAAAATGAATATAAAAAAATATAAAACGTAAAAAGCCCTTTTCTTATTCCACATTATTATTGTGGTGGACAACTTCGGAACCCTACATAACGCGTGACCCGATACGTACTTTACAAACTTATTTTGTGTACGTAAATACGATACTTCGTGTGCTCTTTTTTCAAACGTAAAGACAATATTTCCGCACATGTATAAGAACAATAAGTTTTAAAATCGGTTTAGTAGTTTTTGGGATTATTCGTTATTAATATATTATTCGTTATTAATATATTCTTGTATTTATACAGTATTTCTTTGTATTAGTATTGACTAACAACCATAACACAAGCAAATAATTTGCTTACTTTGGAGTTAGATCAGTAACGGGCCATCCATAAATTACGTCACATGTTAAGGGGGAGGGAGGGGATCGAAGAAGTGTGACATGGTGTGACAGGGGACAATCACTAAATTTAAAAAAACTAGCTGTATAAATAAAAAATATTCGAATGAGATCATTATTCCAATGTAAAATTGTAAAATAATATGTGACATCCCCCTGGGGGGGGGGAGTATGGAGAGGGTCTCATAAATGTGACCAGCTGTGACAAGGACAGGGAGTCAACAAATCATAAAAATAGTGTGACGTAATTTATAGATGGCCCCTAAGTGTAATTTGTCTTAAAAAAAACAAACAAAACATACAAAAATCCAAATATTTTCTTTTTGCAATACATATTAGTATTAATAGAGTTTAAAAGTATAAATAATATGTACCTAATACCTATTGTGGTCGCGTTCCGATCCGATAGTAATTCTAAAATAATCAACTCAAAAGTTTTAAAAATAAAATATAAAGTTATAATTTTTATATCGTTGTACAATATGATGGTAAATTTTAACAACTTGTAACACCTATATTCTTGCAAATAAAGATTTTGTGATTTCATTGTATGGGATTAAATATACGTAATAAAATCGCTTTCAATAAAGAATAACTAATTATTGACTTTCCCCTGAACAAGACTACTTACACAACATATGAAATTAATCAACCAACGTTACTACAAGTACTTAGTTTTCAAAATAGAATTCGTAATAAATTGAATTCCAAACAAGGTTTACAATAAAGTTCCAGGTTGGTTGTTTAGGCCGCGGTGAAGGTGTAAATAACAGAAATAATACATTATTTATTCGAAAGCTTTCATAGTTCCGACGACGAGGGTACAAGTCGTCTGGTGTTTGCATTTCATGTTTATTTTCTGGGAGACACTTTTAGTTTTGATAACTCAGAACAAGTTTTTTAGACCTTTTCGAGTAGTTCGAGAGTATGTATGTTTATTTCTTTGACACGCTCTTTTTTTAACCAACTTCCCAAAGGGAGGAGATTTTCCATTCGGCTCTATGATTTGTTATATTTGTTAACTCAGAACTCTGTAATTTATGAATCAATTTTGTTTTTTTTTCGTTTATGAGGGTATACTTCCCGTGTGGTTGGTCCCATTTTAATTTAGTGAAATCTGATGCAGGGTTCCGGAGATACAGGCAATGGGAAGTCGGTTGCTGCCACGAAATAAAGAAAACAAGGGGAAGTGAAGAGTGGGCGTGCCGCGTGCGTCACTATTATGCGCTTTTACTCTAAATTGCCTTAGTGATACTTACCATATCATTAGGAGATAGTCGTCGTGCGAAAATCTATTATACACTGAATTATGCCGTATTGTGCCATCCTTGAATGCAGAAATGATAGTAGAATACAGATGATTAAAAATGGAGATATTTCATATCATTCGAAAGTTCAATTTTCATTTTATTTTAATTAAATTCCTGATTTAATATAATCTCTAATGATATAATAGAAAGTCAAGCTAAAATCAGCCGTACACCTTACATATAAAGTTAATTTTAGGTTGACCTAATTTTTCTAGAAAGATATACGTAATGACAGTCATTACGTATATCGTTCTAGAAAGTTCTCTACTCAAATATGATCAACTGAAAACTACGGAAAAATCAATGCTGCCATCTATTGTAGAATAGCGAAACTATTACGATCTTAAGTTTCACTATTGTACAAATAGATGAGTCTATTTTGAATAGACTACAAAAGGACGTAAATACTCTTTTTTTTTGTAGCAAAATAAAATTTATTGTAACGCAGTTTGGTATATTTTTAAATGTTCTGTTTGTGAGTTTCGGATTATTGTTGTTTAAAATGAAAACGACCAATGAAACAATGTTTGCATTAGTAGTTTATATGTAATAATGCTTATTTTATGTGTGAGTGTGGCGATCGCGGTCCTGATACAAATGTTTGTACTTGCCAAATCCGTTGTTTTCTTTATTTCGTGGTTGCTGCCGTGTCACTGCGTTTGAAAATTATGTGGTGCAAATTTTTTTAGTTTTATTATTTTTTTGGACAGCAAAATAAAACAGAATTTTGCTATATACATACTGTAAAATAGTTGCGAATTGCTTCTTTCTTAAAGTAAAAAAAAATATATATTTTCATGCATACATGTTAGAGCAGATGCACCAATATACGTAGGTACACACACAATCCATACATATAATCACGGATTCGATTTCTGTGCATATAATAATAAACACACACACATGTACTCCATACGAGGTATACAAAAGTAATATAAATATAATAATTCACCACTTACTCATTATTCTACCAGATTCAGAATAAGAAGCTGGTAATCCGTAATACCCCCTGTATTTCCTATTCACGTAACAAAACTCCAATCAAACCTAAATGTTTAGGGCTCTTACACATTTTCTTACATATAAAGCCGCGTCGTAGTACAACGCACGACATTGTATCGTGTTTATGTATGGAGGAGCTCTAAACGCTTTGATTCGATTGAAGTTTTGTTACGTGAATAGTGGCACAGGTCTCCTAGTACAGATAGCAGTCTCTCGCATATACTATTTTACCTAATGTTGACTAAATATTAAAATATTTGCCTTTGTATTATTAATTCGTGTGAAAGAACTAATAAAGTATACTTGGAATGTAGTTATATTATTCTTTGGCACGCTTTGTACCTAGTCTAAAAAAAATTAAGCTTTAGATGTGTGATTAGATTCGTTTTAATTAAAAGAAAGGTTAAGTTTTTTGTATTGAATCGCAGTCGGATTTTTACCCGAGTGACATACCTAGGCAACATAATTTTTACACAACTAAGCTAGAAAGATTGTTTTCGTCGAGTCGGGATTTTCTATTTACTTGTTTTTATAATTAAACCTGATTACTCGCATGATGGATTTTCCCTTTTTGTATCAACCTTTTGGGAATTTATAATTTGTACTATAAAATATGTTTTAAGGATTAATTCTGTTGAAAAGAGTCTAATATACTTACTGCCCAATTTTGGGCAATTTAAATACAAAATTTAAGAGGGAGAGAGAAATAAAGTCGTAATTTTACTGGGTTTAAGCCAATTAAACTAATATAGAATTACTACATAAAAAAAATATCATGCCGGCTGCCTTCCACGGTAGGCAATATGAACCACGATTCACCGGTTCTCCATTTAAAATTTTATGAATCTTAATAAAATTTTCGACTAAAGATTCGATCCTAGTGCCTCATACGACTGTATCTAGTCCAGTGAATTTAAATAAAGTTTTCACATATGATGGGGCTTCGTTATTGTCCGAAGATTCCTTGCGCGTTTTCACCAAAAAAACTTCACAGTCGTTCTGCGATATTACGGCGAACTAGGTAACAATAATCCAGCTCGTTTCAACTTGCGATGTACACAAAATAATGTAAAAATGAGATGAGCTTAGTCGCGGTAGAAAATTGCCAATGCCAAATGCTATAGAATTTGCGATACAGCGAATTAGTTGGCCATATACATCGCGATAACGCGAAATCTTCGAATAGGGCGATTATCTATGTAATATGCCAAAAGGACCTTCTCAAAATTCGTCGCCAGCTCCTAGACCATCACTGCCAGCATCACTAAAGTTTGTTAACTCGTATTTGGTATTTCAATGAATAATTATTTGAAATTAGCCGACCCGCGCAGTTTCGCTCAGATTACCATATATAATCTTTGATATATCTAAATTGTTTATTACCTATAGCCTCTAGCGTCTTAGGGGATATTTTCGAAAAAGTAAAAGCATTTTTTGACCCGAGATTTTCTACTATCTTCTTAATTTTACAAAGCGTCCTAAATTTTATAAAACGTTACAGACAGACAGGCATATTTTTACATTTATAATATTATTACAGACAGTTAAATCAATGTTGGTTGGCTGTCGGAACTTAATGTATTACTAAACAAATTCTTTTAAGTGTGATTAGATTAACCTTAGTGTATAACTATAGGTACCATCACATTTGTAGCCATTTAAAAAGTAAACTATTGTAACAGATAAATATTTTATGGTAACGTAAGCTGTAACCAGTAAATTTTATTACAGACTTCGACCGAAGGCTTAATTAAGTCTTTGACATCAAGTACTTATCGTTTATAATAAATTATAATACTTACTGCTCTTAACCGAAAACAAGATGGCCTCAAACTGTCTAAAGCAAATACAAATTTATAATTAAAACTTACCCAGGCTGTAAACATTAGCCATAATGTGATGTTGTTTATTTATAAGGTCTGCTCTCGCTTATACCTTATGTCTTGAGAAGTTTAAACATTTTTGAAGCCTCAAGCCTCCTCAATGGAGATTTGAGACGTATTAACAGGCTACAACGAGGTCTTTTGCTTATTGAACAGTATGTTTTTTAAGGTAAATTAATACTTTATTTTTATGTTATAATGTAGCAAACAAGCAGATGGCTCTTCAGATGAAAGGAGACAGCTATCTAGCTACATTCCTACTGTAAGCGGTATTTATTAACCCTTTCACAGCCACAGTACGAAACAAAAGACCGTGCCACCATAATTTATTATAAACAACACTGTGCAAAAATAAAGATGTGACCATGAGCATACGATGTAAATATAAATATTGTTACGTACTCGGGTTCGCAATTGTAAGAAAACACAACTTAAATCCGTGTATTTACACAACACAACACAACGTAATACTAGAATACACTTTACACCCTAGTCACTCGCTATACTATCACTGAACTTAGAACACTACACAATAAAACACTTCTCGCTTCGCACTGGTCACTTGATGTATCGCTCTCGATCGCTTGATAAAAACTGCCTTGTGTTTGTCAACATCTATGTATTTATAGGCGGGGGAAAGTCCTAGCTGGATCCAGAAACATCTAAATGTATCGAGAAACAATGAATCACTTCTTATCGTAAACATGTCTAGAGTCATAAATCCTATTACACGTTACTTACAACCTTATGCCATACCCCACAAAGTCCATTATGGCAGAGCCCCGGTCAACTATTTGTTTGTCAATAGGAGTAGCTATCTCTTTCTTTTATTTCTAGATAATTAGCGCGCGCACGCTCCAACTCTACACGCTTCTAGATTATTCGTAACAATATAATATTAATAACTTTATTTTTCACATAGGCTTGTTTTATTTTAAAACTATTTACATCATCTCAAAAAGTAGTCGAATTAACAAAATTTTAAATGAAATAGCTTAAAAATTAGACCCAAATATTACCAGAGTTCGTACTCAATTGAAAATTTTATAATAGCCGCTTTGAAGCCCTGATGTGTGGAAATAAGTTCTGCAACGTCTGGACCAGGTTTGGTACACAGCCTTACCCATTTGTCACAATAACATCGGTGCTTGTCGTTGTAGTGCTGCGTTTTGGAGGGTCAGGTAGCCGGTAAACTTGTGCATTACAACTCCGCCACACGAATCACGAATTCTAACATACCATTAACATCTTTGTCTGTAGGTGACGGTTGCCATACAATCAGGAGAACAATCTGCTAAACTATTAAATAAAAAAACTACAATTGATCAGTAAAATCAAATACGTCAAGCAAGCAAACAATCAAGAGAATTGTTTGCTTGAAATTTTTATTATATAGAATAACGGTATTTTAGTTTTTATCTTTTCTTTTCATAAATTACTAGCTGCCGCGTGCAGCCAGCTGAATTATTAAAGTTTTTGGCGAATCCCGCGGGATCACCTAATTTTTCCGGGATAAAAAGTAGCCTATGTACTATTCCAGGTCATCACCGACCTGTGTGCCAAATTTCATTCAAAGTTTCAGTCGTTCAGTGGTTTTTGCTTGATTGAACAATTATGAGAATTACACTCGCGTAGAGTGAGGTAGTGTTCGTTTCCCCTGAAGATGCCACGGTTTCGAAGTGAAACGTGCGTTGAGTACATACATAAATTGTGTGCTTTGGTGCTGGGTGCCGGCGTGGACGTAGGTGTAAAAGTGTGGTAGATGTGGGTGGATAATTATGCCGCTGGGGTCTTCTTTTTGTCCTTGACTCTCGGTGAGTCTTATCCATTTACTAAACAGACGTCTTTCTTTTTGGTACCTTTGCGGAAGATACATATTACATCAGATGTTCGGGGATAACAGCAGATTTAATTAATTTTACCTTTTTAATAATGGATTTTCGCAAAGTAACGCCTGAATCAATAAAATAAACAACAAACATCAATCCATTCATCCAAACTTTGACATTTATAATATTAATATACATTATAAAACATTTCAGCAAAACACTATTTCCTATGAAACAAAGAGACCTGTTTGTATAAATAACTATTAAATATGACAAAATGAAATAAAAGAAACTAGATTCTTTTACCACATAAGAGCAACGCAAAATAAATGGTTCCGCTCACTTTATTACTATTGCATAATTATTGTATGAATAAGTGTATCTACCGTAATGTACAACACTGGTTTTATATGTATTAATTAAAAATTTAAGTACAAACTTTTTTATATATTATGCAGTAGAAAACAAGTCGATGGCTCTCCTAACAGAAAGAAACACCAACCCACCAAACCGGAACACAACAGTGGCAAGCACTGACGCTATTGCGGCAAGAATAGGTGGTACCAGACAGTGCAGAACTGTACCACCTAGTAATCACTGCACCATTGTATATCCAATCGTTCACCTTTGGTGGTCTATTTTTTAACACGGGGGTAACGTTATAACCTACATGTTTGCTTTGTTAAATTGTTATACTGTAATCAAAGTCAAAACATTTTTATTCAAATTATCCTTTACAGGCATTTTTGATGAGTCAACATTTTTTTAATTACTACCGGATCGGAAACGCGGGCACAATTTATAGAGAAAAACAATATTAAATTGTAATTATTTAATATTGTTTTTCTCTATAAGTGATTATTGTAATATTTTGAGAAATTAATGTACAAACCGCAAACTGCATTAAAGGAAGACCAAACAGGCAGGAACTCACTTGATAGTAAGTTATCACCACCACCCAGGAACAACTATATTACCACAGGTCTTGTAGTTTTATTACCGGCCTTTTAAGAATGAGTAAAATATTTTCTTGAAATTCTCTAAGTCATATCCATTCGGGAAAGCCAAAGTTCACAATTAGTTCCAAAGAATAGCAGTGCGCGGCAAAAAGTCCATTGAGAAATGTCGAGAAGAATATTGACACTTGTTGGAATAGAGTTCAGTATTATTATTGGAGTAGAATTAATATTACACATAACATGAAAAAACTATAATTTCATTGTATAACAATTTTCACAGCATAATCTTAGGTTTTATAACCTTAAATTACATATAATTAAAAACATCATTATAACACAAATAAAAATGTTACTGAGATTTCAAGTACATGTTAGTTCTATCTAACTTTAGATGGCTCAACTTCTACTGAGTAATACTTGGGATTGATTAGATCAATTGCGTTTATACTTTCTGTCAACCACTTTTTCGTGACATGTCGTACACCTTTAGGCAATTTGTCTTTCAATTTTAACATTTTCTTAAATTTTATAGTATCTTCATTATGCAAAACGTAATCAACAGCCGCCATCCGAACTGATTTAACAACAGTACCACCATATGCAATCCAATGTCTTTCAAAATGTTTTCTTTCCTCTTCTGGTATACTAATAAAATCTGGATAAAATCCAAGCCTTTTATCTTTAAATGCATCTGGTAACGGATTTTCAAGAAGATATGATTCGTCACCGTCAGTATCATCAGACATATCTTCAGTTTTGATTTTTAGATCAGAATCTTTATCATTTTTTCTTTTCTTTGCTTTTTCAGAACTTTCTTTTTTAGACGATTTATCTTTGAATAATATTTTATTTATACTGTTAGAAGTACTTGGTTTAATTTCATCAGACGAATCGTCATCCAGTTCATATTTTTTCCTTTTTCCGCCAAAACATTTATCTTTCTTAGGTAGGATTTTACTTTCTAGTGAAGTTGTATTTTCAGCGAGACCTAGTTTGTTTCCCTTCAATGGATTTATTTTGACTTCGTCTTCTAAAGACTCGTTTACAATCGTGTCATCCGACGAAAGAGATTCTTTTGGAGACTTTTTTATGTTTTCAATAGAAGATTTCTCTTTTTTTAACTTTGTATGCTTTGGTGATGTATTTTCTTTGATTAAGTATTTGTCTAAGTTATTTCCTTTTATTGGACTGGGTTTGCCCTTTTTAACTGGTGATTCATATGATTTGTTTGCTGTTTCTGCCAGTTTATTTAAAAGGGAAACATCAGTTTTTTCCTTTGAGGTCTTATATAATTTCCTCAGTTCATCCAAATTCGTCGCAGTTTCCCAGTTTTTATCGTCTCTTATTCGAGTTACTCTTGGAAATCTCACTGATATACCATCAGCAGTGTGAAGATTTGCTTTTGTTAACTCAGTGCCTATAAAATCAAAAACAATAAATTAAAATTTTATACTTGGTCCGGGCTTCTTTGAAGAATAGACCATTTACCATTCTGCCAGGTAGGTAAAAAAAGACGACCGTTTGGCTACACGTGTTACTACTATCGTGACTACTAGGTGGTAGAATTTTGCAACGTCTCTCCCGGGTATTACCAACGCCTTACTCATTCTTATGTCTATGTAGAGTTTCGGTTTGGAGGGTAAGATAATCGGCATACATATGCATGTGGCATTTCCATACCGCCACACTGATAGCAACGCGCCATAAACATCTTTGGTAGATTAACATTAACATTAGTTAATGCTAATCTACCAAAGACTGAAGTGCCTCTCTATCTTTCATCAATAGTTGATGGTTTCTCTTCCCATCAGGAGAGTCATTTGCTTGTTTGCTATCGTATGATTTAAAAAAATCTCATAAAAGTGAACTAATCCTACAATACTAAGTTTTTTCTTATAAGGTACATTTCGTAAGTTTGTTACAAGTACATACTCAAACTCAATTGGGGTGTCAGAATTTTATATCGCAGTTGCAGACACAGTGCTAATCGTACTGGGATTTAAAATAAAAGTAACTAGAACATATGTAATAATAGTAGTTGATGGTGTTGCGTTGTGACAAGGGTTGAGTTATATTGCTGGAAGTAGGTAAGATATATTGCTAGTATATAAGTCAAAAACAGAGTGAACATAACATTACGGAAATTACTTCTAAGCACTATCTTAAGTAGGGTCATGGGCGTACCGAGGGGAGGGTGGAGCAGGGAGGGGCAGCTAACACGCCCCCCCCCCCGCCCCCCGATGATATTAAGATAAAAATAGTCTTAAAATGTTACGGTTGCCCCCCTGGCCAAGAACCTGGGTGCGCCCATGAGTAGGGTACATGTCATACCCTGCATAATTGTGCTGGATCGGAGTTTATCAGATTTTTGTTTGTTTTAAGAAAACTGTTTTTGATTTCAGAAAATTTGTATATCAATAATTAACAGATAACAGCTAACTATTACTTAACAACTATTGCTTATAATGATTAAAAGTAGTTGTCCCGCAGAATACTCCCGTAATCCAAAAATTATTCAATCAACTAAATGCATATAGAATCAGCTGGTATATGAGCAAGTGGGCTAAATGGGCTTCTTAATGTTAAGTAGAGGCCACTACCCATGGACATTTGCAAAAATGAGGTTACTGCCAACGCGATGCTGGCTTCTGATGTGTTTGTTTATCTGTTTCTTAAAATCACCATATCACAGCTCCCCGGGAAAACCGAGCTAAGAAGGTTATTTCATAGATTGACTGTCCATACGAGAAATGTGACGAAAACCGAGTGGATGAATTAGTGTATTATGTAGATAAATTATCTTTTGCAAAATTTGTTCTAAAGATAAAATATAGTGAAAGATGAAATGAAGATTTATATATACGAAATGTGAATGGCGAAAAATATAATATAATGGCATATGGCGTATAACGTGAGCATAGATATTTATGATTTTTATTATGCGAAAAGGAACATTTCTCGCTTTTTCAGCAAGTTAAATGTCGGCATAAAAGGGAAAATAAAATGTCGGAATCTAATTTCGAGATTGTGATACAATTTAGCTATATATAAATTTTATTTGAACGATTCTCCAAGCTCCTGATTAAATAAACACATTTTTTTCAATAAATAAAAAGGCAGGTATTCTAAAAAGGAAATAATCCAAAAATTTTATTTAAAAAAACGGTCAAGTGCGAGTGGGGAGGGGACTACGCATAGTTTCAGGTTCCCTAGTTGTCCACCAATAATATGGACTATAGGGCTTTTCGATTATTTCATACTATAAACATTTAACCTATTTAACGCCAATGAATATATCCGCAATACAGGTTCATCGTTTATAAAAACTTCTCCAAATACATTTTATAAGTTTTTCGACTAATACTTGTAAATTTATAAAGCCTAACTTGTGCATGTGACATTAGAACTCGCCACAAGATAGCAACGCACCATTAACGTTTTTGGTGTCTATAGGCGATTATTGACTCTTTCTATCAGGAGACACAACTGCTTGTTTGCTATCTTGTGATATAAGAAAAAGCCTATTTAGCCGTGACAGTTTCCCTTTTATCTTCATTATATACTAATAATTTTTTTCACATACCCAAAATCAATTGTTTAGCAGGCAGAGGGACGATGTTACTTGACTCTAAATATTAGCATTTTCAAGATTAATATTTCAAAACAGATCCCTTAATCAAAAAATTGTCTACACAAAGCTGCAATATTTTTAAAGAATCTATCCAACGATATCCCACCCTACGAATTACACGAGAAAAAATATAAACATTTCCGCTTTACATGTAGAGGAGTTACATTAAAAAATATTTTTCAATATTTTATTTTACCATTTTGTTGACGTGACTATAAATTCAGGCCAAATTACAGCTTTTTCGTTTAGTACTAAAGCTAAGCTGCAAACGGACGGATGGATGGACGGACTGACGGACATGTTGACTTCAGAACTTTAAAAAGAGTGCCGGATAGGTAGGCTAGTTGTTTACTTCCAAAAATTATGAAAAAAAGCAACTTTTATCTATAAAATTTTTATTTAACACTTTCGATAACCTACCTGTAATTTCCCAAACTGGTTGATTTTTTGGATCTTTAGCAATGAAATCTGGAACCATTCCCTTATTACAATCGAGCCAAAATGGAACTTTATTATACTCTCCTGATATTTTCACCATATTCGGAGCCAACTCCTTTTGCAATCTCTCCAAAGTGCTATCATCATGGCCTGTATGTACTTTTGTGACTGTCACCCAGCGATTCCTTCGAGTATCTAAGCAGCCCATCAGAAACACTGACATCATGCCACCTTTCTTACCAGTACCTGTAAAACAAAATGTTACGAGCATAATTTTATTTTCCTACTGTTGTACCGTCAATAAATAAACGTTAAATAATTAAATTTTGAATTGGTTGTTAGTGATGATTTCTCAAAAGAAAAATCATGGAATGAAAAATTATTTTTTACTATCTGTAACTGTACTTAGAAGATATTTGACAAAACTATTTTTAGAGATTTTTATGCATTAGATTAGGCAAAACAACACTCATTTAAATTATATTTATAACTAGCTATTACTCTCTACTTCGTTCATGTAATGCAAATTCATTACTTCCTTTTGCTCACTTGTTTAAAAAGTAGCCTCTGTCCTGCCCTATAGACACCTTTATCTTTCAGTGAAATTTTCATCAAAATCACAAGCTAAAAGACAAGCTAATGGTGACACATCCTTTGTTCTGTCATTTGTGTTGTAATACATGTTACAAAACTTCAAAGCCTGAAGTTTCTACTGAAGAAATGATTTTATTACTTAGGTTACATTTTTTCATCAACAAATTGATAAATAAATAAACACAAATTGAGTTGGTTAAGGACAAATTACTAGAATTGAATTAACTCCAAAGTAAGAAAAATTGTTTACTTGTAATACGGATGATAGTTAACGATAATAACCTATATATTATGTGAAGGAAAACTTTGTAACACTTTTCAAGACAAATATACAAACAGTGGAGTATGTAATTTGGGACTGTTAAAGTTTATATTACAGAAGACAAACTTAATATCTTTAAATAGTACACATTAGAATTTCATTGAATTAAAAAAATTAACATTATACACACTACATTAACGTGACATACATGATAATATGTACACACACATATATACTATTTTCTTCACAGCTAATCAGATGTCAAACTTGAGAGATTTTATTAATTAGTCTATGGTCAAATTTCAAGCACAGAGTGATCGCTAGTACATAGAAATACAAATATACATACTGAAATATACTTGATAAACACACAAATATTTGTACTTGTAGAGAATCAAACCTGTGTCCCATAGGTTGCAGTCAGTCAGCAACTCTATCAACAGAATGTTTTTAATTGAGCAAATGTCAGATTGGTGCTGATTGAAAGAGTGTTAAATGTTTGATAATTAATTTCTGTGAAGTATTAATAAATGTACATATATGCAAATACTCCATGTGAAGAATAAATCATTTTTGTATTTTATTTATAATTTGTGTGTATATTACATCGCCTCTGTGGTCTAGTGGTGCAGCGTTGGCGTTGACCACATGAGATCCCGGGTTCGATTCCCGGGTCAGGCACTTAAAAAGAGTGTTTTTACAGTTTTCTGATAAACACAAAGTTGCCCGGGATTGGAAAGTGCCCGGTTGGCGATAGGCTTGCCACTATCACATTTGTGGGACCAAGTATCTTCGGCTAATCGTGGGTGCACTTGTTGTACCTCTGCCTACCCTTTCAGAGATATGGGCGTGAAGATACTTTTTACATACATTATATATTGTATTTATAATTTATGTGTATGTTTACCAAACCATGCTCCTAAAACTACCAGATCTGCAGTATCTGCCATGGCACCGTCAAACAAATAATCTTTTTTCACTTTCAACCAATGCCTTTTGCCAGGTTCATATTTTGACTCCAGGTCTTTTAAGACGAGACCTTCTAATCCAAGTTGTAAGACCTGAAATTAATATTGCTTATATTACATTAAGACACAAGAAAATTGGGAGTAAGATATAAAGATTTTTAACAAGTATATACACTGCTTATCTATATATTAATATGTGAAGAAAAAATTTTAAGACAATTGCGTGAAGAGTGGAACATGTTTGGCACAATTAAAGTTTACATCGCGGAGGACTGCAGAAACCTAATATTTTTAAATAATGTGGCATTAGAAATACAATAAATTAATAAAATTAAACATTAAATACACTACATTCATGACATAACCATTAATATACACATAAACACTATATTTTTCTTTCAGCCGAAGTCAGTTATCAAACATAAATAGATTTTATGGTTTAGTCTATGGTTGAATTTCGACCACAGGCGATCACTAGTATTACATTGGAATGCAAGAAAATTGGGGATAAAATTATAAAGATATTTTCAATAAGTATATTCACTATATGAGCAAAAAGGGATAAAAGTTTCTAGTGGATTTAACTTTTCAATCATTTTCATAACTTTACTGTGGTAGTTGAATGGCTCATATTTCTTAAAACCAGGTCGAAGGACTCAGGATTTATTCCAAACATAATTTTATAATAACTAATATCTCTGGATGTTAAAATGCAACCTTCTTTGAACACATAAGATGTCACATATTGTAAAAAGAATATTTGTCTCTTGTATTTTTGTCTTTTCAAATGTGCTTAAAGCCTTTCTTTAGTTGTGGAATAAAAGCCTGTCCTCCTCTCCACCCTGTTTTGGTTTGGGCTCCATTGAAGAATAGACCAACTGCCATTCTGCCAGGCAGATCATAAAGGGCAACGGATTGGCTATATGTTTCATTAGCATTGTGGTTAGTATGTGGTAGTTTTGTTTATTAAAATGCTTGATTTTATAAACAATAATATTTTACTTTGTACTTAGTCAACACAGACATCAATATCTGGTACAAACATACAAAATGTTTACTTTTGTTATGATTTTGAGTGTACAACCAAAAAAATAACTTCACATCTGTATCCTCAAAGAGGTAGGCAGAGGTGCAACAGTTACGATAAGCTGAAGATACTTAGTTTCACAATGTAATAGGTAGCAAGCCTATCGCCAAGCAGGCGCCTATCCAACCCCGTGCATTGTCGTTTTTATCAGAAAACTAAAAAACTCATTCCTGAATTGCTCGACCCAGGACCTCATGTGGCCAACACCTATAACGGACCACTAGACACAGAAGCAATTATATAAACAAACACTTGATATATACTAAACACTTATTCAAATGCATCAAACTTATGCATGTGGCATTATACCTCGCCACAAGATATAACATCTTTGGTGTCTATAGGCGATGGTTGACTCTTTCCATCAGGAGACCCATCTGCTTGTTTGCTATCTTATGACATAAAATAAAAATAAAAAAAAAAAAACCTATATGAAAATAGGCTTCTATCAACATTCTCAAAAAAATTACAAACTATGCTTTACCTTTGCAATCATATTAGCTAAATCTGCCGGTTTATTTATTAATTCTTGCTCAGAAAACATAACATGGTTCTTTATTTCTACCATATGGTCATGTAAAATTTGCCTCCGTTTTCTTATTGGCACATCAATTAACACCTCTCCATTGTAATATAAGCAATCAAATACATACAAACATACTTGAGCATCTTTAAATTCAGATTGTTTATGAATGCCTAATGTACCAAACGGAAGAGGCTTGCCAGTATTGACATCAACCATTAATACCTCAGCATCTAAAATTAAATCATCTCCTTTTGGAAATGCTTGAGGCAGGTAATCTTTAAAATGGCTCACTTTATGCGCCATCACAGGTTTTAATGCTCGTGAGAAATATTTAAATTCTTTTCCTTGTTTATGTACTTGAACCCTTTCTCCATCATATTTTATTTCAGAAAACATACCATTTGGACATTTTTTCATTGCCATTTCTACAGACTTGCACGCCTCGGCAAGCATTGGTAATACTGGTGTCATTAGGCTTAATTTTGCTTGTACATTCTTTTGGAAAGAATCTTTATGTTTTACACCTGTGCTATTTTTCAAAATTCTTTCTAAAACCATGTTAAGGTCTCTAGATGTTTGAAATGCGGCATAAGCATCTGGATGTATGCCTTCTAAAATATGTTTAGGTCCTGCATTGATTCGTAAATCACCTTTTATTAATCTGATAATCATTCTCAAGTCATTTGTTGTGCATTTTCTTACAATCTTTTTGAAATGATAAATCTGTTCTTCTTCCTTTGTAAATTTTGATAGACCTTCAAGAAAATCTTCAACTTCATGAATTGTCAAAGTGCTATCTGACAAAGGTTGAAATGATTTGGACTTTGTGAAAAAATATTGTATTGTATCAGCCACATCACCTTGTTCTAAATGAGTAAGCATGTCATCATGATCTGTATTAAATATTTTTGAAAATAACTTAACCAATTGCTTACTTTTTAAATTATAAACTCTTTTGGATACCTGAGGTAATAAAAATTTACACCAAAGCAATAAATCCCCTTCAAAAGTACCATTACATCCTTTCATAAAGAAATTATTAACTGTTGCAGTTTTTTCGGTATATGCATCAACTTTTGATATTTTTTTACATAAGGAATGAAATGTTGAAAATTTATTATCATCAACATTGGCAATTTTTTTATCTGTATTATTTTCTGTGTTTGAATCATTTTTCACTTCTGAGCGCTCATTTCTTAGAACTTTAGCTGTATATTTTCCACTGTTTTTTTCAGCATATAACTTTTCCATGTCATTAATTTTTTTTATTAAAAATTCTTGATCTTCTTTATTTAAATTCTCCCAATTTCCAATATCTTCTATTGAATCTATACGTTTTGTGGTTGGCCGTTGTTTGAGAAGTGCATTCATAAAGCAGTCGACATGATGCCATGATTTCATTTGCTGATTTTCTCCATAGGGACTATATACTAACTTGGCTAACCGAAGTTCACCAGAAGGACAGTTGCCTTTGCAACCTTTACATGAAGCACGACCACCTTTCGCTCGGTCCACAAAGAAAGGCGTAGAATCAGTCATGATTATAATTTACAAAAACTAAAATAGTTCTGCAAAACATAACCTAAATGGCCTGTTCAAAATAACATTCCATTTGTTCCTCGTTTTAAATCTAAAAGCTCATTGTAAAACAAAGTCAAAATATAACACGATTCATACACGATTTATCTAGCCTGTCTGTGTAAACAGTAAAGAATAATCACCAATTCAGTACATTAATTGTACAGAACGTTAAGTCAACTAAACATAACTGTTGTTTGATAAATAAATATTAAATGTTATAAATATATTTTTCCATAATTTATTGAAATAATTAAAATAAGAAATAAACAGCTGGACAACCAATTTACGAATAAATAAACAAAAGAGAAGACAATAGACTTATGACATTAGACGTAAGACATTTGACATTTATCTATGCAATATGCATTTGACAATGACACTTCTTTCTTTTTTTTTGGCGTGAGTGTTAACGAAATCAAAAATGACACTATTCCAACTGAATTGACAAAAGCCGTTCCGTTTTGCGTTTTGCTAATTCAACAAACTTTTGAGTTTTGCCTACAAATCAATGAGGGCTTATCCCGATATTAAACTTAGAAAAAATTAACCCCTTTTTGAGAACTACACAACAACGAACAATACTGGTACACAATGAACATTAAATGACGGAAACATGGAATGAAAGTATTGATTATTTTTATCGTCTCAGACATGCGCAATGTAACGGCTTCTATGAAGCTTGATTAATATCCGGTCTATTCAGACTAATATTGTATTATAATATGTCCGATTGCTATATCAATAAAACGACTCCTTTTAGTTACGAGTAGCAACATTATCTACGAGGCGAAAGCTAAAATTGTTCATATGAATGTTAAATTATTATCAAATGTCCAAACAATTTATGAAAAGCCTCGTTATTATTACATTGTTTAATAACAACGTTGATAGTGGTTACTGCTACGAATGAAGGATAGTTGATTACCTATAGGAACCCGGCATTAGGATTTATACAATTGTCCCAGAGGGAAAAGGGGCCTAAAGTTGGTGATGTTCGAATTCGTCTTATTTGTTTTGATTGGCATGGAAAAAAATAGATTTAAGCGTGAGCGTAATTTGAATGAATAAAAGACAAAAGTGGTGTAGATTTTTTGTTTGAGTTCCGCCACTATTATACACCGTCACCGCCCTGGTTCCGCCACTTTTCCAAACCCAGGCGAGACGTTGCAGAAATCTGCCTACTAGTGGTCATAATGACATGGGCGTACCCACATACAAGGCAATGTGGAACATCTGCCCACCCTTGTCATGTTATCGAATCGAAGTAAAAAATTTAAATAACTAAGGAATAAAATTATTCATTTACTGGTAAAAATACAAAATTGCCCCGCGAAATAATATAGTATAATATTATAGTCTATAGCACCTGGTAGTTGACGCGTTTAGCCCATTGCTCCTTTTACAAACTGCCTGACAGGAAAATAGATAAATCTGCTCTTGCCTTGGAAACACGACTATTTTATATCGTCATAAGATGAGAGCTTTATATTTCATGTACGAGTACACAACCCTGCACAACATGCATTTTAGAAAGGTCATTCATTCATTAGTTAAATAAAGAGTGTTTTTAAATTGCTACCACTTAACGAGTTTATTTACTTCTACCCCACTCCTATATAAAATGCTAGGTACACTCATGCACAGTGGTACAGTTACTCGTATTGCCAATCGTCTCCTCTTACGAACTGTTTGTCAGAATGACAGATTATATTAGATTATTAGACTCATCTGACAAGAATCGTCTTATTTTATTTACGCTTAAGCAAGCTGAACTCTGCGATTACGGCAGTCGGTAGTTATTACGAGAATATTGCATACCGCCTAACCTAGTATTAACGCCACTGAGACCACTAGTCGAACTGGTATAAAAATCGAATGCTGCGAAATAAATATCTTTCGTCGTTAGTTGCCTTAATAAAATATCTCTTAATGTGTTTATTTCTGCTTATTTCCAGCTTCTTCTTGTCACCAGGAGTTCAGCAGCGACGGTTCCAAGCATGGGACCTTGACATCACCACACTATCCCCTCGCTTATCCCCCAAACACTCATTGTCATTACGAATTCTTCGGCAGAGGGAAGGAGAGGGTTAGATTAATATTTCAAGATTTTTTCCTGTATAAATCTGCAGACGGATCATCAGAGTAAGTATATAAAGTAATAAAAATTATATAATGTATTTGAACTATAATTTGGTTATCTGTCTTTACATGTGTATATGTATGAATGTACTTTCAGTCTTAACTGTTTTGAAGTAGACATGTATATATTATATATATATTTTTTTGCATTACTAGCTTTCAGACCTGACTTAGCTGAAGGAAATAATCGGAACGCTCTCAGCTGCCACCCCCCTGGAATTTGTTTACCTCTGTACTAACTATATACTATTGTACGGTTCCCCCCCCCTTCCCTTCTGGCCTAGAATCTGAACACGCCCATGTGCACGGACGTATATAATGCGAGCTGGGGGTTAGGGATATAGACGGTTAGACGGTAAATCAAAATTAGCACATTGACGTAGGTTACAGATTGCGCGCTTGCTTCATTGGTAGAGATCTCCGTCAGGAGTATATTGTTGTGGTAGGGATTGCGAGTGGCAAGAGCTTTTATACCCCGTTATTGGTTTTTTGAATTGGCGTTGTGAAATAATATGGTAGAACTTATAACTTAATGATTCCATCCATGATTTAATGTTAAAACCCTCAGAACACTCTCGGATCTCGGAGATAAGACCTGAGGTCCACACAATCATTTAGGTTCGGCCGTCAAACTAAGAAGATCGTATTTTCGAACGACATTGACAAACGTGAGGTTCCGACGTCGAAAACCTATCCTGAAAAATCCAGGATATGTCCTTGTCTTGGACATCAAACCATATAACGAAAAAGCAAAGACGGAACCATGTCTGTAATAAAACTAAAGCTTAGTAAAATCGACACACATCCGTGACATCCTAACAATCCATCATAACGAATAATATCCAGGGTCTCGGAGATGAGTAACGATTGAATGGTCGTGGCGAACTTAACTACGCAATCAATGGGGCTCTGGTTCAATCCTCGACAGGGACAACATTTTGTGTGATGAGGGTAGTTGTTTGTATCTCTGAGTTTGGTATTTTTTAAATATATATATTCGAGTATTTATATCTGTGTTTCTGTATTAGTATCTTTGGCTAACATCTATATCATAAGCAAATAATTTGCTTACTTTAGGGTTAGTTCAATTCGTGTAGGCCCAGGGATATTTATTATGTTTTAAGCTCAAACCCAATGTTGGATGTATTATGACTATGAGGAAAATACACTTACAATAATGATTACTGATTCGTGGTCTAAGGGTTAGCCTATTCGGCTCAGATCATGAGGTACCGAATCAGGTAAAAGTGTTAATGAGGTCTTTCGAGATTTTTCTTGAAAATCCTAGTAGTAGCTCCGAATCTGGCGGGTTGTGTGTTACCATTCCGGATGAGCATGTAAAGCTGTCGGTTCTGACTATTGCTAGAAATAGATGGTAATCGTTATCAGGTTGGTAAAATGCGGCGATGTGAATCACCATTCATCTCGCCGATCGACATATCGGTGAATCTGGTGAACCGGAAAATCTTTCAGATTCGAAACACATTCGGTTCACTCTGCCTATCTTGCAAGGGAACCGGCGTGATAAACTTTTTTTATATCTCTGATATATATCTATAATACTTCATATTTAATTAACAAAATTTAATTTTAAACAACATTTGTTTATATTTTCAGCTGCGCAAACATAGATTCTCTGCAAGCCTTCATAAATGTAGATGGTCGTCTAGAAAATGTTAAAACATTTTGCGGCGTAGATCTCCCGAAACCAATTATGTCAAATGGTCCCAAGTTAATGCTGGAATTTCGCGGCACACAATCTGCACGGCATTCAAGAGGATTTAAAATATCTTACTCATTTGTAGAAAGTAAGTATAGTATACCTAAATTGCGAAATTACGGAAGATAGAAATATATTTTCTAGTATCTTCGACCGCAAGTAGATTAACATGTCGATATAAATTTTTATCAACTATTGCAGCCCTTTAGAGGTTGATTTTTAAAAAAAGTTATCCTGTATTTCATCCTGGATTTTCAAATATCTCCATAGTAAAACCTTATTATTGATAAATATGAATTTCACCTATAACGATTAAATCATTTAAGTAGTATATTCGTATGTATATCTAATGACCAGTACAATCAATCAGCAGAGTTTCGCCACTTTGAACTAGTCGATGCTGGATCAGTTGGTTAGAGCGTGCCGACTAAAGAGAAGGTCGCAGCTTGTTGTTTTTAAGTTTTCCAACAAACTCCTAATAATACATTATAAAAGCCTATCAAACAATTACAGTATAGTAATAATTAAAATTGCTTTGGAATAAAATTTTAACATGATGGTATCTGTGGACGTCCCACTTGGTACGTCAGACCACTGACTGATCCGGAGTAAAGTGCCGGTTTCGCGCCTATCCTCTGGCCTCCTTTAGCAGGCTGTCGTCGCGTTTGGCACTATAGGTCAGCAGATTGGGATGGTATGCGGTCTTTTTTTGCGTCCTACCCATGGGGGCGGTTGAACTTCTCGCTGGATGACCCGAGTGATGTCGCTGACTCTATTGCTGATGTGGTGCTGCAAGGCATGGAACTTTTCATTACATTTTCTGCGGTACCAATTGGTGAAGTCTCAGCCTTGGTTTGATCACTCCTGTAAAGCGGCTTCACGCCAAAAGCAGGAGTGCTACCGAGCTTGGCCTGCAGCGTCCGCGTCTTGTGATGAAAAAACCTGTGCATTACGTAAGGAGTGCAATTCCGCCTCGAGGTACTTCAAAAGAGCTATCGCCAAGGCAAAATCTGAACACATAGACAGAATTAGTGAGAAATTAGTTCGCCTTCCTTCCGAGAGACCAGAAAGCACAGGTCCCTTACCCGTGCGTTCTGGTCTCTTGCCAAGGCTGCCTTAGGAAATTTCTCACAGCCCTCTCTTCCATCTTTGCACGGAGACGATGACTCTTTGGCCAATACCGCAAAGGAGATGGCCGATCTCCTGGACTCTTTCCTTCCTCCTTGCGGCCAACTCGACTCTGGATAACCAAAGGAACGCACCGCCTACCATCCCGCGGTGTGATAGTTCTGCGCCAGAACCACAGTTTCGGCAGTCATCTGCGCGTAAAGCGCTACTTTCCTTCGATTGTGCTAAAAGGGTGTGCTCCAGAGCTGGCGCCAGCATTAACACGCATATTCCAGATCTCTTACTCACTCGGCGTGGTAGCGAATTCATGGAAGACAGCTTTTGGGCATCTCATCCCTATAAAAGGTCGCTCTAATCCGTCTAACTATCGGCCCATAGCCATAACCTCCTTGTTCTCCAAAATTATGGAGACAATCATCAACTCTCAGCTCCTCATAATCGACGGTGTGTGTTCCGACCTTAAATCTGTCAATGCTGGTATTCCCCAAGGCTGCATGCTATCACCGACACTGTTCTTTCTGCAACCCTTCGTGCGCGAGTCCGTCTCACACTTGGCCGTTTTTTTTTTAATCATAAGATAGCAAACAGGCAGACGGCTCTCGTGATGGAAAGAGTAACCATCGCATTATAGGCACCTAAGACTTAATAGTGAGTTGCTATCCGAGTGGCGGGATGGCAATGCCACATGCGTAAGTCTACATAAGTCTACCTTACCCTCCAAACCGAAACAGGTTTGTCTTTGTGACAATCATTGACGCTTTTACGGCAAGAATAGGTAAGGCGGTGGTACCAAAACGGCATCCTGCCGCAATAGCATCCTTTGTGAGGGTAAAATTGTCAATTTTTTAGCGTCGATAGGGAAGCGCTTGACCACGATATCGTCTGATGGTAAGCTAAGTTGTGGACTTAGACGAAACGCGCTTCCCTAGATGGTACCTGTTCACTCTTCTCTCGAAGATCCCCAGAATGTACTCATCGGGGAACACAGACTCAGGAAGCACGTTCTACTCCCTTGTGGTTCGAATGAAAAATATCGATTTGAACCGCTTTAATTGTCCGGGTCCATCGAACATCCACCATATGGCAATGCCTAGAATCTGTGCGCCTCAACGATCGATAGAAAAATGGGGATGACGGGATTAAGTCGTGCAATTCTGCAGCGCACTCTCCAAAGTGTATCCGATAAAAAACCGATAACTCTGCGGCGATGAGCGAGGCTCTGGAGTTTTGAGCCTGCCAGATCATTGTCGTTTATAATAGGTATCTTATATATATATATATATATATATATATATATATATATATATATATATATATATATATATATATATATATATATATATATATATATATATATATATATATATATATATATATATATATATATATATATATATATATATATATATATATATATATATATATATATATATCTACAACAGCTGCACTGATTTTGAAGAGACATAAAGATGATTTTATAAGGCGTGACATAGGTTAATCTTGGTTAAGAAAAATATTTGGGGCTCCGTACAAAAAAAACCAAAACCCTGATCTAAGTTCACGTAGGCAAAGTCTAAAATACTGTTACGAATAATCTAGAAGCGTGTAGAGTTGGAGTGCGCGCGCGCTAATTATCTAGAAATAAAAGAAAGAGATAGCTACTCCTATTGACAAACAAATAGTTGACCTGGGCTATGCCATAATAGACTGTGGGATATGGCATAAGGTTGAAAGTAGCGTGTACTAGGATTTATGACTCATAACATGTTTACGATAAGAAGTGATTCATTGTTTCCCGATACATTTAGATTTTTCTGGATCCAGCTAGGACTTTAAACCCTGACCCTGCCTATAAATACAACGGTGTTGACAAACACAAGGCAGTTTTTATCAAGCGATCGAGAGCGATACATCAAGTGACCAGTGCGAAGCGAGAAGTGTTTTATTGTGTAGTGTTCTAAGTTCAGTGATAGTTCAGCGAGTGACTAGGGTGTAAAGTGTATTTTAGTATTACGTTGTGTTGTGTTGTGTAAATACACGGATTTAATATAAGTGGTGTTTTCCTACAAGTACGAACCCGAGTACAATTGAGAGAGAGAGAACGTGCACTGTACAATTGTTTTATTTACCGATACTGTTTACATTTTTCAGATTTTGGAATTACAACAGGGCGGCAGCTGAAGGAATTTCCTTGCGCTTTTGTATATAATAGTAGTGAAGCGAGAAATGGTTCCATCGCATCGCCGAACTCTCCTGGACCTTATCCAAGGGATACTGAGTGTTCATATTTTTTTCACGGTGGGCAAACTGAAAAAGTTCACTTGCACTTTACTCACTTTGATGTAGAGGGCGTTTTACCGTAAGTATTTAGTAATATTTTTATTATTTCAAAATTATATGTAAAAATCTCATAAAAGGCCACAGAAAGAACAGAACTCTACTACCTAGTGACCATTGACTAGACGGTAGAGTTCTACAACGTCTCGATCGGGTTTGGTATATATATATATATATATATATATATATATAATATATTTATAAATTAATTTTAATATATATATATATATATATATATATATATATATATATATATATATATAAATATATATATATATATATATATATATATATATATATATATATATATATATAAATAAATATATATATAAATAAATATATATATATATATATATATATATATATTAAAATTAATTTATAAATAAGTTAATAAAGAAAATTAATTTTCACATTCAAACGCGTTCATCGCCTTTTCCTTTATATTGGGCCGTGCTCCCTTTGAAAAATAGACCGTCTGCCATTCTGTCAGGTTGATCGTAAAAGGCGAACGATTGGCCTTACTTGTCACATCAATCGTGACCACTTGTTGGTAGAGTTCCGCAACGTCTCACCCGGGGATACCACCACCTTATCTATTCCTTATTTACCGCAATATCGTCAGTGCATATCATAGTCGTGTTCTGGTTTAGAGGGTAAGGTAGCCGGTAAACTTATGCATGTGACATCACCATCCCGCCACACATATAGCAACACACCATTATCATCTTTAGTGTCTATAGTTGATGATTTCTCTTTCCATCAGAAGAGCCATCTGCTTATTGGCTATATAATAAAGGTTGATGATAATACATGTAATATCAGGACATAATATGCTTTAATAATGTTCTTAAATGGTAATTTCTCTGTAATATTTCTCTATACGAGTAATCGCCTCTGTGGTCTAGTGGTCCAGTGTCAGTGTTGACCACATAAGGTTCCAGGTACGACTCCCGGGTCTTTTCAGTTTCCGATAAAACTACGTGGCCCGGGATTGGATAAGCTTGCCATCTACCACATTGTGGGACTAAATATCTTCGGCTAACACTGCCTAACGCTTCGGGAATACAGGCGTGAATATACCTTTGGTTGATAAAAGTATAATAAATAACATTACAGTTATTATAAGCTTATAATTTTGTTTAATATTAAAATTCCAGATGTGAAGCAGTCTCCGCAAGTGACTACGTAGAATTTTCTAATTATATGACTGAAGACAATAAGTATGGGAGATATTGTGGTCGGATGAAGGATTTTCACGTCGAATCCGAGCGAAATTTCTTTAAAGTTACATTTAGATCTAACGATAGATTAGATGGGACTGGCTTCAAAGCGGTTTATCAGTTTCTAGAAGCCACTGATGAATACAGGGCACCAATTTTCGATGAAGCTTCCACAAACTTAAGTAAGCCATATATTATTAATACAATAATTTTCGATGAAGCTTCCAAAAACTTAAGTAAGCCATATATTATTAATAAAATAATTTTCGTGAAGCTTCCACAAACTTAAGTAAGCCATATATCTCTCTATACATATAATAAAATCGTAGGAAAGTCAAAACTGTATATTGAATATTTTTTTAAAAGAATACTTGGGGCGTGATCTACAATGACATCGAAGCCAAAAATATAGTTTTTAGAATTTTCAGAATTTTTTGTCTGTTTGTCTGTATGTATGTCCGGGGTAAACTCAAAAAGTACTGCATAGATTTACTTCAAATTTCGTATGAATATTACTAACAGGTCGGGTCAATATATAGGCTACATATTATCACGCTATTACCTACGGGCCAGAAGCTGTGACGAAGTCCGCGCAGACGAAGTTGCTGGCAATAGCTAGTAATTAATAAAATAATTTTCGATGAAGCTTCCACAAACTTAAGTAAGCCATATATTATTAATCTTTCTATATCAATAATTTCGTCGAGGGGTACGTTAGACTCTATCGAAACCTTACCTGAATTATAAAGCGTAAAAAAATAATTATTTCGAGTCGACAACATATATCCGCAAAATTCGGATTGTTGAGTACCTATTTGTTAAAATAGTGATTAAAAATTCTAACGGTATGACAGACAAATCGGCCATATTTCTTTTAAGGTTACAAATATGTGGTGTAATAAATGGTGGCGTGAGCATTCATTAAAGTATCGTAGAACGGAGCGCAGATTATCGTGAAACTTATTTGTCTTCGTTCATAAAAGAGTAGGAATTAAAAAATAGCAACACTATAGTGTTGTCTTTATTAAACCAACTTAATAGTTGAAAGAAGGCTATCTTAAGTTGGCGGGGGGAAATTGTTTTTTTTTTGCTATTTCAGTTGTTCATTAACTGTTCTTAACTGTGCGATAAAAAAAATATTTGTACGTTTTTAGTCTTTTTTTAATTTTTAAAAATTTACTTTTAAGTTGGCGGGCAGAAACTGATTTTCAATATGATCTTGAAAGAATATGATCCTAAGGATGGCCTCTGGGGAGGGTTGGATGGCCAGGGTCAACCGTTTACGGTTTTTTTTTTAACGCACAGTTAAGAGATAGTTTTAAAGTATTAAAATAAAATAAAAAAGTGAAAAAATATATAATTGGTGCTAGCTTGAGTCAGTTTTTGAAAATTAAAAAAAACTAATAAAGTACAAAAAATTTTTTGACTGCACAGTTAAGAACAGTTAACGAACAATTTGAAATAGCAAAAATTATTAAAAAATCTATTTCTCCCCGCGAACTCAAGACAGCCTTGAAAGAAGACGTCACTACAGTGTTGCTACATTTTAATGTCTACTATTTGAGTTAGTTTATAAGATTGCGTATTATGAGACTTCCGAGCGAAGCCGGGTTTTCATTTAGTATTATTAATAAAATAGAAAGAAAGAAAGAAAGAAAGAAAGAAATCATTTATTTGCCAGAATATGGGAGTTACAAGTTATTAAAATTTGACTAAGTTACCAACATATTCTACCATGATATGGTGTGCAAATATTTTAAAATTATAATTATTTATCATTAAACTAAAAATGTTGTGAGTCGATTTTTACAATTACTACCGGATCGGAACGCGGCCACACACTGAGAAGATCCGGCGGAAGAAACTCAGCGGGCTTGTTTTTTTTTTTTTTTTAATTATAGTTACATGATACAATTACACACATTAATTGACATCACAACTTATTTCTATGAATTACAAAATTAATTTTTTGTTTAATTAAAATATTGACATTTTACAAAGTTTAAACACAGAAGAAAGATAATAGATAATTTGTATCAATTTAGTTAAGTTGTACAATTTAATGTATATTTATCAACATGTTCTACCTTATAAACTAAATTTTTTAATATGCAATTTTATAAATTACATACTTGTAATTTAAAAAGAGTAATTTCTAATTCATGTTAGTTTAAATTTATTAATTACAACGTTTTTTATAATCATACACAATAAAAGATTTATTATTAGATTAATATTTAATTTTATCAGCAAGAAATTCATTTACATTATAATAAGATTTGTCTAGTAGTAAATCAAATAGTTGTTTGCGGAATTTATTAAGAGGTAAGGATTTAAGACTATCAGGAATATGATTGTATATATTAATTGCCATACAATAGGCATTTCTTTTAAAAATGTGGAGTCTTTGGCTGGGCACATGTAGTTTTTCACTATTCCTAAAATATGTATTACCTAATACTTCAGCATTTGTTTTAAACAAGTGTTGATGTTTTTTTACAAATACGCATACCGCCAGGATATAAAGACAAGGTAATGGTAGTATTTTAAGTTTTTTAAAAAGTGGTTTACAAGAATAAAGTTGATTCACATTACATATTGCACGTATACATTTCTTTTGTATTCTAAATATTTTTATTAAATCTACTGAGTTTCCCCAAATAGGGATTCCGTATTGCAATACAGATGAGACATATCCATGATATGCTAACAAGGTAGCGTTTAAGTTTGCTATTTCTCTTATTCTTCTTAAAACATACACAAATCTATCAATTTTATTGCAAAGGGAATCAATGTGTGCTTTCCAGTTACAATGTTTGTCAATTAATATTCCTAGAAATTTAGTATTATCTGTATTTTCTATATTGGTATTGTTAAAAAATATGTTTGAACTTTTGATATTATTACTGTAATATGTTTGAAATTCAACTATTTTTGTTTTACTCAGGTTAATTTTTAGATTGTTGCTTTTAAACCATTCTGAAACTTTAAGTAAGGTTTCAGATGTTTCCTTTACTAAAAGATTTTTGTTTTTACATTTAATAAGGAGGGTTGTGTCATCTGCAAATAAAAATGATTCATGTTCGATAGTTTCTGGGAGATCATTAATATAAATTAGAAAAAGCAAGGGCCCTAAAACACTTCCCTGTGGTATTCCACAGTCACTACAGCAATAACTTGAAGTAAATATTTTTTGATGATTGCCACATACTTTTGAAATTTCAACACATTGTTTCCTTTTATCTAAATAACTTTGTATCCACTCTAATGATTTTCCTCTGATGCCATACTTTTCAAGCTTTGTCAACAGAATTCTATGTGAAACAAAATCAAATGCCTTACTCATATCTAAAAATACACAAAGTGGATACATTTTTGTATTCAGGCATTCCGTAATACTTTTTACTAACTCAAAACATGCTAAGGTTGTAGATCTACCTTTCCTAAATCCATATTGATTATTTTTTAGTAATTTAAATTCCAGTAAATAATTATAAAGTCTTTCATACATAGCTTTTTCAAAAATTTTTGAGAAAACTGGAATTAAAGTAATAGGCCTATAATTATTCAAATCAACCTTATCTCCTTTTTTAAATAATCTGACAAGGTGACAATTATAAGCCTATCGCCAAAAACAGTTGGCGATAGGCTTGTCACCTATCACATTGTGGTACTAACCACCTACCTATCACATTGTGGTACTTGTGGTTTCTGAAACGCAAATTAATTTTAACGAGCAATTAATTTGTTTTTAACATGATTTTTACAAGCAAATTATCTGTTACATACAGATTAATTGCTTGTTAAAATTAATTTGCGTTTCGAAAACCGGCCGTAAGTATCTTCGCCTAATCGTGGGTGCAATAATTATTGTACCTCTGCCTGCCTCTTCGGGGATTCGGACGTTAAAATACTTTTTTTAAATAAAATAATCATATATTATCCTTGTAGGTTAGAACCAAAGCATCTATAAGTATTCGAGTCAGCTGTATGGTACTGCAAGTTCATAGATGCTTTGGTTCACTATGATTCACCGGTTAGTCGGTTGGTGACATTGGTCGTAATTCCAGTTACCGTTTTAACTGATGGGAATAACCAGAGAGTATAATGTAAGTACTAGAGCTACGCTATGCAGGAGTCGTCTTCCATTTCATGAACAATCGCTGCAACGCTGAAAATTTAATAAATCGTTCAACCAAAGTTAAAATTAAGCAGCTCTGCAGCGTATAATAGAGTCTAATTTATATTCGCGACCAAAAGGTAGTAACCGCCGTAACTTCATGTCGATTACGCGTTTCATTCAAGAAGCTCTAGCGTAGGTGCAGCCCACGGACTGCACTTTAGTGGAATACGAGAGATGTGGTGCATACCTTATCTAGTACCTTAGTACATAGAAGTGTTTGTGAATGACTCATGTTTTTTGCAATAACTAGGATTTACGTGCTCATTCGAGGCATGAGGACGTTCTATCATCACTAGAGCATTTCAGTTTTCGAGCATAGCCCCCAAACATTTAAAAAATCCCCCGTGTTGGTCCCGGACTCCATGGAAGAATAGGCTAACTGCCGTTCTGCCAGGCAGTTCGTAAAAGGCGACTGATTCGCTATGCGAGTCACCACCATCGTGGCTACTAGGTGGTAGACGTAGAATTCTGCTTTGGTTCGATTAGGTCTGGTATCACCACTTTACCTATTCCTGTCGCAATAGCATCAGTGCTAGTCACTGTCGTGTTCCGGTTTGGAATAAAATTATTACATTTTTGCAGCAAGGGTAGAAGAAGGGAGAAACACATATACCAAATGTATGTTCTTTCTCTTTTTAACAACGGCATATTTTTACTTAAATACGCGCTTATGACTTCTAATCTTTAAATTATGGTCTCTGTGGTTGTCACTCGTGCTTAAATGAATTAAACTTTATTTCAAAACGAAACTACGCAGTCTTATTTCGTTTTGAAATAAAGTCTACTTACACTTTTAACTTTTGATAGATTTTATGATTCTAGTTACAAGTGCCGATGAAAACAGTAATTTAAATACTTTTATCATATAAAAATAAATAGTATTATAAAATGAAAAAGTGTGAAATTCTGTTTTTCACAGAACGGTTGGCAACCATATCCACACTACACAGATCGTCGCGCACCTTAAAATCTCGCATCTTTATAGATATATCTTATCAGGAAAAGGGCTATTTACTATCTTATGATGTAGGATAGCAAACAAACAGATGTAGTAATTTGGATTAATTCCTGCCGCCGAATTCCACCATCGGACATCGCGTCAAAATTTGAAGTTCCATCCTCACCATCTCGATGTCTGGAAATCCACAACCGTGCGATTCTCCCGACACTTTGTACCTCGCACTACTCTGTTGTGGAACCAATTACCGGCAGGGGTATTTCCGAACGGATACGATATGGCAACGCAACTGCAAGACCTCTGGTATTGCAGATGTCCATGGGCGGCGGTGATCACTTACCATCAGGTGCACCTCTTGCTCGTTTGCCCCCTCTTCTATAAAAAAAAGAACTCTTAAGTAGTCGTAGAGAGTCGTAGAGATACACAGTGACATACATACAGTACATAGACCAACAGAGTGAAAATGGCAGAAACTTTTCTTAGAGTTGCAAATAAGTATGTTTAAAAAAACTATCAGTCAGTATTTTCAGTATTGTGCACGTCGTGACTACTCATGAGTCATATCTCTGTGACCTCATCTTAATTCGTTTTTAATATGATTGTCTAACGCAGGAGATGTTTAAGGAAATACCATAAAAGGCTGTAGCTTGTGTATGTGTAGAAGCTTTATTTTTATACTACGGAAAAACAGAGTTTATTAGTTTAACTTGGTATGACATTTGGTAGTAAATGTTGATATTATTAAATACGGTACTTTCCACTAAAGGAATCGATTATGGTTTCACACCTAACCCGATAAAATTGCCAAGAAGTTGGTTAAAAATCCGAGGTCAAACATATGCTAATTTTTTCATAACTTAACTTCTAACGGGTTGAAAGTTGAAACCGGGGATGAAAGTTTTTATGTAAGCCTTTCTCGCGGGCGGATTTATGCGGGTCGGCTAGTTCTTACTGTATTATGGTATTATGGTATTTAGGAGTACGTGCAAAAATTTACCATTTCTATTAATACCATGTTATGTGCTATAGCGATCTCCCTGTGGTTGAAATTCAACCATAGACTAAACTACGGATTAAGTGGATACGCTTTTCAAGACATTTTATTATTATGGCAGCGTAGCTTGCAATTACATACAGAAATACAGATTTTATTACTTAACAATGAAATAAAATAATTTCAAGGGTAATTTTTAAACCTTGTCATCTCATTCGGCACGATAAAACAGTACAAGATGGTTTATTTCTATTTTTTCAGAATATAATATAACCTACAATGTATGAAATTTTTGACCGTAATAGGAGCGTTTGCTCATATGTGCGGCGGCACGATTCCTTCCCAATGGCGTATTTATTAGTATTCATGTGGTCTGTGGACTAAACAATAAAAATCTCGTTTAAAGTTTGACTAAAGATTTTAGTCTTAAATAAAATAGAATATAATACGAGTATGTTTGTATATTATTATTTATTACGTATGTCACATGAATGTAGTAGCTATGTGCAATGTTAATTTCTATTAATTTTATCTAAGTGTTTCTAATGTATATTAATTAAAAGTATTAGGTTTCTGAAGTTCTCCGAAATGAAAACTTTACTGTGCCAAATTTCATACTCCACCTTTTGCGTACAAAACCTTTACAAAACTATATAGTTTCACTTTACGTATTTATATATAGAATAGCGATCGCCTTGTGGTTGAAATTCGACACTAAACATTAAAGAAAATTTTAAGTAATATTTTATAGATTCAGGCGTTACTTTACGGAAATCCTTCAGACGAAGAAAACTAGTTATTTTGCAATTTCCGCGAAGTTCGCGGAAAATTGCAAAATAACTAGTTTTCTTCGTCTTTAAGTTTGACATCTGACTTTAGCCGTAAAAAATTAGTATACATGTGTGTATATTATCATGTATGTCACATAAGTGTAATGTTTATTTTTATTAATTTAATGTATTTCTAATGCATATTATTAAAAACTACGAGGTTTTTGCAGTTCTCTACCAGGTAAACTTTAATTGTGCTAAATTTCACCATTCGCATTATTGTCTTATAAATAATAATAATCACTACATAGTATAAAACAAAGTCGCTTTCTCTGTCTGTCCCTATGTATGCTTAAATCTTTATAACTAAGCAAGGGATTTTGATGCGGTTTTTTTAAATAGATAGTTTGATTCTTGAGGAAGGTTTTAGTATATAAACCTTTCCGATATTCCCACGGGAACAAAAGCTACGCGGGTGAAACCGCGGGCAAGTCGCTAGTTTAATAATAAATTTTTATTTCTTGTTTCAGGTTTGGTATGGCAGTTGTTCCTGTTTGCTTGTCTGACAACGCAGCTGCATCGGCTATATCATTAATGAAGTGATACTAGAATAATTATACATTATAAATCTGTACATTTTGTATAGTCTGTGCCATACACTAACTTAAATGTAGATCGCAATATTTTCTATAAAAATGTTTCATCTAACTATTACAAACTAAAGCAATATAACACAATAAATTTTATTCACGACGGCACGTAATATAAATAAATTTATTGTAATTGAGGTTTGTTTTTATTAAAAAGTTAATTTATATCCAGTATTGTTCTGAGCCGTTTATGATGAACAGACCTTCCTGCAAGATACTCCTAAGCAGCGAGGAAAGCTTCGTCATGTCACTATCATGGTGACTACTAGGTAGCAAAGTTCTGCGACGAATTAGCACTGCTGTCTATCAAACATATTATAGCAGCGTTTCCCATTTGCCGGGCCGCGACCCAGTACCGGGCCATCAAAAAAAAATACCGGATCGCAACATTCCCGCCTTGCTTTTAAGATATTACATACTAGACGCAACGCGTCGCGACGCGAAGAAAATTCGTAAGCGTTGAGTGATGACAAAGTAGGCGACATCAAAGTATGTAGCATCAATTAAACCTTTTTACTATTATTAAAATATGTATTATTTCACCTAACAGAACCAGCTTGGGTTTAAAAGTATTAAGTGGGTCACGAAGGGGCAGTGTGAAAATTACAGGGCTATATCAAAACAATGTTTGGGAAACACTTTATTATAGGATATCATGATTTATCTTATAATGTAAAAATAGTTTAAGATCCCACTATACAACGACCTTCACTGGTTAATGGATGAAAAATATTTTATATTCAGCTTGCTCCAACGTGTAGTCTCCTGCATTATAAAAGTTTTTGGCGAATCCCGTAGGATCCCGTAGGACCTAATTATTCCGGGATAAAAATCATATACTTGTATGCCAAATTTCATTCAAATCCGTTCAGTAGGTATTTTTTGCGTGATGGATCAATCCATCCATCGAAACATCCAAATATTCGCATTTATAATATTAATATAGATTAAATATGTCAATAAATATATTGAAAATGGGTTGAATAAAAAATTTCAGACCAGAATATATTTTTTGACATGCTTTGGTTAATGGACAAATTCCATACTAATTATTAATATGAAGCCTAGAGAATATGCAAACCGATATTAGGTAAATCGATACTAGTAACCTGCCTACCCAGGAGTTATCGCGGGAAAAAATAGTCAATGTAACGTGTGCACATTCTAATAGGCTTCATACTTTCGATTGATATGGAATTTGTCTATTAACCAAACAAGTGAAATGTTTAAAAAAAATTGTTAATCATACGCTGGACTGAATTTTTTTAGTCAACCTATTTGCAATATATTTATTGACATATTTTATATAAAATACTTTTCATCCATTGACCAGCTCATTGAAGGTCGTCTTATAGTAGGATCCTCTACTAAAGACCGTCTCAAAAGTGACACTGAGTGAGAAGAGAGTGACAAGTCTATCATTATTAACGGCTTAAAACGTAGTTTCGTTAAGTGACGACGAGAAATACATAGGTATTAAAAATAAATTACCAAATAACTCTATTGTTTCTGCGAGTCGAATTATTTTTGTATTCCTAGTACTCGTATAACAAACAAGTTGATGACTATCTGGATGGAAAGACATAAACCCCACCCATACACACCAAAGGTGTTAATGGAGTGTTTCTATTAGAGATGTGGTGGTTAATATAATGCATAGCGTTATATAATAGCACGCTATGTATAGGCACTCAACGTAAAGCGTAGAAAAATATAGTTTATAGTCTATAACGCGCTATCATAATATAGTTTATTCGAGCAATACACCACACCTCTAGTTTCTATATGTGTGGTGACATGGTGATTCCTCATGGGTAAGCTACATTTCACTTCCAACCAGAATAGGTACGACAGTCACAAGCATTGCGAAAATTCTTCCGCTTATATTATTCTAAAGCGTTTAAATGGAGTGAAACTACCTGTCAGAATGGCAGGTCTATACTTGAAAGAAGGCTCGAACAAACATGGGGTCTTGTCTATATTCCTGCTGCCATAACAGAGTTTGTCACTTTCGTATTCTAGCTTTTCACCTGAAAACCTACCTAAACGCTACCTAGCGTCGCTAGTAAACTTATATCCTGAATATTTGTCTTCGGTGTCTAAGGCCTCGGTAATCTCTTTCTATAACGATTGCATGACTGTCTAACAAAGCCCACTCTCTAGGAGCATTCATTGACATTGAAGGCGCCTTTGACTAAACAAACTTTGAAAGCATCAAATCTGCCCTCGATAGGTTTGAAGTAGCTGAAACCGTACGAGATTGGATCATAAACTTACTCAAATTAAGAGTAATTAAACTAACAATAAATGAGAATACCTATGCAATGACATCACGAGCGTGTCCCCAGGGAGGTGTACTATCCCCACTTATATGGAATTTTGTTGTAGATGAACTCATTAAAATATTAAACAATCAGGGATTTCCTACAACCGGATACGCTGATGATCTAGCGATAACAATAAACGGGAACTCAGTAAATCTACTGTATAGCTTGATGAGAACAGCCATGGCTTTAGTAGAAAAGTGGTGTAATAAACACAAGCTCTCTGTAAATCCCATGAAAACTGAGCTTGTACTCTTTACAAACAAGATAAAAATTGCTAATTTAAAATTACCTAAACTATTTGGCACTGAGTTAAAACTGTCATCTAATGTTAAATATCTAGGTATAAACCTAGATAATAAACTAAACTGGAGCACTCACATAGAACATGCTATTAAGAAAGCATGTATAACGTTTTGGCAGTGTAAACGTGCAGTTGGGAAAAAATGGGGAGCTAAACCGAATGCTTTCATTTGGCTGTACACTGCAGTGATACGCCCAATAATAACATATGGCTCCATAGTGTGGTGGCCTAAAACAAATCAAATAACTGCAAAAAACAAATTACAGCAACTGCAACGACTAGCATGTGTCGCAACAACTGGCTGTATGAAAACCACACTAACAGCAGCATTAGAAGTTCTGTTGAATCTTAGACCACTGCATCTGGTAATACAACAGGAAGCAGCCAGCGCGGTGCTTCGTTTGAAAACTTTGGGTATGTGGCGCCTTGACAGAGGTATTCCCTATATGAACATTTTAGAAGGAATCACTAAAGAACAACCAATGGTTGAAGCTATAAATGACAGAATCCCAACGACATTGGTATCAAACCGAAGTTACAAAATTAACCTGGCTTCAGAAGATAAATCGGGAATACATGAACTGAGGATATACACAGACGGGTCCAAGACCCACGCAGGACAGGAGTTGGTGTATTTTCTCAGGATCTAAACATTAAAATAATCGAATCATTAGGAATGCACAACATGATATTTCAAGCAGAATGTATCGCTATTAGCAGGGCTGCAATAGAGATTAAAACAAGAAAAATAAAAGATAAAATTATACGCATTATCTCTGACAGCGCATCAGTCCTTGCAGCTCTAAAAGCCAATTGCTTCAATTCAAGCATAGTGCTTGATTGCCACAAATTTTTAGAAGCAGCATCAGAAACCAACCAAATAATCCTGCAATGGATAAAAGGTCATAGCAACTCTCAAGGCAATGATGAAGCTGACAAACTGGCAAAATATGGAGCTAACAGAAAACCACTAGGCCCAGAACCGATAGCCGTCATGCCCTATAGCCAACTAACCACATGGCTAACAGAGAGAACACGCCAACAACATGAAGCTTTGTGGATGGCAACAAATGAATGCAGGCAAACAAAAGAAATTGTGCCGGCCCTCTCCGTACACCTGACACAACGCATCATGAAACTCAACAGAAGTGAACTGAGAGAAGTTGTGGGCACTATAACAGGGCACTGCCACCTAAACCGACATCTATTCAACATAGGTGTAACAGACAGCCCTTTATGCCGCGGCTGCATGGAGGAACAAGAAACAACCGATCACGTTCTCCTTGAGTGCGGGAGCGTGGCCGAACAACGGGCACGCATCCTGAAAAACCCAAAAACTCCAAAAGAAGCTTGTGAAAACATCAGCCGTCTTTTAAGTTTCTGGAAGGAGTTAGGATGGCTGGAATAGGTTTAGCCAGCTACGTACAAAGGCCCAAGTGGCTAAGTGCGGAAACAAAATGGCTTAAAAAAAAAACGATTGCATGGTTGATCTAACGTTACATATCCTAAGAACGCTTAGGATAGTCAACGTAAGATACACGCACGAGAGAAAGCTTTGTTGTCATCTATAAATTACGTCACACGTTTAAAAGGAGGCAAAAGAAATATGACATTGTGTGACAACGAGGAAGGGAGGGGCGTAAAAAGTTCGTGACTTCTCACTGTAATAAATTCTTAAATATCAAAATAACTGAAACAAGAAAATATTTTTATTCCATTTTTATTTATTTTAAAGAAAACTGTGATATTATTTAATTACTGTGATAAATTAATTATAAAGTTGATAAATATTTAACGTCACATCAGAGAAAAGTGGTGTCACAATTGTGTCACTCTGTGTCAAGCTCAGTGTGGGCGTAATTTGTGGATGACCCATCGCCAACCTACAGTGGGGCAAGGTGGGGTATCCCCATATCGAAATTAACAATCTCAATTCATAAATAGAAAAAATATTACTTTATAGGAAATAGTGCATTATGTAGTAATTCTACCACCAAGTAGTCGACGAGTTTAACAAATCGTGCATCTTTTACCAACTGCCTGGCAGAAAGTCACAGAATAGGATGTTTTTTTTTAACACTTTATTGTACACAAAACATTTACAGTAAACAATAAAATGATGTATATTAAAACAAAAGGCGAGCTTATCTCATATCGAGATTTCTTCCAGCTAACCCTTATGTAGAAAACAGTAAACAAACAAAGACACTTGTGCACATATTATTAACACGGCATAATAATAAAGTATACAATTAATATCAAATGTGGCCTTAAAAGCTATTAACAACAAAAAAAAACTAAAAAGAAGAGACAAAAAAATTAACACACTTTAAAAGACAACAAAATAAAATAAAAAATAATACAAAAATTACACAATTGACTTGCTAACTATTTTCGCGTCAAATAATAATCATGTAATCGTGTTTTAAAGATGGATAACGATTCACTGGTACGAATGTTAGATGGAAGTGAATTCCACAGCCTAACTGCTTGAACAGAAAAGGAATTAGAGAAAAAATTAGATTTGAAGGAAGGGTAACGTAAGAGAGAACTGACATTAGCACGACAATTACTACTCGGGGAACAAAGAAAGTGAAAACGCTCACGAAGATAAATTGGAGACCTAGGGTTATGAAGAATATTATAAAGTAAACAAAGAAGATGAGTATTCCTGCGAAGACGTATGGGTAGCCACTTCCGTTGAGCACGGAATTCCGAAACATGATCATATTTACGGAGACCAAAAATGTAACGGATGCACAAATTTTGCATCCTCTCAAGTTTATCTACTAACCCTTCAGTGGCATCAAGAAAACACGAGTCAGCGTAATCAATTATTGGGAGAATCAGTGTTTGCATTAAAGTAATCTTTGTTTTCAGCGGTAGCAAATGTTCCAATGGCTTCAGAGAATAGAAAGAAAAGTATATTATTTTTTTATATCATAAGATAGCAAACAAGCAGATGGGTCTTCTGATGAAAAGAGTCAACCATCGCCTATAGGAGATATCTATAGACACCAAAGATATTAATGGTGTGTTGTTATCTTGCGGCGAGGTTTAATACTACATGCATTAGTTTACCGGCTAACATACCCTCCAAACAAGAACACGACAGGAAGTCTAGTCTAGTTAATCTGTGAAGAGGACTACAGTGACAAGCACTGACGCTATTGAAACAGGAATAGGTAAGGCAATAGTAGGTACCAGACCCGGGCGAGACAAATCAAAAACTTTATTCAAAAACAAATCATACTTAATATAAAAATATTAATTTGGCACACTAAAATTTTTAATACTTTACGAGAATACTTGCTTTTACCCCATTCTTAAAATAATACTCCCACGGGCCCCATGGGTCCAATGACCCCGATGATTTGATGAAGCGCTAACGTTATAGCGGCAGGAATGGGTACAGCGATGGCACCAAGCCCGGGTGAGACGTCGCGAAACTCTACCACCTAGTAGTCCCGATGGTAGAGACACGTGTGGCTAGTTGTTCACCTTTTACAAAATGCCTGTCAGAATGGCAGATGTTTTTTTATTCAGAAGGGCCCGGACCAACATTGAAGAATATTCAAAGTTTGCAGAAGAGCCGTCTATTTGTTTGTTGTTCTATGCTATTAAAATATCTTATACCAGTAGTAATAGGTACGGACATTAGTAAGTTATTGTGACATAATAGTACAACACCGAAGATATTAATGGTGCGTTGTTATCCTCATGGCGGGGTCTCAATGCTAAGTTTATCGGCTACCTTACCTTCTAAAGTGCAACACAACAGTGATAAGCGCTGACGCTATTGCGACAGGAATAGGTAAGACGGTGGTACCAAACCCGGACGGGACAAACCAAAACTCTAAAGGTGCTGATCGACGGGCGAGCCTATACCGCGGCCTTTCTGGTCTAAGAACCCTCGACACAAAACTTATGGCCGATAGATCAAGACCTTTAAGGTCATGATCGATGAGCGACCCTATACTAGGGATGCACGATTTTGCTCTTTGAATCGATTTTTTGGATCGTAATAGATCGTAGGCTTCTGAATCGATTCTTGGATCGAATCGTAAACTTTTGAATCGATCTCATAAAAATCGATTCAAAAATCGAATAAATAATTGCAATCTTGACAAATAAAACAAAGAATTAACTTTAATGAAAAATAAAAATGATGAATAAAAGTGAAAAAGACATTGACCAGACGATTGACTTTTTTAAATATAAAATAAAACAATCTTTAAATTATAAATGCCAATCCTCCACGCCCAAACTTTTTAAAAACAATAATTTGGAAAGCCTTTTCGGCAGCAGTCTATTGCGACTTTCATCTAATGTTATATTAGCGAGAGAGAAAAGCCGTTCTAATGGCGTAGAGGTAGCTACAATCGCTAAATGTCTTAAAGCCATTGTACCCAACTGTTGCCACACTATTTTTCTGGTTGTCCAGTAAGAAATTGTATTAGCCTTCATTATTTTTGCTAATCAACTTGCTTCGCTTCGTAACATAAACAGTGCGGACTAGTGATTTAAATATAATGTCGGCATTCATTTGTAATTGATATTTCTCAATTAAGTATGCTCTTATCAAAATAATCTAATCATAACAAATGAATACATTCGAATACATTGTCTTGTCTGTGAATACGATTCACGTTACATATGAATCGGATCGAATGAAAATCGTATTAAAGTGCATCGATTCAAAAAATCGCTAGATCGTATTCTTTTGATTCGATCTTCATAAAAATCGAATCGTAACGTGCATCCCTACCCTATACTGCGATCTTGTGGATCGTCGGTAAAGCTCGGCCGTGTATCATCACAATACAGCGGTTTTATGTAGTGCATTTGGCCATAAGTTTTGTGTCGAGGGGTCTTAGATCATTAAGACCGCGGTATAGGCTCGCCCATCGAGCAGCACCTTAACACATAGAAACTACGATGGTCGTGACTCGCATACCCAACATTCGCTTCTTTCCCAACATTCGAAATGTCTGCCAGAACGGCCAATGGTCTATTTTTCAAAGGGAGCCCGGACCAACACGGGCTAAATTCAATAATTTTATACTATAAAACGGATGCTGAATAAAAGAAATGAGATAAAATGAAATGAAATGAAACGAAATGACATGACATGAGATGAAATGAGATGAGATGGAATGAAATTAGATGACTTGAGATGAAATGAGATGAGACGAAATGAAATGAAAATATTTATTTGCAAGAATATGGGTGTTACAAATTGTTAAAGATTAATTAAGTCACCAACATATTCTACCATAATGTGATATGCAAGTATTTCAATTTTTTTAAATATTTGCACACCATATAAAAAATTATTAATGAGTTCAATAAGACTTTCAGCATTAATAACAGTTTTGTTTATTAAAACAGACATAAAACATCATTTGAATTATAATTAAACTAATCGCCTCTGTGGTGTAGTGGTCCAACGTTGGCGTTGACCACATGAGGTCCCGGGTTCGATTCCCGGGTCGGACACATAAGAAAAGTGTTTTTTTCAGTTTTCTGATAAACACAAAGTTGCCCGAGATTGGAAAGTGGCCGATTGGCGATAGGCTTGCCACCTATCACATTTGTGGGACTAAGTATCTTCCGGCTAATCGTGGATGCACTTGTTGTACCTCTGCCTACCCCTTCGGGGATACGGGCATGAAGATACTTTAATTAAACTAGCTGACCCGGTAAACGTTGTTTTGCCATAAATTACTTTTGATGTTTGTAATTTATATACGGGGTGTAAAGAAAACCCTGTCTGATCCGAAAGAGGTATATAGGTATGTTAGTGACATTATCAAAAAAAAAAAAAATAATCATTTTTATTAAAATAAGAAAAAATTGCAGTTTTAGTTCTAAAATTGAGCAACTTCTCCTTAAATCAAGCGAATATTTTGAAAAATTATGTATTAATGTCCATTATCCATAAAATAATGACAAAAATATGTTTGTATTAAGCTACCAAATAATGCCTTTGACGATTGGACAGGGTTTTCTTTACACACTGTATATTAAGATTAACAAAGAATTTAATAATGGAAAAGATAGGAATTTGCACTTTATGTTTTTTTATATTTATTATTAGATAGCAAAGAAGCAGATGGATCTTCTGACGAAAAGAGTCAACCATCGCCTATAGATACCAAAGGTGTTAATGGTGCGTTGCTATCTTGTGGCGAGGTCTAAAGCCATATATGTATAAGTTTAAGTAACTCTTTTATTATACTCGAAAAATATAGTTTGCGTTTGAATAAAAAATGTAACGTTTTTAATGGCTTTTTGCTTTTTCAGAAGATCTCGCGAATTATTACCCCGGTTAAATTTAGGCCTAACATATTATGCTCAATGAGTCAATCGCGTGTTCTCTCTTTATAACAATTTTCATCAGGATGAGTACACGTGTGACATGAGAACACCAATAATGATTGGTCAAGCCGTTCTTGAGACTGACAATTTTGATGAAAATTTTTGTCTACAGTAAGCAGACAAAAATGTTCATCAAATTTGTCAGTGAGTCATTACTCATAATTCATAACAGTGGCGGATTTATCCTAGACCCGTGAGGCCAGGGCATAAGGTGTGGCAAAATATATAAATGAGATGCTTATCTAATTTCAATAATCTCTACCTCAGAAAGCAAAAAGAAAGCGTCATATCAGTTTTTTCCCTCAAACGGATAGATTCGCCCTTTGAGGGATTTTATTGTAAATTAAATTTTGATTGTTGATGCTTTGCTATTTGATACAAAGCATTTTTTTGTTTCGCTGAAGTGTTTACATTTGCGTTGCATATATTTTTCTTAAGTATTAGGTACTTACATTTGCTTTTGTTTTTAATTTACAATTATCATTTGTTATTTAAATGGAATATTTACTTAAATACCTATAAGAATATGATTTTAGAATACACATAGAACGCGCGGAGACCTACGTCACCATCAAGAGTAAGTCCGCTACAGATGATAGGAACATTTATCATGTTATTTTATTGATTCAGGCGTTACTTTGCGGAAATCCATTATTAAAAAGGTGAAATTAATTAAATTTGCTATTATCCGCGCACTCGCGGATAATAGCAAATTTAATTCATTTCACCTTTTTTACATTTGTCATGTGTTTAGCAAAAGAATTGTCTGCACAGACACTAACTAGTACATATTAATATAATAAAATTAAACACAAATATTATCAATAAAGGTCGATTCATTATACAGGTATTAGAATAAATTAATTTTTAACTGAGAAGAACGCCGAGGAAAATACAACTGATTTAGTATTACATACTCTCTGTATGTAATAATCAGCTGATTATTACATACAGTAAGCTATATATACCTATAAGTTTGTGTGCTAGGAAGTTAAGTGACAGAAGTTGCAACGTTATTTACCATTGTTATTAGGTTGTCCTTGTTTTTGATGAGGTGATATAAGGTGTTTTAATAATTATGAATATTATCGTAATAATTTAACATGTAACATACCTACTTCAACAAGGAATTTCAATTAGATATACCTACACACATGCCGCAGTGCTTAATTCGAGGCAACATTTCTTCCTGCTAAACTTTAATAGGTACGTAGCGTGCAATTCAACTTGCGTAATCTGAAACGAATATTGCTTGCTCTTTTCAATACTTGCAAGTTGCAATTGCAAGCCACTAGCCAGCGAAGCCAGTAAACTCGACAGGTGTGATGACGGTGAGTATCTTGCTACCTCACTCGCACCTTTCTTCCCTCTCCACGCAACACCGCGCCCGACAGCCCGGCCGGCACACGATTTTTGTGACGTCAGTTCGCGTCAAGTTGCCGTTTAGTTTGGAGTTTAGTTCGTTCGACTTTTGTTTTGTCGTGAACTTTATCGCAAAGATATTGACGAAAAACTTGAATGAAAAAAATATTATTATTTGTGTAAGTGAAACTGTTATTGTTGAAACTTGTGAGAGGTGAATTGGTACTGTGTTTTGTGGACGCAGGTGTCACATACCGGACGCCGCCGCAGCCTCTGTACCATATCTGGTACATACTAGACAGGTGAACAACAAAACAACTTACACATAGGGTAAGTAACAATTATGTGACACTTAAACTTGGTAACTTGATTCACATTTCAAGCAGAATAACAGCTTTAGTTGCGATTCATACTTGGTTATGCGGATAGTTTTCTAACATAAAAGTGTAAATTAAATACTTGTAATTGAATTCAAATGGCCTAGTTTTCAATCTAAGATGTAATTACATGCTATAGTATCAGGTTTCAGTCATTGCTGAAGGAAAAAATAAGCATAAGTTATATTTTTTAAGGGTTATTTATTTATGTAGCATGGTTACCTTCCAGTAATATTCTAACATTATGGTAGATAGGTACACTATTTCAGAAAGTGATTATCTATCATATTTAAACTGACCATAATATTGAATTTATCTTATAACGGAACATAAGGTTATAGGAACTACGCAAGCAGTTATAACTAGTAATGATGTATGTACTATGTAGGATAAATATCTATTTCCAGGAGAATCGACATTAAAATATCAATGTTAAGTTAGATGTACCAAAACTTTTTGAACATTTTAAAATCATTGATTTTCTGTTGAAATGAAACGTTGTACGAATTTTGTGTTAGGCCCAGGTCTAAACGAATATTCGTAAAGTTAGGTGAGTCTTCCTGCAAATTTGTATACAATTTATAACTTTTTGTGTCGTGACTGTGTATATTTTTCAGAAAACGGAACTTTTTCACGTTCTGAAATATACATGGAAACACAGAGAATAGTTGAAACCAAGACAGTCCGGTTTAAAATGGGACGTAGCGTAGGTATGTTCACTTTACCTGTGTTTAAATGTGTCTAAGTAAAATATTATTATTTTTATAAATCAAATTATTTTTTAACGCAGTCAAACTGCAACAACCGATTTCCTATTTCGTGTATCTCCGAAACCCTGCATCAGATCTTCACCAAATCGTATTATAACTAACCAAATTATTTTTTAACGCAGTCAAATTGCAGCAACCGATTTTCTATTTGTTTCCTGTATATCCGAAACCCTGCATCAGATCTTCACCAAAACAAAACGAGCCCACACGTGAATTACTCCCGAACAAAAAAAAAAACATTTTTCAAAATCGGTTCATAAACATCTAAGTACTGAGGTAACAAACTTAAAAAAACACACAGCCGAATTAATAACCTCCTCGTTTTGAGAACTCGGTTGAAAAGGTCACCATTCAACACGTCATCACTCATCAATATAAGAAATTTCATACATTCTTTCATCCCCTAAGGGGTTGATTTTTGAAAAAACTAGTTTACGTTTGATCCCCGACCGCCTTCAAAATATTTTCCGTGGTTTAGCAGTTACAATGTAAACAAACCAATAGACAGAAAAACTTCCGCATTTTTAATACACTAGCTGCACTAGGTGAATCCCGCGGGATCACCTACTTTTTCCGGGATGAAAAGTAGCCTTTGTGCTATTCCCGATCATCATCTATCCGTGTGCCAAATTCCATCAATATCCGTTCAATAGTTTTTGCGTGATTGAGTAATAAACATTCGTCCAAACTTTCGCATTTAATTATTAATAATAATAATAATATATAATTAGGTAATTAATATAGATATCCGTATGGTTTGTTTTTTTACACGCTTTTTATTAGCTTCACCTGTATGTTTGTATATTTGTATGTTTGTTTGTAACCGACTTCTTTGGGCGCGATTTTGACCCACTTTAAACGGTCAGATTTCGTTCAAACTTTGTAGATTTATCGAAGACCGATGACAATACACTAATTTGACGTTTTTGACCTGTATGTTTGTTTGTAACCGACTTCTTTGGGCGCGATTTTAACCCACTTTAAACGGCCAGATTTCGTTCAAACTTTGTAGATTTATCGAGGACCGATGACAATACACTAATTTGATAAAATTATTAGGTTTACCTGTATGTTTTTTATGTTTGTATGATTGTATGTTTGTTTGTAACCGACTTCTTTGGGCGCGATTTTGACCCACTTTAAATGGCCAGATTTCGTTCAAACTTTGTAGATTTATCGAGGACCGATGACAATACACTAATTTGACGTTTTTTGACCTGTATGTTTGTATGTTTGTTTGTAACCGACTTCTTTGGGCGCGATTTATCGGGGACCGATGACAATACACTTGGTAACTTATATAATTTTCATCTATAGTCGATAAGGTAAGAAACTTAATTAAAATTTTTTATAATTTTTCTCTACAGTCGATAAGACAGGACTTGATGTTAATTTATGAGTGGGGGCTTTTTAAGATATTATCAAAATGATAATCCTTCTACTCTGTTACGTTTTTATGTAGCGTTGCAGTAGTGATGTATTTGAGTAAGAATGCGAAATTAGGTTGCGTGAGCAGGGTAATGAAGGTAAGTGCAAGCTGGTAAGTTAGTTGCCTCGAGAATGTCGAGTTGCACTTCGTAAAAGTGGCCGATGTAGTGTGTCGCTCGATCAGTTACCGAAGCGAGTTTCAGCCCCTTGGACAGTGGTGATACCCCGGAGTGGCAACCAAAATTTCGCCGTCTTAAAGTACGCGAGTTTGGGTGTGAATGAGTAAGGTGCGTTTAGTGTGGAATTAGGTAAAATAAATGTACATAATATTTATAGATATAGATATATCACCATCCATGTTAATTTTACATGGATATATATAAATATACAGTCTTGTAGTTTTCGTTTTTTATTAATTGTAATTAAACGACACTGAATTTATTAGCCATTCGCATTCGGTGACCTACATTGTCGATTAGAATTTTAAAAAAAATTAACTCAAATAATTGATTTTTTCACAAGTTACAGTGTTTCCGGAGTTTCATACATGACGGACAGGAAAAATTTTTGACCTATTTTGATGTTTTTTTCCGTTTCTATTGCACTAAGTCAATTTTTAGAAAGTATATAATTAATCTCCATTAAATTATTTCGATAATAGTATGCAAAATATCTTGATTCCCTTAACTAACAAGGCTATAATACTAAAAATAGTTGGCAAAATGAGGCGAAAAAAATTTTCGATCGTAAAGCACTCTCTGATGCTTCGCATCATGAGCCGTGCAATAGTTTAAAATTAAAAAAAACAAGCTATTATAAATAAACCAAACTAAAAAGTAGAAAATAAATAATAGTTTAAAAAAACTAAAAACACGCTTTTTAAAAAAAAAAACAAACTAATAAATAGAAAATAACTTTTAATAAATTTAAATTAAGAATAGTGTTAAAAATTTCAATAAATATAAATTAATAATAGTGTGAATAAAAAATATATATTTTATTTTAAAAAAAGCGTGGGGTGCATGGTGTCAATAGTTATTAATATTTTATTGACAGATATGAGTAGAGTGATTATCATTTCGATAATATCTTAAAAAGCACCCCACGCTTTTTTTAAATAAAATATTTTTTTTATTCACACTATTATTAATTTATATTTATTGAAATTTTTAACACTATTCTTAATTTAAATTTAGTAAAATTTATTTTCTATTTTTTAGTTTGTTTTTTTTTAAAGCGTGTTTTTAGTTTTTTTAACTATTATTTATTTAATGTCGGATCTTAGATTGTAATATTAAAGAGCGATGTGAATATTTAGTTAACCGTTCTAAAGAACAGACCATCTGCTTTTCTGCCATATAGCTCGTAACAGGCGATCTAATGGCAATCGTATCACTGCCATCAGGAGCACTAGGTTACAGAATACTGGAGACTAACAGAAATCAATGTTCCATACAAGTAATATTCGAGCATAGCATACATAGACTCCTCACGGACGCGATATCTCGGACTCGTGCGGAACAAACTATCCCGAACCGTTCCCATTTCCCAAATATCGCGTCCGTGAAAGGTGTCTATGTATACGTTGCTTGAATATTACTTGTATGTAGATTGACTGTTGTTAGTGTCCAGTATTATGTGATTAGGTGAAAAACATATCTAGAGTTTTGCAGTGTCTCGTCTGGGTCTGGTACCACTGCCTTAACTTTTCCACATCTGAATGTTGATGGGTCATGAATATCTTTAGTGTTTTAGCACGGTGTTGGACGAGGAAAGTGTAGTGGCGTATAGAAGCAAACACTCCCGAATGTAAAATGCTTTAGACATATTATATCATGAAAATAAATAATAGTTTAAAAAAACTAAAAACACGCTTTTTAAAAAAAAAACTAAAAAATAGAAAATAAATTTTACTAAATTAAAATTAAGAATAGTGTTAAAAATTTCAATAAATATAAATTAATAATAGTGTGAATAAAAAAATATTTTATTTAAAAAAAGCGTGGGGTGCTTTTTAAGATATTATCGAAATGATAATCACTCTACTCATATCTGTCAATAAAATATTAATAACTATTGACACCATGCACCCCACGCGTTTTTTAAAATAAAATATATTTTTTTTATTCACACTATTATTAATTTATATTTATTGAAATTTTTAACACTATTCTTAATTTAAATTTATTAAAATTTATTTTCTATTTTTTAGTTTGTTTTTTTTTTTAAAAAGCGTGTTTTTAGTTTTTTTAAACTATTATTTTTTTATATCATAAGATAGCAAACAAGCAGATGGGTCTCCTTATGGAAAGAGTCAACCATCGCCTATAGACACCAAAGATGTTAATGGTGCGTTGCTATCTTGTGGCTAGGTCTAATGTCACATGCATAAGTTTACCGGCTACCTTACCCTCCAAACCGGAACACGACAGCGACAAGCACTGACACTATTGCGGCAGGAATACGTAAGGCGGTGGTACCTGACCCGGGCGAGACAATGCAGAACTCTACCACCTAGTAGCCACGATGGTAGTGACTCACATAGCCAATCGGTCGGACCTGCCTGGCAGAACGGCAGTTGGCCTATTCTACAAAGGAGCCCGGGACCAACACGGGATATGAATACATTAATAGACTTATGCATGTGGCATACCATCCCGCCACACAAATAGCAAAGCATCTTTTGTGTCTATAGGCGACCGTCTCTCTTTCCATCAGGAGAGCCAGGCAGGTGGCTCTTTCTAATGTTATAAAAAAAAGTCAACCGTCGCCTATAGAAACCAAAGACGTTAATGGTGCGTTGCTATCTTGTGGCGAGGTCTAATGCTATATACATAAGTTTACCGGCTATCTTACCCCCCAAACCCGAAAAAGACAATGACAATCACTGACGCTATTGTGGCAGGAATAGGTACAGCAGAACTCATCACCTAGTAGCCACGATAGTAGTGACTCGCATAGCTAATCGGTCGCCTTTTACGACCTGCCTGGCAGAATAGCAGTTGGCCTATTCTTCAAACGAGCCCGGATCAATAAGGATAACAACCCCTTTAAGTATTTTAAATACTTACTGAGGTAAAAAGGGAAATAATACTTCCAAATAAAAAAGAATTTTCGCAAAAGGTACAAAAATGACATACCTAAAATGTACCTTTCTATAAACTCAATATTTCTTTAACTTTAATATTCCTTAAAACTCAATATTCCTTTAAATTTAATACTCATTTTTAATGAAGGGGCATAAACAAGTCTACATATGTTAATAGGCATTAAATTATAAAATAACCTGTACCTTTTACTATCTGGTATTATGTAGGTAATTAGGTATTTTATATGCGTAAATTATCTTCCTAGTATTACAACTATGTGATGGCTATCATTTATATTATATGAATTATAAAATATATGTACCTACATGGTTTATTTAATTTTATGCAATAAATTCGATGTTACTGTAATTGTATAAGTGGTGAATTCCGAAAGAGGCATATAGCCAACCTATAGTCACCATTCAACATTTCATCACTCATCAATATAAGAAATTTCATACATTCTTTCATCCCCTAAGGGGTTGATTTTTGAAAAAAAAACTAGTTTACGTTTGATCCCCGACCGCCTTCAAAATATTTTCCGTGGTTTAGCAGTGACAATGTAAACAAACCAATAGACAGAAAAACTTCCGCATTTTTAATACACTAGCTGCAACGCGCAGCCCGCTGCATTATAATGAGGTGAATCCCGTGGGATCACCTACTTTTTCCGGAATAAAAAGTAGCCTTTGTGCTATTCCCGATCATCATCTACCATTTAGTGGTGAATTCCGAAAGAGGCATATAGTTTGGTTAAAGGCATTACTGAAAAAAATATTAAAATGACTTTATTTCTGAAAATAAAAAAGATTAAATATTCGTATTTTTACTTATATCTCCATTCTTCTTTTTACAAACGAACTTTAAACGCGCTGCGTATCCTTTGGTAGCATCCGATTTGCGCGACATTCTTTGATAATAGAATTTACTTATTTGTAGGTGTTGTCATACTTAATGTATGAAAATACCATTTAAGATTACTTTTTTATTGGGAAAACTATTAATTAATATCCATAAAATAATTACACATATGTAATCGTGTTACGGTACCAAATAACACCTTTAATTATCCGACAGGGTTTTCTATACTCACTGTATATAAATGACACGTTTTAAGTTAAAGGGAAGCAGGCGGTATTCAGTTCAATTCATTTGACGCAATTAATTTGCAGTAAAATATTGCCTATCAGACACTATCATTAAAATATAAATTTTCATCTTTTATATTAATCACACAATGCACGTGTTAAGTCAAGCAGGGTGGTAATTTAACTCAATTCATTTAATAATTGTTAATAAGTAACCATAGGTTTACCTTATTCAATTAAAATTAAAATAAGGCTATCATTATCGTTTGAAGTATCATTTTTATATTGAAATCACACTTTAAACGCGCAAGGTCAAAGAGGTTGTTTTAAAAACATGAATTCATATATTATTTGCAGTCATCTTTAGTTTATTTTTTTTTTTACAATATAAAAATAGGTCAAGACTATAACTATTACAAATCATTATATAAACTGTTATGTTTTATATTGGTCACACAATAAACTTGAAAATTTAAGCAGACTCTTAGCATAGTATATATATGTAAACTAATTAAACGTCACTGATTTTTACTTTCCGTTAGTTCTTAATGTAAAAAAATCGAGATTTATATATATTACATTAAAATACAAACTATATTTGATGACATTATAATACAAAAGTATATTTTTAAAATAAATTACACATATCACCCGCGGCTTACTTTAGAAGGCTAGTGCTTTAATAAAATGGATTTAGCGCCATTTTTATAAATTCGGATTCATACTGTTTTTTTGGTTATAATACTATGATATATATTTTATATTCTTATATATAATATATGATATATGTTTATTGATATATTCTTATATCTTATATATGATATATGTTTTAATACTAGCAGTTACTCGCCACTTTGTTCGCGTGATCAAAATTCGTTACTTTATTTACTTTACCTTTGCGTGCGTTTTTTTACGTTACTTACCTTTGCTCGGTTCACTTAATGATTCGTCAGATGCCCGCCCTGCCTTCAGTTTTTTTGCCCTAATTTCAAACCAACTTCTTCCATTTCTTTTTTCAAAATTTTATTTAGGCAATAGCGCATATATATAAAGAAGTAAAATAAAAATAATTTATTTGCTTTCAACACGGTTGGAGGACAGATTTAATGTAGTATTTTGGTCTCCTATTCCAAGACTTAAAACTATTGTGAAAAGAAATAGCAAAATCATTTCCTTCGTTTAACAAATAACAGCTACTAGTTACTCAACATTATTGAATTATGAGAAGAAAACTTAAGAATCTTACTTTATCATTAAAATAAGCATCTAGACCATCATCTTATATTTATTGAGGAACACCCGTGTAAGCCAAGCAACGCGGTGGTTTAATTAAATTAATTTAACGAGATTTATAATTGGTGTTATTACTGGCGGATGCGGCTAGTTAACGCGTTTAAACGTAAAGGTAACTATTATTTATTGATGACAGTTAATTAGTTTGATAAATGCCGTCTATTCTGAACATATATACAGTTTATCAGGTATGCGAATAAGTGTGTACAAGATCCGATAGGTACATCATAAGTTTTCTGCAATCTTATTGATAATTGATATTGTCAGTATATTGTATTACCTTTGACAAGGGTTGTCACCTGCCACTTCTTGATTTTAAGGTCACCAAAATCAAAATACGGGTTTTAGACTTTTTTATAGGAGACAAATTATTATTTTATAACAAAATCTTTAATTTTTAAATATGCATAGATTACTTGTCACAAAAACAGCGTTTAAAAGAGCTAATTTTGTAAAGCAAATGTATAAAAATCTATAATAACAAGAGCCGCGAATGCGTGCCGCCCGCCTGACTTACAAACACATGAACGAACGAATTTAAATTCTAACAGCCGTGGTGGGTCAGACACAACACGTCTTGTAAACACAAATCGAGCTCACAATTCTAGACAGAATTTGTAATAACCTCTGCTTTATTTACCCCCTATACATATTCAATTTTGATAATTTACGGGTTCCTAATTTTTTGTAGCGCAAAAACGGGGTAACCCGTAACATAAGGGACATTTGTCCACCCAACCTTCAATTGAATAAATAAAAATAACTACGTTAAAAAAACCGACTTCAAAAACTAAAATGTAAAAAATAATAAAGATTTAATATTAATTAAATACTACCTATTATTTATATGTGCTATTTACTAATAGGTTTGAAGTCGGTGCCAAGCCAATTCGGCACGCACGCGCGGGCAGAGGTCGTTGATGGACGTGGACGTCTTGAATACATAATTTTTTAAAAGAAAGAAAGAAAATAATTATTTGCAAGAATATGGGTGTTACAAGTTGTTAAAAATAAATTAAGCTATAAACATATTCTACCATTATGTGGTGTAAATTCTAAATAAAAAATTTCGGTGCGTTTTAGCTTAATTGATAAATCTACATTAATTCACATGACCATTTAGTTTAGGAATTCTGTTGAATAAATTTTTGTATTTTTTTTTATTATTCTTCGTATTGATTGAAGCTGCTTATAATATTAACATTTAACTGCTCTTTATTAGGTATATTTACGCATTTTAATCTTTAAAGTAGTCATTTTATTGTATTAATTTGCTCGTGTGATTAAAATATTAATATTTGTTTAAGGCTTGGCACCGACTTCAAACCTATTAGTAAATAGCACATATAAATAATAGGTAGTATTTAATTAATATTAAATCTTTATTATTTTTTACATTTTAGTTTTTGAAGTCGGTTTTTTTTAACGTAGTTATTTTTATTTAATACTTTTTAGTGTATTGTTGTATTGTCAATTATTTATGGGTAAACCTACAACAGATGCTGCGCGCCTTAAAAAATATAGATCTCAAGAAACCGGAACGGATAAAAGTAGTCGTCTCCGTAAAAATGCTATTCGAAACACAATGTCACGTTCTTATGAGGCTATTAAAGATCATGAAAAACGTTTGTTGGCCATGAAAGCATACATGAAATTACGTTAACGTCAAGAAATTTTTGTACGGTATAATTCTAAACTCGGTAAGATCCAAGAGCGTATAGCGAATGAGTCTTTTGAGCGGAGAGCTAATAGACTTGGTCTCAATAATGAGCGTCTAGCGAACGAATCTGCCGAGCCGCAAGCTCATTGAATTGGTCTCATTAAGGAGCATTTAGCTAAGGAGTCCGCCGAGCAGAGAGCTACGACACCGTACAGCAACCGAGTCTGAACAGCAACGTGAGAACCGGCTAGCGGCAGCGCGTCAGACGTCACAAAGGCTTCGTTCAATGTCTGAGCGTAATTTTATAACCACCGTACGTCAATATGCTGAAGTACCATGCACAATCTGTAAGAAATTATTATATCCAAAACAAGACACGTCATTAGCCACAGCACATTTTGATTTCTTTCCGGAGGAGCTACCGTTGCTCGACTACCATAAAAAAGAAAAGTTCCTTCTCAGAACTGGAACAACATGGAAGTTATGTCTATCTCCTGAACTGACCGATTTGACAGACGTAGAACAAAGACTTTTGTGTAAAGAGTAGTTCCTTTTATAACTAGTTACCACCGAGCACCAAAGTACTCGTCAACACCAATCAAATGAGCCTAAACTCGATAGATTTGTGTCATTTTAGTACTGAGCTCCTATGGCCACCTTCTGGCTTCATCATCGGAACTTGGAGGATCCTAGTTACCACCAAGCACCGTATTGCTCGTCAACACGAATCAAACGAGCCCAAACTCAATAGAGTTGTATCATTTAATTACTGAACTCATATGGACACCTTCTGGCTTCGTCATCGGACCCTGCAGGATCCTAGTTACCACCAAGTACCAAAGTGTTCGTCAACACGAATCAAACGAGCCCTAACTCGATAGAGTTGTGTAATTTAAGTACTGAGCTCCTATGGTCACCTTATGGCTTCAACATCAGACCCTGGAGGATCCTAGTTACCACCAAGCACCAAAGTGCTCGTCGACTTCGATCAAACGAGCCCAAACTCGATAGATGTCTATCATTTAATTACTAAGCTCCTATGGCCACCTTCTGGCTTCATCATCGGACTCTGGAAGATCCTAGTTACCACCAAGTACCAAAGTACTCGTCAACACGAGTGAAACGAACCCAAAGTCGATAGAGTCTTGTTATTAAACGATTTTTAACCATTTAATTACTGACTTCCTGTTGTCACCTTCCGATTCCATCATCAGATCAGGTCTATCTCATAATAAGTTTTCATTGTCATCCAATTTATATACGTATACAAAATTTCAGCTCAATCGGTAACCGGGAAGTGGATCAAATTTGCTTGCAAGATTTGATTTCAGACATCGGCATAGGTAAAATAAATAAAAAATGCTCATAAAATAAAAACTACTGGGCCTACCTGAATCAAATTTTTATGGGACCAATTCGAAGCTATTCCGCATCAAACAAAAAAAGAATCACGTAAATCGGTTCAGAAATCTCGGAGAAATCGGTGTACATAAAAAAAATATATACCGGCCGAATTGAGAACCTCCTCCTTTTTTTGAAGTCGGTTAAAAATGAGCAGACAGCTTTCCTAATGTATCTGGCATATTTTTATTATTAGATATCATTATAAATAGGTGGCTCATCAAATGGAAACATCGCCTATAGGCACCAAAAATGCGAATGGTGCGTTGCTATTCGTGTGGATGTTAAGGCCACATACATAAGTTTACCGGCTAACTTACAGTTTAAATGTTAACTGTACTGAATTGGTACCTACTAGACTTATGCGAGACGGTGCAGATTTTTACCACCCAGTTAGTACTCCTGATGCTAGTGACATTTATAAACCGTTTTTGTATTTAACGAAATAGCTAGCAGTAAGATAGATACTATTTTTCAAAAAGAGGCCGGACACTCGTTACATCGAAAAGTAAAAAAAATATATTCGACGTTCATGATCCATTTCATCATTCTGATCTTTTATTCTAATTCCCTCGACGTGTTGATCATCCATGCGTATCCAATGTTGATATTTTGTGAGAACCTCGTTAAAAACTAGAATTTCCTCCCATAAACCTTTTTCGCTTTTAACAAAATGGCTAGCGGTAAGGTATTTGTGTTATTCTTCAAAAAGCGGCTAGATCGACATTTATTACATCAAAAAGTTAAAAAAAAATCGACATTCATAACCCTGATCATTTCTTCCTATTTCCTCAACGTGTTGATCATCCATGCGTATCCAATATTGATATTTTGTGGGAACTCGTCTAGAACTAGAATTTCCTCGCGTATTGTGCAAAGAACTGCTTGTGTGCAACCAAGCGCGAATGTTTTTAAAGATGACAAAGTCACCGGCTTTTTCTAAGATGCAGTTTTTTTTGATTTGAGCAAGCACTAACTTATTTTACTTTGTTTATTTTAGGACTTCAATCGATGTGGTCAGTGGTTACAAATTGATTAACTAGGACTTTTTTTGTTTTTATTTTTAAGCTAAGTAATGTATTTTGTATTGATCTGATATTAGATACATACATTCATACATATCTTACGCTCAAAAACTACTAAACTGATCTTTAAAATTCTTTTACCAATATAAAGCTATATTAGCACTATTAGTTGTACATAGGCTATAGTTTTTTACTTGAATAAATTAAAGGAAGTAATGTGTGTAGATCACACGAATAAGTAATGTAAAACACCTAGTAATGGATAAATTAAAAGTCGGGGCGGTAAAGGTAAAAGTATATATATATATATATATATATATATATATATATATATATATATATATATATATATATATATATATATATATATATATATATATATATATATATATATATATATGGTAAATTGTACACTTCTGAAAGTGGTCCGTGCCAATAAAAAAATTAGGAATTAACTACTTGGGATTAAACCTTTATTTGTTTAAGATCTTATTATGTGATAGGCTTCACATCCATGAAATGTAAAGCCTCCAAGCGAGCGAAGTTCTCCAAGTCAACATTCGAAAAAGAACAGCCAAAATCACAGGGTTTTTGTATTTTAACAGTTGCATGTATGCGTAAATGATGGTTGGCATAATAGGCCGTGTTGGTTCGGGCCCCCTTTGAAAAATAGACCATTTGCCGTTCTGCTAGGCAGTTCGTAAAAGGCGAACGATTCGCTGTATTTTTTAAAGGGCAATGGGCCCACCTCTCGTTCCCACCACTGTAACTTCTGTAAACCAGAATCAACAGCGGCAACCGTCCTGATAACCTCTGAGTTGCGAGTTCAGGGTGCCCTGGGGAAAAGCTAAGCTGTCTTGGATCCCGCAACGAAATTAATCAGAAGTATATAGGAGGAGTAGGAAAATACATCCTGTTTCCCTTCATCCGATTCGCTGTATATACGTGTCACTACCATCGTGACTATTAAGTGGTACAGTTCCGCAACGTCTCGCCCGGTTATTTGGTTCCACCGCCTTATCTAATCCTGTATCAATAGCGTCAATATTTGTTATTGCCGTGATCCAGTTTGGAGGATAAGGTAGCCGTTAGACTTAGGGAAGCGGGTCCAGAGAAATGTGACGAAAGGTCACAAGGAGGAGGTAGGGATATCGGATGTTTTTTCCTTGAATCACAAGAGATATTTTTTTCGTTGAATAGTTACGCGACCAAAAAGCATTGCCTGACTGACTTGCCATCGACGATTTCTTTTTCCGCCGCTATAAATATATATATATATATATATATATATATATATATATATATATATATATATATATTAGGCTGATTCAAAAAAATCGACTGTTTTTTTTTTTCGATACTGAAACTCAAAAACCTTCGGAAAGGTGTAAAAAAACGCCTGTAAAAATCTGAGCTCTTAATATTAATATTTAAGGGTCGCGCACTGCGAATTTCTATTTCCTATCTAAATAACACAGGCAAAATTTTTTACAAACTTTAGAATTTTATCACTTCCGAGTGGCTTGCTGGACGGCTAACATTATAGCTGATTCTTGTAGAGAATTTGACGCTCTATAAAAAAAGTCTCTTGTAAATTTTCGATTATTCGACTCTTTTAAAAGATATTCAAAGTAAAAGATAAACCTAAAAAAAATTAAAGGTTTTTTTCTACTTTTTGGTTGATCTACCAGACTTTTCATAAAATTTTGCTTTTAGCGATATTTTCTGAAGCATCAGATTTTTACAGGCGTTTTGCCTGTAAAAATCTGAGCTCTTAATATTAATATTTAAGGGTCGCGCACTGCGAATTTCTATTTCCTATCTAAATAACACAGGCAAAATTTTTGACAAACTTTAGAATTTTATCACTTCCGAGTGGCTTGCTGGACGGCTAAGATTATAGCTAATTCTTGTAGAGAATTTGACGCTCTACAAAAAAGGTCTCTTGTAAATTTTCGATTATTCGACTCTTTTAAAAGATATTCAAAGTCAAAGATAAACCTAGAAAAAATTAAAGGTTTTTTTCAACACAACTAAAACACAACTATGAATCTACAGAATTGAACTATAAATTATAATAAATATTCAAGGTAAGATTAAGAAAGATAGTTCAGAACAAAGCGGCACAGTGACAAGTGAAGTAATAACAAATATTTTTTTGGTTATATCGATAAAAAAGAGCACTACTCCCCTAATACACTACTGTTGGTAATTTTCTATTAAATAATGCGACTTGGCTTAAATCATGTCAAAAAAAGCGTCTATACAAAACCACAAATGAAATGGACTAAGGATAATCTCAGAATTACAAAAATGCTTCAGAAAATATCGCTAAAAGCAAAATTTTATAAAAAGTCTGGTAGATCAACCAAAAAGTAGAAAAAAACCTTTAATTTTTTCTAGGTTTGACTTTGAATATCTTTTAAAAGAGTCGAATAATCGAAAATTTACAAGAGACCTTTTTTATAGAGCGTCAAATTCTCTACAAGAATCAGCTATAATCTTAGCCGTCCAGCAAGCCACTCGGAAGTGATAAAATTCTAAAGTTTGTAAAAAATTTTGCCTGTGTTATTTAGATAGGAAATAGAAATTCGCAGTGCGCGACCCTTAAATATTAATATTAAGAGCTCAGATTTTTACAGGCGTTTTTTTACACCTTTCCGAAGGTTTTTGAGTTTCAGTATCGAAAAAAAAAAATAGTCGATTTTTTTGAATCAGCCTAATATATATATATATATATATATATATATATATATATATATATATATATATATATATAAATCAGTTCCTGTTTTCCTTGGTTACGACATCACGCCTGAATGGCTGGACCAATTTCTGTAATTTTTTTTTATTGTGTTTTTAATTCTAAGGAGAAGGTTCTCTAAAGAAAAGAAAATATTAAGAAAATTGGGCGGAAAATTAGAAAATTAAGAATACTTAACCACCATATAAAGTTTAATGCCATTTTGGATGCGTGGAAGGACAATCCCGTAGACTTATATAAATAACGTGTCACGTTGTTTGTCCGCTATGGATTCCTAATATGAATGGCAAAACAGCGTTTGCCGGGTCAGCTAGTAAAAAATAATTTTCCAGAATTAAATTCCATTCCATTATACTTACCTGTATTGAAAGATGATATTTTAAAAAATATATATTCTGTACCGAATAGAAATACGCGGGAGGGGGGAGTAGTCTAAACCTCATCACGGATCCCAGTCGATTAACGTAACTTTGTGTGCATATTCATATTTATAACTATAATTAATCGAATTACTACATGAAACCGAAGACTGAAAGCAAATGATCTCTTCACTGTGAACTCGCGGGTATGTCAGATAACGGGATAGATAGATAATGAGGTTATGATTTTATGTGTGTATAACAAAATGTAACAAATTTGAACGAATTAGGATGAAATTCGGTATTTTATGGTATTTTACGCCTTGGTTTAACAAAGGGGTTCATTTTTTCAAATATGTACCTATTGTCTTAGTTGGGTTAACAAAAAACTTGAAATATGCAGCAGCGTACCACTACTGTTCCGTGCAGCGTACTGTGTAGCGATTTGTTAGTTATAATCTATACTAATATTATAAAATTGTGGAGTTTGTTTGTTTGTTTGGTTGTACGCACTGATCTCGAAAACCGCTGAACCGATTTACTAATTATTTTTGAGTTGGATAGACTGTTTATCAAGGAAGATTATAGACTAATATAACGTCATGTTACGACCAGTAGGAGTGGATAAACAAAGTCCGCGCGGACGAAGTCGCGGACAACAGCTAGTAATATTATAAAATTGCAGGGTTTGTTTGTTTGGTTGTAGGCGCTAATCTCAAAAACTGCTGAACCGATTTGAATAATTCTTTTTGAGTTGGATAGCCTGTTTATCAAGAAAGGTTACAGGCTACATAACATCATGCTACGACCAGTAGAAGCGGAGTAAACAAAATTCGCGCGGTCGAAATAGAGGGCAACAGCTAGTAACATATAAAATGCACAATTGATTTTGTGGTCTGCATACAGGAAGTAAAAACATATAACTTTCATACGTCGAGGTCGGCAACTTTTAACATTCGGCTTATGAGAATGTAAAAGGTTAAATTTTCATTTATAGATGATATTATCAGCTGTAGATCAAAGATATTGTATTAATTAAGGTAGACATACCCTTTGTTGTATTAGGTACATTATATATATATATATATTTTATATATATATTTTATATCATAAGATAGCAAACAAGCAGATGGGTCTCCTGATGGAAAAAGTCAACCATCAAGACACCAAAGATGTTAATGGTGCATTGCTATCTTGTGGCGAGGTGTAATGCCACATGCATAAGTTTACCGGCTACCTTACCCTCCAAACCGGAACACGACAGCGACAAGCACTGACGCTATTAATGAAGACTATAATATTAAAAGATGCAGATTATGTATTTAAGGTGCATATATTTTTTTTAATGCCTTTTTAAGATGATGCTTAACTATATGAGAACACTCATGCTTTAAAACTCTTTGTATTGAAGTTTGTTCATTACACTAGTATTATAAAACTATTTTGTTTTATAACAAGAAAAAATGTTGTTAAATATGTATATGTATATATGAAAAAATAAAATTGTAAATTATTCCTAGTTGAATCTAGTTTTTGTGAACAAAACAAAATTTGGTGATCACAAAATTAAATTAAAACAATTAAAGACTGTCCCAAGTGCGAGTCGGACATTTGCACGCGAAGGGTTCCGTACCATCATAGCAAAAAAAAAGAAAAAACTTTTATTGTAACCCTTAATATTTTCATTTTTTTATTTTTAGGTATTGTTATGTTGGCAACGGAAATACATATTTTTGAAAATTTCAGCTTTCTAGCTATAACGAGTTATGAGATCAGCTTGGAGACAGACATACAGACAGACATTACTTTTTAGGTACTGTCGCATAATAAAAACACATTTATTGTTATTTTATGCTAAATTGCCGCTTTTAAGATTTTCTGTATAACATGTCTACTTTAGTGTTCAGGCTTTGCTACAGATAATAACCTTTTACGTGGAGTTACAATCTTCTATAGGTTCTTTCCATATTTGGACGACAATAGATGCAGTTACCTCACTGCCTTCTAAGGATTTAAGTAGATCACATCATGTCAACCAAATAAAGTTAATCGATTATTATTAGCCTTGCTCTATATCGATAGCATTGCAATCGGAACAACATTTTGATTCTTAATATATATATATATATATATATATATATATATATATATATATATATATATACATATATATATATATATACATATATATACATATATATATATACATATATATATACATATATATATACATATATATATATATATATATATATATATATATATATATAATTTTCTTACGATTCATTTCATTCCTACGATTTTATTATATGTATAGATGATATTTGCAATTATATATTTCGATTGGAATTCTTTCCTTCTTTTCTCAATATTGGCGTGACAGTATTTATTTTTATTTTTAATAATAAAAATCTAAGTTTATCCGAATAAATCTAACGGTATTTTTCGCTCCACTTGGTAAAAGGTATAAAGGTTTAATAATTTAAACATCATATAACGGAATATCGAATTATATTAAATATTATTAATTATTAAATATTAAATACAAAAAACAGAACTTATTACACTTTATTATTGTACATTAAGCAACTTCACTTCTCAATTTCACAAACACGAATGCCTCGAAAACATATCTGACAGACCTATTTATAGTAGTTTATTTTATTCGACTACCGTCTAATTATAAGTTAAATAATTAACAATTCTACAGATTCCATAAGATTTTAATAATTAGTAAAGAATTAATACTTCATCTTTATATTGACACAATAATTTAGAAATTGATGGCCTCTTATTGAGTATAAGAGGCCATCAATTTCTAAATATTTTTATGTATATTTGTGTAAAATATTGCCAACAGTATACAGTCTATGTAAATATTTGGCTCCACTGCCAAAGAATTTCAATTCAAGGAGCTGTCATTTGTATGTTTGTAAGGTACTAAATCGGCATTGGAATGACAGTGCCTTGCAGCCTAGGCCTTGCGTCATACGTAATTACAGTAAGGATTAATCTCGCAAGGCGCAAACACCCGTTGATTTAATAAAACCTATCATTTTATTGACGATAATAGATTTATGGAAACGGTCTATTTGAACTTTGACAGTTTATTAAGTTCTGCCCGCGGCTTTACCTTAAAAGATACTTCGTTGTGTTATATACTATTTGAGCTTTTTTTGTAAATAAATACAATACAATAGACTGTTTTTAATAGATATTACCTGTTGTGAAATAATAATAAATGTTATTTAGGCTTCTACAACGTCACCGTGTGTACCAGTTTGGAAGGTAGCTGTAAAACTTATGTGTATAATATAAACATCCAACTGCACGGATAATAATACAAAATTAACATCTTTGGTATTTAAGGGCGATGGTTGTCTGAAGACGCAGATGGAAAGCCATCAGGAGAACCACCTACTTGTGTTCTCTCGCCAATAACTTGAGAATTAAGGTTATGCTATGTAATATACTCACTATTATTTATTTTATTCTGTGGTTACTGGTTATGCTCACAAGAGGTCTCTGAAATCTTTCTCCCGAGTTGGTGTGGGCTCCTGCTAGACACAAATTCCACTTTGACTCGTGTTGAAAGTGAAACATTTTTCATTTCTGCCGTAGATGTTTTGGTTTCGAAGTGAAACAAGCGTTTCTTTTCCGTTTTACTACTGACGTAGTGGAAAGTATAGGGGACGAGGTTATGGTTAAATGTCTTGCTGAGGGGTCGTCCTCAATTTTCATACCTGTTTTATGAGTTCATTCCAATTGAGGTGAGTCCAAGTGAGTTCCGAACCAGGTGAGTTCATTCCAATTCCACGTCTAACACTGCTTTATTTCCTGTTCTTTTGTCATGAGGGCCCGCATACGTGGGGGATGTAAATTGATGTTATCTTTAAGTTATGGATTTCCACAAAATAACGCCTGAAACTATAAAATATTTATAGCTAATATCTTTGCTCTCTATATAAGCATAAACTAGTTAATTTGATGCCTAAAAATAGACGAAGGCCTCTGTTTTATTAAAAGAAGATATGTAAGAAGATCAAACTTGGTTTTTCTCATTAAAACTATGTTGCCCGGGATTGGATAAGTGCCCGGTTGGCGATAGGCTTCCACTAGGGATGGGAGTTATAGCTACTTTTGTTTCACTATCACGTCGTGAAGTTATTTGTTTTTTGTCACTGTTATAGTTATCACACGTGATAAATCTCGACCGTTATATTTTATTAGTGACGATTATTGTCACAGTGGGTACATTTTATTCCGTTTGTTACATGTCGCAATGATAATGACTTGATACAAAGTTATTTATACCATTACAATTTATAAGTAGTAAAGTGAAATAACATAAAGCTTAAGTAGTATCAGCCCGCGTGAAATTAAATCACGCTCGCGTTATATGTAACACACGGTTTTGATGCTTATAACCATGCCTACTTGCCACCCATCACATTATGGGACTAACGGCCGGTTTCCGAAACGCAAATTAATTTAACAAGCAATTAATCTGTGTTTAACATAATTTTACAAGCAAAATATGACCTGTTACACGCAGGTTAATTGCTTGTTAAAATTAATTTGCGTTTCGGAAACCCGCCGTAATGATCTTCGACTAATCGTGGGTTCAATAAATGTACTTCTGCCTATCTCTTTTGGAAATCTTATTTCTCTCTCTCTCTCTCAATCTCAAGATACTTTTTTTTAAACTTTGTCTTACAGAAAAAGCCTCAAAAGTGTACTATGTTTAAACAAAATACCAATCAAAAAGGTTTTTGTTTATAAGACGGTAGATGGCAGGTACGATCGAAGAAGTGCAGTCCACAAATATCCATTTGTGTCTATACCAAGTACAGATACTATCGAAATGCCAACCTGAGGCAAAAAGAATGAACCCTTTTTACAGTACGCCTGTAAGCTACTAAGATTGTACATTTCTTGATAGCTAAAGTCGGTGGATGAAGGGTTAAAGTCCCATGGCAAAACAGATACATCGTTTGATTCTTTTTATGTTTAAAGCTATTTTAATATTATCAGTATCTTATATGTGTTCGGTTCCTATATCAATAAAACGACTCGTTTTAATTACGAGTAGTAATATCTTTTCGAGGCGTAAGCTGTAACTGTTCCTATAAATGTCAAATTACCAAATGGTCGAAAAAACTTTTAGAACGCCTCGTATTATTAAATTTGTTTGTAATGGTTACGCTACGAATGACGGATCGTTAACAATGGGAACCGGCAATAGTCAATCAGGACGGTCGAGATAATTTTGTTAACCGCCTTCCCAAAAACGAAGAAGTTCTAAATTTGGCTTTATTTTGTTATGGTTGATATCTCAATCCGCTTAGGATATACGATGTATGTCATATCGCGCGTGATAAAAGAGAGGTTGACCAATAAGAACTTATATAACTTAAGTCTTTTCCAATGTCAAGACAAAGGTTTCCTCTGCTTTTCGTCGAATAAACGAGATATTAGTTCTTCTTAGTGGTCAAACCTCTCATTCTATCGTGCACGACACACTACACGCTGTTAAGCCTAATACTTCCTATTTGGTCCCATATAAATTTGGTGAAGTTCAAATTCAGAAAATTCAAAAAAAATTCAGGGTTCAAAAAATAGGAGATTGGTAGTCGGTTGTTGCAATTTTATTGCGTAAAATTATATTTGTAGCAAAATCGTTAGCAAAAAGGTAAAATAAAAAAAGAAATCTGCTTACTTGAAAAAAATTTTTTTTTTAATATCAAACAAATGTTTACGACATAATCCCGTGGATGTCGATTCTATTGGGAGAATACTTGTGTGGTTTCTTATGCTTTAAAGACCCTGCACATCTTTTGGTGTACTTGGTTTTCGTGTCGATATCTTATCGCAATAACGTTAAGTTACAAGTGGTTCTATAATTGTTAGTTTTAGTATACTAAGACGTGTCCTTTTCAACAATAATTTGACATAAAGTATACCTTTGCTTCATTTTGACATTAGACAATATTCAGCCTCCAAACGTACTTAAAACATCGTACTTAGAATTCGCTTATCATAATGTTTAATTATCATAATTCAACCTGTCATAGGAATGTGAAGGCCCTGCCCAAAAGCCTATGTAACTCAGACTGAGGGCCTAATTCATTCAACATGACAGCTCTGAGAACTCGGGACACGTACTGAAGCAAATGTTTAGAGAATATTTTAGAATAGATTGCACTAGTAATACACTAAAACCTGGATTAATGGTGGTCTTCTTTCAATATAGAACGTTCTTCACAATACTAGCAATAAAAGTAGGTATATTATTAAGCGATTGAAAATGCAGTTTCACCGTGTGATGACGACGATACATATTTTAAAACCAAAGTATTGGCTCTGCGAGTCAAAATGTGCCTTGGCTCCTAAAACAAGAAATGATACTTAATATTTTCCTCTATTACTGATTTGAAAGTCGCACAAGTCTGATCGCACTAGCTTACAGTGCTCCTAGGTCTAGTTTAAAATGAGTCTAGGGCCATTTACTGCTCTGTGACCATGAGATTTCAAAATTCAATGCAATGTATTCTACAGCTAGTATTAAACCCTGAATATCATCTAAAGAAATTGGCAGTTTTAATTTTTAAACGTAGCAAATATTATAATATTTATCCCACTATAGTGGAACAACATTCCTAAGCAAATCAACTGGGTGTTCATCACAAAAAAATTAATTAGATATAGAAAATAACAATATTTGTATCGATTAGAAAAATGTGACATGTTAATTAACAATTTGGCAATGTAATATTTTGTACTAATAAAGATGTTACGATGAGAGATTTCAAAGTCATTAAAAGCAAAACGTTTATTGTTGTAATAATCATTATTCACTTGTTTGTTTTCAGTATTTTATGTGATATGGACCACTCACACTCTATGCATACTCGAGAGTAACAGTACACTCTTAGGTTGAAAGCAACCGTTTTGTTTGTAGTGCACGAACGCCCGGGATGACAAATTAGATAATTAGTTTAAAATCACGACAATAAGTATGGAGCTTGCTTTCTAAAACCTTAATACTTCATCGTAAAGGTTAATTTCAGTTGTGTGGTCGTCTGGTGGTCGTTCTGAGGAGCCATTGTTGTTGTTTTACTTGGTTTTCAGTGAATTTGAATGACAAAGATCTTCACATAACGAGTTTTAAGTTTATGTAAGGCGAAAGGATTTTTGTATCTTTCTTTCTAGCAATTTTAACACACACACACATTGCTCAATGTTTCGGCAGACTTAGGTATCTATCACCCTGGGTCCAAGTATCTTACCATACCAGTAGTAGAACAAACCTTATACTATCGTGCCAGTTTGCAAATTGTAAAAGACGAGCCAAGTTTAAAGGTATCGGTGTTATTATCATCATTCCGATTAATTATAATTTGAACGCAGTAAAGATTGTGATTAATTATAAATTGTAATGGAGATTTACTGCAATCAAATTTTGAATGTAGTAAAACTTCAACAACCGATTTTCAACTTCTTTTATCTCTCTGGAATCCTGAATTAGATCTTATTCAAATTTCCATGGGATCAAACAACAGACAACAATAATTTTGCATTGATAATTTTTAACGACTTAATTAAATTAATAGCAACGCATTAAAAAGTTTACGCAATACGTGTATAGTGCGGGCGTCGCCAAAGCTTTTGTCTGGTGGAATGTGAATCAGCGATAGTTGATGGCCTTAACATTAAATAAGGACTTTATCTAGAGTGAGGACGTGGCTTTATAAATCTTTTAGCAACTTTTTTATCTGATTACATAAAGTTTGACATGTAGGTATTAATCTGTTAATATGTTTATATATGACGCACAGATACGTCACGTCTGTGGTCACGTCAAATTACATCCAATAAGGTCGTATTAGTAAAAAAAATATTGAGTGATCTAGTTTTGTTCGGAATTTTTATGTAAAATTCTATTTTTACCCGATAGCTAAGGGTTATTAAGATATTACATAGCGATAGCTTCTATCGCGGGCCTTGAGCGTTGAGACCGAATCCATAAATTCCGTAACGAAAAAACCTAACACCCCCCACTCCGACCGGCACAGCGGTGATACTTTTTAGTTTTTCCATCTATCGATAAATACCAGAACTTTTAATGACTTTTTGAAATATCACGCTTGTCTCTTTAGTTCAGCAACCCGCGTTTAGGTGGCATTGGTTGTATTGGAAAACTACCGTAATCAGCTGTTTGTGAGAAAGTATATAGGTGTATAGGTATTTATCATCTACGTACAACAGTGAATATCTGTACTCGTATAATTTGTGTACAAAGTGTTTTAAATATGAATAAACAAAGAAAAAAAATACTGCATAAATAAAATAAATATATAATTGTAATTGCATAAGTTGATAAAAAATGCTATGCAATAGCTTTACCGCGGCAGTCTCCGAGTGCCACACTTCTTTTTTTTTAATGTATTTTTCCTTGGCAGGCTCTGTAACCTACTTTTGTTGTATTTATTGAAAATCCTATAAAAAGTTACTTTTCTGCACGTCTTCTTGTTATGAACTTTTTAACTATGCCAAAATATATTCTGCTCAGTTTGCGTAATTTTCGTAAAAAGGGGAACAAAGTTTTCGCTTCACGTAATATAGATTAAATTGTGTCTGGAAGTGCTACAGTTTGTAAGGGTTCTATTATAAAATGACAATAGTTTTAAAGAAGCAAAAGCTTAAAAGCACTTGAATAAGGTCTAGTCGTGCTGTCGTGACTCGTGAGTGTTTTGTCCTTGTCACTTTTATTGTTGTTAAATTTATTGACATCTGACAAATGAATTACTATTTAATATTGTTATAATGTAGGTATAAAATTTATAGAGCAGATAGGCAAGTACAACAAGTGCACCCACGATTAGCCGAAGATACTTGGTCCCACAAATGTGGTAGGTGGCTAGCCTATCGCCAACCGGACACTTTTCAATCCCGGGCAACTTTGTGTTTCTCAGAAAACTGAAAAACCTTTTTTTATAAGCCCGGCCCGGGAATCGAATCCGAGACCTCATGTGGTCAACGCCAACGCTGGACCACTACACCACAGAGGCGATTACGTAAGTAGAGGTGCGTATATATATATATATATATATAATATATATATATATATATATATATATATATATATATATATATATATATATATATATATATATATATATATATATATATATATGTGAGTGGTTACGCAAAAAGGGACCTCAAGGGAAAATAATTGATTTCGAGTAAATCACGTTTAAAATGTTAAGTCGAAATGAGTTTCGCCACGAGTGTGGGAGAGAGGCGCGGGGTGTTTTATGTTAGTGTCGTTAGTGAGCGACTTCGTCAGTGAGAAATAGCACGTGTTTGCGATAGCTGTATTATTGGTGACTTATTTATTCGTCTTTTACTTGTCTTTATGTGCGCGCTAGAAAAAGAAACTAGTGTGCGCTGTGTATAAGGTGTAATATTTTCAAAACTGCCTCGGCTTACATAAAAAATCATTAAAAAAAAACTACGGCACCTAAAATTATTTTGATTAGAACAAAACAAAGATGAAGGACCATAGAATCAGAATTTATCAAAAAAAAAAAAAAGTTTCCAATCCCTTCAGGTCCCTTTTTGCGTAACCACTCACATATATATATATATATATATATATATATATATATATATATATATATATATATATATATATATACATATGTGTGTGTATGTACGTAGTTCATGATTTTTAAGTAAACTAAAGTAAACATACAATGATAACCAATCTCCTCAATCAAAACACCTACACCACTGCGCCTAGATTACAAAATGACAGCCATTTTGTAACCATATGAGATATGTGCAATTGGATACCATGTCTAGTTATGGCTGTGACACATTTATACTTCATCTAAACTTCATCATATTATGCTTGTCGCTCTTTGTTGCATAACTTTTGTTGCTGTTGGATTTGGCGAAGAGCTCATTATTCATATTCAATCAACTATATTCTAATAATAACAATCATATATTTGATACTCACGACCTCAAAATGCTGACCGCTACGTAATTATTATTTTTTTATGAGTGTTCCACAGGAATATATAATAAATAATAATAAATAAATATTCACGGGACAAATTATAGTTAGATACACAACACAACATTACACTTACTGATCTAATCTCAAAATATGCTCTGCAAATATGCAAAATATGCTAAAATATGTCTACAACGACACTAGACCACTACACCACCGAGGCGACTAGTTCTGGGACTAATTTTAATTTTTCGGTTATTTTTCTAAGATTTTTTTACTAAAATCAATGTTGCAAGCACAAAATAAAAATGACGCTTTTTGGTAGACTCGAATCAGTTTTTATCTTCTTTAAAAACGAATAAAAAACAGATAGCTCTCTGATGTAAAGAGGTAGAGTTCTACATTGTCTCGTCCGAGTCTGGTACAACCACCTTACCTATTCCTGCCCCAATAGCGTCAGTGCTTGTCACTGTCGTGTTCCGGTTTGGAGAGTAACGTAGCTGTATGCATGCATGTAGCATTAGACAAAATAGCAATGCACCATTAACATCTTTGGTGTCTATAGGCGATGGTTGACTCCTTCCATCAGGAGACCTATCTGCTTGTTTGCTATCTTCTGATAAAAACTTATCTAAATAGTAAATAGTTACATAGATATTGATAGCGCCTATCTATCAAACATGTTAATGTTGCATTGTCATCCGTATGGCAGGGATGTAATACCAAATTCATAAATTTACCAACTATGACACCCTCACAAGAATTCCCCCACAATTTTCTTGTGTAAATGTTTATTGCAAGAATCCATTGCAATCAGGCTATTGTAATACTATCAATCGTGAAAATGGATTGCCTCTGAATCCATGAGAACCAGTTACCAGCAATGGGAGTTAACGTAATTAAAATGTATGGCGGACTCCCTATTATTTCTTCGGGGGCATTGTTAGTCTTTGTGTTCTATACCTACGACTTGCTATTAAGTATTCATAGGTTCATTAATTAGTCCTCCCAATTACTTCTTACCATATAAAGCTAGGACATGTGGCCTGTTTGCCTTTAAATTGTAAGTAATAAATTCAAATTCAATTGGCAGTTAATGCGTTTTTAAGTTGTTTGTTTTTTACATTTTAAGTAATTAATACATATACAATTTATTACGCGAACCTAATTTTCAACTGTCAAAAAAGGTTATCAATTTGACATGTGTGTATGTAATATTGTTGGAATGCCTCGCCTTAAGCACTTATACTTTTCGTAAGTGTATGTATGTTTGTATATTCGTATGTTTGTACACGAATTTCATGGGAAATAGAAGCCATATCGAGATAATTATTTTTGATTTAAATCAGGTTTAGACTTAGAAAACATTTCAAGTTATATTATAATCGGTTCAGTAGTTATGTAGTTAGTAGTAGGTTATGATATAAGTATAGTTGACATTTATCGGTTTAATTAAGTCGGTTTAATTTTTTAAATTACTATTTTGCAGGTGAATGTTCACTAATGTTTAGTACCATTCTTTTAAAAATGCTTATTTAGTTTTAACTATGCAGTTTAAAAATTACTAGTTTCTTATATTATTAACATTTAGATTGAGGTCAGCTTAAATTTTAGGAACAACCAATTCATTTAGTTAAGAGCGAAGAGAAAATTATTCCAAATTAAGTGCTATTTGTAGCCAATTTAAATTACAAACTTTAGTTTTTAGATTAAAATAAACCAGAACATGAATGTAAATAAATTTATAAAATTACAATTAACTACAAACGACAGAGTTCTTCCACTATTCTTATAGCTTTTAATATTTATATATTTTACTCCGTAGTTTGCAATTAAATATAATTTAAAATAAAAGTTTTTTTTATTTATATCATAAGATAGCTGTTTGCTATCTTATTTTATACTTTTTAACAGATAGCTCTTCTGAAGGAATGAGAAACCATCGCGTATAGACACCAAAGACGTTAATGGGACGTTGCTGAGTGACGGGATGGCAATGCCACATGCATAAGTCTACCGGCTACCTTACTCTCCAGTCCGGAACACGAAAATGATAAACACTGACGCTATGCCGGCAGGAATAGGTGAGGTGGTGACACCAAATGCGGAGATGTTGCGTTCCTAGGTAGTAGTCACGATGGTAGTGACATGTATGTATAGCCAATCGGTCCCCTCTTACGACCTGTCTTACAGAACGGCAGTAGGTCTATTCCGGAAGGGCGGAAATTATCAAGTATTTATAACATAAGAGTTCTCGAAAATATGTAAATTCAATTAATGATCGTAATTTCTTCTATACGCTAACATGACAATCTAAATATTTTTTAGATTGATATGACAATCAAAAACACAATTTTTTTAGATATTTATGTCAATACAAATAAATTTAGATTAAAAAATTGAATTCACATTTCATGTGCGGTATAAACAAACGGTGTGTATCAAAAATATTGCTTGTTAATGTTTAATAATGGTGCCCTGGAGCTGCCATGGTGAAATTATAATAATGTGGCTTGGTAGGACACGAATCGTGACGCACTGCTATGGCCCGCCCTACATCTCAGTTATTGAATACATTATTTTGTTAAAATAACAACCGCAGCGGTTCGACAAAGCTTCACATAAAACAATTTAATTTTAAAGAGTTTCAACAGACCTAATATTTGCAAGCCAGCATTAATAGTACCCTTTATATTCTCCTTATAGTTATTTGAAAAATACAAATTATTACGCATAATATGCGTAGCGGGCTTTTCCAATCGTCAGTTTTCAAGTAACGATTGGCAAAGCCCGCTGCGTAATTTAATTTTTTCGAATCCTTTGGAGCTAATGTATTTTTTCGGGATAAAAAGTTGCATAAATGTCTAAATCTGCCTGTAGTCAGTCTACTTGTTTAATACATACTACAGTAAACTGTGATATTATTAAAAGGTTTGACATTCTTAATATGATATCTATTAAATCTACAATCATACTTTTTTGCTAAAAACATGTAAAATATGGCCAAAGTTCGTATTAAAAATTCTTGGCTTCTTAAAGTACTGATTTTTAAAATAGATTAAGCCTGAATACAAATTTATTCTAAGTCAAATACCTACCCGAAAAGGGTTTATTGTCTATATGTGTATAGAATAAAAGTTAATGTTTTTGCAAATATTAACTCCCTTCGGCCTAACCTTACAGTTCCGCTTTTTTTATAAGTTTAATAATACAGATATATTCGTTATATTTTTTAATTCACACAAACAATTTTTTCTTCTTCTTTCTCTTTTCCTGAGTTTATATAAAAAAACTGCTAATATTTTAAATTCTAAGACAATTAACTTCAGACACCCAGTTTCAATCAGATTGCAGACTTTGAAACCGCCTACGTAAATTTACGATATTATCGTTTCTCGTCAGGGTTTGCTTTACATCACCAAATTTCTACTCCCTCGAGAAGAACTCAAGTAATATTAATGAGTCGATAAGTATATCGGTCAGTAACTAGTTAAATAAGCAATTTTCAAAATCGAATATTTTAGAAACAATTTGACAAAACTTTTTCAAATGTTGTCGGTAGTCAAGAAACTTAGGTAATTTACATGCGAAATTCTCATACTATTAAGTAAAACGATAACTTAATTACGGTTAGGACGAAAACATGTTAAACAGTGTTGCGTTCGATATATTGTGTGTATCTGATGCTGGGCCGCATTTGCGTCTATCGTCACAAAGCTTCGTGCAATGATAGGATCAATGCAGATGTGACCGGCTATTATCGGCTATTTTCGCATACATTCGCGTCGCGGACTGCATGTGCCTTAACGCGCATATTACTTCGATAGATGCAGGTGCAGCTCCAGCATGAACGAAACGTGGCTTAGCAAACTACCGTACGCCTAGATGCAGATCGGTAAACTACTACAAGTGTTTAATTCAATTTAAAAATGTTATTAAATAAAGTGCATTGAAATCGAGTTTTTATCTTTGAAGCGAAAACATACAACCTACTTCTTTTCTGCAGGCAAAACAACAGCTCAAGTAACTAAGCAATAAGGTACCTCTATCTAAGTATAGTTCAAACAACTCGAATATCTCGCTCCCGTTCAGATCTCAACGTTAAATGTCAGAGGTGCCACCCAATCATTGCATAAACGAGTGACCTCTAAAACAGGATTTCAGACATAAAAGACTGGTACAAAAACAGTATTAGTTTGTCTAATGATTTTTATTATTCGGCTATGGTAACATCGTGTATATTCTTTTGAAACTGATTATAAAAATCCGGTCAAGTGCGAATTAGACTCGCATACCGAGGGTTCCGTACCAACTTCTAGGTAACCTTAGCTATACATACATTCCATAGTTCTAGGTCAACGTGAAGTACCTTAACTATAGGTTTTGATTCCCTTGTGAAATCGCACAGACATATGTTTGATCGGGTTTTTTTTGTAATGTAGGTAACTAAAAAATTTACTTCGAGGCGCACAGATGCTAGGCATCGCAATATGGTGGAGGTTCCACGTACCCGAACAAAGCGGTTTGACTCGACATTCTTGATTTGAACCGCAAGGGACTGGAATATGCTACCTGGGTCTGTGTTCCCCTACGGGTACAACCTGGGGATTTTCAAAAGAAGAGTGCACAGGTACTTTCTAGGGAAGCGCGTTCCATCTTAGGCCGCATCTTAGTTTACCATCAGGCGAGATCGCGGTCAAGCGCTTCCCTATCGACAGAAAAAAAAATATTTACGGTTCTTGGATTTTTTTCCTTTATATGTGCTGTAAAACATTGCTTCTTGCCAAATTTTATAATTCTAGGTCAACGGGAAGTACCCTATAGGTTTTAATTTAATTTTTTTATATCATAAGATAGCTAACAAGCAGATGGGTCTCCTGTTGGAAAGAATCAACCATTGCCTATAGACACCAAAGATGTTAATGGTGCGTTGCTATCTTGTTGCGGGGTCTATTGCCACATGCATTACCATACACGACAGCGACAACCACTGACGCTATTGCGGCAGGAATATGTAAGGTAATTTAATTTCATTTTGAAATTGCGAAAAGTCCCAAAATACGCGACATAAATAGTCATGTCTTTTGATCGCGTTGATTTAAAGTTTGATTTTTGCACAGCTGAGAGGAACCATAGACATAAACATTTGATATAAATTTCAACTAAATACCTCTACGCGTTCCTGGAAAAAAGGGTCTTGACAGACGGATAACAGACTGATCCTGCAAGGGTTCCGTTTTTTCCTTATGAGTAACGGAACCCTATGAGGTACGGAATCGACCGAATCGATCACAAAGCAAAGAGGAATTTCGCGACATTGAAATCGACATGTTGATGAGAGCGTGCCAGCCGGAGGCTGGGTCGTAGGTTCAAATCTTATCCTGTCAAAATTTTTCATAGGTTTTTAAGCTACCACCTAGTAAACACAAGTTACACATTTAGCCAATGGGAAAACAACTGATACATAATCTACATATAACAAAATCGTAGGAAAGTCTAAACTGTACATTGAATATTTTTATAAAAGAATACTTGGGGCGTGATCTACAATCGATATCGAAGCCAAAAATATAGTTTTTAGATTTTTTTTCTGTTTATCTGTTTGTCTGTATGTATGTCCGGGTAAACTCAAAAAGTACTGCATGGATTTACTTCAAATTTTGCATGAATATTACTAATAGTTTGGGTCAACATAATACCTACATATTATCACGCTATCACCTATGGGGGAGGTGCGGTGCGGAGTAAACGAAGTCCACGCGGACGAAGTCGCGGGCAACAGCTAGTACATAATATCATTGTATTTCCGATTCATCGCTTTTGTATTCAATAAAACATCGGAAATAATTAATTACGTAGCTATTGACCAATGAAGTTCATTTCACAGCTCATCGAATAGAAATAGGTACCGAATTTAGAAAGTACTATGCCTGTAGAAATGTTAATTAATAGAAACACTTCATTGTTCAGCTTATAGAATTCACAAGATTGCTCATTGCACCTTAGTATTCCTATAAACTATAGCGAAATTCTTTATGGGTTGGGCAGAATATGCTTCTCTTTGCGTCTCAAGATAATAAATATTCACGGGACAAATTACACTTACTAATCTAACCCCAAAGTAAGCAAATTAATTGCTTGTGTTGTGGGTGTTAGTCAACGATTTAATACATAAATAAATAAATATTTACGGGACAAACAATAATAATAAATATCACTGGACAAATTACACGAAGTGATCTAACCCCAAAGTATGGAACTTGTTTGCTTTTATTATGGGCATAGAATACTGGAGACCTAACAGAAGTCAATCTATATACAAGTAATATTCGAGTAACGCACACATAGACATCTCTCACGGACACGATATCTGGGAAAGTTCAGGACAGTTTGTTCCGCACCAGTCCGAGATATCGCGTCTGTGTGCTATGCTCGAATATTGATTGTATGTAACATTGATTTCTGTTACTCTCTAGTATTCTGTGTAATACATAGAGATACATATATAAATACTCAAATAAGTCAAGGTTTTTCTTTTCATCAGGAGAGCCATCTGCTTGTTTGCTATCTCATGATATAAAAAATATATATGTTATTAACATCGTGACTAAAAACTATAACTTATATATAGATGTTAAAGTTCTGCAACGTCTCGATCGGGTTTGGTACCATTGCCTTACTTATTCCTGCTGCAATAGCGTCGGTTCTTTTTACAGTCGCTTTTCGGTTTTGAGGGTATGTCAACCGGTAAATTAATGCACGTGACATTCCTACCTCGTGACACGTGGTCAATAGCAACGCATCATTTACATTTTCGGTGTCTATAGGCGATGCTTATTTTTTTCTTTAGGAGGACCATCTGCTTGTTTGCTTTCCTATGGAACAAAATAGTAATTGAGTTGTCTGTTTTAACAATATCTATAAATTAATACGTGGAGGAAAATTATTGGACCTCTTTTTAAGACAATTGCGCGAACGGTGGATTATGAAATTTGGCACAATTAAAGTTTATATTGCGGAGGACTTCAGAAAACTAATATTTTTAAATAAAATGCATTAGAATTATATTAAATTAATAAAAATAAACATTACACACACTACATTTAGGTAATAAATAAATAAATATTCACGGGACAAATTACACTGACTGATCTAACCCCAAAGTAAGCAAATTTGCTTGTGGTATGGGTGTTATTCAACGATATTAATACATAGAAATACATATATAAACACTGGAATAAATTTTATAAACACCCAAACCCGAAATACAAACATTTATGCTCATCACACAAATACTTGTCCCCGTCGATTGCGTAGTCAGGGTCGCTAACCACTCGACCAACGGGGCGGTCATATACATGATATACACACATGTGTACCATATTATTTTTTTTACGGCTAAAGTCAGTTGTCACACTTTGAAGAGGTGTTATTGTTTAGTCTTTGGTCGAATTTCGGCCACAGGCAATCGCTAGTATTAATAATTTGATATAATATTATTTTTTTTTGTATGCTTACCATATTTTGTTATTTTGTTGAATAAAATTAAAAACAAATATAATTCAGAGAATAATACATCTCAATAGACACAATACAGCATCAAATTTTACATAACATACGAATCAAGACATTAAGGTCGCAAATAGAGAGTTACTCAAGGAGTGAATTTTGTGCGGTGTAATTTCCTTATCCCAACACGTAATGCGGAAATTATCTCGTGACTCCGTCGCACTATCTTTATTGTTACACAACAATCATTATTTGATGATATTTCATACTTATCTGTGAAGCTCTTGTTAGATACACGCAATATAAAGCTCTGTAAGGATGTTTATGTAAACAGTGTACGTAACTGATTTTTAACCACTATCTTTCAAAGACTTAAAAAAAGAGAAAATATAATAGAATTTCAATCAGCGACCGTCATGTGGCGTTTGCTCTTTAACCAGGCAACAAGTCAATTGTTGAAAGCTGGGTCCAGGGTCCGATTATATAAATCTCAGCTGAACTATTTCGTTTTTTTTTTTTATATTATAAGATAGCAAACAAGCAGATGGGTCTCCTGATGGAAAGAGTCAACCATCGCCTATAGACACCAAAGATGTTAATGGTGCGTTGCTATCTTATGGCGAGGTCTAATGCCACATGCATAAGTTTACCGGCTACCTTACCCTCCAAACCGGAACACGACAGCAACAAGCACTGACGCTATTGCGGCAGGAATAGATAAGGCGGTGGTACCAGACCCGGGCGAGACAATGCAGAACTCTACCACCTAGTAGCCACGATGTTAGTGACTCATTAGCCAATCGGTCGCCTTTTACGACCTGCCTGGCAGAACGGCAGTTGGCCTATTCTTCAAAGGAGGCCGGGACCAACACGGCGAAAAATTCCCTCATTAATGACGTATCTATGTATATAACATCCGGTAGTCTTATGGGACTAGGTTTTGTGCCGTAGGTTCTTAGACCATATATAAATATAATTATTTTCGAACACTATTAATATTTGGGATGCACATTTTTTTTAACCTGTTTTGCACAGAGTGTATCCTGTTCTTCTGTTCGTTGGTACCCTTCTTTTACATAAAAAGTAACTCACATTTTAACAATTTGGGTTATTTAAATACAAATTTAAGAAAGTGGTTATAAGATCTGTTAGACAATCGATAATCTAAATAAGCAATTTGTTTAATCAAGTTTAAAAATCCAACTTAAATTTTTTTAAAGACAACATTTTTGGTAAAATTATGTCTAATAGGTACCACTTTGTGCTATAATATATAAATAACATAATAGTTACCGTGATTTTCACATAATTTGACATCATACAGACATTATTCAGACATAAACTGACGAAAAGAATATTTATGAAAATTTTAGAACTATAAAGCAATTATACAAAATTGTCTATAACAACGGGAATGTAAAAAGCCATAAGCTTTTTTTAAACATTGTAATTAGCTTGCCTCATTACGTGACAGCATTTTCTAAGTGTTATTAAAATAATAGTATAGCGCTGCTACTTTTCGGAATGTTACACGAATTGACCTAACCTCAAAATAAGCAAATTATTATTAGTGACATGAGTGTTAATAAACGATATTGTACAGAGGTATATACATATGTATAAAGTATCAACTTTTGGGTCGCATGCGAGTTACGCGATTAATTAGGAAAAAAATCAAACTCGAACAAAAAAGTTTTTTTTGTTGGTCTGAGGAAAAAAAAAGCTTTTTTCTTTCTGTTGCATCGCAAAAGACACACGTCTACAGAGAGATGCAAGTAGCGGAATTATTAACTTTCGCAACGTAAAGCCTGAAACAATAAAAACGTGTGTTTTTGTTTTCGTGTTATATAGCTAAAGAAAAGTGCTACTCCTGTGAATGCAGAACAGATCCTTAAATTATATCCGGATAAAGAGATAAATACCGATATTATCTGATAAAAATCAATTATTCATCATTATTTGATCATTGATTCTTACTTGAAATTAATTCTTAGTTGATATCATCTTATTGTTCCCACATACCATGTTATCTTCTTCCACAATAAAAATTCATCTGTTATCTGAATTAAGTTTTCGTCGTCGTTGACCACAAGTCCACGCTGCGGCTTCTTTGAGCGTACCCGCACACCGTGTCGAGTCCCTTCCCGTCATCCCGCAGCCCTTTCTAATCTCGGAACCACGGCCGATCGTCTTTTGTTTGTTAAACGCACAACAAGCGCAACACGTTCACGGTACAGGGTTTTTTTTTCCTGAGTAAGTGTTTTATGTTCTCGTGGGTTTTTGATATGTCGGGACATATTTTATATTATTCAAAACAAGCACATGACTTTCCACGTGTGATCATCCCCTGTAGACACCAAAGATGATAGTGATGGGTTGCAATCTGTTTGGTGGGATGGCAATACCACGTGCATAAAACTGGCTACGTTACTTTCTAAGCCGGAACACGACAGGCAACAACATTGACACTATTGCAGCAGGAATAGGTAAAGCAGTGGTATCAAAGGCCTAGACGCTGTGGAACCTACTATAGTCACGATGGTTGTGATAGATTTAGCCAAATGCTTGCCAAATGACAAAATCGGAATTATAATTTCGAAATGTCTGTCTGTCAGTATACCGCAAAATTGGAAGAAACCGAAATTCGGAAGGAAGGTGTTTTTTATAAACCACAAGAAAATAATGCAGTTCGATTTTGAAAAATGGAAATATTAAGGGTAGCACTCCATAAATGTAACGGAGGTATTAAATAAATACTATAATATATTTTTTGAGTATGCAATGTTTTGGATTCTAAAACAGTAAAACGTGTGTGTGTCTCTGTTTTAAATCCTCGAGTGAAAAATTAAAAAAAAATGGAATTCAACAAAAACTCCAAACGATAACTAGTTAGAACAAAAACGACCATATATTTTTTTTATTTCATGTAGTTTATGACCTATGGGATAATTTCGATAGTTGCATAAAATATTTCGGTAGCTGTACAAAATAAATTTGTTTTTTTAGTTATGTTTTGTTATGTTATTTTATACTAGCTGTTGCCTGCGACTTCGTCCGCGCGGACTTCGTTTACTCCGCACAGCCCCTCCCCCGTAGGTGATAGTGTGATAATATGTAGCCTATATGTTGACCCGACCTGTTGTTCATGCAAAATTTTAAGTAAATCCATGCAGTACTGTTTGAGTTTACTCTAGACATACATACAGACAAACAGACAAAAATTCTAAAAACTATGTTTTTTGCTTCGATATCGATTGTAGATCACACCCCAAGTATTCTTTTAAAAACGTATTCAATGTACAGTTTTGACTTTCCTATGATTTTATTATATGTATAGATATTGTATAACCTTATGATGCTGCCGTGTAAATAGTTAACCTGGGATATGAAGTAACTTTATTTTGTTGCTAGGAAACCCTTCATGTTCATAAAAGCAACTTCGACTCGCTGTTGGCCGGTTTTTAAATATTATCCAAGTAGTCCTCGCTTCGTACATTTTTCATATGGTTACCCTAATCTTACGCTCTAATGTCGTTTTAGTCGCTTTCAATGTGTGCGACTCGGTGAACTGTGTTGATACAGATGTAACTCCGTTTTGGGCTCGAATAGATTATACGGATAATACATTCATGCATGCATATTTAAGACATGCATGCTTTATGCCCCGTTTGGAATGGGGCTCATTCTAATAATGTACCGGTGAATTGAAGATACATTACTTGGCTTTGAAAGTTAGAAATGCTTTTTGTGTACAGTGATGTCGAAATTCTTATAAGTTGTTATTCTACTTAGTGTTTTGTTATAAAATAGCATTTGATGATTAAAACAACAAAGATGCATTTGTTTCGTTCATATTTATTTCTTATTCATAACATTTCTTAATGAGTATGTATTAACTTTTTTTTATATCATAAGATAGCAAACAAGCAGATGGGTCTCCTGATGGAAAGAGTCAACCATCGCCTATAGACACCAAAGATGTTAATGGTGCGTTGCTATCTTGTGGCGAGGTCTAATGCCACATGCATAAGTTTAGCGGCTACCTTACCCTCCAAACCGGAACACGACAGCGACAAGCACTGACGCTATTGCGGCAGGAATAGGTAAGGCGGTGGTACCAGACCCGGGCGAGACAATGCAGAACTCTACCACCTTACATCAATAAATAAATAAATATCACTGGACAAATTACGTGAAATGAACCCCAAAGTAAGCAAATTAATGCCTTATGATATAGGTGTTAGTCATCGATAATAATACATACTAATACTAAAGTATACTTAATTAACCCTAATAATTAATAGGAATCTTAATATATATAAATTACTTGTCACGTTGTTTTCCGCGATGGACTCTACTGAACCGATTTTAATGCAATTTTTAAGATATCTTTTGTTTGGTCCAACTTTATAGTTTTTATTTCAATTAATCAAGGGCGGTCTCAAGTACCCCACCAAAATATTCAATACAATTTATTTGTGTGGACAACGTTTGCCGGGTCAGCTAGTACCTATACATACAAATACCGAAGTATTAACTCTCAAATCTATAAATACAAACATTTTTGTTCATCACATGTTTGTTTGTCAGAAATAACTTTCGCCGACAGGACTGTTAATCCATACTAATATAAATGGGAAAGTGTGTGTATTTGTTTGTCTGCCTTTCACGGCAAAACGGAGCGACGAATTGACGTGTTTTTTTAAGTGGAGATAGTTGAAGTGTTTAAGAGTGACATTGGCTACTTTTTGTCTGTTTCTAACCCCCCCCCACTCCCCTAAAATGAATTTAACGCGAGTGAAGCCGCGCGCATAAGCTAGTGTTTTATAAACAAAGGTTTCGCAATTGAATCAATTTCACATTAAAAAAATAAATTTTGATGTCCTATTTTTCAGTGTAGATACAGAAAAAGTACACGCGGGAGTATATTCATTTAAACAAAAAGAGAATTTTCAAATTCAGTTCTTAAATTACCGAGTTCGAAGGTAACAAATATTTTTAAAAAACATACAGCCGAATTAATAACTTCCTTCTTTTGGATAGTCAGCTGAAAATACCGGCAGGGGTGTTTCCGAACGTATACGACTTGGAGACCTTCAATGAAAAGAGCTTACTTATTTTTGGCGGTAGCCAGCACTATCGTCAGCTACCACCAGTAAATGTCTAACCACGACGGTTATCTCTCTCTAACCGCGTGGGTTATCTCTCTATGACCATGTCGGTCATGCTAAGCGTCTACCTACGATGGTTATCTCTTTCTACCTACGATGGTTACCCTCTAGCGACTTTGGAAGCCGTCTCAAAGCCTAAACACGATAATTATCTCTTTGTCCATTTAAATCCCTAACCTTCCTTACTTCCCTTTCATACGTTTTAACCATAATAGTTATTGCATCCAATAGCTTCTAACCATGATGGTTAATAACACATAGAACCTCACACTTAGATTTCAACCATAATGGTTATTTTATTAATCTCTAACCATGATGGCTAAATAAGTTATATTTTTTTGCATACTTACGATACTTACGCCTTTCCGAGTTTCCTGATGCCGTACCTCCTCGCACCACCACTTACCCAAGAACTTGAACCATGAACCTTGTTACCTTACCTTACCTTACCTCACAACAAGAAGAAACAAACACAACAGAGGAAAACTAGCTACGGGAAGAATCACAATCAAACACCAACAACACGCACTTTAATTATCACTGAACAAAGAAACGGGGCGGCGTACACCGTTTCACTTTAAGAGCACTTTAATCACTTAATTCACTGAAGAGGCGCAGCCGTACCAGCCGCTACAGTGGTGACCCACGACTGAACAGAAAACGCAAGCAAAATCCGCCAGTCTGAACAAGTCCTGCAGAAAAAGACGCAGAATGTCACAAGACACGGAAACTCTTCTGCACGAAATAAAGAGGCTGTCCGCAGCAGTCGCCGAACTAAAGGCACAAAAAGCTCGTTCGGCACTTCTCCACACACCTCAGCAATGTCACAGCGCAAACAGATCGCCATACCACCAAAGCGCAGAGAGCTCACCGTACTCCAGATCCCGCTACGGCAACTACGGCAGCACCTACCGATCCCGCTGTAACAGCACCTACCACACAAGCACGGAGAGAACACGGACGCAGCAATGCCGTTATCACCGTCGCTTCGGCGCCAGAGCCTACAGGTGCACAGAACCCTGCACGTTCAGCAGCAGCAACACTAGGCAACCACAGAAACAGCTCCACGCAGCAGGATCAAGAGCAGAAGGTCAGTCACACCGCTTATTCGTTAAAGACAGAAAGACCGCACTACAATTCCTAGTCGATACAGGTGCGAACATATCAGTTTTACCACCACCAAAAGGGACAAAACTGGAACCTACAAAATTCAATTTATACGCAGCTAACAATACCGTAATTCCCACATACGGCGAACGAACAGTAACTCTGGATCTAAACCTGCGAAGACCATACACCTGGAAATTCATCGTTGCAAAGGTCAGCAAGCCTATAATCGGTGCAGATTTCCTCAACCACCACAACCTTATAGTCGACATAAAAAACAGGAAGCTTATCGACCAAACAACAAAACTTGCAACAAGTTCTTACGTCACACAATCAAATTTACCTACAATTTCAACTATTAACAATGATAACGAATATCACAAAATACTAGCAGAATTTCCCGGCATCACCAGACTGACAGCAATGAAGCTATCGCCGAACACAAACGTCGAGCACTACATTGAAACATCAGGCCCACCACTGCATTGCCGCGCAAGACCTATTCCACCTCACCTATACAAGGAAGTCAAAGCTGAACTCGAAAACATGATGGATCAAGGCCTATGCCGACCAAGCAAGAGCCCATGGTCATCACCGTTGCATATAGTGAAAAAGAAGACAGGAGGAATAAGATTAGTTGGTGACTATCGCAGACTCAACGCCATCACAACGCCTGACCGTTACCCAATCCCTAGGCTGAAAGACTTCACCAACCAGCTTCACGGCAAGACCATATTCACCACTTTAGACCTAAATAGAGCATACCAACAGGTCATGGTGCGCAAAGGTGATATACAGAAGACAGCGATCATCACACCCATGGGATTATACGAATTTCCACGAATATGCCCCGGCCTGAAGAATGGGGGCATGACTTTTCAAAGATTCATGCACCAGGTACTCCAGGGGCTACCCTTCACCTTCTGTTTTGTTGATGACGTTTTAATTGCTAGCGCTGATGAAGACCAGCACCGTCAACATCTCCGCGCCCTACTAAAAAGATTCGAAGAAAATGGCATAACTATCAACCCATCAAAATGTGTGTTTGGACAAGAAAAAGTCAAATTTCTAGGCCATATAGTAAGCAAGGACGGAATCCTACCCTTACCAGAAAAGGTCATCGCCATCACGAAGTTCCCGAAGCCCACAAACGTGCAAGAACTACGCAGATTTCTAGGTATGATCAATTTCTACCGTGATCACATACCGAATGCAGCAACGATACAAGCACCTCTACACGCATTTCTACACAACTGCAAGAAAAAAGACAAAACAAAGATCACCTGGAACGAAGAGGCAACCAACGCTTTCGAAGAAAGCAAAAAAGCTATACAAAACGCCGCACTATTAGCTCACCCATCGCACGAAGCACCGTTAGCTATTTTTACAGACGCTTCCGACCTAGCAGCAGGATCCGTACTACAACAAAAAACAAAGCAAGGATGGCAACCACTAGCCTATTTTTCAAAAAAATTTTCACCAACACAACGCAGATACAGCACATTCGACAGAGAATTGCTAGCTATCTATATGTCTATCAAGCACTTCCGCAAGCTATTCGAAGGAAAACACGTAACAATTTATACGGACCACAAACCACTTACATACGCACTGATGAAGAAATCATCACCGTCGGAAACGCCAAGACGCGCAAGACAGCTAATGTTCATAAGCGAATTCACAACAGATATCCGACACATCAACGGAACCCTAAATGTCGTCGCAGACTCGCTTAGCCGATCCCCAATCGACGAAATCAACACTATACCTACAATCGACTACGAGAAAATCGCAGACGCACAAAACAACGAATTAACCACAATTCAACAATTAGCAGCACAAGAAAACCTAAAAATAAAAAAACTTAACATTCCCAACACGCAAAGACAGCTATTTTGCGAGATGTCTACGTCAAACATACGACCTTACATCCCGCAACAATTCAGGGAAGAAATATTTTTCCAAGTACACAACCTAAGCCATCCGGGTATAAGAACAACAAGAAAACTAATAACTCAACGCTATTTCTGGCCAAACATGAACACAGACATCAACCTATGGGCAAAGCAATGTATTAAGTGTCAACAATGCAAAATACAGCGACACACACGTTCTCCCACCGGAACCTTTCCACCGACGGACAGATTTCAACACCTTCATGTAGATATCGTCGGACCTCTGCCTACCACGCAAGAAGGATACAGATACCTCGTCACAATGATAGACCGTGTGACCAGATGGACTGAAGCCATACCTACAGATAACATCACAGCCGAGTCGGTAGCAAAAATAGTTTACGAAAACTGGATATGCAGATTCGGATGCACCTCAACCATCACGACAGACCAAGGCAGACAGTTTGAAGCACAGCTATTTAACAAACTATTACAAACAATGGGAATAAAACGAATTCACACAACACCAAGACACCCACAGAGTAACGGCATCCTAGAAAGATGGCACCGAACACTAAAAAACGCACTGAAAGCACGCCTATCACAATCTACATCGTGGATAGATCAATTATCTACAGTTATGTTCGGCTTACGCGCATCGCCACGCACTGACACAGGTGTAAGCGCCGCCGAATTAACTTACGGTATGAACCTACGTCTACCCAGCGATTATTTCAACACAAAACCTAAGACGGGGCTAGAAACGGATATCGACTACGTAAACAGACTACGCGAAATAATTAATGCAGTCAAACCACAAGAAGCAAGTTCACACTCAAACTGTCTCTCAACATTCATTCACAAGGAGTTGCAATCAAGCGATTACGTATTTATCCGAAATGACGGTGTCAAGAAACCCCTACTACCGTCATACGAAGGGCCGTACAAAGTATTAGAGCGAGACGACAAATGCTACAGAATATTATTGCCTGAAAGACGCTCGCAATGCATTTCAATTGATCGCCTAAAACCAGCCTTCGTATTAAACGAAGCAACTGATAGCTTGCAAACGACTTGCACAAACAATAACACTCCGACGACGTCTAGCGAACCACCATCACCACCAGTTCTGGTACCACCTGAGAAACGGACCAGATCTGGAAGATTGGTCAAGCCGCCAGTACGCTTCGCTGGGCCGGCAGTACTTTGGCGGTAGCCAGCACTATCGTCAGCTACCACCAGTAAATGTCTAACCACGACGGTTATCTCTCTCTAACCGCGTGGGTTATCTCTCTATGACCATGTCGGTCATGCTAAGCGTCTACCTACGATGGTTATCTCTTTCTACCTACGATGGTTACCCTCTAGCGACTTTGGAAGCCGTCTCAAAGCCTAAACACGATAATTATCTCTTTGTCCATTTAAATCCCTAACCTTCCTTACTTCCCTTTCATACGTTTTAACCATAATAGTTATTGCATCCAATAGCTTCTAACCATGATGGTTAATAACACATAGAACCTCACACTTAGATTTCAACCATAATGGTTATTTTATTAATCTCTAACCATGATGGCTAAATAAGTTATATTTTTTTGCATACTTACGATACTTACGCCTTTCCGAGTTTCCTGATGCCGTACCTCCTCGCACCACCACTTACCCAAGAACTTGAACCATGAACCTTGTTACCTTACCTTACCTTACCTCACAACAAGAAGAAACAAACACAACAGAGGAAAACTAGCTACGGGAAGAATCACAATCAAACACCAACAACACGCACTTTAATTATCACTGAACAAAGAAACGGGGCGGCGTACACCGTTTCACTTTAAGAGCACTTTAATCACTTAATTCACTGAAGAGGCGCAGCCGTACCAGCCGCTACATATTCTTAAAGGACCGGTAGCGTAATTGCAAGACCTCTGGTATTGCAAATGTCCATGGACTGTGGTGATCCTTACCGTCAAGTGTATCTGCTGCTCGTTTGCCCCCTCTTCTATAAAAAATACCAAATTTAGAATTAAAAACTTTTACTTACTCGTAACAAAGTTAACACCGAGTTGAGAAAGACAATATTTCAAAAAATTATGTAAAAAGTCAGTGTGATATTTTTATCTGTACTTACAGCCTCCCAACCGGTTCATACCACTTAAATGTATTCTGGAAGTTACTTAACAAATCCATACGTGACATTAAATATCCCAGCCTTTATTTTGTACAACGTCCACCAAAAAGTCGTTCTGATTTTTATATTTTTTTCCATATCCTAAAACTTTATGAAACATTTCATTTTTTAAAATGTCCTTTAGGCTCTTTTGCGGAGTTAATAATGTTATAGCTTCGACCGCATCGGAAAATGGCCACACACTGTATTTTACACTATTACGATAAATATCTGTCTTGCTCACTGGCCTTCGAAGTATCCCACTAAAATATCTATTCTATTCGATGCGAGAATCTACCTTGGTCCATTCCAGTTAGATGTAATCGTTGGATTGGTCAAGTACCGTTGCAACTTTGTAGTGTCGTGCACGTAATTGGAGGTTTGGAGTTTAATTTGGACACATCATGATTAATGATGATCGGTGACTCGATGCCGAGAATTCATTGAGCACTATCATCGAAAGACAGCATACTATTTTGGTGGGAATTTAAGTAACAGGACTGAACAGCAACATTTTGTTCGGATTCCGAAGTCAACTATCTAACCCTTATAATTTCGCCATCCGTCCGTTGGTCTGCAGACTTAGCTCAGAGATTCTTAGTACTAGAAAGCTTGGTTTGGTGTGAATATGTACAATATGGTGTTAAATCCATACTAATATTATAAATGCGAAAGTAACTCTGTCTGTCTGTCTGTCTGTCTGTCTGTTACGCTTTCACGGCCAAACCACTGAACCGATTTGGATAAAATTTGGTACAAATATAGTTTGAGACCCAAGAAAGGACATAGGATAGTTCTTATCCCGGAAATCCCACGGGAACGGGAACTATGCGGGTTTTTATTTTAGAATTTTTCCACGCGAACGAAGTCGCGGGCACAGCTAGTATAATATATTTTTAAGACTACCTCGCAGGAGTTACCCTTTGTAGAGACACGTAATGTGATTTTCGCGGACCCCATGACCCCAGATCCGCAATCTTTTTTAAAACCTATCTTACATCCGCCCGGATATTTGGTACCGCCGCCACTGTACAAAAACCACCGCCTTATCTATTCCTGCTGCAATACCCTCAGTGCTTGTCAGTGTCGTGTTTTATTTTGGAGGGTAAGGTAGCCGGTAAGCTTATGCAAGTGGCATTAACACCTCGCCACATGGACCATTAACATGTTAGTAACGCACCATTAACATTTTGGTGGCTATAGGCGATCGTTATCTTTTTGCATCAGGAGAGCCACCTGCTTATTTGCTATCTTATAAAAAAAATTAAATTAAATCTAGAAGTACTTCATTTGAACTGGAGAACCGCTGTTTGCTTTATTTGAGCACATTTGACTAGAATTCGTCAGTGCGCGCAGGTACCATTTCAAAAGATGTCACAAAAAAATTTTGAAGGTCCTGCGTTTTTATTCGCTTACCAATCAAACCTTGAATTCTTAATTATCAGTTTAAATTGACTTACAGGTATATTACATTATACGACGTATGTTTTCGTCAACTAATTATTTGTTTGTATGTATTAGGTCGCTGGTATTAGGTGATTGATGATTTTAATGTCGACGTCTTAAGGTTCAAAAGTTAGGCTAATACTTGTAGCTATCGTGTTTCGTCCTCTACAAACCGTTTTTTATAATAGAAAAGTATTTTTTTAGTATAGAACATTAGTATTTTCATTGTAATTATTTTGAGACCGCGAAGACCCAGTATCCCTTGATATGGCACCGGCTCCTTTTCTATCCATATCCATATTCACGATGTCATACAACAACAAACCTTTTGCAATGCATATTTTAGAAGCTTATGCTAAACACAGCTTCGACTGCTTTTCTTGTGACTAATTTCGCTTGTACATATTATTGTATCTAGATATGTCAGGTCTAAAAGGATACTCTTAGGAGATGATATATTTTCAACAGTTACAAAAAAGAAAATATTTCTTAATTACTTATTATCTTGTATAATGCATTTTCTTCAATATAACAATATTTTTTTAGATTGCATTTGCAAACATTAATTGATCTAACCTCAAAGTAAGCAAATTATAGGATTATGATGTAGACCTTAGTCAAAGATACTAATACGTAGAAATACATATATAAATACTAAAATATATTTAATGTCCACTCAGACAAGATGACGTTTTAAAAGTTAATAAAATATTTTTATTTCATTAGTTATTAACTTTTGAATTAGTTTAAAATTAAAAAAAAAACTAACATTATTTTATTTTTTTTAATTCAAAAGTTAATAACTGATAAAATAAAAATATTTTATTATTTTTTTTTGGTGTCATAAGATAGCAAACAAGCAGATGGGTCTCCTGATGGAAAGAGTCAACCATCGCCTATAGACACCAAAGGTGTTAATGGTGCGTTGCTATCTTGTGGCGAGGTCTAATGCCACATGCATAAGTTTACCGGCTACCTTACCCTCCAAACCGGAACACGACAGCGACAAGCAAGCGACGCTATTGCGGCAGGAATAGGTAAGGCGGTGGTACCAGACCCGGGCGAGACAATGCAGAACTCTACCACCTAGTAGCCACGATGGTAGTGACTCGATAGCCAATCGGTCACCTTTTACGACCTGCCTGGCAGAACGACAGTTGGCCTATTCTACAAAGGAGGCCGGGACCAACACGGCGTAAAAAAAATTATTAACTTTTAAAACGTCATCTGTTGAGTGTGTTTGTAAAAAGGGCTCCAAGAAACAAAAAATTCATAGATTAATTATTTAAACTTTATACTGGCGTTTATGACAACACAAACCAGTGGAAAAACTATTAATTAACAATTGAATAACTTTTAGATAAAACTTTTCATCATATTTTGGAAAGTGACTTGATGACGCAATTTTTTTCAAATTTCAGAATTAATATTTAATTGCATAAAAAAATTATTTAAAATACGCTCATTATAGTGGCGGCGCGCGCATGCCGAAACTGCCGCGAGAAAGCCGATTTTCAACATTAAATTAAAATTATAAATGATGGAGCTATAATTCCGGGAGTCGAGAACTTAATATGTACTAAAATTTCCTGCTCTTGCAGAAACTTTTATAATATTTTAGATATCACTTATACTTTTTGAGATTTTGGCAAACAACTGGACAACTATATTTTTCCAGTTTATAGTTAATAAAAATTGCAATTTTTTTCCAAAAAAAATTCGGAATACGTCTTTTTCTAGATGTCATTCCGGATCGCTTAAGCCATCAACCATATTTTTAAGAAAGTTGTAACTATTATTAGCAGGAACTCAACTTCTTGACTAGACTATTAGTGCAATAAACGAAACAAACACATATAAGGCATGTAAAACACTTAATTATTAAAGTTAATCACACATTAAGTATCCACGCAGAGTCATAAATTAATTTACCTTAATACTACAAAAAATTGGAAGGCTGGCCTACGGAGAAATTATGAAATTATTGTTTGTTATTGCAGTTTTACAATTGTTAAATTATATTCAATGAGATAGCTATACTTTCTCTTCATATCTATTACTGTCCCGCCCTTATTGTGGGCGTTGAATTATTTGAGCCGAAATTCAAAAATTATTTCGACCCTATCATTACGGAATGGCTGCCGGCTATGGCCGCACGCAGTAAAATTTTTCCAACAAAAAACTTGATTGGTGATCTCTTAAGGCGTGGGAAATTTGAACTATTTTGTTTCGACTCGGTTTATTAGTTATAATGTCTCAATCAAGACTTTACATTTAACTTTCCAAATTAGTCAAGCTAAAGGAACTTGCGACCTTATTGTAAACTTGTAGTGGAGTTAAGAGTTTGTGGCTTTGATGATAACAACACATCATTAAAATCTTTGAATCTTTTACGAGGTAAGTCGGCGATGGTTTTTGTAAATGGTTTCATTTAACTTGAGATTAGTTGGTTAAAACTGTGGTATTACCCTATTTCTGTTGACTGGGGCCCAGGTAGATTAAAATTGGAATATTGAAATATAATTATGTAAATATACAAAATAGAAATATGTATATTTACTAGCTGTGCCCGCGACTTCGTTCGCGTGGAAGAAATTCTAAAATAAATACCCGCATAGTTCCCGTTCCCGTGGGATTTCCGGGATATTAACTATCCTATGTCCTTTCTTGGGTCTCAAACTATATTTGTCCCAAATTTTATCCAAATCGGTTCAGTGGTTTGGCCGTGAAAGCGTAACAGACAGACAGACAGAGTTACTTTCGCATTTATAATATTAGTATGGATTTAAATTTTTTGTATAAAATTGACAAAAGTGGATTGAAATGTTACGTGGCATTCTAATTAATATAATTAATTCTAATTCTAATTAATCTACGTGGACGTAGGATTCTTTTTGTCTCGGGAAAATATATTCTTCCCATGGGATTCAACAAAAGCTTATAATGCAACAAAATAGAAATATGTATATTTACTAGCTGTGCCCGCGACTTCGTTCGCGTGGAAGAAATTCTAAAATAAAAACCCGCATAGTTCCCGTTCCCGTGGGATTTCCGGGATATTAACTATCCTATGTCCTTTCTTGGGTCTCAAACTATATTTGTCCCAAATTTTATCCAAATCGGTTCAGTGGTTTGGCCGTGAAAGCGTAACAGACAGACAGACAGAGTTACTTTCGCATTTATAATAGTATGGATTTAAATTTTTTGTATAAAATTGACAAAAGTGGACTGAAATGTTACGTGGCATTCTACGAGCTTCTAGTCAAGCTAAGTGAAATGAGAATGATAATAATTGGATTGGATTGTACCCTGGATTAAATGGATAGGCCTTTCAAGACAATTTCTTTGTTTGTCAGTGTAGCTTGCATTTACACAAAGAAATAAAGTGTTATCCTACTCACCGATGAAATAAAATCAAGGGTAATTTTTAAACCTTGTCATTTCATTCGGTACGATAAAACATTACAACATGGTTTATTTTTATTTTTTCACAATATATAATCTACAAATGTATGACATTTTTGACAGTAATAGGAGCGTTTTCTCATATGCGCGACGACAAGTTTCCTTCCCAAAGGCGTATCTATTTGTATTATGTGGTCTGTGGGATGTACAAAATGTTTAATAATAATTAATTTCGTATTTTCAACCGACGTTCCAATAAGGAGGATGTTCTCAGTTAGTCAGTATATTTTTTTTCTGTTGTCCCAGAACACGGTCACTGTTAACTGATTTTGAAAATTCTTTTTTTGTTTGTGAGGATGTAATTTTGATCCCACATAAATTTGGTGAATATGTTATCCAGGGTTTCAGAGATACAGGAAATCGTAAGTCAGTTCTTGCAGTTTTACTGCGTTTGAATTAAATTTGAGAAGATTACCCACTTTACCTGTTAAAAGCCGTTACGTATTTTGTGGTAAAAACATAACAAACAACAATCCATAAATCCTTCCAGTCGTAAAAATATTTCGCTTTTTATAAGAATCAGCCGCGATACTGCTAGGCATCTTGTAAAAGGTGAGAGGTGAATAAGTATTACCAACATCGTGACTTCTAACTAGGTATTTGAATTCTGCAACGTCTGACCGTGTTTGATACTTATTCCTGTCGCAAACGCGTCGGTGCTGACTGCTGACGTAAGACGATAAACTTATGCATCATATCCCAACACAACCACACAGATAGCAATGCAACTTTTACACCATTACTACGAGTATCTAAAAGTGATTCATCAGGAGAGCAATCTGCTTGTTTCTTTGTTATTATCTATACATATAATAAAGTCGTAGGAAAGTCAAAACTGTACATTGAATATTTTTTAAAAGAATACTTGGGGCGTGATCTACAATTGATATCGAAGCCAAAAATATAGTTTTAAGAATTTTCGTCTGTTTATCTGTTTGTCTGTATGTATGTCCGGGGTAAACTCAAAAATACTGCATGGATTTACTTCAAATTTTGCGGTCCGGTCAACATTTAGGCTACATATTATCACGCTATCACCTACGGGGAGGCACTGTGCGGAGTAAACGAAGTCCGCGCGGACGAAGTTGCTGGCAACAGCTAGTTTGAAATAATCCAAAAGTGCTTCTTTTACGTTATGAAAATATAATTAAAAATTATACAGGGCTATTTTAAAGGTCCGGCCAACTTTTTAGATGCTGTTCAGAGTCGATGCACTTTCAATTCAATATTTAGTTCTTAATTTTGATTCGGCTGGACCTTTAAAAGTAGACCTGTATATTAAGATAATCCATAATTTGTTTTGATCAAAACAATGGATCATCAGTAAAGGTTAGGTTCAAGATCCAATATCAAGCTATTTATTTTTGTAATGAAACTATTGACATCATCAAACTTTTTTAGTTCCGTATTATGACGTATTCCGTTAGGATTGCGGACTATCAATGATGTTATATTGTTTTATATAGTAGGTATAGGGGAAGATATTCTATGTCAAAACGATTTTATGTATTTTTTACTTTAGTACGATCGTATTTTGACCTAAGGTCTGTCAAATCAAGTATTACTCTTGTGTATGTAGTGTTGTCAAATCTACGTAATGATTCTTCTTCGTGGAACAAATTCCTTCTGTAATTGCAAAGAATCTATATTTAGATGTGCAGGTGTTTTTGCGACAGTGAAAGCTTGTAGATTATGGGTTTCCCTAATCGCTATCCTGTTATAAAAACCATCAGTATCTAAGTTGTGCCTACATCAGTGCGTTGGCTACATTCGTCATTATCGTGTAATGGGTTTACAACCTGGAAGCTTTCTACCAGAACTTTCACCTGGGATGTATCATTAGTTTTTATATACGACCTACTTTAGTCTTATCTAAGCAACCTAAGTAATAGAACGGTCTTTCAATGTAGCTATCTACACTAATATAAAGCGGTGCGTTGCTATTTGTGGGGCGAGATGGTAATGCTACATGCATAAATTTACCGTAGTTTTAAGTCGTTTGTTTGTAATGGATACACTGAAAAAGTACAGCACGGATTTTAAAATTCTTTTACTAATAAAAAGTTACAGTGTTACTGAGTAATATAGCCTAATGTTTATCCGAGTAATAGAAAGTAATATGTACAGGTAACGCGGTCGAAGTCGCGGGGGACTGTTAAAAATTAATATTAAGCTAGGTGGCCAACAAACGTAGCAAAATCCTCTTTAGAGTACACTCACCCCTACGCCACGCACGCTATTGTAAGTTTATATTATGTAGTATTGTAAGTTTATGTTATGCCTTAATAAATAACTTTCGTTCAAGTGCAAGCAATAAGTTTTTATCGCAATCAGTATTCAGATGAACTGTATTGAAGATCATTCAATACGGACATACATACAAACACATTAATTTTTATACAGTAAGTAATAAAAACGCTAAATAAGTCGATGACATCAAAAAAAACATGAAAATGATTATATTTATAAAAATAAAAATATTAAGTATGAAGTTTTTGAATACTCGTTTTTACCCTTCAGTTTCCCTAAAATTTGGCGAATATTTTAAACTGCATAACACTACGTTGAGTCAGCGACCGCGGTCTCTTTGATATCGTGGACGCCTCTGTGTCTGCCGCAAGGACTTATCCTGTTAGTGCCTTGGCTTGCCGATATTTCGTGTTGATAAGTAATATTTTGAAATATAATTTAAGATTATTTTGAACCAAAAAAAATATTAACTTAACTCTAAAAAACGCTATTCCTGCTGCAATAAACATTAAAACCTGCCATTGTCGTGTTCTGTTTTGGAGGATAAGATTGTTGGTTTTATGCACCTGACATTAACATCTCGACACACGGAAAGCAACGCACCAATAACATCTTTGATGTCTATAGAGGATGGTTGTCTGATGTCTCTATCCATCTAGAGAGTTATCTGCTTATTTGTTGTTTCATAAAAAATGCAAAGAAAAAAGATGCCCTTGCGCATGCGATGTAGAAGACATTGGAAATGAACAGGCACTGCAGTGGAACGGAGATGCCTTGTCATTCGATACGCATGCGTCACTGACTCCGGATGTGGGCTGGAATCCCTGTAATATCAAGTTCACTGGTGGACCAGTTTTAGCCTGTATTTGCCTTCATAACTTTTTAGGGTTCCATAAATAAAATGATTCTTTTATATGTATTTGAGCACTAATGCCATGTTAAGGATATCTTTACATACTAGTTTAAGAAAGTAACATTTCTATACTAGTTCGTATAATCTCACTAAAGGAAATCGTTTGAAATGAAAACGATGGATAAGGTTCAAATCCAGATAGTAGGTTAACATGTTGTCGATATAGTTTTTATACATATAAACTTTAAGTAAAATACCTAAAGCTATTTGTGAAAAAAAATTAGCCTATGTTTGACCCCAGATCTTTAACTATTTCCATGCCGAATTTCATCAAAATCGGTTCAGCTGTCATGTCAATTGCAAAAGTCTAACGGACAGACTTTTGCAATTGTAATATATATTCGTACGGTTAATCAGGATTTTATTTAGTTAAAAAAGTCTCGTTATGTTAAAGTTAATCAATGATGGTGATTTTCCTGCTTTTGCCTAAAAACTAAGCTTGCCGATTAATATACGCATTCCTTTAGCATCCCTGCGATAATTTACCCGTGTTGGTCCGGGCTCCTTTGAAGAACAGACCAACTGCCGTTCTGCCAGGCAGGTCGTAAGAGGCGACCGATCGGCTATACGTGCCACTACCATCGTGACTACTAGGTAGTAGAGTTCCGCTTTTTGAAATTGTATTTATAAGATTACATATAATTAATATCTGCCCTTAAAAAAACGAATCAGGTGATGAAATTAAATAATATTTAAAATTAAACTACAGGATCCCTGTACTCATGATTCAACCCCATCGTGTTTAAATCTTTAATGATCGCGGGTCATTACAGACCTTTTTATCTAAAACGAAAAAAATGGACGGTTCTTTGATCAGTATAATATGATGTTTATATCCAGGGGTCCGACCTCTTTCGGAGAAACGAGATCACATCTCATTACAAAACGAAGACACGTGATAAGGTAAAAGCTTTGATTATTTTACCGAAGTAAAACAAATATGACCGGGATTTTTGTGAGAGGCTTGAAAATAATTTTCGAATTATAACCAATTTAGAAAAAAATGTTATAAAGTTATATTTATGAATAAAGTTATATTTCCGAAGAGATAGGAATAGGTGCAAATAGCGAACGCACGATTAATTTCTAGTAATCTTAATCTTAAATTATACTTAATTATTGTCTTAATGAATTTGTCTTAATTATACTGTTAGTAAAAATGTTAATTTAGTCTATTATTTAGTTGGCTATTGTAACATTATTTTGGCTGATCCATTATCAGATAATGTTAAAAAATTGTATAGGCTACTGTCATAAATACTGCTTTCTTATAAAATATAGGTAAACCTATATTTTATTACGACTTGACATTTTCGGAGATAAATCCCCAGAAGTGTTTTTCAAAGTGTGGATTGCGGCCCCCTGGAGAGTCGCGAGGCCTTTGCAAGGGGGAGACGGTAGTTTAATGTCACTAAAAAAACAAAGACAAAATATTTACCTACTTAATAATAAAGAAAAATGTTAAAAGGATTTAATTTTTTTTATGTAAGTTAGGCGGCAGTGGGTCGAAATTTTTTGTACCATGCTAAGGAGGTCGTGTCTTGGAACACATTGAAATACACTACTTTAAAATATTATAGCTAGGGCAACATATAAACTTTTTAGCGACAGAGCCCTTTTTCCAAATTAAAAATATGATGTGACAGACCAAAGAGTATACAATACTATGTGACAGACAGCCAACATCGACAAATCAGACACAAATTCAGACTTAGACAAGTTATGTTATCCAGAAAAACTGAAAACTTATTGAAAAATAACAAACTGATTCGGGATTTGAACATAGCATGTCATGCGTTTTTATTAGCAGTTTGTACATTAAAACGCATGCCATGGGCATACATAATTATAATAAATAATAAAAGTACTGTAAAATAAATAAATAGAGCACTTAAAGGAGGTCATTGTTACAGCAGATGAGATTGATTGGACGGAGAGTACTGTAGCTTGGAGCAGATTGTCTAATCGTGGGATAGGTGTTTGTGGAGCATGTGAACCATCCACTAGCACAATACAGAGGGCCTACCATGAACTCTTATAATACTTGTCAAGTTCCAGGCAGTTCAACTATGAGTATTAACCTGTCAGGTTTTACTATCGTACCATGAACTAATTCTTGTTGAGCTGCTACGCGTCGTCTTCTGGCCGGTTACATTATCTCTGGCAGGACATATCAAATTAACGTTGAGAAACACATAACTTGCCGATTTTTAAAGTTTAGTATAAAGTTAATATTATTAATGCATTTTAATTAGAAATCTTGAATTTAAGAATACAAATTGGCAAAAGAGATCGAGTTTTAAGTTATTTAAAGTCTACGTAAAATATATGGAACATAAAGTAAACCACGTAATATTTGTTAAGCGGCATCCATTAAAGAACGCACCTCTGGGAATATTACACATGACCTTGAACTGTTTAATAAAGACATTTATGTTATGAGCGCGGTTTTTAAATTTCTTGAGTACGTCTTGATTTTTTGAGATTAGAGTTTTGAAATAGTTTGTGACTATTTTAAAGCTTAAAATTACACATTGAATTCATGAACGTGATCGATGTCGGAAGCAAAACGATCGTATGATATCAATATATTCAATGAAGAATTGGAAGTTTTATGAGATATTTTAAATACTCATAAAGATATTGCAACGGGATTCAATAAAAGTGCACACTCAAAATGTTAATTCTAATCACACATCTAAATTTATGTGTATCTCCTCTGTGGTCTAGTGGTCCGGTCTCGGAGTTGATCACATGAGGTCCCGGGTCGGACAATTCAACAAAATGTGTTTTTCAGTTTCCTGAGAAAAGCAATGTTGCCCGGGATTGGAAAAAGTGCCCGGGTGGCGATAGGCTTTGGCTAATCGTGGGTACACTTGTTGTACCTCTGCCTACCTCTATGGGGATATGGGCGTGAAGATACTTTTTTTATCTAAAATTAAAAATAAATAAAAAATGCTTTAAAAGTTAGTAAATATTAAATAATAAATAAATAACTTTAAATAGAAGTAATGAATTAGGTACTAAATTTTATACCAATATCAATATTTTTCTAAAACATAGTTAATGTCAAAAAATATACAGTATAAATTCCTAATAGGACTAGGGCTAGGAATAGCAGTAATAAAAAAAATACCTACGTTTACAGTATATTTAAGACAAAGCAATCCAATAAAAGTTACTTTTTTCCACCTGCAATTGACCGGCAATATTATGACACATTAGCAGTTTAAATATCGATTTCGGTCTGACAAAAACACTTCATGGTACGCTAACGCAGGACAGAAGTTGGTTTGAATAGTAAAACGATCGCTCGCCGGCATAGGTCACGTGATTACTGACTGGCCTGTTAAATAACGCTTTCATGGTACGAAATAGCAGGACAGTTTAATTATCGGCTAAAATTGACCTGCTATAAGAGTTCATGGTAGGGCCGCAGAGCTTTAGTTACGGAAGGTTTCAACATCGGTTTTGCGAACAGCATATTTTTACTATCTGTAAAATATATCAAAGGTTTTGTATAACATAATAATAACTTGTATAAATCTTAAAAACAGATGTTACCTGCGACTTAGTTTACGTGCCTCAAATGTATCTCATCTCTCTTTTTGCTTACTGGGATAGAAATGTAGTCTATAGCCACAGAATATCTAATAGTACTACATACAGTACTATACTTTCCTTGTATCATGGTGATCATACACGAACATAATTTTTCAAAACCGACAAGTTCATCTACAGTATTCTCTCCAAACCAAACAAAAACACAAATTTATTTATCTCAGTGGTGGTTAGCGCCCCTTTCAACCGACGAAAAAACTGAGGTTTAGTTTGACACGTATGTGTGTAATATTGTTGGAATTGGATAATATTTAAGTATGATGATCTATTTAGGCGTCCAAGCACGTGTAGTAAATTTCGAAAGTGTATGTATGTTTGTAAGTTTGTCCACGAATTGCTCGAGAACTAAAAGCCATATCGAGATAATTCTTCTTGATTTGAATCAGGTATTTTCAAAATTAGAGAACAGTCCAAGATTCATTAAAATCGATTCAGTAGTTTCCGAGATATGGATATAGATGACAGATATTTGAAGTCAGCTTGGTTTTTCAAATACCATAATATGATCACTCGCTAGGCAGGTAGTAAATGGTGAACAACTGATAAGATATTGCTCTGCTATCGTCACCACAATGTGGTTGAATTCTATAACGTTTCGACCGGTTTGATACTACATCACTTTTCATGTCGCAATTGCGTCTGTGCTTGTAAGTGTCGTGTTGCCGTGTTGATTCAAGCTAGCGGGTATGCAAGGTGTAATGATTTGGTGTCAAATTAAATCAAATAAAATTTTGGGTTTTAGCTCCAAAGTTCCATCGGTAGTATCTGAAACGCCGTTCAGTTCAGGAGCCCTTTCCCGAGGACGTCTATAAAGATTTGTCTTTCGTCTTTGAAGAAGTACAGGCTGTACTTCTTTAAAGTCGGCAGGTGCGATGAGATCCCCTCCTGGTGATAAGGATGACCAATGGTCTACTTCGTGGACATACTTCGTTGTCAGTAAGTTGACAGAACAGGGAATCTTGTAAAGTTTTCTTATATATTTTTTTAATAATCTTATAAAAAAAAGCGATAATATCGATGAAACATTCGGCTTTGTAAGTGTCGAGACAAACAGGCTGTAAATGTCAGAATTGTCATTTCCTAATTTAATGCTTTCGCTTATGGCCAGTAGGCTGTGTGCGGTAGCAAAATCACTCTAAACAGTCTTTCCATCCTTTCGCAGTGATAATTGGCTATACCCTTCTTTATAATTCTCTGTAAAGGTCTGAGCGAGCTCCAATTTGCTGTTGTAGCGTTTCGTGGTGGAGCTTTATCATCTAAGTCTCGAAGCTCTTTCGGGAATTTTTCATCCATCCTAGTGCAGGTATTGTATTTCCGCTTTATAACAGATATTTAAATTTTTAATAATTTTATATTGAACGAAAATATCAAATTTCGTTCAGATAAGTATCCAGTATCTAAGACCCCTGAGTTGGTCCAGGCACTTTTGAAGAATAAACCAACTGCCGCTCTGCCAGACAGGTCTTAAAAGGCGCCCTATTGGCTATTCGTGTTACTACCATCGAGACTAATAATCTCTTAAGCCTAATGAAAAAGCAAATTAACTTGTTTACTTTGGGTTAGATTAATATATTTAAAAACTTAACTAAACGTAACCCGTGTTGATCGGGGTTAGTTTGAATAATCGACCACCTGGCATTCTTACCAGGCAGGTCGTAAAACGCGATCGATTGGATATACTATCATCGTGACTAGGTGGTAGAGTTCCGCAATGTCTCGCCCGGGTGTTTGGTACCACCGCCTTACCTAACAAACATAACTAACAAACATTGACGCTATTCCTGCCACAATAGCGTCAATGTTTGTTATTGTCGTATTCCGGTTTTGACGGTAAGGTAGCCGTTAGACTTATGTATGTGGAATTGCCATCTCGCCACACGGATAGCAAAGCACCTTTCTCTTTCCATCAAGAGAGCCATCCACTTGTTTGCTATCTAATTATATGAAAAAAAATCTAGGAAGTAAATCTAAATAAAATTAATTGAAATTATTTATTTATATAGATAAAAAAAGCATAAGTAAAAATGTGTAGGCGGTTGACCCTACAGGCCATCCCTGGAACTTTCTACTAAATTAAGGTGTTTCAAGCTCAAAAAAGTAAAAACTATATACATAGATTTTTTCAGTTCAAACATCTATTTTGTTAAAATGGCAGTATATTGATTTTTGAAAAGTTGTATATTTTGGAAACGCTGATTGAATTTGATCTTTCGAATGACATGCAACTCAATATTTGAGATCTAAAATATTGCTTTAGCTAAATAATCGATAGGTTGAAAAATTTCGTAGTAATGTAAAAAACATTTTTTTCAAATATTTACATCAATAACAAATCCTAAACAAATTGACTGATTTTGATTCAATTAGCGGTATTTAACGCAGTTTTTAAAGGAGAAAATCCGATAAGATTTTAAAGTCCATCGGTGTATTAGCCTGAAAATTATTGAAGTGAAAACTTCTTTAGGCGCGTTGAGCGTTTTGGTAGAGGGTAAAATCCTCGGTTCGCGTCACCGACATGCTAATGATAATAGTATATCTATAGCTATGTTTTGCATATAGTTTTAATTACTCTCAACTTAATAGTTCCGTTTTCACTTCTATCGGCCGTCCCAAGACTGCTACTGTTTTTTTTTTTAAAATATAAAGTAAATATGCTAAAAATGACGTAATATTAATATTTGAAAAGCTGTAACTTTTGAAAATTAGATTCGATTTTGATTCTTGAAATGCCATCTGACGTATTTTTTTAGTACTAAAATATTGTAGAATACCAAAAAATAATTGGTTGAAAAATTTCGAAGTTAGTCAAAAAACACTTTTTTAAAATTTTTCGTCGACGATTTCTCCCAAACGGATAAACCGATTTTGATGTAATTTATATATTAGATGTAGTTTTTTGAGGAATAGAGCTTTTAAAAACAACAAAGAAAAATATCGACACGCGGGATTTAAACCTGCGACCATTTCCCTAAAGCCGGGAAAATCCCGCGTGTCGATATTTTTCTTTGTTGTTTTTAAGGTTTTTCCTGATTCCCAAGCACGGGGTAAGTGCTATAACACAAAAATAAATAGAGCTTTTGTACTCAATCGGTACATTAATCTGGAAATTATGTTAAAAAAATTCTGTTTCGCCAAAAAATTTTTTAGGTTTTTTTCGAAATTTCTCAATTTCCTAGCCCGACTTGATTCAAATTTTCAGGAAGTTGAGCAGAATCCAATCAATGCCATCAACCGCATTTCGATCGATCCAGCCGTTCAAAAGTTATGAGATGTTTACACACACACACACACACACACACACACACACACACACACACACACGCGTACAGACATACTGACGTCATCGCGAAAACAGTCGGAAAAGATTCCTAGGACCTCAAAACGTGGAGATCCGGTGAAAACTCGATTTTCTAAAATCGGAGCAAATTCAGTAACTTCCTATCTACGTACACTACGTACTACGTAGCGGGAAGTTAAAAATGGTGTCAAATTTAAAAATGAGAAAGAATATATGACATTTGCAATGATTACTGGCTGCAAAGCCTATTTTATTTCGAAATTCGCTTGTTTCTAAAACACGAGATCGCAGTTAAAACAACGTAAAATACTTATTGAGGACAAATATAATTACATTCCCAAGGGCTTGTCTGTTTTAGATTCGTTATACAATCGTTTGTGTTCATACTCATTAAAATTAAAATATTCATTCTTGAATCGTGTCTTGTATTGTTTAGATCTTCCACGATTCGCATCTAACGGGACGCTGTGTTAATGGGTATATTTACTACGTGCGAAAACGTCTGAGTCGACACATTCGTACGTGAGATTTCTCATAATATTAAATTACTCATTCTTGGTGTGACGATTTGTTCCTGACCACTGTGGTTGGTATATGAGGCAAATAATCTTGGAATATCATGTTTTGAATTAAAATGTAATGTTTATATCCCTACAAATGCAAAACCGCTGGGCCGATTTTGGTGAAATTTCATATAGCGATAAATACTTTAAAAAACTTGGGATAATCATAGGCTACTTTTCAAAATTTAGCAGTAAACCAGTTTTCAAGGACGTAAGTAAAACTTAACATGAGCCTATGTTTAACTTTAAACTAACGATACTACATATTTGGCTTTTAGTATGTTAATATAGCATTGAGAGAATGAGAATCGTAAGAATTAGAGCATTAGATCAGTTTACCTACTCGATAAATTGTGCAAATTGAACTAATTCCGACCTGTAATATACGTAACTATAATAAAATTATCTTCATCGTACCAATGTCTTCTGTTGCCGGAAACTTTCTATTTGTTATAGCTTCTATCGACTACGATGATTAGCTAATAATAGCTTAACAATAAGTGAAAATAATTCAACGGGCCTAAGGATGCGCTGCTTTAGCAATGCATTGCTATCGTTTAGGAAACTGTTTAAGTCGATTTTTCGGTTTCAGATCGAATTGTGTCAGAACGATCTAAGTCAATCGATTGCGCAAGCGTCTCGCATCAGATCGTGACATTCACACTATGTTCCGTTACGAATGACAATGTACTGCTTGGTATGCAGTGATAAAGTGTATTATTAAACGCCATTTAAGCATACTGCGTGAGTTTAAACGAAATGACAGTAATTTTACTGCGAAATAGCGAATGTGATTTCGTAACTGCTTATAATTTACTAAGTATGAGAATTTTATCAATGCTAATATTATAGAACGAAGAAAAAAATGTTCCTTTGTAGTGAATGAACTCTAAACTACTGGACCGTATTTAAAAATTCATTTACATTTAGATTTTTTTATATTCCATAAGATAGCAAATAAGCAAATGACTCCCCTGAAGAGGCCACAAAGAAAACACACCTAAGTCATTGGAACATTCAAAATCATGATTTTTTTATATCATAAGATAGCAAACAAGCAGATGGGTCTCCTGATGTAAAGAGTCAACCATCGCCTATAGACACCAAAGATGATAATGGTGCGTTGCTATCTTGTGGCGAGGTCTAATGCCACATGCATAAGTTTACCGGCTACCTTACCCTCCAAACCGGAACACGACAGTGATCAGCATGGACGTTATTGCGGCAGGAATAGGTAAGGCGGTCGAGCCTATGCAGAACTCTACCACCTAGTAAAATCTCAGCCTATTCGCTATATACTAAACCAGCAAGCAAGCAAGTCCCAGGTCGTATAAATCTTTCTATATATAACATGTTCTTCAGTTTACCTAGTAAACATCACTTGCCCGAGACTAGATGTGATAATGAGACGATGTATTTAATGTATATAATTTTAAAACAGAAAATCAGCAACAATAAACTCACAAATTTCTGTATATCTCAGACCTTGGATCAGATATGGTGGTAGAGTTCAGCATTGTCTCGCCCGGGTCTGGTACCATCGCCTTACCTATTCCAGCCGCAATAGCGTCAGTGCTTGTCACTATCATGTTCCTGTTTGGAGGGTAAGGTAGCAGGTAAACTTATGCATGTGGTATTAGACCTCGCCACAAGATAGCAACGCACCAATAAGATCTATGGTGTCTATAGGCGGTGGTTGACTCTTTCCATCAGGAGACCCATCTGCTGGTTTGCTATCTTATGATGTATATAAAAAAACTATTTATGCCAAATTTATATGGAGCCTCTTAAACAAGACAAAAATTTTCCAAATCGGTCCAAGCGTCTTTGAGCAATCAGGGAACATGCATAAAAAAGATTCCGACGAATTAAGAACGTCTTCTATATTTTGTAGTCTGTTAACCACAGTTTTCATAGAATGTTCTTTCAATCCATATTACTCGATCACTTTAAACACCATTCGAATTGAACGTCACTAATCTGATTCCCTCTCTGGCTATAGCTTCCGTGTCTGGCGCCGATCAAGCTTGTTATAGACCTGTTGAGCCTTAACTGTTGTTTTAGCTTCGCGTCTACTGGGCTTATTTTGTGAAACTCTAAATCGAATTATTTAATATAATAATTTTCAAACACTTTTTAAAAGGTGACTGCTTCGTTATTAGTTTGATAATTTAAACTCCCTGTGTTGATCCGGGATCTTTTGAAGAATAGACCAACTGCCGTTCTGCCAGGCAGGTCGTAAAAGACGACCGATTGGCTATACGTAACACTACCATCGTGACTACTAGGTGATAGAATTCTGCAACGTCTTGCCTGGGTATTTGGTGCAACCGCCTTACCTATTCCTGCCGCAATATTAGTCATTGTCGTGTTGCGGTTTGGATGATTATTGCCATTGGTAGACTTATGCATGCGGCATTGTTATTCCGCCACATGGTAGCAACGCACTATTAACATCTTTGGTGTCTATAGGCGATGGTTTCTCTTTCCATCAGGAGAACCATGTGTCTATTTGCTATCTAATGATATTAACAACACGAATGTGTGCCGGCAACATGAACAAATTTATTAAATGTCCTAGAAATGCTATTTTTTGTTATTTTACATAATAAAATAGTATATTGTAATATTTTTAAATGTCAATGCTACTAGCATAACAAATAAGACAAAAACTAGTTTTATGTGATGTCAGCATTGTTTATAAATATTAATCGAGATGGTATCATTCTTTAGGAGTATTACTAATACCTTTAGAATTACTTTGAGAGCCAAAGATTAGCGAAGTTAAGGGTCTCCTTATTCCAGTCTCAGAGATGTTAACGGTGAAATGCTAACCGCGTGACAGAGATGTTTAGTCGCAGTCGAAAGTTTTCTGGTTTACATTATCTTAATTCGAAACACGACGGCGATAACTACTGATGTTCAATTTAATCTTAGTTCAACCGAACAAGCAGATAGTTCTTATGATGGGGAAAGGAATCCATCGGATATAAATTTTCAAAGATGTTAATGAGGCGTTGTCATCCGTGTGGCGGCGATGTATTGCTATTTTTAGTTTACTGATTATCCTACTATCCAAACCGGGGATAGTGACTGATTGACACTATTGCAGCAGGCATAAGATAACGTTGTCAAACCTGGTCGAGGTGTTGCTGAACTCTACTATCTATAGTCAAGGTGGTAGTGACACGTTTGGATAATACTTCGCTTTTACGAAGTGCCTGTTAGAAGACAGATGGTACATCCTTCAAAAAGAACTCGAACTAATGCGTGGATATCCACTAATCTATATTAATATCATAAATGCGAAAGTTTGGATGTTTGGATAAATGGATGTTTATTACTCAACCACAAAAAACTACTAAAAGGATTTGGATGAAATTCGGCACACAGGTAAAGGATGATCTGTTATTCGCAAATGTGTTATTACATTTTAACCCAGAAAAATGAATTGTTCTCGCGGGGTTCACCAAAAAATTTAATAATGCAGCGGGCAGCAAGCTACCGCTGCAGCAATGCTCGGTGCAGCTTACTAGCTAATAACATAAATGTTATTGCTAAAATAAAATCTATAAGTACAACAGCTGTCTTTATTTCACCTGTTCTTCTGGAATTCTACACTTTGAACATGTAAGGCTTTTATGACGGGAAATGGCTTACCGGGAAATATACTCCTCTATATTAAAAGAGTAATTCTTCATATTAGTTATTTATAGATTAGGAATCGTTTACTGTAAATCGACAAATATAATCGCATTAAAAAACTTCATCTGTTTAACTAAATCCAAAAATCCATTTGTTAAGCGCTTGATAAGTTATGACGAAGCGAAAAAATATATTACACAGTAGGTACAATATCAAACTAGAATTAAATGATTCGTTAATACTGACATTTTGACAATTTTACAACTAGTCATTTAATATACAAAGTGAATATATATAGATAATAAAGATCAAATTTACATTTTATTGTGGGAGAGTAGCATAAATTCTGTAAAATAGGTATATATGATAACACCGTGGAATTTACCATCAATAAACATATTAACTGGTTATAAAATCGTTTTAATTTTATTAATGAAAGGGAAGTAAAAATGAGTTGTTTATTTTATGCGTGCGTATTCAAAATCACTAAACTTTAATTGGAATATATGTCGGGGAAAAATAATCTTCATTTAAAGATATTAAATCTGTAATGTACTAAAATAAGATAAATTACAGCTTTACATACCATACAAACATTACGAGTAGTTAGCTTATTAAAATATACTATGCATTGAGTGATAAAATCTCATTTCCCCGAAAGGGGCATGTATATGAGTAGGTTGATGATATTAGCGAAAATAAAAACAAAATGATTCTATCTGTAAAAAAATATATATGATGAAATTTTACAATGCGCGTATTTATTCTTCATTTTCGCTCAATTTTGTCAAATATTTTAAAGCGGGTATCTTTGTGGCGATTCTTTGTGTTGCCATAGGTAATAATATTTAAAATATGTAAAATTAATTATATTGATCGGGAAAATTAATCTAGTAATTTCCACAAAATAATGTAATGTAAATAATCACCCCTTAATGGTCCGGGCCCCGTTTGAAGAATAGACCATCTGCCATACTGCCAGGCAGTTCGTAAATGCTAAACGATTTGCTATACAAGACACTACCATCATGACTAATGGGTGGTAGGTCCGGGTATTAGGTTTCACCGCCTTGCTTATTAATGTCGCAATAGCGTTAATGGTTGCCCCTCTCGTGTTCCGGTTTGGAGTGCAAGGTAGCTGTTAAAATCATTTATGTGGTCATGACCATTCCACGCAACGCACCATTAATATTTTTGGTGACTGGTGTTTATAGGCGATGGTTTCTCTCTCCGTCAGTAGAGCCCTCTGCTTGTTTGCTATCTTATAAAGAAAGTGTTTATGATCGTATTAAGCTGCCAAATAATACCTTAGACGATCGGTCAAATTATCTTTTAACTTTGTTAAAAGTATCACCACACCCAGTTCCATTGCGGGGTAAGCAGAGTAAACCGAACGTCTATAGACTTTTCAGTTCACCACGATTCACCGGCTCGTAGGCGAGATGAGTGGTGATCCACATCGCCGCATTTTACCGACCTGATAATGATTATTGATTATTTCTATCGATAAAAGAGGCCGACGGCTTTATGTGCTTACCCGAGGCGCGGGAGTAGTAACATATCAGCCGCCAGATTCTAAGCTGCTAACTGAGATTTTGAATTTTCGAGAAAAACCTCGAAAAAAACACTTTTGACGGTCCCGGGAATCGAATCAGGGAACTCGTGATCTGAGCCGTGTAGGTTAACCGCGAGGCTAAGGCTAAGTTTAGATTTTTGTTACTAACTGTATATACAATGTACATACTTCATTAACATATAACTCATTTAAAGGTTACTAAGCTGGACTTAGTCTATTTATTTGTTAAAAAGTACTAAAACAAAATTTTTATTACCCATCTTAATGGGCCATTAATATCCTCAACGATGCTTTGATACCAAAATGTTATATTTTATTTCATAGAAACAAATTTATGACTTAGTCTTTGAAATAAAATCCATTAGGACGAGTTACGACACTATAGTCTAATATACTGAACCTTTTCCACTTGTTAACTCTTAGTATTCGACGTATGTGCCCCATCCCATTGACATGCACGCCACGGACGTTCCATCAGATAACACCACTAACACTTGTTGCTCTCCGCCTGTCTCTATTGACATTTTTATCCCTTATCTTCAGCTTAATACATTTAATATACGCATTGGATCCATTGGTTCTTTTGTTGATTTCTTAATAATAATTTGATCGAAGGCAACGATATTGAATATCCGTTTTTGTTCGTATGGTATTAAAACGTACTGATGATGTCGTTTAGTCAGTTACGAGTATGAACAAGAAAACGTCAAGTAAGCTACTCATAAAGAATTATCATTTTTAACGCTTGCTTCAATATGAATGTACTAGCTGCAGCGTGCAGGCCGCTGCATTATAAAAGTTTTTAGTGAATCCCGCGGGATCACCTAACTTTTTCAGGATACAAAATAGCCTATGTGTTATTCTGGGTCTTCAGCTATCTACATACCAAATTTCATCGTAATCGGTTCACTAGTATTTGCGTGAAAGAGTAACAAACATCCATACATACATATTCACAAACTTTCGCATTTATAATACCAGCTGCAGCGTGCAGCCCGCTGCATTAAAAGAGTTTTCGGCGAATCCCGCGGAACCACCTAATTTTTCCGGGATAAAAGGTAGCCTATGTGCTATTCCAGGTCATTATCTACATGTGTGCCAAATTTTATTTAAATCCATTCAGCAGTTTTTGCGCGACTGAGTAACAAACATCCATCTAAACATCTATCCAAACATCCATCCAAACATCCAAACTTTCGCATTTATAACATTATAATAAATAATAATATATGTAGATTAATAGGACATCATGAAGGATGCATTTTTATCTGTAACTATATATGTATGTACATCACTGTTCGAGATCTAGACGTTTACTAAAACATTAGTCCAGCAATAAACTGAAAATTTTGAAAACCTAAAGAAACACATTCGTTGACATTTATCACAAGTTATAAAGTACCCTTAGGCTACTATTTAGGGTTCCGTACCTTACGAGGAAAAGGAACTCTTATTTTTCTTGTAAACCCTCATTCTTATGTATTAATCCGTCTGACATATCAGTTTGCTCCGAAAACATTTGGCCTATTGAATTGAAATTTGATACACATGATATGTAATTTGATGACCCAAACATGGCCGTGTACCGTAAACCAGTGAATTTTAAACAGTTTTAGAAAATTAATTAGAAAATTAGAAAAAAATGTAAACTATATCGGGATTCTCAAATATATATTTTTATAATGAGATAAATACTAAATTTGAAGTTATTTATACAGATATGCGAAAATTGTCCATCCGAAACTGCTGGCCCTAAACTTTTCAAAAAAAATCCATACTAATATTATAAATGCGAAAGTAACTCTTTATTTATTTATTTATTTATTTATACTTTATTGTACACTTACATAAGTAAAATTGTACAAAAGGCGGACTTAATGCTAGTTGCATTCTCTCCCAGTCAACCTTTGGGCTAACAGAAATAGTAGTGTGTAGGTACAAAGAAAATATGGATATATAAAATTTAAATAAGAATACATATTTAAATATTTATATAAGTAATAATACATGAATACTACTATGAATAAAACATACTAATATAATATACTTATACTTATACTTAAACGGATATACTAATATAATATTAAGTAACAACATAGACTACATAAATAATATAAAATAAATACACACATTCTATAATATACTTAACAATACTTAAAATGAAAACATTATGTATTAAATAATTATCGTAATTTTTCAACAGCCAATTTATCTATACTAAATATCTCATTATATAAAATTAAAATATTGAAATTAACTCTTTCTGTCTCTTCTTCACGTCTGTACCACTGAACGGAAGAAATTTGGTACAATGATAGCTTGAGACCCGAGATAGGACATAGGATAATTTCTATCCCGGAAATCCCGCGGGAACGGGAACTCCGGGACCATCTTTTAAAACCACGGGAATAAGGACAAAATTATGTTATTTTATTTTAGATTTTTTTTCACGCGGATCAAGTCGTGGGCATAGTTAGTAGAAAATAATTCTTTACCTACAGCATAATAGAAAAACATGTAAGAAATATATTCATCTTAAATGTAATCATTAATCATATTCGGAACCATAGAATCATAACGCATTATTCCTCTAAGTTCGGAACCCTCTTCACGTGAGCTTAACTCGCACTTCTCCGGTCTTTTTTATACAGAGACTCGTCAGTTAATTTTTCAACAACAAAATGTATTTTTTTACAATAATACTGATTACTAATATTACTTTAATATTATAAAGAGAAAACTTTTATATTTTTGTTTGTTTGGAGGGAATAAACTCAAAAACTACTGGATCGATTTTAAAAATTATTTAGAAAGCTTACTACTAGAAATCAATCCAGTAGAGACAAAGGCTACTTTTTACCCGATTTGGCTAAATGAAGTACTTAATGATTTTGTGACGCGGACGTAGGTCGCGAGTTAGTCGTGAATAATTCAAAAACATTCACTCTGCAACGAGATAAGGCTAAGGATCGTAATCATTAAAATTATGATCGCTCAGTTTTTACTGCATCTCGCTGATTAATAACCATCAGAAATCTCACTTTTAGCTATCAATACGACATCAGTCAATTAATATGACGTTAAATCGTTACGCTGTTCGACATTTTGTCGGGTCACTGCCCGTGAACTCGCATTTCCTCTGGACACTGGACCACTAGTATGTGCTACATTTAGGGCGTGAAAAATATGCTTTTTGAAATTGTTATTCATTTATTGTGCTATTATGGAAGCCCAATTCTCTCATTAACTGGGTATTTAGTTGGGTAACCTATCGAAGGTTAGCATGTGGAGATATTTTTACTTTTAATTTTGTTGCTTCAATTTTATAGTTAACCTGGCTGACCCGGCAAAGGTTTTGCTGTATAAATTATTATACATATAAACCTTCCTCTTGAATCAATCTATCTATTAAAAAAATTGCATCATCGTAGTTTTAAATATCCAAGCATACATAGCGACAGACAGCGGAACGCGGTTTTGTTTTATACTATGTAATGATGATGTTAGTAATGGATGACAGATTTGCTGTGTATTTTTTTTTTGTAAAAACGCTGTTTCCTAAAAATGAAACTTAGCTGGATCGAGTTATTGCCTGATAACCTGAATTAGATTGTCCCAGGCCTCTACTTTTACATATTTAGTTCTTTAAATAAAAAATAAATAAATATAAAGATTTAAAAAAATCCTAAAAATAACTCAAAACAAAAACTCTTGAAAAAATCGCATCCCACTTATTTGCCCCTAAATTGGGGGAAATTCTCTAAGGTAGGAACCTATAACACAATTAAGCCCGGGATAGGTTTGCAATAATACAAAATAATCCTAAACATCACAAAAGATTGACTATTTAATGCATTATATACCGTATTATAATGTATAGTGTATACTCTCCTTCGTCAGTCATTAGGTAAAACTTCATCATAATAATTATTTTTAAATTTAGAATTTTGTACTGTTTAATTATTAATCTTATAGCTTTAGAAGTAAAACTAAATATTTGTTTATAATTTGACAGCTAACCGGTTTCACCTTTATATTGTGATAAATATTAAACCGATGATGCATCGAGTACACCATCACAATATTAATAAAATTATAACCTTGATGATAAAGTAAAAAGAAAAAATGTTGACCATTAAATTAATAACAAATATGAATATGAAGGTATAGTACGCGAATTGTGAATCAATGCAAGTATCTACATTTCAAATTACTGATTATTATAAAACAAATTAACAGTTAATGTAATAACATTTAAATATGCCATAGAACGCTTATAAGAAATGTACGATTGTCTATCGCCGATATCAAACTCGGCTAAGATTAAACAAAGTAGAAAGTGAGTTCTACTTCTTGATAAACAACAACCGATCTACGATTGCTTGGTAGATTGTTCGTGCTATGAAGGGACTCGAAATGTAAAACAGCAAATACAAGCAAGAAAAATTAAACCTTATTTTGTAAATCATTTACAATATCCAATCTCAAAATCTCAAAATCAAAATAATGTTAGACTACTTTGAATTCTGAGGTTAACCATAGGATGAGGATGGGAATGTTATACGATAAACATACTTTGCATATTACTTGGGAAAATATTGTACTCAGACATAAGACTTGAATAAGTAAAGAATAACTTATACTTTTATTTATATGTAAGAATATAATTGAATATAACCTAATACTAGCGAGTAGCGCCGTTTCGCACTGATAGCTACATTAATAATTATAACTCTGCGATATAACAAAAAATTACAAAAAAAAAACATTTGTATTGATCCGATCGCTACTAAACTACACTGGGTTAATTTCAGATTAATTTTTATCGCCTTAATTTTTTTAGCAAAATTGTTCGAACCGTTTTAGAGATTTTTATTTGAACAAAATTACCAAAAACAAGAAATAATCTTGAATCGATCGCTACCAAACTTCACGAGATCACTACACGGGCTAATCTGATTGCCTTAGAAACATTGAAATCAATTAAGTTGTTTTGGCATCCATGTTATATACATATTAAACACTTTTTTATATTTAATATACTTATAGTCTGGTTCCAAGATGAGCCTCGGAAAACATACAAAGTAGTCGATTTCGGTTGGCGAATCGTCGAACTGGTAAACCTGATGAACTACCGGAACACGTATGTGGCATTAGACCTCGCCACAAGGTAGCAAAGCACCATTAACATCTTTGGTGTCTATAGGCGATGGTTGACTCTTTCCATCAGGAGACCCTTCTGCTTATTTGCTATCTTATAAAAAAAAACATCTCCAGTAAGAAATCGTATCTAGTTGTTACTGTAAATCGACCTCACTGCGAACGAGCGAACATATCAGAATATAGAAAATTTTACAATCGCTCGACAATTTATAGAGCTAAATGAGCTTTTATATCTGACTGTGCAATAAAGTTATATTTTCGTCAGTTAAGTAACCGATTTCTATCCAATAATTTTACAGATTTCAAGTTAGGTAAGTCTGTTTAAGCCGCCAAGTGGGTCGTTTGCTAATTGGCAAAGACGCATTTTAATACTGGAATCGCGGCTACATTTTCGACGACGTAAATTACAATAAGTAATGTCATAATAGTTATATGAAAAAAATGTTTTTAATTCACTATTTCTTTGCTACCATTAGACATACTAGATATTTTTAATTTAAAATGATTTTTAAACTCGGAGATAAGAAAAGATTCACTATATTATATGTGTAATGTATATCTAAACTACTAGCTGACCCGGAAAAAGAGAATGCTTGATGGAAATTGGTATATGTATTGGTATTGAGTAAGAACAAATTAGATTATAGATGTATTGATATTAATAAAACAATTATTAAAGAAGTTGCGCAAATGATGGGCCACATTGTTTTATCACCAGCGAATTTACATCCAGTGAAGCGGGCGCGTATTTGTTATTATATGCATGTTATATACGAGTGTGTATAGAGGTGTTGTGTGTGCATGTGCTTATACCTGGTTAATTAGGACGTGTTATACGAAAATTTGTTTTGTGAACCTTCCATAAAAAATATCTAAGTGATAGTTCAAATCCACTTAATTAAATAGATACTTGATAATCGTTATCTATACAATTATATGTGAAGCAAAAACTATGTACCCCTTTAAGACAATTATGGGAATCGTGAATTATGAAATTTGTTTCACAAGACCTGCAGAACAGAAACTAAGAACAGAATAAACATTACACACACTACATTGATATATATATATATATATATATATATATATATATATATATATATATAATATATATAAATGATAATATATGTAAGAGTTTGGCTATAAAGATGTTACATACTATTTTCTTCACGGCTAAAGTCTGTTGACAAATTTGAAGGAAATTTCATTGTTTAGTATATGGACGAATTTCGACCACAGGACAGTTACGCTTGCTAACTCTAACGATTGTTGTTCAGTGCCTCCTTTTTCTTTGTTTCAGATACCAGGTACTTTAAACATTTTATCATTAACATTAATATATCACAATAAGTTAATTAAAAACTCGTTAAAACTCGTAGTTGTGAACAAAACTGGTCCCTTATTTCCGTATACAAGTATACCTTACGCAATAACTCGCATTTCACCAAGATTTCCATACGCGTCCGTTTACGGCTAAAGTTGTATTGATTTATCCGATTCTTAAGTTTTATGGTCTTAAATAACGTCCATTGAGGTCTTTAATAGTTATTATTATAGTCCGTAATTCTCTAGATACACTGACATATTACAAAATACTGTCAGTTGAATGGTTGCGTGAAGTTAGGGTATTTTCGTAATAAGTCCGGAGTCTTACTTAATATTATAGTTTGTTTTTAAGAAAGTTTAAAAGAAAGTTTGCCCCAAACGGACAAGAGGATCACCTGATGGTAAGTGATTATCGCCTCCCACAGACCACTACCAGGGGTCTTGCAATCTCCTTTGGTCTCTTAAGAATGAGTAGGCTCTTTTCTAGAAGGCAAATTAATAAAATCCCCTTAAAATCTTACGTTTGATACGATATATATAATCATTTTTTTTCATTTGTCAATATAACATGAGATCTTAGAATTTTCGAGTAATTATAGTGTACATTTTACATTATGGTGAATAAATAATTTTTAAATCCGAGTTCTTTCATTATTTTTCATTTTCTGCAAAAAAAATTCATAGAGTTGTTTATTCTTTTTGATACCATAAATCGTGATAAACCGTCCCCCCCCCCTCACACTTCCCGAACAACTCAAATCCCCGTAATTTATTTTTCCTCTTATTTTGGCTTTATTTTCTTCCATTTGCAATGGGTTTCATCCTACTATGATTTTCTTTTGTTGCAAAATTTATCTACACTACCCTATTACGTAATATGATTATTTTTTCATCTGCGCCCCTTTTTGTTTAGTTTCCTTCTATCGGAACATGATGCGGACGGTCAAACGTTATCGATGGGGCGACCATTTAGGTAAAATTCTTAAGTTTTAAGGATTTGTACCATGGAAGTCACAGTGGAACGTAGCTATTTAATAGTGATGGGTTGTAGGGGATGGAAGTAGTCGAGAAACGAAAAATCGAATATTACTCTTTTTTTATTAAACTTAGTATCTGGCGGTTATAAGATTTTTCTGTTCCTCTCTAGAGGACATAAAATCATAAATTTAAAAAGTGAAATGTTAGCTGTTGTTGGTTCAAATGGAAGGCTTTGGTAAATGGCTTTAAACTTTTCAGAGCGGGATTTTTAAGTAACTGGGTCTTAGTTTAAGTTATTTTACTGGCATATTTTTTCGCTGTTCTTAAGGAGGAAATTAACAAGCCTCAACCTGGCCAGCAATATAACGATGTCCCGCCTTTGATATTCATTAATATTAAAAAAAACTTAAATACATATTGGGAGATTTGGAAAGGGAACCACGAACGTAGGTTGGACTGTTCACCCACGCATATTTTATATCCTAACTCCTAACATCCTAAGTGTAAATGTCGTCGTTAACATAGAATAGGATGTGTAATTCTTGGGCGTATCATAAAATGGCGTCGTTCCCGGATACTTCCAGACAAATAACGATGTTTACAAATCATGTTCTGCCATATCTTAAGAGCTTTATGTTTTGTAACTGTCTGCCAAACTATTCAAAATTGATATTCTTGGAAATTACGGTGTTTAATGTTCTGCATAATATTCACAAATCGTCATGAAAATTATTATTGCTAGAAATAAGTGATAAACGATGTCAAGTCGGGAAAATGTGGCGATTGGGATTGTCACTCATCTCGCAAACCGACTCACCGGTGAAACGTGGTGAACTGGAATGTCTAGATTTTTTTGCCTAAATTACATATATCATTGTGGATTGGTGTTTTAAAATATACATGTGACTTGTAAAAATTTTACATACTGAAGGAGGGTGTTCAGTATTCCATTCTGATATCGAATATGTAAAAATGGTACTTAAATATTAACCTAATTTTTAAAAAAGTCTAGTACGGTCACTACTGCACGGCACATAAAAGTTCATTGTTTACAAACAGCGATTTGCCGAACTTACGATTAGAGGTTAGTGCATCGTGCGGTAAAACATACTTTATTTATATAACTACAATGACTTCGTTAGCTTTACTATGTGGTTAAGTAATATTCTTTATTATATTTTTATTGGTTGCATTAACTATCGTGCCTCTCATGTGTACATTTTTTTTATCATTCAACCTGTATATCCCAATCATATTTATGTTTCCGATTTGTCTAAATTCCTTTTTGAAGATTTGACCATCTGCCTTTTTGGCAAGATGTTCACAAAATGTGAATAATTGGCAAAATATTGGACTACCAACGTGGCCTCTGGATGCCCTCATCCAGTTTTATTCCTACCGTCTTAATTCTTCCTGTTGCAGTGGCGTCAGTATTTATCGGTTTCGGTTTCGAGAGTAAGGTAGTTGGTAGATAAAAATAAAGGGCTATCCAAATCTGGACGATATGTTTTATACCACAGCGATAGATGGCATCCATCCTTTGGCTTTGGAGGGTAATAAGGTAGCCGATAAACTTCTACTTTGGTGTTACATCCTTGCTTTACAATTAATGCCAACACACCAATGACGTTTTTTATTGTTTGTAGGCAATGTACTCGTACGTACAACTTTTTCCATAAATCCATTTGCTTGTTTTGAAATCTAATTGTCCGACCTGGGTTTGAAACCAAGAACACATACGAAACTCGTACCGCATGAGTTATGTCTTAAAACCGCGGTTATATTGCTCGTCAGTAAAGCCCGCCAGTCTATTATTGCAATACCGCGGTTTTATATATATATCGGATGAGCCTGGCTTATATAACCGATGACCCGTCATGTTTCATATATATTTTTCCACGATTCTTTAGACATGATTGTTTTTCGCTAGGTGATCAGCATCACCGAGCCGGGAATAATACCGACGTTCTTTAAAATCACTTAATAGGCTCATACGTCAATCAAGGCCTTTACAGTATTTTTTTTATTAAGGATTATATTTAAGGTTTGTTATTTTTCTCTTAACCAGAGTGACACAACGTAGTGATGTAAATGTGTTGACGTTCTGCTAAGATTATTTTTTTATTTCAGGTAAGCCGAGCCAAGTTGTGAGAATCCAAAAGCGGTAACGAATCATATTGTTTCTTAATTTATAGTACATATTACATAGTATATTTGCCAACATAAATCTAAGAAAGATATTAGAAGGATTGTACGCATCAAAACAGTAACAATTAAATCAATAATACAGTCAGCATCAAATTGATATGAGTTCGTAGAGTAGTCAAAATGATCTGAAAAACATAAAAGCAATTTGATATAAGCAGTTTGAATCACCATATTGTTGCGGGTACACAAGATGTTCAAAATATCTTACTAGTCATTGTTTCATATTTATATAAGCAATTAGGTTTTTCGAAATTATGGTTCGAATCTTTGCCCTAACTTCGCCCTAAGTCCAAAGTTAACTAAAACAGCATTTTGCTCGCCAAAAAATCATCACAGTGCCAATCGCATATAGCGTAACATTCCTACTATACGGATAATAACGCATCAATAACATCTTAGGTGTGTAGGCGGTACGCATATCTATCCACCAGAAGAACCATTGACTGGTTTACCCAAAACTGCTTATCTCGGCCTTTTCTTTGTGGCCAAACTATTTCGCCTAGCTGATTTGGCTACGAGGAATTACATATCCTTATAGCCAAACTCTTACATACATTTCCTCATGGTCAAACTATTTCGCCTAACTGATTTGGCTAAGAGGAATTACATATCCTTATAGCCAAACTCTTACATTCATTCCCGCGTGACCAAACCATTTCGCCTAACTGATTTGGCTACGAGGAATTTTATATCCTTATTGCCAAACTCTTATATAAACCAAGTACAATCACTATTGACATTTTTTCGAGAACTGGCATGATAGTTTTTATTTACAGTTTTAAGTTCTTATCAAATTTCTATAAATTAGTAGGGCCACGAGGAAAAGGCCCTTATCTCGACAATATCACGATTATTTTTTGGGAACATATCGGATAGCTGTCACTGCGTCTAATTTCAATCCCTATCCAATTTTTTAATAAACAATAATTATACGGTAGTATTATTTATTTTATTCTTATTATTACCGCGAAAGCGATCTGGCGTGAAGATATGTATGTATGTATTCTTTATTGAACACCAATTGCAAAAAATTATAGAAGGTGAATTCGACTGTAATAATATAAAAAAATAAGCTTTAATTTTGGAGAAGAAGCTCAATCTTCTCCATATAAACACTAAATATGCCAAATATCGGATTCCTCCGTGTGTGCAGCATTCTTAAAAAGGAATCTAAATTATTTTCGCTTCACATCTATACAAAATACAAATAAATAAAATTGGAGTGACTGTTTGTAATATTAAAATAACCGCTTTTTACTAAATGCATATGGATGTAAACACGGTACATATACCAAAATAATATTTTTTACAATTTTTGTCTGTCTGCTGTTTGTTCCGACTAATCTCTGGAACGGCTGGACCGATTTTGACGGGACTTTCACTGGCAGATAGCTGATGTAATAAGGAGTAACTTAGGCTACTTTTCTTTAATTTTTCCACGTGGACGAAGTCGCGGGCTCAGCTAGTATTAATTTATAAGTTGAGAAGAAAATGACACTAATATGGCTCGCCTGTCATTCAACATAACTGTGACATTAAAACCCATCTCAGCCACTGAATATGAAATCAGTGTCTTTATTAATACCAGACATCATTTACATTAAATTTCTATCTTAATACGTAATCGTAGCTTGACCTTTAGACTAATGGGTCAACCGTAGGCGGAAGTTTAATTGAGTAAAAGAAGTTAATTCTTAATTTCATTTATGGCGTTGTACTGTGTAACTTTACAAAGTTGTATTCAGAGTTAACATCTGCTTAAATAAGGAAAGTAAAAGTGATTAATGAATAATGATACACTGATCTCTATACATTACTAGATACATACTCGTGTTGTGTAAAAATAATCGTAAACAACTTATAAATATGAACAAATAATCTATATTAATTTCTATATTAATATTATAAATGCGAAAGTTTGGATGTGTGGATGGATGGATGGATGTTTGTTACTCAATCACGTAAAAACTATTGAACGGATTTGAATGAAATTTGGCACACATGTACATGATGACCTGGAATAGCACATAGGATACATTTTATCCCGGAAAAATTAGTTGATCCCGCGGGGTTCGCCAAAATATTTATAATGCAACGAGCTGCACGCGGCAGCTAGTTACATATAAATTTAATTAGTTATGCATGCAGCATGACGCTTTACATCTTTGTCGCAATGATATCAACGCATCATTGACTTCCTTGTTTCTGTATATAATTATTATCTCTTACCATCATTGCAGCGGTCTGTTTGCGTGCTATACGATGCAATATACAGAGTAATGACGTTGGAAAGAAACTATACTTAAAAGGAGGTCTCGAAGTACACTGTAATTTTGTACTTCATAAAACTCAGATGCCACTGCACATATAAAGTATATAGAATTAAGATATCAAACAAGTCGACAATTTACCTGATACAAAACGATAACAACTGCTTGTAGTCAGCTGAGACGCCAAAGGTGTTAATGATGTGTTGCTTACACTCAAAGTGCAGGCTTTTGTAGATTAAGTTTCATGGCAAGATTACAGGTTGTCTAACCTTTTGCACCGGAAAAAAAACAATTGCTAAAATTGACCGACGTAAATGCCTTATAATAATTTGATGTATATAGGCGGAAGTTATTTCTTGCCATTAGGAGATTCGCCTGATTAAGAAAAAATGCAAGACATGTTGCACAGCATTTTATAACAATATATATAATTTTAATCGCCTCTGTGGTCTAGTGGTCCAGTGTTGGCGTTGACCACATGAGGTCCCGGGTTCGATTCCCGGGTCGGGCACTTTAAAAAAAAAGTGTTTTTTCAGTTTTCTGAGAAACACAAAGTTGCCCGGGATTGGAAAGTGCCCGGTTGGCGATAGGCTTGCCACCTATCACATTTGTGGGACCAAGTATCTTCGGCTAATCGTGGGTGCACTTGTTGTACCTCTGCCTACCCCTTCGGGGATATGGGCGTGAAGATACTTTTATATATAATTTTATACGTTTAAAGTTGTCGTTTCAGTCATAAGACAATAAAATAAAAAGTATTAAAATATATTTCCTCGAAAAGTATCATCACGCCGATTTCCTTACGGGGTAGGCAGACTAAACCGAACGTCTCTATAGAAATTAAGTCTATATTTTTCGGTTCATCGCAATTCACCGGTTTGTCATTGTCTGGCGTTGATTGTCAATCAATAAATATGTCTTGCAATGGACTTCGAAATATACAGGATTTAAAATTCAGCTGTCTTTTTGTGTTATTGTCTTGTCCGTTAATATATCGCCAGTAGAATATATACAAACTAGCAGTTAAAAGTAAATGCTGACATTACTTTTTTATATTAAAGCTTCCTTTTTACCCGGAGCATACGAGTAGATTGCTCTAACACAGGTTACGATTACCATTTTCACTATTTAATTTCATCAACAAAATAAACATTAACATTAGCTATCTAGTGACTACAGAGATTAGTGCATTAATTTGACAGTCACACGGCCATTTTGAATTAGGTGTTAAAGGTCACGTGTCGGTTTCGCCACAGCAGATGAGTAGGTTTCGCACGCCATCGAGAGATCGTTAGATACACTATTTCGTATTATTATGGAATGGGTAATGCGCTGAGATTTTGTGTACTAAAGTATGAAGAAACATATAACAACTATTATAATAAAATCATGTGCAAATAGGTGTGTTCAATACAAACAATCTCATAAATCTAATTTAGGTTGTCACAATTCAAAATGTATCGTGGCACTTTTTAAATACTTATGGCCAATTGCACTAACATTGTATTAGTTTAGGACAATCCTCAATAGTATGCTGTCACATTCTTTTCATTTAAGACAAGAAGTGACAGAATACTATTTATAATTGCCCTATGTTAAGATAATATTAGTGCAATTTGCCATTAGAAATATTCCCATGCCCACATTTTACTTTTTAAGTCAAGGCGCTATTCACTAATTCTGACACTTTTTCTATAGGTTTTATTTGCTTAAGGTTGAAAGTGTATTCAGGCCGAAACCGAATTAGCTCAGATGCTCAGAAGAAAATGTATTTACTCTGACAGGTCAGATTATCTTCGTTAGATATCTTAGGTTAGCACTTGTTTTGAACACACTCAATGTCTCGTGAGCAATTGACAGATTCTATGAAAATATTAATTATTGTATAGTAAGTAAATTTAGCCCGAGTATAGTTTACGTATAATTTACTTTCTTGAAAATATATATTCTTGACAATAATTCAGAACGCTATGGACCAACATGCTGAGCGATTAGTTTCTGTGTGAATTCCATGTGGACTTATCCGGGACAAAAATAGCTTTTATACACCTTATCGAGATAAGGAATTGTCATATAAATTGAATTTCGTTAAATTGATGAAAATTTCTATAAAAGCAGCAAGTCAGTGAAGCAGTCATGTTAACTCCGTAGTAGTATTCAATATTTATATATTCCTGATTCTGTTTCCTTCACTGGACTAAATAATTTTAACATCTATATAATTATATAAAACTCAATTGCTGTTCGTTAGTCTCGCTAAAACTCGAGAACGGCTGAACCGATTGGATTTGGCTAATTTTGGTTTTGAATTCATTGTTGAAATCCAGGGAAGGTTTAAAAGGTGAGAAAATATAGAAAAAAATAAGAGTAGTTAAAAGGGCAGAACAACGTTTGCCGGGTCAGCTAGTTTAAAATATATTTTGTATTGCTAAAAAAAAGACAAATCCTTTGAAACCTCTAAATTTAGTCTTCTTTAATACACGTTAGAATGTATATGTCAGATGACAATATTAGTATGTAGCAGTAAATAATCTAAGTAAAAACGTATGTATTACACACTCTATAATATTTTTTTAATGACTTCCATGATAAAATCGAGTTTTTCTTCAAACAAGTGTTACTGTCGTAATTTTAGATGCTTCTTCGATTATGTCGTTAACACATTATATGACACGTTAAACCTTTTTATGTCATAGAATAACTAACAAGCAGATAGTTCTTCTGATGGAAAGAGATAACCATCGTCTATAAACACCAAAAATGTTAATGATACTGATATATATGAGTACCTATCTAAGATCTTATGTTCTGGCAATCAACATTAATTATGTACCTAATTTTATTCAAGAACACGTTTCTGTTGGAAAAATATTGTTATATTGTTTTGTTTTCCGTCTGTACCAGAGGCGCCAAGTGACAAATAATATGGAGTAATAATATCGTTAAATAATTTAGTATGCAATAAAAATCATAATTCTCTCCGTGTTGGGCTGGTCCCCCTTTTTTAAACTTTCCGTTACGTAAATACATAAGGAAATTACTGATTTTGCCCCGATTTTCGAAAATCGAGTTTTCACCAGTTCTCCTCGTTTTGAGGCCCTAGGAACCTTTTCCGACTATTTTCGCGATGACGTCAACATGTCTGTATGTATGTGTGTATGTAAACATCTCATAACTTTTGAACGGATCAAAATGCGGTTGATGGCATTCAATTGAATTCCGCTCAACTTAGGCTTCCTGAAAATTTGAACCAAAGCCCAGAAAATTTTGAGAAATTTTGAAAAAAAACCTCAAAATAAAATTTGGCGAAACAGTATTTTTTTTTATAACTTCCAGATTACCGTACCGATTGAGTACAAAAACTAATCGGCCCTATTCCTAAAAAAATACGTCTAATGTAAAATTGCATCAAAATAGGTTTATCCCTTTGGGAGAAATCGTTGTCAAAAATTTTTTAAAGTGTTTTTTCGACATAACAAATTTTTCTACCAATATTTTTTTTTATTCTACGATATTTTAGTTGTTAAAAAACTACGTCGAATGCTGTTTTAAAAATCAAAATCGAATCTAATTTTCAAAAGTTAGAGGTTTTCAAATATTAAAATTACGTTGTTTTTAAAAAACTTACATAATATTTTGAAATAACTTTCAGGCTAATACACCGATTGACGTTAATCTCTTCAGTGTTATAAGCTTATCGCCTTAAAAAACTGCGTGAAATACCGTTGATTTGATCAAAATCTGTCAATTCGTTTGTGATTTATCAATGACGAAAATTTTTGAAAAAAAAATGTTTTTTGACGTTCTTCGAAATTTTTCAACCTATCGGTTATTTAGCTAATGCCAATATTTTAGATTTCGAAAATTAAGTTGAATGCCATTCGAAAGATCAAAATCGATCATCGTTTCCAAAATATACAGCTTTTCTAAAATCAATATACTGCCATTTTAACAAAATAGATGTTTCAACTGAAAAAATATGCTTATTTTTTTACTCTTTTGAGCTTAAAAAACCTTAATTTAGCGGGAAGTTTCAGGGATAGCCCGCAGGGTCAACCGTTTACAGATTTTTTAAATCAGAATCAAATCAGATTTTTTTATATCATAATATCATAAGTTAGCAAACAAGCAGATGGGTCTCCTGATGGAAGGAGTCAACCACCGCCTATAGACACCAAAGGTGTTAATGGTGCGTTGCTATCTTGTGGCGAGTATAATGCCACATGCATAAGTTTACCGGCTACCTTACCCTCCAAACCAGAATACGGCAGTGAGAAGCACTGACGCTATTGCGGCAGGAATAGGTAAGGCGGTGGTGCCAGACTCGGGCGAGACAATGCAGAGCTCTACCACCTAGTAGAGTAAGAGTAACTTTATTCAATAAAACTTTTTACAAGTTATTTTGACGCTTGGCCTTTAAACTATAAACCAGCTGCCATTCTGCCAGGCAGTTCGTAAGTGGCGAACGATTGTCTGATCTATACGAGTCTCTATTATGTGGTTGAGCTCTACATTTTCTCACCCGCGTCTGCTACCACCGCCTTATCCATTTCTAAATTATCATTGTCGCGTTCCGTTTTGGAGGGTTGAAGGTTTAGGTAGGAGGTTTATAGTCGTAGTACCTATATCTAGTGACATACGCGACTTTGAAAAGAAAGTCAGATAAAAATGTCATAGAGATTCATTCGAGGTAAGTCTTAACAACAATCCACAGTCTAATGATGTAGTGTTTATATTTCCGTGCCTCACATGAGCATGTAAAACGATCCCATTTATCGCAAATAACAAGCAATTCTCGTTAAGGTTAAGGTTGGTAAAATACGACTATGGGGATCACCACTCGTCTAGTTAGCTAACAAAGTGGTAAATTGTGATAAACAGGTATATATTAAGATGGCGGCGTTTTGTTACTTATTAAGTACTAACTGCCCGCGTTGAAAAAGTTTAAAAATAAAAGTAGCCTATGTTACCCCTTATTACAATTATCTGCCTGTGAAAATCCACTCAAAATCGGCCCAGTCGTTACGGAGATCAGTCGGACAACAGATAGACAAACACACACACACACACACGCATATACACAAAACGTTATTTTGCTGTATGTACCGTGTACCTATACATTCCATATGCATTTGAAAAGCGGTTATTTTAATATTACAAACAGAGACCAATTCTATTTATTTTTATAGATAACTAGCTGTTGCCACCGACTTCGTCCGCGCGGACTTCGTTTACTCCGCACAGCTCCTCCCCCGCAGGTGATAGCGTGATAATATGTAGCCTATATATTGACCCGACCTGTTAGTAATATTCATACAAAATTTGAAGTTAATCCATGCAGTACTTTGTGAGTTTACTCCGGACATACATACAGACAAACAAACAAAAATTCTAAAAACTATATTTTTGGCTTCGATGTCGATTGTAGATCACGCCCCAAGTATTCTTTAAAAAAATATTCAATGTACAGTTTTGACTTTCCTACGATTTTATTATATGTATAGATTACAAACCGAGACTGCAATTCTATTTATTTTTATAGATAATAGTATACTAGATTTTAACAGCGAAATGCCGTCGTTTGCGTCACCCAAAAACGTAATTTTCTTTTGCATAGTGAGGCAAAAAACGTAGCCTATGTGTTTTAGATCATGTCCTTACTATTGTCTTTCAAATGAAACCGGCTTGGAGCAAAAGTGATATTTATCAACGTTGTGCTTCGGATGAGGAGTTAAAAATGTCGGTCCCGGCTATCGCTATAATTAAGCGATAATCGTTATCAGGTTGGTAATATGGTGCGATGAGAATCAGGCAACTCGTCAACTACTAATTATGCTCTGCCTAATTCGTAAGAGAACTAGCGTGATGATGCTTTCTAAATATACTAGCCTTTTCCCGCGGTTTTATATACACAAAAATATTGTGGGAAAATAAAACAATTATCGCCTCTGTGGTCTAGTGCTCCAGCGTTGGCGTTGACCACATGAGGTCCCGGTGGGTGCACTTGTTGTACCTCTGCCTACCCCTTCGGGGATATGGGCGTGAAGATACTTTTTAAAACAATGTACTAAAAAAATTCTATATTTGCTATTCCATTTTGATAGTTAAATCTTATCTGAGTTTTTATTAGTATACTTATTATTAATTAGTATACTTATTAACGAACAAATAACACTATACTAATGTAAATAAATATTATTAATAGATAGTACAAATATTAATAGTGTAGAGTAGCTGTAAGCCCCTGGTTATCATAACATGAATCCATGACCCCCCTATAAGGTAACATTAATAAGTGCTTATTTTTAAAAATATATAAACGGGTCAAAAACGCGTACATATATAGAATTTACTTGTAAAGCTCGACGTTTCGGCCAAGTTACATTGACCGTGGTCACGAGCGGATTGGAGCAACGAGTTTCCTCCGTCGTTCACGTCGGGATCGATCGACGACGAAGATCGACGGAGGAAACTCGCTGCTCCAGTCTGCTCGTGAACACGGTCAATGTAACTTCGCCGAAACGTCGAGCTTTTTTTTTTTTTTATATCATAAGATAGCAAACAGGCTGATGGGTCTCCTGGTGGAATGAGTCAACCATCGCCTATAGACACCAAAGATGTTAATGGTGCGTTGCTATCTTGTGGCGAGAGTGCTCCAATCCGCTCGTGACCACGGTCAATGTAACTTCGCCGAAACGTCGAGCTTTACAAGTAAGTTCTATATATGTACGCGTTTTTGACCCGTTTATATATTTTTAAAAACGATAGTAGAACGCGTTAGTTTAAAAATTCAATAAGCGGTTAGTATTAACACGGACTGTACACCGTATGTCGATAATTGTGATTAGTTTTAGTTTATAACTAGCTGTTGGCCGCGACTTCGTCCGCGCGAGCTTCGTTTACTCTGCACAGCTCCTCCCCCGTAGGTGATAGCGTGATAATGTAGCCTATATGTTGACCCGACCTATTAGTAATATTCATACAAAATTTGAAGTAAATCCATACAGTACTTTTTGAGTTTACCCCGGACATACATACAGCCAAACAGACGGAAATTCTAAAAACTATATTTTTGGTTTCGATATCGATTGTAGATTACGCCCCAAGTATTCTTTTAAAAAAATATTCAATGTACAGTTTTGACTTTCCTACGATTTTATTATATGTATAGATGACAGCCTTGTATACTTTTTGCCCATATTCATGTGCAAAAAAGTAATACCAAAGTCCAATAAGTAACTATATGAGTTTTTCTTTTGAAAACAGTCATAGCTATGTGTGTAATAAAGGTTTATAAAAAGTTTCAAGTAAAAAAACCTCAAATACTTAATCTTTAAAACAACTGCGGAACCAACTGCATTTTATAAGTATCCTAAAATTGTAAATTGTTAGTCCTATATTTTTTTAATTTCTTACTTGCCACTTACAAATGTTAGGAATCTTAAGATCACAAAAAATAGTTTTATTACAACTTAAAAATGTCAAGGGAATCGTTTTTATCGTGTCGCATCATCTGAGCCGTGCCGATAAGCATTTTGACATGTTAATTCCGCGTTGAGAAAATGTAATCCATACTATCCATACTAATATTATAAATGCGAAAGTCTGTCTGTCTATCTGTCTGTTACGTTTTCACGGCTAAGCCGCTGGACCGATTTTGATGAAATTTAGCACGGAAGTAGTTAAAGAGGCGTGGTCAAACATAGGCGAATTTTTTTGTCAAAAATTAATCCTTAAAGGGTTGAAATAGGGGATGAAATTTGTATGAAAAGCTATCTGGACGACATGTTAATCTACTCGCGGGCGAAGCTGCGCGGGTCAGCTAATAAGAAATAAGACACTATTATAATAGCCAATTGTACTAAGCCTAGGACAGTCTATAGCATGAAGTATTAGGTAAAGGTGGAGCAGGCACTCGTATTAATAATCACTTGAAACCAAGGATTTAAAACGTTATAATTTCGATATATTTGCGTCGTTGTGATTGGTTATGGTATATGATATTATGACGTTGTCTTCTAGCGCTAGTTGGCGAACCAATCATGAAACAGCATGAAACGCAGCGAACCAATCACGAAACAGCAAAAATATCGAAATTATAACGTTATAAATCCTTGCTTGAAACATAAACCTACTTGATATCTCTGTCTATGAGGTCTCCCGATCTCTTTTTATACAGCTGTGTTAGAAAGAAAGGGTAAGACCTTAGAAGGTGACAGCAGTATTCAAAGTTCTGTTTCATGTAGGTATTAGAAGTGTTGCCTCCAGATATAATACAGCTTAGATTCATGGTCTATTTATTTATTTATCTATTTTTTATAGAAGAGGGGGCAAACGAGCAGGAGGTGTACCTGATGGTAAGTGATCACCGCCGCCCGTTGCCGCCGCCAGTTGCGTTGCCGGCCTTTTAAGAATGAGTAAGCTCTTTTCTTGAAGGCCCCAAATCGTATCCGTTTGGAAACACCCCTGCCGGTAATTGGTTCCATTACAAAGTAGTGCGAGGCAAAAAGTGTCGAGAGAAACGCACAGTTGTGGATTAGTGACATGCTAACACATTCTTTTCAATTAAGACAAGAAGTGACAACATACTACTCAGGATTTTCCTAGGCTAAGACAATGTTCGTGCAATTGGCTATAAGGTCCCCTTTTGAATATAACTTATTAAGATTGTTCTGTCGCTTTTTTAGTTTTTAGTTTAAAATATAGTGACATAAGATCATAATTCAGGTCAGGCCCGTATTGATTCGGCCCTCTTTTAAGAATAGTTCATCAGCCTTACCGCTAGGCATCTCGTTAAAAATGAGAAAAAGCTGCCACTAACAATTCTCCGTGTTGGTTCTGGGCTCCTTTGAAGAAGACCATTCTGTTCTGCCAGGCAGGTCGTAAAAGGCGACCGATTGGCTATGCAAGTCACTAACATCGTGGCTACTAGGCGGTAGAGTTCTGCATTGTCTCGCCCGGACCTGGTACCACCGCCTTCCCTATTCTTGCCGCAATAGCGTCAGTGCTTGTCACTGTCGTGTTCCGGTTTGGAGGGTAAGATAGTCGGTAAACTTATGCATGTGGCATTAGACCTCGCCAAAAGATAGCAATGCACTATTAACATCTTTGGTGTCTATAGGCGATGGCTGACTCTTTCCATCAGGAGACCCATCTGCTTGTTTGCTATCTTAAGATATAAAAAAAACCGTCATTACTACTAACTAGGTGGTAGATTTCTGTAACGTCTTGACCGGGTATTTGGTATATCCGCCGTACCTGTTCCTGACGCAATGACGGTGATGCTTGTCGCAGTCTTGCTCCGGTTTGAAGAGTAAGGTAGCCGGTAAACTTATTCATGCGGCATTCCAACAACGCCATATAGTAGGATATGCATGATTAACAGCTTTGGTGTTTATAAGAAACGGTTTTCTCTGTCCATCAGGAGAATTTTCTGCTTTTAATAGATAAAATAAATCATAAAAAGTGTGTAGGTAAGGATTTTTAATTAGCATTACAAGTATAATTGGCAATGCTTCATTTAAACAGAACAAAAGATGTGAAAAGCGTAAACTTCTACTAGAGCATGCGACAAATGCGGTTTAGATCAAACACTACATATTTTAAGCAGTAATTTCTGGTACAGTAAATTTATTGGTACCACTGCATACTTTGAATTTTCACAATACGTGTAATTTGCAGCCCAGTGACCAAATTATCGAGTTTCCACAGCGCCTAAACAGAAACTCCTATTCCCTAGCTATCATACTTATGCTTATGCTTATCCATACTAATATTATAAATGCGAAAGTAACTCTGTCTGTCTGTCTGTCTGTCTGTTACGCTTACGCACGGCCAAACCACTGAACCGATTTGGATAAAATTTGGTACAAATGTAGTTTGAGACCCAAGAAAGGACATAGGATAGTTCTTATTCCGGAAATCCCACGGGAACGGGAACTATGCGGGTTATTATTTTAGAATTTTTTCCACGCGAATGAAGTAGCGGGCACAGCTAGTAGTTCTATAAAATACTCACTAACAAATAGAAGTACTGGATACTTTACTTTCTTTCAGGTAAGATGGCTCCGGGTTTAAATTCAATCGTGTCAACATTTTTTTGTTTATTTTTTGTAGTTTTCCTTAACACAAGATCAATGCAAAAAAACACACGTATACATACAGTACCTACACATTTGACTATGTGTTTTGTTCCGGGCCACACTTAAAGTATAGAATAGACCATCTGCCATTACGCCAGGCAGTTTGTAAAAGACGAATGATTGAATATATGTATTCCTTGTATCGTGACTACTCGGTGGTAGAGTTCTGCAATGTCTTGACAGGGTCTGGTAACACCGCCTTACCAATTTCTGCCGCAATAGCGTTAATATTTGTCACTGCCATGTTCCGGTTTGGATAAGATAGCCGGTTAACTTATGCAAGTGGCAATATCATCTAGTCCCATGGATAGTAACGTATCATTGACATCTTTGGTGTCTATCCATACTTCCATACTTAATGTTATAAATGCCAAAGTCTGTCTGTCTGTCTGTTACGTTTTCATAGCTTAACCGCTGGACCGACTTTCATGAAATTTGGCATGGCAGTAGTTGAAGAGTCGGGGTCAAACATGGGCTATTTTTTTTTTCAAAAATCAATCCTTAAATGGTTGAAATAAGAGATGAAATTTGTGTGAAAAGTTATCTAGACGACATGTTAATCTAGTCGCGGGCGAAGCTGGGTGGGTCAGCTAGTAAGTTATAATTTCCACTTACTTGGTACTTTCCATCAGGAGAGTCATTTTTCGTTTTCTATATTTTTATAATATAAAAAAAACCTTATACAATTTGCCTTACACGAAAGCAGCGTCAGGTTTTGTCCCTCCTGTACCTTCGTCTTTGTTATGAAAAATACACCATCTATTTTATATACGAAGTAATACTTCAGTGTGTACGTAATTATACTAAGTAATACTTCGGTGTTCTATACGTAATAATTAAGTAATGTATAAGTCGTACAATAGAAATTATTTGTTTGAATGGACAGTACTACCGTGGGGCAGATTACAAGTTATGCGATACATTTGTTTCATTGATAAGTTGGTTGTAGTTGGAGGTTTCGAGCGGCAACATGCCGATACAATACAAATCGGTGGCAGGCTCGATATCTGCCTTTTAATGCAGGTATTTCACAAGTGGACAGTGACAAATGGCTGAGATTGCGAGGAAGATAATAATTTCAATGTGGAAGCTTTATTTGTTTCTTTTAATTGTACATTGCTTCTTAATTTGGGGTAATAATAACGATTTTAATTAATAGCATCACTACATAGTATAAAACAAAGTCGCTTTCCGCTGTCTGTCCCTAATCTCTATGTATGCTTAGATCTTTAAAACTACGCAATGGATATTGATGCGGTGTTTTTAATAGATAGGGAAGGTTTATATGTATAATACCATCCATTATATAGTCGAGAAATACTGTTATAAATAAATATATTTAGCAAAACAACGTTAGCCGGGTCAAGTAGTCTATTATAACTCTAATAATATATAAATATCGCGGCACTAACGCGAAATGATCTAACCCAGGGCTGTCTAAGCCAGATACCATTCTAAGATAATATAAATTACCAAAGAGGTTGGAGGGCCGCAAAGGCAACTCACTTTTCTAATAAAACATAATACTGTAAAAGGCAAGTTTATCTTGTAGTGAGATTTCTTACATCTTACGCGCACGAAGACAGTAAAATTTTTAAATATGTTGCGGTGGATTAAAAACACTTTGCGGACCGTACGATTACAGTCGCGGGCCGCACGCGGTCTGCGAGCCATGCGTTGAACAGCTCTGATCTAACCCAAAAAAAATTAGGTTGATAGTAAACGATTTGTATCAGTTTTTCTGTTGCACACCATCATAAATACTGTTCTCATTTGACTAAGGTTGACTGCCAGAATGCCATATACCATTAAGTCGACCCCTCTACATGTTTGTGTTTACTTTTTAAAGTAAAAAATAAGCAAATTATTTTTTTTACATCATAAGATTACAGAAACAATCAGATGGGTCTCCTGATGGAGAGTAAACCATCGCCTATAGACATCAAATATGTTAATGGTGCGTTGCTATCTTGTGGCGACACAAGATAGCAACGCACCATTCGTCCAACCATTCTAATGCCACATACATAAGTTTACCGACTACCTTGCCCTCCAAACCGGAACACGACAGCGACAAACACTGACGCTATTGCGGCAGGAATAGGTAAGGCGGTGGTACCAGACCCGGGTGAGACAATGCAGAACTCTACTATTATTTATTGATATTTAATATCAATGGATAAACGACATGAACGGATCTAATCTCAATGTAACCAAATTACCTTATTGATTTTGTAATGGGTGTTAAATTGTATTGAATGTATAATCAAAAACACTTATATACAGGTGCTGGGGTACAATTACTACGTAGCGTATATAGTGAAATATATACAAGGGAAAATTATTTACATCTGTTATGGGTGCCAATGATACGAGAGCAAATTATTTGCATTTGTTATAGATTTTGCTGAATGACACCAATATACTGGACAAAATTATTTGCACCCTATCTTACAGAATGAAATAAAAATAATACACAACTATAACCCGAAAGTTACAAATTAAGTTACCTTAGTTTTACGTTATGAAACCTTTTGTCCCCTTATAAATATTTGTTTTAATACTATTGTTTCTCAAATACTGAGGGTCAAAATTAAAGAGTATGTATAATATGCATAAATACGACCTCGCCTTACAAGTCATGGACAATCTCATCATTAATGCTCGGTTATCATTGAAATATAAACAGGTCTCACTCATAAAAAAAATTAATAGTACACGGTACCGTAGTAGTAGCAGTCTAGTAGTAGCAGAATATCGAGGGAAAGATTTCGTATCACTGGACCAGATACACGAATCGCTCTATCCCCAAAGTAAACAAATATTTTGCCTATAATATGAATGTCATTCAGTGATGCTAGTACATAGGATTACATAATATATTAAATATAAAAAAAAAACAAATAGGCAGAAAGAATGCAAATTGTGTTTACGATACAAATACATGCCCGTGTCGGGGATCGAACCAAAACCTCGTCTTGATCCGCCTCGTTAAGTGTACGTAGGTATACGCTAACCACTCAGCTAAAAAGGTGGTTAAAATTAATAAAATTATAGTGCATAAAATATTATTATTACAGAACATTACACAGTCTCTGAGACTTACTTTAAATAACATTACTCTTAAATAACGTAGTCACCACTGAGTTGCAAGCTTAGGGTTCCCTAGGAAAAAGTTATGCTATCTTGGAATCCGTACCAAAATTAATAAGAAGTGTATAGAAGGAGTAGGAAAATATATCCACTACAAAATGGTTCACAATTATTACTTTTGTGTCGTGACTGTGTATATTTTTTTGAAAACGGAATATTTTCACGTCCCTGAAATATGCTTTACCCAAGCACTGAGAAACATAGTTGAAATCAGGACAGTTCCGTTCCAAACATTACGTATGGTCACTGTAGTAAAACATCGCTTGATAATCGTATAAGCAATCTAGAAATAAATTTGTTGAAGTGTATGATCCTCAATCTTTCTTTCAGGTAGTGTCGTCCGTGATCAACCAACTAACGGAGCAGGTCATTTTAAAAGTTTAACATGACAGGATATACAACTACGACTTTTGTGTTGTCGTTCTCAGTGAACGAGGAAACAAAACCCAAAAAGTTTGAAGGCTTTGCACATAATACGCTTTATAATATTGTCGTTATTTTTTAGTATTTTTATGTTTAAAAATGATAAAATCTGATTTATATAAAGTTACACCGAAAAGAAATTACATACCGTAAATCTCGCCAGGCCGAGTCAATGCTTCTCAATATCGTTTTTTTGTTTGGAGGGTAAGGTAAAGTATTCGATAAACCAATTGTGTGCTGTGCCTTTATATCCTCGTTATATGAATAGCTTATTAGAATACTTACCACTAATATCTCGTTGTCTATAGGCGATGGTTATCTATTTTTTAGGAGAGCTTGTAGCATATTCTTGTAGTTATTTCGCTCTTCTATGATTAGAACTATGTATTCTTATGAACTATTAAGAACTAACGGGATCTTACCTTGATTGTTTGAAGAATTATTTTAGTCAAATAATCGCGGTAAGATTCCGTTAATTCTTAATATGAAATATATATATATATATATATATATATATATATATATATATATATATATATATATATATATATATATATATATACATAATTAGAATCTCGGAATCGGTTCCAACGATTTTCATGAAAGTCACAAATTAGGGGTTTTTCGGGTCAAAAAATCGATTTATCGAGGTTCCAGGTCCAAGAAAAGCTCGGTTCCTAAGATATGGGTATGTGAAAAACCGGCAGTGAGTTGCATAGCCAATTGGTCGCCTTTTACGACCTGCCTGGCAGAACGGCAGTTGGTCTATTCTTCAATGGAGCCCGGAACCAACACGGGGGATTTAGGCCGTGAAACAGAACGTGCCGTCTCACGTTATAAACAACTGCCATGTATGTATTTGGATTGTGCCTAGTTAGAGCTTTGCATCCTTATTTCATGGATGTAAACGAAATTATTATCATATTTAATGTATATAGTCTACGGATATCTCACACCATTTTCTAATGGTGTGACTGTCCGATTATTTATTAACCTTTTCTTTTAAATAAAAGAAAAAAGTGCTAAATGCAGTAGGTAAATTTGTAAGAAATATATTATTCTTCAATCCCCTTCGATTCTCCTGTTTTTCCCAAACACTGCTTTCAATTCTAAAAGAAACCACATAAAGTAAGTCAGACCGTCACACTAACATAAATAGTAGGGAAACACAAGATGCTAAATGTGTAGTTACTCGATCGTCGTAGGGACCTATGGGATTTTGTAGATTAATTTATAGAAAAATAAAAGTTTGTAAAATGTTTTTCATTTCAATAGTGGGGAAAAATGTAGTATTATGTACAAAAAACAGTATTATGGAAACACTGAAGCGCATCAGATTAAGGTATAGTGAGTTAATTGTCAGCTAAAATTTAAAAAATCTGACTATTCAAGTGTAGCGTAAGGGAGTATGCGGGTAGCAAAGTTGGAAAGAAAACGTTGTCTTGACATTCTCGAGAGCGTCTGAATTTTCTTTTATTTTAGAGAAAAGTAAGAATAACGAAAAAATTTTATCGGACAATTTCCACAAGCCAAAGTTATTGGAATTTTGTCTTTTTTTTGCCCTAGTCACTCAGCTTTATAATGTAAAGGGCTTAATATTTGGTAGAGAGCCTCAACAGTAACTCTTCTCTTCTATGTTAATCTGACTCGAGTAAATCCAAAAATCCCTCTTAGGCTCCCCTATTATAACGTTAGTTCATATCTTGATCACTACTGAAACGATTTTGATGCAAGCTGCACTGTTCCCTAAGTTAACGTAAATGTAAGTCAATAAAAACGATCACATTAATAGCATTAGAGAAGTGCGTGGACCAAAATACATACATATCATAAATTTACCCAAAAAAATATACGTTTATATTTGTTAAAACTTAGAAAACCCTAATACATTATACGTGTCGAAATAATAACCCCGTTTTGAAGTTGGTTTAAATAACTACAATACCGTCACAGAGGTCAAAACTTCAGTCATCAAACTTTTGGCCTTTTAATAAACATTACATTTAAACGAACAATAACTGTAATTAAAGTGTGCTTATATAGCATATTAACGTTAAGTTTATTGACTTTATATTATAATGATGTAGCTATTTCCAGTTATGAAAAACAACAATTAAAATCATTACTTAAACGAGTAAGATGAATGTGGTTATTAAAACATGATACAGCAAATAAAATTTTAACAACGCTTAATTGTTGTCTTGAATGTAAATAAATAGTATGGAAAATCGAAAAGTGCATGTCAGTTACTCAATAAATCCTCAAATAAAATAGTTTGGTGATTAACTTTATATTTGGGATTCAGTTTTTAGGGTTCCGTGCCTAAAAGGTAAAATGGAACCCTATTACTAAGCCTTCGCTGTCTGTCTGTCCGTCTGTCTGACTGTCACCAAGCTGTACCTCATAAACCGTGATAGCTAGAAAGCTAAAATTTTCACAAATTATATATTTCCGTAGCCGATATAACAAAAAATAAAAAATAAAAAAAATGAAAATATTAAGTGGGTTCTCCATACAATAAAAGTGTTCTTTTTTCATATTTTTTTTGCTATGATGGTACGGGAACCCTTCGTGCACGGGAACCGATCGGATTGTCCTGATTTAAATCAATACTTAACAATTCAAATAAAAAATTATTTACGTATACATAAATACAGTTACACACACATATGTGTATCCTTGTGACTATCGTATGGCAAACACGCAGATAACTCCCCTGATATGGCCACCAACAATACTAATGGTAAGTACTAGGTGGTAGAGTTCTGCATTGTCTCGCCCGGGTCTGGTACCACCGCCTTATCTATTCCTGCCGCAATAGCGTCAGTGCTTGTTGCTGTCGTGTTCCGGTTTGGAGGGTAAGGTAGCCGGTAAACTTATGCATGTGGCATTAGACCTCGCCACAAGATAGCAACGCACCATTAACATCTTTGGTGTCTATAGGCGATGGTTGACTCTTTCCATCAGGAGACCCATCTGCTTGTTTGCTATCTTATAATATAAAAAAAAAAAAAAAAAGTTTCTATGGTGTCTATAGGCGGTGTATGTGGCGTCTTGTTAATGCCATATGCATAAGTTTATCGGCTATCTTACCCTCCAAACCGGATCACGACAAATACAAGTGACGTCGTTGCGGCAGGAATAGGTAAGGCGGTGGTATTCGATTCGGGTGAGACGTTGCAAAACGTTGGTATTGTCTTGCATAACTAATCTTTCGCTTTTTACAAAGTGTCGGTGAAAGGCAGATGGTCTAATCTTCAGTGGCGCCCCGGACCTACACGGGGGTAAAATCAGTAAATGAAAATTTGTAGCCTTAATTCCAAGATACTGTAATGTTGCTTTGGTAAAAGGTACGGTAATCAGGTAACGGTTGAAGATTTATAAGTAAAGTAAGTAGCCTTAGTGTCCTTGGTGCCATATAATGCCGTTGACTAGTGCTATATGTAGCCGACGTAACCGTCACCTGAACGTTTTTAATTTATGGATTTTCCCCGAAGTAGGGCTGCCATTACCTAAAATACTGTCGTCGGACAAAAACTTTTATAACACCGAACTACTGGGTAATTTTTTTACAATAAAAAAACATTGTTTTAATTTTTTTAAATTATTGAAACTTTCGATTAAAAAAGAAAAGTAAAGTTATTTTTGATGGATATATGTATATAGAAATATATACATATAAATTCTTTAATTAACACTATATTTTGCAGTGAATCAGCATTGATACAAATAGTGTTTTCTGAAAACTTTCAAAACCCCATTCATAATAAATCCAGAGAATCCCGGACGCATGGCACCCCTACCCAAAAGCAACTTATGAATATGTATTATCTATATATTAATACGTGAATTACAAACTTTATACCTCTTCTTCTGACAATTACGCGAATGGTGGAGTATGAAATTTGGCGCGATTAAAGTTTACAAAAAGGTGAAATTAATTAAATTTGCTATTATCCCAGAACTTGTTCTATGTATCCTCCGTGATGGTACCAAAAAGAAAGACTTTGGGTCAATAAATGGATAAGACCACCGATGATCCGGACTAAAAGAAAACCCCAGCGGCACATTAAAGTTTACATTACGGAGACCCACGAAAACCTAATATTTTGAAATAATATGTGTTAGAAATATATTAAATTAATATAAAAATAACTACGTTAAAAAACCGACTTCAAAATCTAAAAAGTAAAAAATAATAAATATTAAATATTAATTAAATACTACCTATTATTTATATGTGCTATTTACTAATAGGTTTGAAGTCGGTGCCAAGCCAATTTAATACTTACACCGGCAAACACGCGCGGGCAGACGTCGTTGACGAAAGTCTTGAATAAGTACATAAAATTTTTGAAAGAAAGAAAGAAAATAGTTATTTGCAAGAATGTGGCTATTACAAGTTATTACAAATTAATTAAGCTACCAACATTTTCTACTATTATACGGTGTCAATTTGAAATTAAAAATTTTGATGCCTTTCAGCTTAATTGATAATTCTACATTAATTCACATGACCATTTAGTTTAGGAATTCTGTTGAATACAATTTCGTAATTATTTTTTTCAGTTGTCATATTAAGACTAAACCTGTAATACCTGTAAATAAACCTAATAAAGATATTAGGTTTATTTACGTATCTTAATCTTTAAAGTAGGAATTTCATTGTATTAATTTGCTCATATTCATTTAAGTAATTAAAACATTATTATTTGCTTAAGGCTTGGCACCGACTTCAAACCTATTAGTAAAAAGCACATATAAATAATAGGTAATATTTAATTAATATTAAATATTTATTATTTTTTACTTTTTAGATTTTGAAGTCGTTTTTTTTTAACGTAGTTATTTTTATTTAATACTTTTTAGTGTATTGTTGTATTGTCAACTTATTTTGGGTAGACCTACAACAAACAGGTGCTGCGCGCCTTAACAAATATAGATCTCAAGAAACGGGAACGAATAAAATAGTAGGGGAGCCCAAGAGGGGATTTTGGTATTTACTCGAGCGCGGCAGATTACCATAGGAGGGGGTACCTCGCATACTGTTAAGTCTCTCCACCAAATATAAGCCCTTTCTATAGAGGTGAGTAACTATGGCAGAAAAAAACAAAAGACAATTTCGGCTTGTGGAAATTGTCAGATTATATTTATTTCGTAATTCTTATTCTTACATCATTTCCTCTATAATAAAAGAAAATTCAGACGCACTCGAGAATGTCAAGACGTTTTCTATGCAAATTTGTAACCCTCCCACTACCTTATGCTACACTGGAATCGTCAGATTTTCTAAATTTTAGCGGAAATTACCCCACCATACCCTAATCTAACGCGCTTCAGTGTTTCCATGTCACTGATTATTTTTACATTTTATTATCTGTAGATTTTTTCCCCGCCATTGAAATGAAAAACATTATATATCTTTTTATTTTTCCTATAATTTAGTCTACAAAATCCAATAAATCCTCGAGTAACTACCTATTTAGCATCTTGGTCTCCCCTACTGAAATATAAGTTGTCGTCACCGTAAAAATGCTCTTCGTAACACAATGTCACGTTCTTGTGAGACTATTAAAGATCGTGAAAAACGTTTGTTGGTAATGAAAGCATAATATATGAAATCACGTTTACGTCAAGAAACTTTTGAACAATATAATTCTAGACTCGGTAAGATCCAAGAGCGTCTAGCAAATGGGTCTTTTGAGCACAGAGCTAATAGACTTGATCTCATTAATAAGCCTCTATCGAATGAGTCTGCCGAGCCGAAAGCTCATAGAATTGGTCTCCATTAAGGAGCGTTTATCTAAGGAGTCCGCCAAGCAGAGGGCTCATAGATTAGAAGTGATACGAAAGCTGCTCAGGAACTTGAGAACCGGCTAGCGGCAACACGTAAGACGTCACAAGGACTTCGTTCAATGACTGATCGTAATTTTATAACCACCATAAGTCAATATGCTGAAGTGGCATGTACAATCTGTAAGAAATTATTATATCCAAAACAACAGACGTCATTAGTCACAGCACATTTTAATTTCCTTCCGGAGCAGCTACCGTTGCTCGACTACCATAAAAAAAGAAAAGTTCCTTCACAGGCCTACTGGAACAACGTGGAAGTTATATATTTACCTCCTGAACTGATCGACTTGACAGACGTAGAACGAAGACTATTGTCAAAAGTATTTCCTTTTATTTTATAACTAGTAACCAACCGCACCAAAATGCTCGTCAAAAAATCAAATAAGCCCAAACTCGATAGAGTTGTGTCATTTAATTACTCGAGCTCCTATGGCCACCTTCTGGCTTTATCATTGGACCTTGGAGGATCCTAGTTACCACCGATCACCTAAGTGCTCGTCAACACAAATCAAACGAGCCCAAACTCGATAGAGTTGTGTCACTTAATTACTGAACTCCTATGGCCACCTTCTGGTTTCATCATCGGAGCTTGGAGGATCCTAGTTAACACCAAGCACCTAAGTGCACGTCAACCCAAATCAAACGAGCCCAAACTCGATAGAGTTGTGTCATTTAATTACTGAGCCCCTATGACCACCTTCTGGCTTCATCATCGGACTTTGGAGGGTCCTTGTTACCACCGAGCACCATAGTGCTCGTCAACACGAATCAAACGAGCCCAAACTCGATAGAGTTGTGTCATTTAATTATTAATCTCCTATGGCCACCTTCCGGCTTCATCGGACCCTGGAGAATCCTAGTTACCACCAAGCACCTAAGTGCTCGTCAACACGAAACAGACGAGCCCAAACTCGATAGAATCTTGTCATTAACCGATTTTTAACCATTTAATTACTGAGTTCCTGTAGTCACCTTCCGATTCCATCATCAGATCAGCTCTATGCCATAACAAGTTTTCATTGTCATCCAATTTACATATGTATACAAAATTTCAGCTCAATCGGTAACCGGGAAGTGGATCAAATTTAGTTGCGAGATTTGAATTCAGACATCGGGATAGGTAAAATAACTAAAAAATGCTTATAAAATAATAACTACTGGGCCTACCTGAATCAAATTTTTATGGGACCAATTCGAAACCATTTCGCATCAAACAAATTGAATCACGTAAATCGGTTCAGAAACCTCGGAGAAATCGGTGTACATACATAAAATAAAATATACCGGCCGAATTGAGAACCTCCCCCTTTTTTGAAGTCGGTTAAAAAATAAACATTAATACACACCCTACGTTCGTGTGACATACAAAATAATATACACATATACTATTTTCTTCACGACAAAAGATTCTTACTTTGTCAAACTCGGCCCGGCTTTTCTCAATAAAATTTGTCAAAGTTAGACAACTTAGAAGAGATTTTATTGTTTAGTCTATGGTCGAATTTCGGCCAAAGGCGATCGATAGTATAAATAGTGTAGGCAACATCAGGTAGCTAGTTCTCCAGTCGATTCTATTTGAATTTATGATTATAACAAGTAGCAGATCACGGGTAAACGCACTTTAAATGTGGAGTTTATTTATAACAAAATGGCGTATCATTGAAATGGATGGATTGCCTTGGGCGGAATAAGCGATAATCGCTCACATGAGGTTGTGCACCTTTCGATGTTGCTGTTTCCAGCTTTTTGATTTTACCCTTAATCTTTTATTCCAAGTTATTATTTACTTTTTGTGCATGCTATCCGTGTGGTATGTTTATATCACATGCATAAGTTTACCGGCTACCTTACCCTCCAAACAAGACACATTGACGCTATTACGGTAGGAACAATAGTGTAGCGGAACTCTACCACCTAGTAATCACGATGGTAATGACAGGTATTGCTGTCGTACTCATGTTACAAACTGCCTGGCAGAATTACAAATACTATTCAACAGGGGCCCGGACCAACGTAGGTACCACACTCACTATACTAATATCTTTAATGACTACCTTGCTACCTATCATAAGAATGGACTTCTTTTACTAGAATAGGTTACGTCTGACAGCTGACTGAAGCACAATCACGAAATTTTGACGAAGAAGTCACGCAACAACACACCACGATCTTCATACGATGATATTGCCCCGAAATAAAATGCCAAAAGGAGCATAACCACAAAAAGAAACGAACAACCTGCAATTTAGTGCTACGTTAGAAATAATCATTTCAGTGCATTTGATTTCAATGTAATTTGTGTGATTTAAAGTCAATGCGCCCGAGCCCCGAGGTGACAGTTTACTGAAGATCAGAAAGAGATATTGCCAACATTAAGCGTTGTTTAGTTGGACTGTGTTCCACAACACAACCTAATAAGTGTAACATGAGAATTGGGCAATTTGAAACTATTGTTTGACTATTCGAATAGGTTGTCGTGACACTAATAGGTTAGATTTATACGAATTGTGTGCTTAAACTTTAAATATATGTCAGTAAATGTTAGATTGGATGTTTAGGCCACGGCTAAAAATAAATGCAGCTTGGGTGGGTAATCTATCTTGGGGTTGCCAGCACCAAATTTAAAAAAGTGGTATTTGTAGTGAAAAAATCAGAGAAATTCAGTGTAAAATATAATGAAAACAAAATTCGAGTCGTAATAATTACTAGAGCTCGCCCTTTGGTCGAAATTCGACCATAGGCTAAACAATAAAAAAAATCCAAGGTTATTGAGCCGAACTTAATTTTTATAGCGAAAAACTGAGCTTAATTGTTATAGCTGATTAAGTTGGAATATCTTCAGAACCTTGATTTCTAATACTTGATTGGGATCCGTTATCTTAAATACGCTTTGAATATATTATTTTATTGAAAAATACGAGGCCACCTCAATATATATAAAACTGGTTTTAGTTTAGTTATTTTCCTTTTTGCATAATTTTGCTGTTTATGTTGGAAATTGATTAAGAAGTTTTTTTATTATCTTCGTAGTCAATATCTAATACCTTTAAACGAGCAATTCCTTTTGTATATATATATATATATATATATATATATATATATATATATATATATACAATGGATATATTTTTATATTATAACTATCTGACCCGACAAACGTTGTTTTGCTAAATATATTTATAACAGTGTTTGTTTTATGCTATATAGTGAAATAGCAAAAAGCAGATGACTCTCCTGATAGAAATAGACAATCATCGATTATAGACACCAAAGATGTTAATAGTGCGTTGATATCCTTATGGAGAGATAGCTATGCTCCATGTATAAATTTCCGGCTGATTTACCCTCCAAACTGGAACGCAACAGTGATAAAAGCATTGACATATTGCGGTAGGATTTATATTTTAAATAAAAGACGTTTATAAATTACTAAGTTGAAAGGACGTTTCTAGCCAGATACGTCTTTTGATTGCAGTAATACGTATTTTCTAAGAATTTTATACTAAAAAGAAAAAGGAAATTTAATTCATTTCAATTATTTGATTAAATTTATGTACATGATTTCGATAGACCAAAGTCAAATACACACCTTTGCATTACAAAATTATTATTTAGTGTATTGTTGTTTGCGCAGCGAATTTTTTAGTTATAAGAACACAGAATATTTCGTTCTCCGTTTCGAACTTTACGTAGAAACGTCTCTTATCCTTATGACGGCAGAATAGCTAAGGCGGTGGTACCAAAACTCGGGTGAGATGTCGCATAACTCTACCAGCTAACATTCACGATGGTGTGACACGTATTGACTAAGATATATCGTTGATTGACGTCTAGCATAATGGCAGATAGTCTATTGTTCAAACGCAGGTACGATCGGAACAACGATATGCTGCATTAAAATCCATACTATCCATACTAATATTATAAATGTGAAAGTAACTCTGTCTGTCTGTCTGTCTGTCTGTCTGTCTGTCTGTCTGTCTGTCTGTCTGTCTGTCTGTCTGTCTGTTACGCTTTCACGGCCAAACCACTTAACCGATTTGAATAAAATTTGGTACAAATATAGTTTGAGACCCAAGAAAGGACATAGGATAGTTCTTATCCCGGAAATCCCACGGGAACGGGAACTATGCGGGTTTTTATTTTAGAATTTTTTCCACGCGAACGAAGTCGCGGGCACAGCTAGTAATATTATAAATGCGAAAGTAACTCTGTCTGTCTGTCTGTCTGTTACGCTTTCACGGCCAAACCACTGAACCGATTTGGATAAAATTTGGTACAAATATAGTTTGAGACCCAAGAAAGGACATAGGATAGTTCTTATCCCGGAAATCCCACGGGAACGGGAACTATGAGAGTTTTTATTTTAGATTTTTTTCCACGCGAACGAAGTCGCGCGCACAGCTAGTATAAAATATATTTAACATTACCTTTAGAGCAAACCAAGTTCTGAAAGATTTTGAATGGGGTGTATCAACTAAGTTGCAGTCTCATACAAGTCCGACTTCGGGGCCATAAAAGCCGTATTATTTCTTAACTCTTGAACTATTAAATAGATTAACGTCGCACGATGAATTATATTCGTAACAGTTCCTGAAGTCTCGACTCTTGAGCAAATAAATCACATTAGAGTTTCTGAGTGCATAAATATTATTCGTTCCAAAGTGTTCCAACACTAGAATGCACATTATTTGATGCGCTGCCGCATAATGTCTAGATCTTGGAGTGTGTCATTATAAAGGTAGAGCGTGTTTGCCACTAAGAACGTACTAATATTTCCAAAATAAAAATCTTAGACAATGTTTTAGAGCTTGAATAAATGAATGAATACACTTTATTGCACCCTAGTAACTACAAAATTAACAAATATTTCACACACAAAACAACAAAATATCTATGCAGTAATAATATAAAGTACATGAGTACACAAAGGCGGACTTATTACTACAGAGCGATCTTTGCCACAAAACTTTTAGGCAAAGGAGACACTTTCTTCATATTTAAACTTAGATATATTATGGCACTAACAAAATATACTGCACAAATAAATATAACACAATGTAACAAAACACAAAAGAGTAAATAAACATATCAAAATATATATGCATAATAATATATAATATACTAACAAATGCATATAATAATTACAAAAACGGATAATAAATATATACTAAATATATACAGGAAAAAATATAAATATCAACTACAACTAGTGATTTAAAGGACTACACAGGCTTTCAGTTTTTATAGTGTACAATATGCATGCAGGATTTCAAGTGCTTTAAAAAGAATATTTTCTTAAGCATTCTAATGTAGATGCTCAATTTAATATTATCAGTCATTTAACGTTAAATATTTTCATTATAAAATTATTTATTAGAACAGATCGTCATAAAAATAAAATCAAAACAAAAACATTTATTGTTTAAAATTTTAAGAAATTTGATTACTTCCCCCCAACAATTACTTTGTGATAAGGAAATATTTTATATTAAAACCAACGAAACGCTAGTCTGAATTTATATAAAATAGAGTCATTAACTTGAGGTAACACTGTGGCATAATATAACGAAAATCCTGTGATGCACTGTAAAAATATGTTTTGGAAACACATGAATTATTTACAATAGTTCTTGTGGTCCAAGATTAGTTATTAAATAAGTAAACCAGATCAAAAAAAAAACGCTTTTTCTGAGGACAGTCTAAATAATATCAGGACTGTCCAGCTTTTTGTTTAATGCTTATGAATCCAATATCAGCCGGTGAAAATGAAATTGCTCTAAAATTTTAAGGGTGCTGTTCCAAACTGCAGTGATTCTGTGTGAAACTGAAAGTAAGATTATATAATATTTAAGAAAAACGAACATTAAAAAATTTTGGATGAATCTCAACATCATGATTTAGAAGTGAGGTCAAATGACTGCGCAGTATTAAATTAATTAGAATTACTTTGCGACTGTGGCACAATCAATGTTTGGCGAAGAATTTTCATTCAAGACATCAAACTTACGAAATCCTATTTGTACCTGCTAACAGCTTTTATATCAGGGCTAGGTAGGGCTAGGTAGGTAGAAACGCAGCTGTCTTTAAATTATTAGAAACACTAGTTTTTGTATCATAAAAATAAGTTAAAATTTTATACTAAACGCATACATTGCTTTATAAGGAGTTACTTTTATTGTCGAAACGAGCTACATGAATAGCGAAAATGACTATTTTTGTATGCGAGCGTTGATAGTTGAGAACATCGTAATGTTGCTACGTACACATATTCATAAGACCATCAGCTTTTCAAATATAACATGATGTGCACGCTCTACAAAAGTATTATCTAAGGACTAAATAAAACAAAAACTATAGAGAATTCAGTAACCAACAAAAAAGATCACGAGCTCACATCCAAAGGTTGGATTGACATCGAATAGGCGTTATATTGACGTTCTGCAAAACACGTAGCTCCGGATGCTGAGTAATATTAGATGATTTTGCTTCTTGTTTTTGTTTCTTATTCACGGTGTGGCCAGGAAATGATCTATTCCATGTCTAATATTTATGATATTGTATCAAATGAATGTTTATTTTAAATGTGTTGTTGCGGAGATGTGCATTTCCGAAGATTGTTTTTATTAAAAATATAACTTGATTAAGATTAGAAATCGCATTATACATCAGGTTTTTTCTCGAATTCTATACTAAAATACATACATGTCATGTATGTTTTTAAGCTAGAATAAGAATATTTTTTTTAAATTTAATCATACCAATTCTCTGAAGGGCTAGGTAGACAGAGAGCCGCCTCTGTAATCGAGTGGTAAGCAATCGTAGCTATGCAATCAATAGGGCTCAGGTTCGATTCCAAACATATGTGTGATGAGCATAGATCTTTGCATTTCGGGGTTTCTGTGATCAAATATGAATGTCGTTGATTAACGGCGGGTTTCCGAAAAGCAAATTAATTTTAGCAAGCAATTAATTGATGTTTAACATAATTTTTACAAGTTAATGAATGATCTGTTAAACACAGATTAATTGCATGTTAAAATTAATTTGCGTTTTGGAAACCGGCCGTAAAATTCATGTTACATAATATGATGAACGTTTCAATTAGTACCTGGCTCTACTTTCCGCCTTGGTATTACACGCCGTAATGAAAGATTTCATCTATACTACCTTGAAGCTTGGTCATTTGCCACTGTTCGCTTTTCACGCACCTTCCTGGCCCGAACAGTAGAACTCTGGGACAATCTCCCTCACACGGTGTTAACAATGAACTTTGATATGGGTTTTTTCAAGAGGATTAGTAGTTTTTTCAGATGTCGGTATCGCTAAAAAGCTAACCGGCTCTTTTTGTAGTAATGTGCATGGATGTTGTGGCTGTTTCACATCAGGTGGCCCATTGCTCGTATGTCGTAAACTTCTGTATAAAAAGGGAAGTAATTTACTTACTTTGGGGCTAGACCAACTAGTGTAATAATATTATTTTCTATATATATTAATATGTGAAGCAAAAACTTTGTACATACACCTGCGATTGTTGACCGCGATACACCGGTTTTTCGATTGGCGAGGTAAGTGGTGATTCTCATCGCAGCATTTACCGACATGTTAACGATTATCGACTGTTTCTAGCGATAACCGGGATCGACAGCTTTACGTGCTCATCCGAGACACGGGAGTGGCAATACACCACTCCGCTAGACTTCGAACTGCTACTGAGATTTTATTTTTTTGAGAAAAACTTCGAAAAAACCTCAAAAACACCTTTGCCCGACTCGGGAATCGAATCCGGGATCTCACGATCTGAGCCGAATAGGCTTATCCCTAGACCTTGAGGCAGTATATTAAATTAATAAAAATATGATTGACACACACTACATTCATCCATATCCATACTAATATTATAAAAGCGAAAGTCTGTCTGTCTGTTACGCTTTCATGGTTAAACCGTTGGACCGATTTTCATGAAATTTGGCATGGATATAGTTGAAGATCCGGGGTCAAACATAAGCTAATGTTTTTATCAAAAATCAGTCCCTGTAGGGCTGAATTAGATCCAAATAGCTTTTATAAAATTTTTATTAAAAGCTATTTGGACGACTTATTAATATACCCGCGGATGAAGCTGCGCCGGTCAGCTAGTGATTATATATATACAATTTTATTTATGCCTAAAGTCTGTTTGTCAAACTTAAAGAGATTCTGTTGGTTAGTCTATGGTTGAATTTCGACCATAGGGCGACCACAGTCATTATTAGTTATACATCCTCGTATTCCTATGTTCACTTTCACATAGCAGTACACATTATACCGCTTGTCTCCCTTTACTTAGTCTCGTTCCATGTAGCTACACGCCCGTTTGCTGTCAAGAACAAGGTACCGTGCAATGAATGCGCGGACAGTATATATGCTGGTTCACGCTGCACTAGGAGAACGGTGCTTGCTTTGTTTAAGCCTCGGGATATTAATGAGAAAGTCTCAGAGGACTAACACATGACTTGAAAGGTGTATTACTAGGTGCTGCAATCATTGTACAAGGAAGCAGCTATCTATATATATAGAAGCCATATCCTGAAAAGGCATATCGTCGTTACGCCAGACAAGTTCCATATGCGATATTTGTAAGGTTTTGGGAAGCAACAAAAATCGTGTTATTAAATTAACAAATATACTTATTTGTTAATTTATTATTTGTTATTAAATAACAAATAGACTGTTTATTAGATTAATAACACGTTTTTTGTTGTTTCCCAAAACCTAACAGATATCATATTATATGGAACTTGTCAGGCGCAGCGACGATGTTTTTACCATGGATCAAATGGATAATTAGTAGGATTTAGTCTTGTGTAGTTCGTGAACGAACTAGGTCGGAAGAGTGATCTTATGGACGAACTACACGAACTAGTTCGCAAACCCGTCACTCTTTAGTTCGTTCGTTCTACGGCGTAAAATTGAGAGCGCGGTGCGTCGCCACTGTATAAGTTCACAGTTCACCATACAACGCGCAATGCGCATCAATTATTAGTAAGACCAAATATGAAGTTAGGAGTTCGTTTACGACTTTGCGCGCGAAATTGAGCGGTGCGCGGTGATTTGGTGACGATACCCGTATTATAATTTGATGTTAACAGGTAAATACAATTTATAAATGTTTCTTTGGTTTTTGGTGTGGTTTATTAACAAAAATAAGTACTCTATGATGTTACTGTTAAAATAAAACCAAAACCGTTGTGTTTTTTTATGATAAGAACATGTCTAAATTTATTTTAAAGTGGGTAAGAACATACCAGTTTTCTGTCCCTTCATTAGTAGATAGATAAATACAAATTAATATGTACTAGATACTAATTCCAAAGATTAAAAGTTGATTATTTTCAAACAGGTTTTGTCATTTATTTTTACCTAATTAAATTGTTGATCAACGTAAGCGAACAAGACAACAAGTAGGTCTTTCGCGAATTGAAGTAGTGAACTAACGAACTAAAAGATCGAACTAGTTCGTTTAAGAGCTGCGAACTAAAATGAGCGCTCCCAATCGTGAACTATATAGGAGCGTTTGCTCATACACGCGGCGACAAGTTTTTTTCCCAATGGCATGCTCGTATGCGCTGCAACACGTTTCCTTCCCCATGGCATGTCGGTTTGTACCTTGTGGTTTTTAGTTTTACTCTTCTGCAACGAGGTATCGTTTTCTGCATGTATCTGTAAATATACAATGTATATGATATACAAAATATACAATGTAATCGCCTCTGTGGTTTAGTGGTCCGGTGTCGGTGTTGACCACATGGGGTGCCGGGTTCGATAGATTCCCAGGTCCGGCAAATCAAAAATGTGTTTTTTTTTTTCAGTTTTCTGATAAAAACAACGTTGCCCGGAATTGGATAAGAGCCCGGTTAGTTATGGGCTTGCCACCTATCACATTGTGGGATCAAGTATTTTCGGCTAATCGTGAATGCACTTGTTGTACCTCTGCCCACCTCTTCGGGGATACGAACGTGAATATACTTTTTACTAACATAAATATTTATTAATGTTGATCCAAGCCCGGACTTAACTTTTAGACCAGATTTTATCCAAGGAAAGGCTAGGGTTATCAGTTTAACATATTGTATGTACCTATGTAACATTGTTGGAATTAGATAATATTTGAGTATGATGATCTGTTTAGGCGTCCAACTTCGTAAGTATAGCATAAGTATGTTTATCTAGTGCCGAGGTCGAATGCCACATGCAAAAGTTTACCGGCTTACGGCTACCTTACCCTCCAAACCGGAACACGACAGCGACAGGCATAGACGCTATTGCGGCAGGAATAGGGAAGGCCGTCGGTGGTACCAGACCCGAGCGAGACAATGCAGACATTTACCACGTAGTAGTCACGATAGTAGTGACTCGCACCAAATTTGGTGCTACTTGTTGTTGGTGGTACCAAATAACCAAATCGCCTTTTACGACCTGCCTGGCAGAACGGCAATTGGTGTACTCTTCAAAGGAGTCCAGAACAAACACGGGAGGATATAAAATAATATAAATATAATTGATATATAAAGCCCGGATCAACACGTACTTTTTATCTATTAAAAACGTATTGTAGAACCCGCGCAGCTTCGCCTGCGAATACAGACATGCCATCGGTATAGTCTATCATACAAACTTGACTTTCACTCATTAGGTGTTGATTTTTTAAATTAGCCTATGCTTGACATTCGGTTTTCCACTATCTCGCGAAATTTAGCCTGAATACTATACGGATACAGCACAGCGCCACCTATTGGTTTCAAATGTAAAGAATCTAAATTATATTTAAATTCATTTACACACACCAAACATTTTCATTAAAATCGGTTTGTTTCGGAGGAGTTGTCACATACGCACAGAAGAATTATATACAGGTGAGCAAAAAATCGTGGATCAAACGAAACGGATCCGATCACAGCGCCACCTATCGGTTTCAAATGTGAAGAATCTAAATTATACTTAAATTCACTTAAACACACCAAACATTTTCATTAAAATCGGTTTGTTTCGGAGGAGTTGTCATGTACGGATGAATTATATACAGGATGGGCAAAAAATCGTGGATCAAACGAAACAGGTTGATAGTTGCAATTATTTGTAATAAAAATATGTCTACGGCAGAGCTCAATCTTGATCTTCTTAGAAGTTACGACTATTTTAGTGTTTTTGACGACAACAATAAATTGTGTTTAGTTGCTTCTAGGGAATGTATCAACACTACCAAAGTGCTTTTATGATAGTGGGTACCATGATTTATGAGTATTGGCACCTTTTTCAATTACTTTTAAGTCTCATTAAAAATTATTTGTAACTTTAGAACCTTACTGTAAAAAAAATGTACTACCAAAAAGTGAACTTGTATTAAAAAAACTTGCCTATAATAATCCCAACTATCACCTTGTTTCGTTTGATCCACGATTTTTTGTCGATCCTGTATATAAAGATTTACAAAAACTTTTAACACGCAAAAGTATTATTAAATAAGCAGATAGTAAAGACATTAAAATACCTCGCAGATTTTTAAACATCTTATTTAAAACATATCTTCAAGAATCTCAAGGAGCGACGCTACCGTTTCTAGTTATAAATCAGGTTTTTACATATTTTACGCGTTTAGCATGTTGTTATGTAGAGTTATTACGTGGTCAGACTGCGCAAGCGCTCATGACACGTATTAGTTGTAAGCACGACCGGTACTTTGAAATAACATTACAAAGGGACAATTTGCTATAGAATACTGTCTAAACCTGCAATTCAATAGAGCCTATCTGAGTATTAGAAAAGGAGTTTGCATAGTAATTTTTTAAAATGATACTTGATTTTTTTTAAATATATGGGACTTTTCTTGTATGAAGGTTGGTTCCATTAATATTCTTCTTTTTAAAGAGCTGTTGTTAAGGAAATGTTCCTTGAGACACTTGGAAGTCATTAAAACAAAATGGAGTCTTTCATTCATGTTTGGCTTGGAATTTTTATTTTTTATTAATACCTATGTAATGTTTCATTTTATTTTATTTATTTCATAGGATAGCACAAAAGCAGATAAGTAGATGGTTCTTCTGAAAGATAACCATCGCCTCTACACAATCACATATATTAATGGTGCGTTCCTATCCGATGGAAGATAGATCGCTAAGAAAAATATGTGGTGTAAGTTGTAACACTCGCGGACCTGGTTCGTAATGTGAAAGTGAGAGAGAGATTAGGCTTGAAAGAAAGTGTCGGTGTAAAGTTGAGAAAGGACATGCTCCGTTGGTTCGGACATGTAGAAAGAATGGTAGATGAAAGGTTAACAAAACAGATGTACAATGCGAATGTGGAAAGATGTAAGACCTGACTCTTTCCATCAGGAGACCCATCTGCTGGTTTGCTATCTTATGATATAAAAAAAGAAGAAAAAAAATATAATAAACTAGCAGCAACGTGCAGCCCGCTGCTTCATAAAAGTTTTTGGCAAATCCCGCGGGATCATCTAATTTTTCTGGGATAATAAGCCTATGTGTTATTCTGGGTCTTCAGCTACCTATATACAAAATTTCATCGTAATCGGTTCAGTAGTATTTGCGTGAAAGAGTAACAAACATCCATACATACATATTTACAAACTTTCGCATTTATAATATTAGTAGGATAAAAGCCTGTGTTGATGCGGGCCTTTTTGAAGAATAGAGTATCTACAATTTAGTACAGGTGCCATCATGCCAGACAGCTCGTAAAAGACGAACAATTCAATGTTGGTACTAGGTAGTAGTGATGGGACTCGAGTGACTTTTTTCACTCGAGTCACTCGCCAGTCAAAACTGTTTCACTCGAGTAAAGATGAGACTCGAGTGTCGTTTTTTCACTCGAGTCATTCGCCAGTCAAAACCGAGGTACTCGAGTGCCACACGAGTGAAGATGAGACTCGAGTGCTTTATTTTTTTGATTTGTGTTGCTGGAGTAAGATATGATTTTTTTAGTAAATAAAGTACAGAATATATAAATAAAGAAAATAGCGTGTACTATCATAAGTTGTTTACAATAAGAAGTGATTCATTGTTTACCCGATACATTTAGATGTTTCTGGATCCAGGTAGACCTTTACCCTGGGTATAAATAGAGATATATTGACAAATACAGGGCAGTTTTTATAAAGCGATTAAGAGCGATACTTGAAGCGACCCGTGCGAAGCGAAAAGTGTTTTATTGTGTAGTCGATTAAGTTTAGTGATAGTACAGTGAGTGACAGAGTATTTGAGTATTTCATTGTGTTGTGTTGTGTATTTGTATTGTAATACACGAATTTAATATAAGTGGTGTTTTCTTACAATTACGAACCCGAAGTACGTAACAATATCTATGCTTATCACACAAATAAGAGAGAGAGAGTCGGGAATCGCAGCCAAGCCCTATCGATAGCGTAGTCAGGGTCGGTAACTTCTTGATCAAAAGTGCAGTTATCTAGCCGCTTATCTAAGCTAAACATTTTGTTTTAAAGAAATCGCCCTGACGATGTTTGCTTGTTTGACTTAAAAAGTGTCCAAACTTTCACTATATAACTGTATTTTATTTACATATATTTTAACCTGTATCTGAGGTTAACATACGTATAATACAAATGTAGGTTAGATAGATACAAGTTATGTTTAAGAAGACTAGTTATTCAAGACAGTTTAATTACTAAAGCTACTACATTATTACTGACCGCCGGTTCGAGTGGTTCGTGTATTCAGCCCAGAGAATGAGGTCCCTTAAATCCCCGACTCGAACAAAAGTGTTATTAAGGTGTTTTGAGCGTTATTCTTGAAAGTTGAATGAATGTCAGTAGTACCAGGAACCTGGTGGTTGTGTGTTAATCCGTGCCGTGGATGAGTACGTTCAATTGTCGATCATGGTTATTACAGGAAACAAGCGATAGCAGTTGTAGCGATCGCCGGTGGCCGAAATTCGACCATAAACTAAACAATGAAATCTCTTTTAAGTTTGACAACTGATTTTAGCAGTGAAAAAAATAGCAAAGTTTACATGTGTGCATGATATCGTTTATGTCACATGAATGTAATGTTTATTTTTATTAATTTAATGTATTTCTAAAGCAATTTATTTATACATATTACGTTTCTGCATTACTTCGCAATGTAAACTTTAGTCTTTAGCTGTGAAAAATTCCCTACTACACCGTTCGCGCAATTGTCTTAAAAACGGGTCCAAACGTTTTTCCTTTACTTATGTAGATGATACGAGTGATCGCCTTTGGCCGAAATTCGACCATAGACTAAACAATAAAATCTCTTTGCTTGCCATTTGACTTTAGCCGTAAAGAAAATAATTTAGTATCTTTGAGTGTTGGTTTAATACTCAAAGTTAATATACATCCTAATACTTCACGGTATACATGTGTGTATAATATTATGTCTCTATAAATATAATGTGTGTAATGTTTATTTTTATTAATTTATTGTATTTCTAATGCATTTTATTTAAAAATATTAGGTTTCTGCAGTCCTCCGCAATGTTAACTTCCACTGTGCTAAATTTTATACTCCACGTTTGGGTAATTGTCTTAAAAAAATTGTCTTAAAAAGGGGTACAACTTTTTCCCTTCACGTTTTAATATAAATATGATGCAGTATATGTCCAATGCCTATCAATGTCCAATGCAAACATCCATATGCATTAAATAATTTAAAACGGAATGGATTAGGTTCCGACTAGTTTCGGACTTACATGAGGTCCTTCTTCAGGGTGAGCTTGACGTTCGCTCGGTAGCGACCCGTCTCGAACCTCGAGCTACCGAGCGAACGTCAAACACACCCTGAAGAAGGACCTCGTGTAGGTCCGAAACTAGTCGGAACCTACTCCAATAAAAAACGTGAGTGCAACCGTTTTAAATTATTTTGTTTATAATGTCTCACGAAAGTTTTAATAGTTTTATCCATATGCATCAAACAAAAGAAAATATAGAAACATTTCAGTACATTATTTCAGAACAATGAGGTATTAAGCTATTACTGTAATTTTTAATGTATTTCCTTCTGTACCTGGCAAAATATACTAGGCTTTTCAGTCATTTCATGACTCCATGATTTCAACCTTTAAAATTATAAATGGAAAGAATTGTGCTCTGTATATTAAGAAAAACTATTCAAGTTGGTTATATAAATAAGTTTTACATAAATAATACTAAATGTTTAAAATATTTTCATCTATTATTAGACTGGATGCAGCACGGAATTAACTTATTCATCAAAGAGAAAATTTATTATATTAAAATATATTATATGAGGAATAATGTATGGAAATAAATGTATTTATTGCGTCTAGCAAAGAGAGTTCAAAATTTGATAAAAAAATTGCGGCATATTACGCAAATCTAACCAAGCAGATTAACTAAAATAACTGAAATATCCAAATGTTTAAAATATTTTCTCCTATCATTAGATGGGGGATGAAGTCAATGTATATTGTCAATTAATTTCCTACGCTCGGATGAATTATATATAGTTACATGGTCCTACGCATTAAATAGGAGAAAATAATACAGCAACATTACAAAATATTATTTGATTGACCAGGGAGGTATTTAGCTACTATTATAAGACATTAACTTTTTTATTAGTATAGTATTTGTGTTTTATAAAGCAATTTATCGAAAAATCTTATTACTTATGTACTGAGTCCAGTGGCAATGTGAAAGCGAAATATTTTTTAAACAGAGCTTTACTGTATCGGAAATCCAAGCATCAGTTACGTTTTACTTCAATGTGCAAGACTTATATGGTCTGCATTCACTTTCAAGATCACGAGTTTTGCTTTCGAATTTGTTGCTATTGTTATGGTTTGTTACATATTCATAGACTAGAAAAATGTATAGCTATTATAATATCATGGCAATAATTTCTTACTTACACTATATCGTTTACCAAGTTTAGTATTATAATAAACTATTTGATGGGAACGTGGATCAATGTAAGTAACGGGGAAGTATAAGAATGAATTACCACGTTGAAATTGGTCGGATGCTGTCCGAAGGTGGCATCAAGAATCCTCGAAAATAGCGTGATTGCATGAAAAGGATTATGAAAGTGGAGGAAGCAAGGTACATCCGTCTGGAAGGCGATGTATGGCGCTTAATTCTCCCTGCTAATCCGTAAAGGATTTGGCGTAAAGATATGGTTGTTAATTAATTAAGTACTAGCTGCACCGTCGGGCTCGCTGCATTATAAAAGTTTTAGGTGAATCCCGCGGGAACTACTCATTTTTCCGGGATAAAAAGTGCCTATGTGCCATTCCAGGTCATCATCTACCTGTGTGCCAAATTTAATCCAAAAACTACTGAACGTAGTTTTAGCGTGATTGAGTAACAAACATCTATCCATATATTCAAACATTCAAACTAAAAATCAAATGATATTGGTTATCTATCGATTCGTTGACAGTCGAAAAATTGCGGCGATGGCAATGGATCTTGTCTAATAAGCAGTTAATAATTGCAGTTTATTGTCTTAGCTTTGACATTGATTTTAAACCTCACGCTACGTATGTAGATAAGAAAGTTATTGATTTTACCCCGATTTTCGAAAATCGAGTTTTCACCAGATCTCCACGTTTTGAGATCCTAGAAACCTTGTCCAACTAAATAGTCCAACTAAACGTGTAAATACACGACGACGTCAGTATGTCTGTATGTGTGTTTGTGTGTGTGCGTGTGTGTGCGTGTGTGTGTGTATGTAGACATCTCATAACTTTTGAAAAGCTGGACCGATCGAAACGCGGTTGATGGCATTTGATTGGATTCCACTCAAATCAGACCGGCTGTCGTCGGCCCAGGAGATTTTGAGAAATTATGAAAAAACCCCAAAAAATTTTTGGCGGAACAGTATTTTTTTAATATAACATCCAGAATTATTATCGGTTAAATAGCTTTCGTGTGAAAACGTATTAATAATGGCACTTACATCTCAACAAACGTATCTAAAATATATTAGTATTCAAGATTACGGATAAAGTTATGGATTCTTATTACACATACAATAATCTAACTCTGTACTTAAGATTAAGAATAAACATTTACATTCGAGTTGTCTGAGATACAAAGAGTGTCAAGTACTCAGATGAAGATAAAGGAACTGAAGGCCGGAATTCGAATTTGTCTCTACCAACTACACATATGTACAGACAAAGGTACATTTTGAACTTTCTATCTATTAAAATAATGGTTTCTCATAAAATTCATTGCCCTATCAATAAATAGTCTCGTTAATAACGTACATCAGAATAAAACTAGTTTCATCCTCTTACATCTAAGTTTACCGCCTTACATATCACTCTAATGTTGATCGAAAAGAGACACTGACATTCTATTTGTTTTTTTTTTTATTTCTGTGATCCATTAAAAAACTTTTGTACCTACATAAAAGTCTTTGATTTAAAACCGCTTGTTTAACAAAAATAAAATATTCACAATTTATTTTTAAGCCAAAAGAACCCCATTATTAATTAACTAGCTGTTGCCAGCGACTTCGTCCGCGCGGACTTCGTTTACTCCGCACAGCACCTCCCCCGTAGGTGATAGCGTGATAGTATGTAGCCTATATTTTGACCTGACCTGTTAGTAATATTCATGCAAAAGTTGAAGTAAATCCATGCAGTACTTTTTGAGTTTACCCCGGACATACATAGAGACAAACAGATAAACAGACAAAAATTTTAAAACTATATTTTTGGCTTTGGATTTTGATTTGATGATAGATCATTCCCCAAGTATTCTTTTAAAAAAATATTCAATGTACAGTTTTGACTTCCCTACGATTTTATTATATGTATAGATTACCTAACCGGTAAAATATAAGGTTTTTTTATAATTTATTGCGAGAACTGTCAAGTTGCCAATTATACATATCTTCACGCCAGATTCCTAACGGGGTAGGCAACGAGAACTGAGCGCCATATGTCTCAATCCTTTCAGATTTAACATATTTCTTCCTCATTTATAATCGCTATACAAATATTACGAAGCCGATTACGAAGATTCTTGACACCACCTTCGGACAGTACCCGGTCAATCTGATCATAATGTGTCAGGCTTGGTCTTCCCCGGTAATAGGTACCGGATCTTTCGTCATTCACATTGTATATCCCTTTTGTCAACTTTTCATCTACCATTATTTCTCCAACTCATATATCCAACTCTCACTTCCATACAATAGCGTTGGGATGAGCACTTTTATTCTCTGAAAACTATTTTACCTAAAACCGTTTATGATGCACTAAGTTCTGCTAGTCAATAAATAAAGTAGAGACGAAAGATATGAACGGAGTCCGGATCTGAAAGGTGAACTCTTTGAGATATCACACATTAAGTTATTTAAATCAGATAAAGCCCTGCTGTTATAACGAAAAGTAAAGATTTCCTTTGTAAATGCCAAGAAAATAGATGTATTGTTTAAAAATACTACTCAATAGCAATAGCCATAAAATTTATTGTGACATGCTAATCTGTATGACATGCAACGCCAGAGCGTACTGTCTCTTATGTTTGCGAACAAACCTTAAGAATATAGTATTTAAATAAATATATGAAGGGAAAACCATTAATCGAAAATAGCTTCACAATTTATAGCAATAAAGATGAATTTTAAATGGATTGGTTTAGAGATGTGTCATCGATATGCGCATACCCAGTCCCGTTAACCACTCACCTGCGCCCGCGCTTCTCTAGTTATGCTAATGGTTAAACAGTGAACTCGACTCCATAACCGAAGATATTTGTCAACTAGATGGGTTAAGAAATTTAAATAATTATGTGATTTCTAAGATATATTGGCTCTTTGATTAGTATTAAGAATACTAATATATGTTACGACATAGTCACGACGTTAACATATATTGCTGATTTACAAGAACATAATCACTTGCTTGTGATCCCATTAACCTTTTAAAAATTTTTATACGATTTTTTACAGATATTTTTTAATAGTAGTAGTATCTTCACGCCCGTATCCAATAAAGGGTAGACAGAGGTACACAAATGCACCCACGATTAGCCGAAGATACTTGGGTCCCACAATGTGATAGGTGGCCTGCCTATCGCCAACCGGGCACTTCCCAATCCCGGGCAATGTTGTTTTTATCAGAAAACTAAAATAACACATTTTTGAAATACCCGACCCAGGAATCGAACACAGGACCTCATGTAGTCAACTCCGACACCGGACCACTAGACCACAGAGGCGATTTTTTAATATCATAAGATAGCAAACAAGCAGATGGCTCTCCAGATCGAAATAGACAACCATTGTCATTGACACCAAAGATGTTAATGATGCGATGCTATCCGTGTGGCCACGTCCATAAGTTTACCGGCTTTCTTGCCTTAAATCGGAATATGACAGTGCTTGTCACTGACGCTATTTCGGGGTAATAAGTAAAAAGTTGGTTCCAAAATCCGGGCGAGATACTGTAGAACTCTACTACCTAGTAGTCACGATGGTAGTGCCACGTTCGCCTTTTACAAACTGACTGGCAGAATGGGAGCTGATCAATTCTTCAAATAGGGCCCGTACCAATATGGGGGAAGAATAAAAAGAGAGTTTAGCCGTCAGCTTTTTTGCTATCCTTTGATATAAAAAACCATGTTTTTTATACCACAAGTTAAAAATATTAGCTCATATTTTGGCTCTCCATATGTAAAAGAAATAACATCGCCTGTGGACACCAAAAACGAAAGCGTTGCTTTATTGTATGTATGGATGGAGTTTACGTCACAGTTCACATTCTTAAAGTTACCGGGTTGAAACACGCCAAACTGGTACACGACAATGCCAAAGACTGATGCTATTGACGCAGAAAATGGTAAGATGTTGGTTCCAAACTCGGTCGAGATATTGTAAGCGCTGTCACCTAATAAACATTCGTAGTAGTGACACTTGACTTTGTTCTTTGTTTCGCCATTTACGAACTGCTTTTTTTTTATAGAAGAGGGGGCAAACGAGCAGGAGGTGCACCTGATGGTAAGTGATCACAGCCGCCCATGGACATCCACAATACCAGAGGTCTTGCAGTTGCGTTGCCGGCCTTTTAAGAATGAGTAAGCTCTTGGTAAAAATACTTTTTTATATCATAAGATAGCAAACAAGCAGATGGGTATCCTGATGGAAAAAGTCAACCATCGCCTATAGACACAAAAGATGTTAATGATGCGTTGCTGTCTTGTGGCGAGGTCTAATGCCACATGCGTAAGTAAGACTGATGGTCTATTCTTCTAAAGAGCTCGGAGCAACATAATTTACTGTTTAATTGCGCTAAAATGGCTGAACGGAATTGGATGAAACTTAGCGCACCATGTAGTCTGGAACACACAGGATACTTATAGTCTGGAAAAAACCTATAAATAATATCAACACAGACTGCGAGGACCTATAAATTATTTATTATAATTTAATCATCTCATTGGCCTCGACTTTGAAATTATGTCGCTAGGGACTACTACCCGAGTTAGGCATAGAATGACTTTTACAATTTTCCTGAATAACTCATCTTGCCTGAAATTGAATTTGTACCAAGTTCTAATGTGGGGATCTTTGAAGGATAGACCATTTACCATTCTGATAGGCAGATCGTAAAAGGCAAACGATTGGCTTTTACGATCTGCCTATCAGAATCCCTTCGCTACCATCGTGACATCTCATTGTAAAGTTATGCAATCACTTGCCTGAGTTTGGTACCACCGCCTTACCCTTTCTTGTCGCAATAGCAAATAATTTGATATTGTCGTGCACTATTATGGAGGGTAAGGTAGCTGGCAAACCAATGAATGTGGCAAAATATCTCTGCCACACGTATAGTGACGCAACATTAAAATTTTTGTTGTCTATAGGCAATGGTTATCGCTTTACATCAAGAGAAGCACCTGCTTGTTTGCTATCCATTGATATAATTAATAAAAAATGCAGGCTATTTGAGTTGCTCGAGTTTCACCTCTAGGACTATATACAGTATGTAATAGGATCCTGTTCGATCATCAAAGACATTGTTAACTTAATACAATCGAATATATAATGTATTATGTGGATATAGATAAATAATTTTTCCCCGATCGAAATAATTAATTTTAAATGATATTTCAAATATTAATATGACAACACGAAATGTCGTCAGATATTGAGGCGACTGTGTACGACCAATCACGATCAAGGGTGCGACTTCTTTTGATGAGACGACCATTGACTCGACGTGGTGCTCCCAGTATAATGTATTCGCTAATTTTAACAAAGTTGAAGGGTAAATACCTACGAGCATTTTGAAACACCATAATATTTTTATTTTTATACTAGCGACCTGCCAGCATTTCACCCGCGTAGCTTTCGTTCCCGTGGGAATATCAGAGTGCTAAGTGTGAGTTTTTCTTTTCGCATTCGATCGTGAGCGCGTTTGGAGTTTACTAGGAATCAGAGTGCTAAGTGTGAGTTTTTGTTTTCGCATTCGATCGTGAGCGCGTTTGGAGTTTACTAGAAATTTGAGATAAACGTGAGAAACCAGTTTACCACTAGGTGGCGCTGTACAAATCACATACAAATTCCTAGTAAACTCTAAACGCGCTCACGATCGAATGCGAAAAGAAAAACTCACACTTAGCACTCAGTACAATCGACGTAATCGATCATGTAGCAAAGAAGAATTTCGCCGCCTCGAGCCTGTCGACACTAGCTCAGCGGAAGAGCGTTCCGGCTTTAGGGAAATGGTCGCAGGTTCAAATCCCGCGTGTCGATATTTTTCTTTGCTGTTTTTATCCTTTATTTGATTTCTATATCCATGGAACGTTCTATGATAATTCTCGAACAGAACTGTAAGTAAACGCAAAACTTTAACGAAAATCGATTTGAACAGCATATTGGAATACTCGACACTGAGGTTAAGCGTTACGGTATTGAATAAGTTGTCCTTGCTATAAAGGTACGAATACACTGAGGTGGCTCGCTTCGTGAAAACTTGTCTTACATTAATAACAATTTAAAAAAAGCAAAGGTACGAGCAGACAGGATGGAGACTTGCCTTACATTAATAATGGTATTTTAATAAAAACATAAGGTATCTAACTAGCAGTTGAGTCTTCTAATAAAAAAAAATATGCACCCCTATAGAAAACAAAAGTTTTTGAAGTGAAAGCTTTATGCGCACTGAGCACTTTATTTAGTTTTTAAGTGAGACTAAGACGTCACGCTCGTCTATGTACAGTCCGCGTGCGAGCTCCGATGATTCGGGGTCTGAGGTGTGCTCGATGTAATATCGATTAATTCACTGCACGTCAACATTCCGCAATATTCCTCGGAGCTCGCGCGCGGACTGCAATGCTCGTTCGGGTAATTTTGAGTTGAGTCGATTAGAGACTGCGGAGACCAACGCGTCACTGCTACACTTAATCGTTACATTTATTAATAATGACTATTAACGAAGAATTATTCTCGTTTAAATTAGTTCCTTCTCCTTTTTGCGAGTGCTCTCAGACCAAATGACAGAAGTTCTCACTTCTGTCATTTGGTCTCAAATGGGTTTCTTAAAAATATATAGATTTTTGGCGTCATCCTCCGAGGACCGAGATAGAGTATAAATTTATTCTAAAGTTGATTACCGTATTAAATTTTATCACTTTAACAAATTTAAGTAAGTTTTCAGCCCGCTTAGGATAAGTAACGCGAGAACATTTTATCGATTAGTTTTTTCACCATTGACGATAATATCTCTATCTATTTAAGGTAGCTGTCATAGTGGCACACAATATTCGACTTAAAACGTCACAAGTCGAGATCATAATAATGTTTACATAAGTCGTAAGAAGTGGGACAGACGAGCTATTTCACGTTTACAAATATTAGCGCTCCCTTGTGCGCGACATATTCTAAGCGGGCAAATCTCGTAGGACACTAACGTGCAAATGTTGAACAAAGGGCGTTATAAATTTACGTTATTTAACAAAAATAAATAGTTTTTTGGTTAATATACCTAATATGAATGGGTATACATAGATGAATATGCACATACATGATTTATGTACATCTATGCATACACATCTATATATATAAAAAAGAAAGTCGTGTTAGTTACTCCACTTATAACTCAAGAACGGCTGAACCGATTTAGCTGAAAATTGGCAGGGAGGTAGTTTAGAGCCAGGAGAAGGACATAGGATATTTTAGAATTTTTTCCACGCGAACGAAGTCGCGGGCACAGCTAGTATTATATACATTATACAACACTAAAAATCACGATATGAATAAATACAAACATGCATATACTACGCAATAAATTCAGACCTTTCAGACAAAAACCTTTCAAATTAAAAATTTAATAACAGATCTAGATTGATGGGGTGTATTCCATTTGCGCCCTTCTTTCTATAGCTTATACACTTCTACTAAAAAAAATATATATACCTAATAAGGTAGATTTTAAATCAGTTTTTCAAATTTAGTCTTAGTATCTTCACGCCCGTATCCCCAAAAGAGTAGGCAGAGGTACAACAAGTGCACCCACGATTAGCCGAAGATACTTGGTCCCACTATGTGATAGGTGGCAAGCCTATCGCCAACCGGGCACTTTCCAATCCCGGGCAATGTTGTTTTTATCAGAAAACTGAAAAAACACATTTCTGGATTGCCCGACCCAGGAATCGAACCCGGGACCTCTGTGATCAACTCCGACACCGGACCACTACACCACAGAGGCGATTAATCAAAATCAAATTTAGTCAACTAGCCTATTTTATTTAATCGATTTTATAAAAATATTTTCGCAATATGGACGTGAACCATATTGCAGTGGTTTATGTATAGGAAGTCCAAAGCGTCCCGCTTATGTTGGTGCTAGTCCGAAGTAAGTACAGTCTATTTCTTTTTCCTTGTCCATTTTAGTAAACATAAATGGCGGACCAGTAACTCAAATTGGTCATAGACAATTAATATGGTTGGAAAAAATCGAAAGACCTGTTGAACAAGTATGACAAATTAAACTGAATGAATGATATTAATTGTGTTCGGTTGTTTACTTTTGGTATGATCTAATTTAACTTGTTTGCACTATGCTATTTAGAAATAATATGCTGGTAGACGCCATAGGATTTTTCTTTGTCAATAAAGGCATCGAACTTTCTGTCTGATTTTAATGCCAGGATCTCAAGAGAAATCGACATTTCTAATCTAATCGAGAAAGAGATTAAAATCCCCCTTGCGACACCACGGTAACTAACGATACCATTAAGAAATTACGTATCTACGCTATAATCTCTATAGGCACCACCGCTACCTTCTAGGGTTTTCACCCAAAAAAAAAACAATATTTTCCCTCTTTACCATTTTCAATACAGTACTCTATTATTTTCATTCATTTCAGAACGAAACATTGTACAAAACAACTCTTGGGGATAAATAAAAGAAATTAGACTGGCATTAATCCATGGTGTGTGCTCTGTGTTGGTTGCAGTTTAAGATACAGGTTAATTTAAAAGTGTTTTGGCGTATTAATCAAAAAGTAAACTTTAAGTATAATCAAGATTAGTTCAAGATCTAGGAGTTTAGATAATAATTGTGTCGAAAAGCGTTAATAATAATAATAAAATATATTTTCCTTCAACGACCTTATTGATATTACCAGCGCTCTGGATATGTTGGTACTTATTTTCGTAAATTTTAGTGTTGATATCTGAGATCGCAAACAAAAACATAAGATCTGAATATGAAATATCCTATACAACATTTAAAAAATGTTGTATTGTATACTAAGGTTTATTTATTTTCTTTACGGCTAAAGTCAGTTGTAGAACTTAAGAGATTTTAATTTAGTCTATGGTGGAATTTTGTCTACAGGCGATAGCTAGTATTATATTATTTTGCACTATTTTGTATAGAAGAAGAAGAAACACTATGAACGTTACTTAGGTATGACCTAGTTTAACTTGTTAGCACTACGCAATAAAAAAAATTACCTCTGCTGGTAGACGCCACAGATTTTGTCAATAAAGGCATTGACCTTTCTGCCATTTCTTATTTTAATCCCAAGGTCAGTATGCTCTAGAGAAATCAAAATCCACTAAACACAATTTGGGGGCTGAATCACCTTCGTCCGTAGGAGAACACCCGGAATTCTCTATCCCTACACGTGGCCCCTGGGTAGTGCTAATCAGGTGATATGGTGGGAGACATATGTCACGGCTATAAGGACCACCCATCAGCTGAAGTCGTGGCGCCAAGCGTCCGTTTTCCGTCACTTTGACGCTGATGTAGCTTTAGTGAGACGGGTCGAATCAGTTGCGCCTATACAATCTGGACGATCTGATACACACTGACGTTGATGAATCTGGAGACTAGTCATGGAGGGTAGCGGGATCCGAGGCACGGTGCATCGCTGGCCGACAGCTAGTCAGTAGGGGGCCCAAGTAGCGTGCTACCTACATGTGAAAGGCTGCCCCGCCAACTAGCGAAAAATCCCAAAATGCGCCATAGTACTGGTTGGCGACCGGATGAGAGGGCGGTATGGACATTCCTGGGGGGACTCAGGCGTCCCCGCAGTCTCCAGACTAGTCCCCAACAGTGTGACTTCGAGATGTGTGTCTCAGGTCCGGAAGTATAGCGCCTCGATTCACTGCCGTCTTCACACCTACTTCACTCATTCTATTTAGTGAAAAGGACAATGTACAGGAATAACGTTGTACAGCGGCAGCATTTCCTCTCGATGAAAGTAGACCTCACCAACATCAGAGGTTTACACTTTAATCTCGCTGCTGTCCATTTCTAGCTGGAAACTCATAAACCATGTATCTTGTTCCTCACGGAGACACAAATAAGATGCCCGTCTGATTTGGCCTACTTAACCTATTCCGGCTACACCCTTCATCTAATGAGTCATCGAAATTTTAAAGACTGCAAACTTCCTTAAATGCAACATTAACATTTTTATTGCAAGCATGATTGTTATAGTAAGTATTGTTACTACCAGCAAAATGGCGAATTTGCGTATCATTCTCAATAATTTAATTAATTTTATAATATTACAAGACAAATGAATTAAAATAGAATAACTATTAAAAAAAAACATTAATCTCGTTTTTTTGAGGAAATAAATGTAATCAATTATCTTTTTTCTCAAAAAAGTTGATCCATAAGTATGAAAAAGTAAGAATCTTCGCGTGACGGGAGCAGTATCATTAGATATAAATAATTAAAATAATTTTATTGTATTATAGGACAAATGAATTTAAATATAACTATTAAAAAAACAATACTCACTTTTTTTTGTATTACAAGATCGTCGAATTATTGTAGTACGTAACGATTCTTTAAAATCGATCAAATAACCTGCCTTTAATAAAATAAAGCTTTTATTTTATTAAAAGCAGGTTATTTTACTATTACAAAATTATTCACATTTAACAAATTGTAAAACTATATTATTACTTTAAAAGTGTTAATCTTTGAAAAATGATAATTCAATAAAGCGTATATTTTATATTCTATTAATAAATATTTAACTTTTAAACAGTTAACAATATTTAACATTGTTACAAGCTATTTATCATATTTTATGAATGTTTATCTTTGATAAAGAATCATTCCATTACTCATTCGTTCGTTTTACAATTCGTTCATTATTGCCCGCGTCTATTAATTTCATAGACAAGTTCATATTGTATGTGTCAACTTCATATGTTATTTTTTAGCTGTACAAATAAATTTTAGTTTCTAGTAAGTTTTCGTAAATTAAGTGTGATAAAACGATATATTAGAAACAGTTTTTAGTGCCAAACAAACCGTTTAAAATTAATGAATACAATAATCTAATAATATTTAATTCAGTGTATATGATTGATGTGAAACTTTAATGTTTTTATAAAAGGTGGACTTTGTTGTCATTTTCGGACAAGTTAGAAGAAACCGACTGTAAGCCTCAATGAATTCGTACCTAAGTCATGCGACATTGTAAACATCCACAGATTCACGGTAACGTGTTAATGACCAAGGAACTTGATATGTTAACGTTAATTAAGCTGCCGGTTTGGTTTATTTAGTAGACTCTTGTAATTTGTTTTTAAAACGTCCGTTGAAAGTTTTGATTAGACAAATGGAGGCGTTTTTAAGATTTGGGTTTTGAACTTTCTTTTTGGAATTCGTGTTATAGTTAGCGACTCCAAATAAATACGAAAAGGGCTAGAAATTATATTTTATTTTTTAAATGTAACTCAAGAGAGATAAGCATGATGCATCATATCTCTTTTATACCGATAGTTGCGCTTTATTAACTTATTCGATTAGCTTTTTTGATGAATGGTCCTCCATTCCATCAAGATAAAAAACTCATGATTACTTATAATAATAATAATAATAATTTTAAAAAATTAAACCGACTTCGACTCCCATATATCAAAAACTACTGAACCGATTTTAATGAATCTTAAGCTTTTCTCTAAGATAAAACATACCTAATTTAATTAAAAAAAATATCTCGATATGGTTTTTCGTTTTTGATAAATATGTAGACAAACATACAAACATATAAAGATACATACATGTATGTAGTAAACGTGTTTGGACGCGTAAATAGATCATCATACTCAAATTAATCTAATTCCAACAATGTTCATGTCAAACTGATAATCGCCGTTTTTTTGTCGGTTGAAAAAGCTATTGGTTTGTTTACTTACTCAATGATATTAATGAAAATTGGCTTGATTGCATAAAATTACACTTTATACTAATACTACAATCGAATAAAGACATAAAAATTCATTGCGTCGAGAAAATCTGATATTGCCAGCAAAACTAGTTCAAGTTGTGGAAACATCTTACTGGACGATCTATGTTCTGTGGCTTCGGTTACATTCCATATTGTCTCGCAAAATCGATTCGAATCGCAATAATATAATAATGGCTCGCAAATTCATGTTGCAATTTTTATATTGCTGCGGTTTATGTTATGGAGTCATTCAATTCTTCTGTACTTTCGCCGCTTATGTTTTGTAACATTTTTCTTTGGTTATTTTTACTTTTACATCATAACATAGTAAACAAGCAGATAGATAGCTCTCCTGATCAAAATAGATAACCTTAGACTATATACACTAAAGATGTTAATGGTGCGTTACTACTCTTATGGCGGGGTCTTAATAAAATAATGCGTAAGTTTGCCGGCTACCTTACTTTTGCACGAAAGTGTCAAGACTGTCAAGTACTGATGCTATTCCAGCACGAATGGGTAAGGCAGTGGTACCAGATCCGGACGAGACAATGCAGAACTCTATCTCTTATTATAGTAGATATTTTACTCTACACTCGGGCACAGCTGCATATATCAGCTTTACATTAATATAATGTGCCTCGGCCACACATGCGCCTATCGTCACAAAGCTTCGTGCAATGACAGGATCAATGCAGATGTGACCGGCTATTGCCGGCTATTTTTGCATACATTCCGGACTGCGTGTGCCTTAGCGCGCATATAACATCGGGACGATAGACGCAAGTGCGGCCCCAGAATAATAATAAAAAATTATTGAATAGGTAGTACATATATTTTAACTATTTACATGAGGCAAGCAATCTGTTGAATTAAGTTCAATGTTATTAAGAATAAAAGATCTCTTGCTTTAATACTCGTAATTAATCGGAGTGTAAATATATTCAAAATCATTTGCCAAAGAATCTTGGGTTGGTTAGGGTTAGGGCTTTAGTGTTTAAAAGCTTACCATTATACAGGTTAAGTTAGGGATGCAAACGATGCATCGTTTTTTATTTTAAATCGATATATCTTACATCAACATCGATATTGAAACCCCGAATATACCGTTGTTCGTGAGCGATCTTTTAAGAAAGATGTTTTATCATAGCTACATCTTCCACCCCGTCCGTGATCAATAGCTTCACACGTAAACATATAATTCTTTCAGTCACAAGCGTAGATTTTATCTCTCTCTCTCTCTCTCTCTCTCTCTCTCTCTATATATATATATATATATATATATATATATATATATATATATATATATATATATATATATATATATATATATATATATATATATATACGATGTATCGTTCATAACCTTCGATGTTTCACTCTAGAAAAAAACGATCGATGTAGCATCCCTAGGTTAAGTCTATCGAGGGTTAACCAAAACTAACGGTTAACATTCGAACGACTTAACTCGCTCCAAAGGCTTAATCACATGAACGGGTTTTCCGGTCCCTGAGTACTTGTTTGACCGTACACAACTCAAATTCATACTCATTCCATCTTGTTCACTTATTTAAAATATGATCAAAGGAATCAATCATAATATCTAATTGAAAAATATATCTCACTAAAAAACATGACCGTTACAATCATAACTGGTATTAATAAGTCGAATTCCTAACAATCTTCCTCAGTAAAAACTGACCACATTTATCATCAATAAGTCTTCATATTAAATAGCCGCAAAAAGATGGACTATTACTTCTACACAAAAAATAAATAGTATTGATGTATCAGAAAGCGGACGATTACTGTAAAGTGTAATTATAGATAGAGAAACGTAGTAGTAGGTTAGGTGTAATATTAAATCCTGTTAATCTATACTACTACATAAACCTGTAGTGTCTGTTGTTTGTACGCGGATCAGCTACTATAGTATACTTTTGCGTACGTGGTTCACCATGATTCATTGATCAGAAAAAGAAAATAAGGAAATTTAATTTCCTCTTTAAATTATGGATTTCTGCAAAGTGCTAGCTGAATTTATTAAAATTAATTGTCGTGTCGGCTCTTAGTATGGGTGATGATATCCATGACTGGGTACACTTGTTATCGCTTTTGTTATATAATGCCTACCCGTATATAAACTTACATACACAAGCAAAACAAAATAAGTTTAAACTTACATTGACTTTTGTAACTTTTTCAGCAATGTTTATTTATTCTTAAAAGAACTATCATTTTTATTTTTATTCAGCACATTATTCCTGAGTCATATAAAATCCCTAAGAAGTTTTTTTGAAAAAATTGGGAAACTCAAAAAATTTAATTCCCTACCTCATGCATTTATATTCCCACTGATATCACTAGACCCGTAAAACGAGGCTAAACGTTGTAATAATTTTAACAGTTTTAAAACAAATACAAGAAAGTAGTCAGGTAAATCAGTATTTAATGCACGAATATCTAATTTCCCAAATTTCAAGCAACTACAGTTATCGGAACAACTGACACCGTTTAGTGTCACCGGATACGAACAACGGTAGCGATAATTGGATTATGGTTATTGTTTGTACAAAAATATCGTATATATAAAATTCTCGTTTCACAATGTTACTTAACATACTCCCCCGAAACGGCTTGACCGATTTTTATGAAATTTTATATGCATATTCAGTAGGTCTGAGAATCGACTACTATCTATTTTTCATACCCCTAAATTATAAGGGTTGTCCATCCCTAATATTGTTATTTTTAGGACATTTTTTTTAATTTTTTTATAATGTGGCAAAATTACATACAACCCTAAATTTGCACACTTCTATCACCAACCCATATTTTTTTATTAACGATAAATAGTATTTCAATAATTAAATATCAAAACAACGTTTGCCGGGTCAGCTAGAATAAGTAAAAGTCAAATCAAAATAAAATATTAAGAAAATTGCGTGGAAAATTAGAAAATTCAATGCTCATTTGGCTTTTGGCTGCCTGAAAGGACAATCCCGTATACTTATATAAATTACGTGTCACGTTGTTTGTCTGCTATGGATTCCTAATATGTATGGCAAAACAACGTTTGTCAGGTCAGCTAGTTTATAATGAAAATGCTAAAAACATATGGCAGTTTACTACGGAGGCGTGACCTAACACTTCTAGATTTGCGTTCACCGTCACGAGGCTTAATGTCTATTTTTGCCGAAATTATATCCTAAAAATATTATTAATCCTTATCTTTTCGAATAATTATTCTAATTTTTCGTTTTTTTTTATATCATAAGTGAGCAAACACTCAGATGAGTCTCCTAATGGAAAGAGTCACCCATCGCTTATAGACACCAAAGGTGTTAATGGTGCGTTGTTATCGTGTGTGTGCCAATCGGTCACCTTTTACGATCTGCCTGGTAGAACGGTAGTTGGTCTATTCTCCAAAGGAGTTTAGGACCAACATGTTGTGAATTGTTATCTCCATAAGATATTCTCTTGTCTCTTCTCTTATCTCTCTTATTTTTTTTGAAATGCGTAACATTTAAAATACTTTACGCAAAGAATAATTCCACCAGCGACCACCGTGCTAAGCTTGGATGGTATTATCCTGCTACCTAAACGTCTCACAATTTTTTTTAACCTTGCCAAGTGCCTTGTTATTGCATGTACAGAAAGCTAGGCAAGCCTTCTTAGATCGTGATATCTAGCACTCGGTTCACTCTGTGCTTAACGCGTAAAAGAATTTGTGACACAGTGTACTTTGTGTGAGACAAAGTGTATTCATGACATTGATAAACTCCCTGTGTTGGACTGGGCCTTTTTGAATAATAAATCATTAGCCTTTCTTTCAGGGAGTTCGTAAACATTGAACCATTGCCAAATTTACCATTATCATCGTAACTACGAATACTAGATGGTAGATTTCTGCTACAAACCGCCAGGGTTTGGTAGTTGGTAGCCTCATACGTGTTTGGTACTGACATTGCGGAAACAATAGCGTGAGTAAAGCAACAAGATACTCACATTTTGCTGTGTGCATTGCTTCTCTTTAAAACTTATCGTTCGATAAGTAAATTTGAAGAACGTTACCATACAAAACCACACATAATGCTGGCATATACCTATATCGTGCAAACGTGTCAAAAACCCTATTTAATCCAAAAGGGACACATACATAAGTATTGCGATGATATTATCAAAATAATGAAATGATTCGTTTTATAATAATAAAAATATTGTTGTATTTTGAAATCTTTGTATTTAACCTTCAATTTCGCTAAAATTAGCGAATATTTCAAATTGTACGACACTCCATTTAGTAAATGAGCGCGGTATCGTAGTCGTCTCTGTGTCTGTCATTTTGATCTTAATATTCGAACTATCATTTAAGAATTGGCGAAAATTCGTCAATATATGTCCGCACAATAATGGCACATCTGATTGTAATACGCTACTAAACATTTTTTACACACTGTATTTTGTGCTTTTTCATATATATATATATATATATATATATATATATATATATATATATATATATATATATATATATATATATATATATATATATATATATATATATATATATTGTTACGTACTCGGGTTCGCAATTGTAGGAAAACACCACTTATATTAAATCCGTGTATTTACACAACACAACACAACGTAATACTAAAATACACTCTACTTGCTAGTCACTCACTATACTATCACTGAACTTAGAACACTACACAATAAAACACTTCTCACTTCGTACTGTTCACTTGATGTATCGCTCTCGATCGCTTGATAAAAACTGCCTTGTGTTTGTAACCTTGTTTTGTTAAGTTTGTAACCTGCTGTTGATTAATTTGCTCCACACAAAGGTTTTAGGCTTAATACGTCAAAATTCGACCAAACAAGAACATTTACATACTTCGTGGTCATAATGTATCATATATATTCGGATATAGGAGATATTTTCGACAGCGTCATATATTTCTTCTCTAGTACGCGCGCATTTCGAACGTATATCCTAGTTAGCGAAAGTTACAAGGAAGTTAATCATGAAAATTCAAGTATGTCTACAGGTCAACCACTAGACCATGTGGTGAATTAGTTATCATTTAAAACATTAAACTAAACAAAATATGTCAAACATTTTAATAGTGGTTAACGAATAAACAATGTGAGTTAGATAATTGGCACTATAATAACGGAATCTCAGTGCTAAGCTGTTCTGAAGGCTGGAATTCATTACTGTTAGCCGGTCGGGTGGGCGCTCACGACATCCGCCGAGCAGAGCACGCGAATGGACGGCTACTGAGTAGTGAGTACTGACGTACACGGCGGACGGGACTTCGACTCCCGTTTCCCCTTATTCCCTTAAAAAAACGTTTAAGTAACCTTGGAGTGTGATATAATATAGAGCGCGAGCATTCGGGTACGAAAGCAAGAGCTGATTATGAAAATGCGACTGCAAGAACGCTTTAGATTGGAATACGTTACCTCTTAAATTTATTTAAGTAAAAATGAAAGAAGTTAGTCCGGGTCCTCTCTGTTGGTTCATGCCTCTTTTGAATAATAGACCAGGTGTCTTTCGATAAGTTATTTCTGAAACGGCAACTGATTAGTCAAACCGCAAACGGGTGACCATTATAATGACTAGCAGGTCATAAAATTTTGTAATATCACGACTGGATATACTCCTGTCGCCATAAGGTCAGTGCTTTTCTCCGTCACATTCGGTTTGAAGGATAAGATAGCCTGTAAAATTTATGCACGTGTCATAACACTCCCGCCACACAGATAGCAACCCAACAAATTAGGTGTTTATACGCTATTGTTATGGAGACAGTCATCTAGTATTTTATTATCCTATGATATTAAAAATTGTACGGGATTGACAAAATTTGTTTTAAGAAGATAAACATATTCCGCTAAATTATAAATACAAAAGGTCGTAAAAATGTTTTGTAAGTGGAAATGTTTGGTGCTTAATCATACTTCAACGGTTAGATATAAAACTAGAATAACTAGAATAGTTAGATACAAAAAGTCGTTACAGTTTGTTTTAAGATGCCAAAAGTCCACGTACTTTCCAACTTATAAATATTTCCCTGGTTTTGTATGGTAAAAATTATAAATTATTTCATACCAAAAAAGCTAAAGTAAAATTTAATTAAACTATCCCAGATTAGATAGGAAAGCGAATTTTCGTTCTGCATATGGTGCGACAAAAAATAACTATATACCAGTGCGAGAATACTCAGATAAATGTGAAGATGTTCTTTAAGATTAGCTCAAAATTAAAAGCTCTTTAAATTACAGCGCTACAAGTGATGCGTGTGCTCGTTACAACTGAATACTTAAGAGTATCCGTCAAAAATTCCAAATGAGGTAATAGTTTTGTTTGAATTATCCCACTGCCGTTTATGTATTGTTGGAATTCATGAGGCAATGGCTTCGTGTTTCTTTATTTTGACATACTTATTGTACATTCAGATGATATATTAATCCAACCATTATTTATTTATTTATTTAATACTTTATTGTACACAGAGAACAGCACAATTAGGGAAAAAAATAAACGTTACATAAGTACTATGGGCGAGCTTATATCTACTTAAAGAGATTTCTTCCAGCCAACCCGTAAAAGGAGATTTAAAAAATCAAATGAGTAGACTTGGTGTACAAAAGAATATTTTACTGGTGTTGAATTGCGGATTTTGACTAGGAATGGTAGAAAAAAAATAACAATACAGACACAATGAAGACAACTGTAAAAAACTTTATTTTCATAGCTTCATAACGTATTTATTTTTTCTATTTCATAGGATAACTAACAAGCAGACGTTAGTCCTGATGAAAAGAGATCACAATCGCCAGTAGACACTAAATATGTTAATAGTGAGTTACTGTCCGTTTGACGATGTTGGAATCCGACATGCATACGTTTACCGACCATCTTACACTTCAAAATAGAACAAGACTTTACCTCCTAGTTAATAGTCACGATCGTAGAATTCTCTCGCCTTTTACAATATGCCTAGCAGTAAGGCAGTTGATATAATCATCAAAAAGGGACAGAATCAACTCAGGGTATACTTAAACTGACCTTGTTTTTTTTATATTAAAACGAGACATAATGTTGATGTGAACTACGCAAGCAGTTATTAAATAGCAATGATGTCTGTATGACGGAAATAGTCCATAAGGAGAACCCAAATTAAATATCAGTATTAAAAGTTAGAGCTGTCAAAAGTTCAAACATTTTGAGATAGTTGGATAAAATGGTTGGTCGGTTAAATGTCTATGGGCAGTGGTGACTGCTTTCCTTATAGGTAGCCCACTCGATCGTATGGCTGCAAATTCAATAAAAAAATGTGTTAGGCTTATATCTGAGCAAATATTCGTCAAGTTAGATAAAATTGCTAACATATTGGTATAAAATTTTTTAATTTTTATGCCATCGCTGTGTATATTTTTCAGAAAACGGGACATGTTCACATCCCTGAAATATACTTACGACAGTCCCGTTAAAAACGAAACGTATGGTCACGTTATGTATTTATTTTTTTTTATATAGAAGACGGGGCAAACGAGCAGGAGGTGCACCTGATGGTAAGTGATCACCGCCGCCCATGGACATCCACAATACCAGAGGTCTTGCAGTTGCGTTGCCGGCCTTTTAAGAATGAGTAAGCTCTTTTCTTGAAGGGCCCCAAGTCGTATCCGTTTGGAAAATAAATAATAATGACAAATTAATAGTTACTTGTGGGTTTTAGATTTAAAAACGACATATTATTGTTACTGGCGCAATAGTAAATTGTAAAGAATTGCATAAACTTTATAGCATAGGAGTAAAACAGTTTGCTAGATGGGTTATGGGTACTTTAAGAGTTCACATCTATTTTCCTATACGCTAATTTATGCATGTGGCATTAGACCTCGCCCCAGGATCGCAACGCAGCATTAACATCTTTGGTTTCTATAGGCGATGTTTGACTCTTTCCATTCCATCTGCTCGTTTGCTATCTTATGAAATAAAAAAACGCTAAATTTTAATATAACGCTAACATGTGACTAATTCGTTTTCTTCTCATGTAAATCGCCTCTGTGGTCTAGTGGTCCAGCGTTGGCGTCGACCACATGAGGTCCCGGGTTCGATTCCCGGGTCGGGCACATTAAAAAAAAAGTGTTTTTTCAGTTTTCTGAGAAACACAAAGTTGCCCGGGATTGGAAAGTGCCGGCGATAGGCTTGCCACCTATCACATTTGTGGGACCAAGTATCTTCGGCTAATCGTGGGTGCACTTGTTGTACCTCTGCCTACCCCTTCGGGGATATGGGCGTGAAGATACTTTTTTTAATTCGTTTTCGAGTCATATTTTAATACGACGGCAATGAATTACCGTGTTGGTCTGAGCCGTTTTGAAGAATAGACCATCTGCCATTCTGCCAGGTAGTTCGTTAAAGGCAAAGGATTTCTATATACGTATCACTACCATCGTGGCTAATAAGTGGTAGAATTCTATAACAAGAGTCATCTGCCTCTTTACTACCTAATGGTTAATAACTAAAAACGGCTACACTCACGTCTAATGAGTGTAGGTTCCCCACTAGTTTCGGACCTGTATGGTCCTTTCTCAGGATGAGTCAGACGTTAGCTCGGTAGCGTCTCGTCTCGCACTGCGGGCCGTTGCTCTTCGCGCACGCTCCGATGGATTCGTGTGTATGAGAAGCGCCGTCGACGAAAATGATCCGAAACTAGGCAGAAGCTACACCTATTAAACGTAAGTGTAGCCGTTTTTAATTATTAGTTAATAATGTCTCACGATAGTTTTAATAATTTTACTACCTCATGATTTTAAAGAAACTACAACTGATAGGGATGAAGTGCTAGCGACACTTATACATTTCCAATTACTTAAATAACAAACTGATGTTTCATATGTCCGTGACATTTACCACATTACTATCTGCTAGTTTGCTAATAAAATATGAAATATTAGCATAAAACATATAAAAACCATGGCAGTCTATTTGCATACTGACGATCTGAGATAAATGCTCGTATTAGGCAGTTTATCGTACTTAATGAGACGGCCCGCTGTGGACTCAACAGTTAGTATCGGTGGGTTAAATGATTTTAATGTTAATAAAATTTATTTTCATTAATTACGTATCGCATGGAAGTTATAGGGGTTTCATGTTTCCTTAATGATAAACATTATTAAATTTTACTGTTTTGTTCATATTGTAATATATCGCTTTTATGGCACCGGCCACCGTGTGCAGACATGCGTATAGAACCACCTGGTGTTATTAGTGCACTATAGATCGTTACTCAGGTGAATCAGTCCCGTCTGTAAGATTGAGAGGCATAGGGTGGGGTAATTGTTGAATTAATAGAACCTGACTTGTTTTGGTACCTGTTAGCTAAGGCGCTTTTATATTGTTGGTTGTGCTTTCTTAAAATATAATATTTATTTATTATTTTTTAATTACACAACGCGTTAAAAACCATTCTGGAACTCCAAACTCTTCATGCCACGGGCACGTCCCCCTCTCATATACGGAAATGGTCTTTTAGTGATATAAAATTTATAAAGTCTCTTTTAGTGATATAAAACAAAAAAACAGTTTTTTTACATAAAAGACACGTTTTGTACGTTTCTATATAGAAATACTGGATTTTTTTTAATAGAAGAGGGGACAAACAAGCATGAGGTGCAACTGATGGTAAGTGATCACCGCCGCCCCTGGACAGAGGTCTAACAGTTGCGTTGCCGGACTTTTAATAATGAGTAAGCTCTTTTCTTGAAGGACCCTAAGTCGTATCCGCTCGGAAACACCCCTGCCGGTAATTGATTCCACAACAAAGTAGTGCGAGGCAAAAAGTGGAACTGTATAGCTGTCACTTCAATAATAAACTATAGGGAGATTAATTTCATGATGTACATATATTTCGTTATTATTTAGATTTTATAGAGCGGCATAATCACTCAGTGATTAAGTTCTTAAAATAAAGAGAATAAAAATTCGTGTCGTGTGTGCTAGCAATGTAACACTTCACTCTCATAATGTGTTCTAAGGCACCAATAGAAGAATATATTTTAAAAAGTAACAAAGTACCTGATGTTCAGTCCAAAACAAATTCCATTTTGACATTATGGTATTTAAAACGTGTATTTAATGCGATGGTCGTAACATAAAAAGCTCGTTTGAAATTATAGATGCTCAATTTCCCAAGATTGACACAACACTGCATAAATTGTACGGGAAACACGGCTATCTTCTTTGTCTCATGTTAAGCGGACTTCCATGTCTGTTTGATTTAAAACTATCGTCTTAGAAAACAGACGGATGTAAGTCTCAGCCAGTTTTATGGCCGCGCCGAGACCGGTTCTCTACGGCCCCATTTCTTTGTACGCGTGAGTAAGAACGCTGTGACGGATTTGCTGAACATAAATTCACTACTTATCCTACGTCAATATTTGAGATTTATTGACCACTTTACTTAAATATTTAATAATAACTTCCTTATTGTAGATAAAGATCTTCCATTTGTTGTATTTTGTTTTATAGATAGAGTTAAAAGATTTATTCGACACATTCTATTATATAATATTTGAGATTTTTATATTTTAAGTTATTGTATGAATTGCTATGAATATATGAACTTTAAAACTGACGCGTTCTATTTGATAATAAAAATGATTTTTTAAAAATAAACGGGTCAATAACGCGTACATATATAGAACTTACTTGTAAAGCTCGACGTTTCGGCCAAGTTACATTGACCGTGGCTTTATTCGATTTATTTAATTTATTGGATTTATTTAATAGAGTCCGCTCGTGACCACGGTCAATGTAACTTGGCCGACTTGCACAGCCCTGGACTAGAACTTGTGAATTTTAAGTGACATGCACAAATTATTGATACTATTTTTATGGTGCTATAAACTTTAGTGCTGATGTGTCATGCGCGACGTGCATACGCATTACGGTTCTTTAAAGATAAAGTTAAATTTTATTTTTATAAAGTAATTTTGATTAAAGAAAATATATTTCATAAGATAGCAAAAATCAGGTGGCTCTTCTGATGGAAAGAGATAACCACCGCCTGTAGACATCAAAGATGTTAATGGTGTGTTGTTATCTAATGCTACATGGATAATTTTACTGTCTACTTTACCCTCAAAACCAGAACACGTCAGTAACGCTATTGCGGTAGGAATAGGTAAGGTGGTGGTACAAGACATGGGCAAAACAGTGTAGAACTCTACCACCTAGTGCCCATGACGGTGATGACTCGCATATTTAATCATTCGCCGCTTACGAACTGCCTGGCGGAACGGCAGATGGTTTATTCTTGAAAGAGACCCGAACCAACACGGGCCAATGTTTCGGTTAAAAATGTTCATTTAATTTGAATTGATAAGGATTTCGAATAAAAAGATTTCATTTTGAATAAAAAGATGGCAAACAAGTTAATAGTTTTCCTGTTGGAAAGAGAGAAACATCACATATACACACCAAAGATGTTAACGGTGCGTTGCTAGCCGTGTGGCAGTGATGAATGCCAAATGCATAAGTTTATTTTCAACACATGTGCTATTCATTTACTGTCTACCTTACCCTCCGAACTGGAACAAGATAGCGACAACCGAGGCTATTCGGTAGGAATAAATTAGCCGGTGGTGCCAAGACCCGCGATCTGTCACGTGTCTGGCAATGAGCAATTATCGTATTTGTTTAGTTTTCGCAAGACACATAATAGTCTTCTATATTAAAGTGGTAGTCGTTGCCGCTTGTTGGTTTTTGGTGCTGTTACATCGCAAAAAGTGCATCCAGCAATGTGTAAGCAATTTTCGATGTGTATGACGATTTTTTGTTACGTTTAACAATAGCTAATTGCTGGCGAATTGCAAATTTCAGATAATACATCTGCCCGTCAAGATGCTAGTGACACGTATGAGCTATATCTCGCCGAGAAGTCTTGCACTAAAGCAGTTGATTAATCCGTGTTTTTCCGCCTTCTTTGTGTATTGAACTGGCAGTCGTTGCCGTTTGATTGTTTTTGGTGCTCTGACATCGCAAAAAGTGTATCCAGCAATGTGTAATTTTTGACGTTTATGACGATTTTTTGTTACGTTTAACAATCACTGTTGTTAAGATGCTAGTGACAAGTATTAGCTATATCTCGCCGTGTACGAGATGCCTTGCACTAAAGCACTTGATTCCTCCGTGCTGGACCGGCTCCTTTGAAGGATACATTACTGTCGTTCTGCCAGGCAGGTCGTTTACACATTTTACAGTTGACCGATTGGATATTACGTGTCACTACCACCGTGACTACTTCTGACTACTAAGTGGTAGGATTCTGCAACTACTCGCCTGGTTATTTGATACAAGCTACAAGATACAAGATATAAATACCGGTTATTTGATACAAGCGCCTTACCTATTCCTGCCACAATAGTGTCAATTCTTGTCATTGTCGTTCCCGACATACACACACACACATACACACTCACACTTACACAACACGATACTTCTCTATTGCGCAATGCCATGATTTCACCCGCCCCATTTAGTCTGAACGCCGCACTAAGCCGAGGTCCGGTCTCACAGGAGACAGTCCTTAGCGCGGGCGTTTGTTCTTTGTAGCCTCAATTTTAATTTAAACTCTGGTTGAGCACTCTGCGCGCCCCAAAAGCCCGGTGACGCAGTAAAGACCCATAAGGTCAACTGTAATAGCCATTTCGAAAAAAAATCTTGTCATTGTCGTTTTCCAGTTTGAAAGATAAGGTAGCCGGTAGACGTATGCATGTGGCACTGCCATCCCACCACCCGGATAGCAACGTATCAGTAACATCTTTGGTATCTATGGAGATGGTTTCTCTTTCCATCAGGAGAGTCATCTGCTTGCTATGTTAAAAAAATATATTCCTCGAAAGGGCCGAATGAACACGACCGCTATATATTTCATTTTAATATTGAATTTTGTTACTTTATATGCCGTTATACAACCTACCTCTGAGTTCCCAGACTAGAATAAACTGTTATTTTATTCATTGATTCTCAAATTAACAACTAACATGGAACAGAGTTTGCTTCAAATGCTTTCCCTTTTCGGGCTAATGATTACGTATTCAATCCTCGTTTAAAATGGTAAAGATTATGCTTTAAGACCTTTAGGTAGACCTATAACGATAGGGCTGTCATCTGTCCAGTACAGACTTACTTACTAATTGAAACTTTCAATTAATTAAACTACATTTGCCTCTGTGGTCTAGTCACAGAATACTTAGTGACTCACAGAAGTCAATGTTTCATACAAGTATTATTCCAGCATAGAACACAGACACCTCTCACGGACGCGATATCTCGGACTGGTGCAGAATGCCAGAACAAACTGTACCGAACCATTCCAAGATATCGCTTCCGTGAGAGGTGTCTATGTGTGAGTTGCTCGAATTTTACTTGTATGTAGATTGACTACTGTTAATCTCCAGTATTCTGTGGTCTAGTGGTCTGATGTCGGTGTTGATTAACGGGTTCGATTAACGGGTCAGGCGATTAAAAAAATGTCTTCAGTTAGTTGCCCCGGATTGGATAAGAAATGTCCGGTTTGAGATAGTCGTTGTCACCTATTACATTGTGGGTCTAAATATCTTCAGCTAATCGTTGACGCACTTGTTTTGTACCTCTGCCGACCCCTTCAGGGATAAGGGCGTGAAGATACTTTTTAAACTACATTTCAAAAATGATGATACTCAAATAGTGTATTTGTTAATTTAATAACACGTTTTAGTTGTTTCCCTGTGTTTTACAAATATTACATATGGAACTTGTCAGGCGCAGTGAAGATATTCAAAAATCACTTTAAACTAGGTGTAACAGATATTGAATTTTATTAATAAACAATTTGTCCGTGTTGGTCCGGGTCCCTTTTAAAAAATAGATCTGCTACTTTTCCAGGCATTTTGTAAAATATGAAATATTGATTATACGTGTCACTACTAGATGGCAGAATTCGGCAACGTCTTGACCGGGTTTGGTACCACATGTTCCTGCTACAATTATGACAATGCTTGTCACTACCGTGTTCCGGTTTCGAGGGTAAGATAGCCGGTAAAATTATCTATGTGGCTTTACCATCCAGCCGTACAGATAGAAATGCACCAACAACATCTCTGGTGTCCTTAGGTCATGGTTTTTTTCTTTCCATCATGTACCTATAATAATTTAGAGATAAAGTCAGTTGCCAAACTTAAAAGAGATTTTATTGTTTAGTCGTTGGTTAAATTTCAGCCACAGGCGATCGCTAGTTATTAATAAATAACTGAATCTGTACGCCCATATTCCAGAAGGTGGGTGGAGGTGCAGCTAGTGCACCCACGATTAGCCATATTCGGTCGGTACTGTGACAAGTGGCCCAACCTTGTAATAAATTAAGGACTAATTAAGCGTTTGGCAAGTTATGTTTTCCTATTTACAAACCCTGGATTCGAATCCAAAATTAACTTGGCGCAGAAAAGTGTGGAGGTCCGAATCCTAGTAACGGGATGGAAGAAGAGGATTCGAACCCTTGATCTCGTGCACCTATACTGAAGCCGGTAAGACTAGACTATTCAACAAGAATTTATTATTTAGTCGCCTCTGCCGTCTAGAAGTCCGGTGTCGGTGTTGACCACATGAGGTGCCGGGTTCGATTCCCGGATCGAGAAATTTAAAAAATGTGTTTTTTAGTTTTCTAATAAGAACAACGTTGCGCGGGAATGGATATTTTTTTTTAATTTATTTATATTTATGCACAGACAAAAAGTACATAGGTTTAACTTAACGCCTAATGGCATTCTATACTAGCCAACCTCATGTATTAAGAAAATAATTAAAAGAGGTGGTGCATCTTAACTCTATTTATATAACTTAAACTTACTATGAAAAGACAAAATTAATACAGAGTAATAAATAATTTACAATATAAATATATAAATACACGTTATAATAATACATATTACTAAATTGTACCATACTTAATTACATACATATATACATAAACATTCATATACATACATACAAATATAAATATATATATATAAATACTTATTATACATACATACATAATATATGTTACATAAGTAATGTACCGGGATAAGTGCCCGGTTGGTGATAGGCTTGCCACCTATCACATTGTGGGACGTATCTTTGGCTAATCGTGTGTGCAGTGGTTGTACCTCTGTCTACATCTTCGGGGATACGTGCGTGAAAATTCTTTTTTTTTTCATTTATTATCTGTGGTACAGGCAAACAATAAGACAGCAAAAATGTGAATATGGCATTGCTAATAATGTGGCAGGGATGTTAAACCACAAGTGTATGTCTGTTTCAATGTAAGTACTTGACAATAAACAAGTTTAAAGAGTTCATGACTTCCGTAGTGACTTCCTTTTAATATTATTCTTGCAGTTAAGTGGTTTCCATGAAATTGTAATATAGGTTTAGGGTACATTAAATTAATTTAATAATTTCGGTTCAGGTATAATTTTAGGTTGTTAGGTTTGTAATTAAAGATTTTTAATTTAACCAGCCAAGACTGGATAATTTATGTCGGGACTCGTACGTGTGATTGCATTGCAAACTATTAGATCGATTATAGCAGATATTTCTTTATCTATACATCTATACATACAAATAAATAAAATTGGAGTGTCTGTTTGTAATATTACAAAAAAAAACAGTTTTAACTAAATACATATGGATGTATACACGGTACACATACCAAAAAACACTTTTTACGATTTCTGTCTGTCTGTCTATCTGTCCGTCCGTCTATCTGTCTGTTTGCTCCGGCTAATCTCTGAAACGGCTGGCTGTATGTCCGATTTTGACGGGACTTTCACTGGTAGATAGCTGAAGTAATAAGGAGTAACTCAGGCTACTTTAAAAAACACACACACACAGACGAAGTCGCGGGCACAGCTAGTATTATATAACAAAGAAACATATGGCTTTCCCGATGGAAAAATACAAACATCGCCTAAAACACCAAGAATGTTAAATGTCCCTTATCATCAGTGTGACAGCTTGAAAATGCCACGTGCATAAGTTTACCGGCTACCTTACGAATCAAACTGGAACACGACATTTTCCTCTTATGAACTGCCGAACAGGTAGATGGTAGATGGTCTATTCTTCTAACAGGGCTTCTATTCTTCTAGACTAACGTGAGGCAAATGTGGTGGCAATCGAATACTTTTTTTTTTTCGCAAAATTTAAATATATTTTTTCACTCAACGTAGCAGCGCGTATGAAGGGTGATAATTTTTATATGTTCTACACTTTCCATCGTCGGCACTTGGTGAAACTTCATTTTAATGCAATATTTTAATCACTTATACACTTGTACTGTTTCACAATTTATGTAATAAGCTTATAGTGAAACAATACAAATATATAAGTGACAAAATATTGCATGACAATTTTTAACCGACTACCCAGGAGGAAGTCATCAATTCGTTACCACAGAATCTTTCGGTCATCTATAAACCGACTTTAAAAATATTTTTTGATTTGGAAGGGATCTTACCGTGTGGTCCCATTTTAATTTGTTGACGATCTGATGCAGGGTTCCAGAGATACAGAAAGGGGGAAGTCGGTAGCTGCAGTTTTTACTGCGTTTAAAAAATATTTGTAGTCGATTGTCATTTTTTAACTTTGCATGGTTCCGGAGATTCAGGAAGTGGGAAGTCGGTTGCTGCAGTTTTTACTGCGTTTAAAAAATATTCGTAGTCGATTGTCATTTTTTAACTTTGCATTTTTCCAGAGATACAGGAAGTGGGAAGTCGGTTGCTGCAATTTTTTACTGCGTTTAAAAAATATTCGTAGTCGATTGTCATTTTTTAACTTTGCATGATTCCAGAGATACAGGAAGTGGAAAGTCGGTTGCTGCATTTTATATTGCGTTAAAAAAATGTTCGTAGTTGATTGTCATTTTTTAATTTTGCATGGTTCCAGAGATACAGGAAGTGGAAAATCGGTTGCTGCAGTTTTTACTGCGTTTAAAAAATATTCGTAGATGATTGTCATTTTTTAACTTTGCATGGTTCCAGAGATACAGAAAGTGGGAAGTCGGTTGCTGCAGTTTTTACTGCGTTTAAAAAATATTCATTTTTTAACTTTACGTCTTGTTATTTTTAAAATCTAGTAATTAAATTTTACCGTTCTTAAAAATCAATCAAAGGTTAACGCGCGCTTTATGCGAATGCTCAAGACGCGCGACTCGTTGTGCCATTGACCCAAAACAACTTTTTGTGCGTATAACGGAACGACACACTTGATTCCTTATTGACATGTTACTCATTCCGTAGTATAAGTTTCTAGTGGGTTCGTATGAATGATAGCCAAGTGAATGCTGCTGAAGATATAACAGGTGTTCATATGAGTTTGATTCGTGTTTATGGAGCTGTTATAACATTATTTTATACATTTCATAAGATAATAATGTAAATTAATATTTTATATCTTGTCATCTGATAAAAACACATACTTAATAGAAAATTATACCACGTTGGCCATTTTAAAGTATAGACTTATTGTATTTTAGCCAGGCAGATCGTGAGAGGTGAACGATTGGTTAAGTGTGATACTAACGTCACGACTGCTACTACTACTAGGTGGTAGAGTTTAGCAATGTCTTGTGCTAATTTTGCATCACCTCCTTTACCTGTCTTACCTTTTTTTGTCGCGAAGGCATCAAATTGTCGCTGCCGCATTCTGATGTTGGTGAGTTGGTTAAGGTAGGCGACGCAACTTGTACTTGCGACATTTGATTCCCGCCATGTGGATTGCAACACATCATTAACATATTTATTTTCTGCAGGTGATGATCATCTCTTTTTTATATCATTACATAGCAAACAGATGGCTCTTCTAAACTATCGCCTATAAATATCAAAGATGTTAATATTGCGTTACTATCCGTGTGGCGGGATGGCAATGCCACATGCGTAAATCTACCGGCTACCATACCTTCCTAACCGCAATACGACAATGACAGGCATTGACGCTATTACGGCAGGAATAAGTAAAGCGGTGATATCAAATACCCAGGCGAGACGTTGCGGAAATCTACCACCTAGTAGTCACGATAGTAATGACACATACAGCTAATCGGCCGCTTTTTATGACAGAATGACAGTTGGTCTATTCTTCCAGGGAGCCTGGAACTGATAAGTGATATAAAAATATTTATATATATTTTTTATATTATAAGATAGCAAACAAGCAGACGGGTGTCCTGATGGAATGAGTCAACAATCATCTATAGACACCAAAGGTGTTTATGGTGCGTTGCTATCTTGTGGCGAGGTCTTATGCCACATGCATAAGTTTCCGACTACCTTACCCTCCAAACTGGAGCACGACAGTGACTAGCACTGACGCTATTGCGGCAGGAATAGGTAAGGCGGTGGTGGCGGTCGAGCCGATGCAGAACTCTACCACTTAGTAACCACGATAATAGCGACTCGCATAGCCACTCGGTCGCCTTTTACGACCCGCCTGGCAGAACAGTAGTTGGCCTATTCTTCAAAGGTGCCCGGGACCAACACGGGGAAATTTTTTTTATATCATAGCAAACAAGTACATATTCCTCCAAATGGAAACATCCATCGCCTATATACCATAGATTTAAATGTTTCATTGCTGTCCGTGTGGCGGAGTGGTAATATCACATGCATAAGTTTATCGGCTACCTTAGAGCATCAATGCTATTGCGACAAGTAAGGCGGTAGCGCCGAGCCCGCGCCTGTTGCAGTACTCTACTAACTAGTAGTCACGATGGTAATGACATGTTTGGCTAATAATCGTCTTTTAGGAAGTCTTTATTCTACAAATGAGGTCCGGTTTAACACGAGAACATTATTCCACTATTTGACTACTATAAATAATTTCCACTTGCCGTCACTATAATAATGGTATCAAATGTCATCAAGTGTTCGCAATTTAAAATTACTATAGTCTAAATCAATTACGAAATATTCATCAAATGAACTACTGCCTCAATAAAATGTTTAACAACATCTAAAATTGTGTTTCCTTGTCTAATAATTGTACTATTACAACTATTAATAGCACCATTAACGATTAAAATTAAATATATGTTTTCCGTTTCAATCATCGGCTATCAAGTTTGGTAAGAATTATTAGTTAATTATTACTCGAATCTTGCAATGCGGTTTAAACTAAAATCGAATTCAGTTTCAGTTTCGGTTTCCACGGTGATCAAAAGCTCGGGTCAAATGGGGCTTTTTCATGATGTCAGGTCGATACTTGTTTTACCGTAGAAACGAAATTGTGTTAGTAAAATTATTTATAAATAAAAATTAATTGACAACAGTTTTTATGAAAAAATGTTATTAAAATTGCCGAATTTGGACGGTTTAAAGCCATAAACTATAAAATATCCCTCAAAATCATATAAAACGTAGCATTGTTTTCGCTAACAACTTTGACCGTTTTGTAGTGAACTCACTTTATCATATCTTCTTTATTATTCTATTGTGTTAATTTAATTTCATGACCGATTTCACAATTAAATCCATACGTTAGTAATAAAGACTTACCCTTTTACTACAAGTTTATAGGTGATTTATTACTGCTCATATAAATTAGCTTTGATCACAGTTTTGCAATGACAAGGAGTGAAACAAAAACCGAAACCGAAACATCGGTTCGTCACTAAAATAATTATAAAGACAGTTATGTTTATCAAGATTCAAGATGATTCGAGAAAATTTGGAGGCCGTTGCGCCACAGCTCTGTCGAAACTATTGGGCATCGATTATATGTTAATTTTACGTTATTGTATAATTAATAATGTGTGGTATTTTTACTGCCAGGTCCATTGGAAGTGACGTATGTTAGCGGGATCCATTAGTTTTATTTGCTTGTTCGAAATTCTAATTTAATTGCCTATAGATTAGATTAACATTTTGCGTATAAAGCTAAATGAAACCAAAGCCTATAATTTGCGTAACCGGTTGGGTCTATAAAATAATAATAATAAAAATTCTCCGAAATTTAAATACTTAATATAGAGATAGGTGATAGAGTTTTGCATTGTCTCGCCCGGATCTGGTACCATCGCGAAACCTATTCGTGTCGCAATAGCGTCAGTGCTTGACACTGTCGTCTTCCTGTTTGGAGGGTAAGGTAACCGGTAAACTTATGTATTTGGCATTAGACCTCGCCACAAGATAGCAACGCACCATTAACACCTTTGGTGTCCATAGGCGATGGTTGACTCTTTCCATCAGGAGACCCATCTGCTTGTTTGCTATCTTATGATATAAAAAAAAATATAATAATGCAGTTTAATTAAGTGCCGATGAAAAGAATCCACTTTTAAGTAGGTACTGTCACGTCTATTATCCTCATTTAAGAAAAGGCCATCTGCCATTCTGCCAGGCGGTTTGTAAAAGGTGAACGATTGTTTGTACAAGAGACTATCACCGTGATTACCAGGTGCTACAGTTACGTAACTTCTCGCTCGTATATAATTTTAACGCAGTAGTTTTAATGCTTGTCACTATCGTTTTCCGTTTTTGCGATAGGTAGAGTAGGTAAGTAGATGCGAGTATTTATCATTAACATTTTTAGTGTCTGTGGACGATGATTAACTATTTTTATCAGGAGAACCATCTGCTGGTATTGATATCCTATGATATAAAAGACTAACGATTAGCCAACGGTATAAAGTGCCAGGATTTAATGGAAGCCAACCTATCGATATCTTGGTTCTATATTCAGTTCGGGCAAGTATTTTTCAAAAAGAACTGAAATACTGATTAAGAACTTAAACTATAATAGAATATTTGCCATTTGCCATTCTGCCAGCCAGTTCGTAAAACGATTGGCTATACGCCACGATAATGGCTAATAGGTGGTAAGGCTCCGCAACGTCTAGCAGGGTTTTTAGTACCACTGCCTTACCTATTCCTGCCGCAATAGTTATTGTTTGTCACTGTCGTGTTCCGGTTTAAAGGTACCTTACCTTAAAAAAGCCGATAAAATTATGCATATGGCATTACCATGCTGCCAACAAGATAGCAACGCATTAACATCTTTGATGTATATAAGCGTTGGTCTAATTCCATCAGGAAAGACATCTGCTTGTTTGATATCTAATAATATAAAAAAACAGACAGGCATATTTAGAGGCGTATTAATAGGTTTTTTTTATATCATAAGATAGCAAACAAGCAGATGGGTCTCCTGATGGAAAGAGTCAACCATCGCCTATAGACACCAAAGATGTTAATGGTGCGTTGCTATCTTTGGCGAGGTCTAATGCCACATGCATAAGTTTACCGGCTACCTTACCCTCCAAACCGGAACACGACAGCGACAAGCACTGACGCTATTGCGGCAGCAATAGGTAAGGCGGTGATACCAGACCCGGGCGAGACAATGCAGAACTCTACCACCTAGTAGCCACGATGGTAGTGACTCGATAGCCAATCGGTCGCATTTTACGACCTGCCTAGCAGAACGGCAGTTGGCCTATTCTACAAAGGAGGCCGGGACCAACACGGCGAAAACCTTTTCCTTTCATAACGAAGCTCTAAAATGAAGAAAGAATCAAATCGTTGCAGGTATTGCGTGTGACGTAATTACTTTAGAGATAACTGATAAGCATAGTGAAGTAATTGTAGAACAATTACAGTAAATTATTAATACTATCTATAATCAGGTAATAAAGGAAAAGATTTATATTGACTAATCAGGTTTCAAATAGGGCTTTTATGAGAGAATTGCTTACAATTGCAAAATGGTCTCGTGAAACAAAATACGTCGTGAGGATTACAGTAATCGTAGTTATTGTTATAATAAATAACATTTAGATTAACATTAAAGCGACACCATCTTCGACATAGACGCGTGGAAATGGAGTTTTGGGTTCTAAATCCGAATCCGGTAAATAATTTTTAATTTTAAAACTATTCGTTTTGTATTTTTGGACAAATTACGAGTATCTTGCTCAAGATTGGATATGCTCCCAATTTGTTGATAAATTGGTCACTACTCATCATGGGTTACAATAGTCTTGGTTAATCGTAGGTACACCGATTGAGGGTGCTGGACAAAAGACAGGTGCAAATAAAATACAGATAAGAAACAATACATACCGATAAATTTTAATATTGTTACGAATAATCTAGAAACGTGTAGAGTTGGAACGCTGGAGGGATCTAGAAATAAAAGAAAGAGATAGCTACTTCTATTAATAAACAAATATTTGGCCGTTATCGGAATAGCTGTACCATAATGCACCCGAAGAACGTAACAGTATTTTATTTAACACACATTTTGTCTCGTTCACTATCACGTATTATTACTTTATAGTCGATGCAATAGAAATACCGCTTATTTACACGCATACTTAAATAGGTTAATTGTTGATTAATAGCGACATTACAAAATATATCAAAAATTAAATAAAATCTCACGAATCTAATAGCCCAGTTTCATTGAGAATTATTTTAAATTCCGTCAAGTTATAAATATGCTTAAATGCTTATTAAAAATTTAGATGATAATATTATATCAAACTAAAATTTGGCCTGTTCACCTTAACTGGGTGAGATTGCCGATGGCGGCCTCCGCCTTTTATTATTAATTGACTTTTGTAGAAAGTTAGTTTCCATAACATATAAATTTGAAGCGTTTGCTTTTGTTTAAAATGTATCTACATGAAAATCTGAATGTGTAGACTCAAGTACATGTTACCTCCTATTAGGCATCAGAAATAAATCTCATGTAATGACATTTTGATAGACCTAATACCGGTAAATCAGGTGAGCACAATCGTTATCTTTATCAGAAAATCAAAAAATTGTTTAGAATGAATTACCCTACATAATTCCCCGGTCCCGGGCTTCTTTGAAGAAGACAACTGCCGTTCTGCCAGGCAGGTTGTAAAAGTCGACCGATTGGCTATACGAGTCACTATAATCGTGGCTAATAGGTGGTAGAGTTCTGCATTGTCGGTCTGGTACCACCGGCTTATCGCAATATCGCAATAAGATCAGTGCTAATCACTGTCAATAGCGCCAGCGCTTGTCACTGTTGTGTTCTGGTTTGGAGGATAAGGTAGCCGGTAAACTTATGCACGTAGAATTAGACATCGGCACAAGATAGCAACGCACCATTTACATCTTTCATGTTTATAGGCGATGAGGAGACCAATTTGCTTGTTTGCTATCTCATGATATATGAATAAAAAAAGGTATATGAACTTAAGACTCTGTTTGTCTCTACTGAAGTCAAGTAGGTATCGCTAGACCAGTAAAGTGAATACCCACTTCAAACCGCTTTTTAAGATATTCTTAAAATGACAAAAGCAGGAATTTTTCATGCACTAAATTTTATACAAGTAGGAGTTATTTTTTATAAATAGGTTCAGTATGACGTATTAAAATATGTAAATGCACAAAATATTTACAAAATTTTGCGAACCATATATAAACCAAAATCTATATATACATAAAAATCAATTGCTGTTCGTTAGTTTCGCTAAAACTCGAGAACAGCTAAATCGATTTGGCTAGTTTTGAACTTCAACAATTAATTCAAAACCAAAATTAACCAAATCGGTTTAGCCGTTATCAAGTTTTAGCGAGACTAACGAACAGCAATTGTTTTTTATATATATATAGATAGATTAGTATTAGTATCATTTTTAAGGAGGAGCCTATATACGTATATTTCGAATTGGTGTGAGTTTTTACTTTTGAATCAAGACAAAAAACCAAAAAAGTTCTTTTTTTAATAAATTGATTTTTTAAACTGTAAAGTTTGTAAGAAATCAAATTCGAATTGAGTAACTAAACGTAAGTGCAAATGTTTGAATATTTAAATAACTGAGTTGCTAAACAACGGAAAATACTCGTAGTATTTCCAAGCGCTCTATGGTTATTAAGTGAAAATTGGTTCACGGAACTGAAGGAAGATAATATCGTTATGGTTCTGTTTTAGAAATTTCAGAATTTGATACTACGATACCAAACTGTTTAGCATAAAATGTACAGTGTTATGTACAGTGTTCGAGTATTTAAAAGTGTTTTTTCTTATTTTAATAACTAACTGCTTCCGTATCCATACTTATACTTAGAGGTATGATTAACGGCTTATTTTTGTCAACACGCTTACATGTTGTAGGTATTTATTTTCATAAGCGCGCTTAATAAGCGACTGTTCACTTATAACGCTTTTTTATAGAAAGTGTCGGTGTAAAGATGAGAAAGGGCATGCTCCGTTTGTTCGGACATGTAGAAAGAATGGTAGATGAAAGGTTAATAAAACAGATAAACAATGCGAATGTGGAAGGTACCGGGGAAGAACAAGACTGACATACCATGATCAGATTGATCGAGTACTGTCCGAAGGTGGTGTCAAGAGTCTTCGCAACCGGCATGTGTGTATGAAGAGAATGATGAATGTGGAGGAAGCGAGACAAGCCTGCAAGGATCGTAATGTATGGCACTCGGTTCTCTCTGCCCACCCCGTAAGGGATTTGGCGTGAAGATATGTATATGTATGTAAAGAAAAAGCTTTTTTATAAACCATAAGAGTACAAGCGCATGAAAACGAGTCACATGCTGTGCCGAAGACAACGAAAGCGGTTGCTTGTTGCTTATTAAACGAAAGTTAAATGACCAAATTTAGCAGACTGGATGTGTTACACTTATAATAACTTATAAGTACACTTAAATTTAGTAGGTTTATATCAATATTATATTGTGCTTTACTAACTCTGAGGAACTGTTTGGATTAATTCCTGGCGCAGAATTTCACCATCGGACATCGCGACAAAATTCAAAATTTCATCTTTACCATCTCGATGTCTGGAAATCTACAACTGTACGATTCTCGAAGTACTTTTTTCCCCGCACTATTCCTGTGTGGAACCAATTACCGACAGGGGTTTTTCCAAGCGGATACGACTAAGGGACCTTTAAGAAACGAGCTTACTCTTTCTTAAAAGGCCGGCAACGCAACTGCAAATCTTCTGATAGTGTGGTTGTCCATGGGCGGTGGTAATCACTTACTATCAGGTAAGCCTCCTGTCCGTCTACCCCCTTTTCTATATAAAAAAAACATTAAAATTAGGTCACTCTTCAATTACTTTGCAAAAAAAACGTACACCTTACGTATAAACGAAAACTGTTTGTACTTTTAAGCAAACTTGTATGCAAACTTTTTAAGTAGCTTTTCGTTTAAAAGCTCATTATCCCTGCTTATACTTATTTATATTATTAATTCGAAAGTCTGTTTATCTGTCCGTCACGCTTTCACGGTTAAATTTAACCGTTGAGCGGATTTTGATGAAATACAGTATGGAAATAGTTGAAGATCCGGAGTTAAATATAGGCTTTTTTTATATCATATGATAGCATACAAACAAATGGATCTCCTGATGGAAAGAGTCAGCCATCGCCTATAGACACCAAAGTTGTTAATGGTGCGTTGCTATCTTGTGGCGAGGTCTAATGCATGCACGTGCATAAGTTTACCAGCTACCTTACCCTCCAAACCGGAACACGACAGCGACAAGCACTGACGCTATTGCGGCAGGAATAGGTAAGGCGGTGGTACCTGACCCGGGCGAGACAATGCAGAACATATTAAACCCCTAAAAGTTTAAAATAGGGGATGAAAGTTCGTATGAAAATCTATATCGATGATATGTTAACCTACTCGCGGGCGAAGCTGAGCGGCTTAGCTAGTATTCAATAAATTCAGTCGTTCATTTGCGGAAATCCATAACCCAATGGAGATGTCGATGTAATTTTAAATGTTTTGCGGATTCATGAAATGTCGTTGAAAAGTAAAAACAGTAGTTTGCTGTTTTGAAGCTCCGTGTAAAAAAATTAAAATCCAGATTTATTTTTTTTCCAAGTAGACAATTTAATCCAAGAAGACAAAGTGCTGGGCCAGCTCGTAAGAAATATATAAAGTTAATTAAAAAAATAAACCAAATTTAAATAACTATCAACTAATTCATACCTCTAAAATTACTGAACTGATTTGGATGAAACTTGGAATATACCTCACTGAAATCAATAACAACCATCATTACCCTATGATTTATGAAGTATACGTCTAATAGATCAACTTGGCATTATGAGATTAATCTATAAATAAGGTTTTTTAAAATAAAATCCGCGTGTACAAGAAATTCGTGCATTACGGGCACTCTATCGCGTTGTAAACGATTACAGATAGAAGGCGTTGAGTGCAGATAAGTTAGTGGAATGGAGGTGAGGTGTATCTTGGTCGCCTTACATATTAGATAGCCTACCGATCGCAGCGTTATCGCGTTCAATTGGCGGAGAAATGTAAGTTCATTAGTGTCTTACATTATACCTACTTAGCTTTTGAGGTTTGCTTTAAGTCTGAGTAATGTTTGTCGATAAAATGAAGGTAACTTAAGATGATTCTCGGTCTTCCTAATTTCGAAGCTCTATTTTTATCTAATATTATAACGCTAAAACAAATTTTCTTTGATATCTGGGTTCAGATGGCCCAATTATTGCAGAAATGATACAATAATTAATTAACGATTACGATTTCGATGTCAATTATTAGGCATTTTTAATATAAATAAATGGCTAAATTTAATTAAGTTTGCTGAAATAGTAATCAAAATTATACAATTTTAAAATGTTGGTTATGAAATATATTTCTTTCAATTTAAATTATTGCAATTAAAAGCAATAGAAATTGTTGCGTACTGGGCTTTGGTTGAGTTTAACACAGACCACATAAATGTAAATAACTATATTTTTAGAAAGGCAATCGGGCCAGTTTTTTTTTTGATGATATAATTTTCGGGTAATTGGGCCAGTGTTATATTCGATGTCATAATAATTGTCGTTTCACGCGAAACATAGCACTTTCAAATAAAACCTGATTAGGCTTATAACGTAATAACAAATATAACAAATAATAAGTGAATTAAAAATAGTCGGGATACGTAGTAATAAGGTAATTAAATGTCCATCACCCAAAAAATTATTTTTTCGAGATAAAGAGCAGCCTTTAGGTAGGATACAGTAGTTTCCAAAAAAAGCATACAAACAATGAACATATTCACACTTGGTGTTACGGCCGGGGCTTGGTTCTATGGCTTTATTTATTCGGTGGCAATAGCGTTAATGCTTATTATCGTCATGTTTCTTGAGTAATGCTGGGCGGCTGGGAATATGCATATTATGTGGTATTATCCTGTGGTATTCTATCCCACCACATAAATAGCAACGAGCCGTTAACATCTTTGGAGTCTATAGGCGATTTTTGTATCTTTTCATTAGGAGAACCATCAATCAGCTTGTTTACTGTCTTATGATATAAACACACACATATGCACAGACATACTCACACACACATGCACACACACACACACACACACACACACACACACACACACGCGCACGCACGCATACACACACACTCTCGCGCGCGCACACTCACACATACACACACACACTCACACGTGCACATATAACACGTAAGTACGCGTGCACACGTACTGTACTGTACGCACACATAGAAATTGTTGCGCTTATAATAGTTGGCTTACATTATTCTCTATGAATAAATTGTGATTCCTTATTCAACGTTCAAAATTGTCAGCAAAGTATGAATAGAATCTTGATAGCAACAGTGACTTGCATTATACCGCATCGCGTGTACAACGGCCTTTAGTCGTTCGTGCTTGCCAACTATTTAGCAAAGCGATTAAATTATCGATTAACATAATAAGTTTCTATGACCCAAGCGAGACTGCCGCTTTGGATCCTAGTGATAAAATGTTAATTAATAATTATAACTTAGTTGGCGACAGTTTTAGGTAAGCTATGGGTTTAATTGATGGCCATTTTGATTGACAATGTAGTTTCATCTCAAGATTAGTAGTAGTAAGTACATACAAATTACATAGTTTTTGTTTTGCAATTATGTTATTAGAGAGTTTTGTTTTCCGCTGAAATGCCTTCAATACGCGTCTGTGTAGCGTTTCATACCGGGTCTTAATGCAGCGTTCATAAGTTAACTGGCTACCTTACCCTCCAAGCCTGAACAGCGGCAGTGACAAAAACTGACGCTATTGCGGCAGGAATAGGTAAGGCGGTGGCACCAGACCCAGGCGAGACAATGCAGAACTCTACCACCTAGTAGCCACGATGGTAGTGACTCGTATAAACCAATCGTTCGCTTCTTGTAAACCGCCTGGCAGAATGGCAGATGATCTATTCTACAAAGGGGGCCTGGGCCAACGTAGGGAAAATACATATAAATTGACATACAAATTGTATCGCTTCTGTTTCGCGAATGTGTTATTAATTTGACTGTCCCGTTGGTCGAGTGGTTAGCGAAACTAACTACAAATCAATCAGTCGGATTCGATTCTCGACTGGGACAAACATTTGTGTGATGAACATAAATGTTTGTATTTCTGAGTATGGGTGTTTATTATATACTAGCTGTTGCCAGCGACTTCGTCCGCGCGGACTTCGTTTACTCCGCACTGCTACTCCCCTTAGGTGATAACATGATAATATGTAGCCTATATGTTGACCCGACCTGTTAGTAATATTCATGCAAAATTTGAAGTAAATCCATGCAGTACTTTTTGAGTTTACCCCGGACATACGTACTACCGATATCGCTTACAGATCACATCTCAAGTATTCTTTTAAAAAAATATGCAATGTACAGTTTTGACTTTCCTACGATTTCATTACATGTATAGATGTAACAGTATTTAAAACGATACTAATACATAGAAATACGTAAGTAAATAATATATTTATAACGTATAAAATACACAAACCCAGAAATACTAATATTTATGTTATCATAACAAATGCTAAATACGAATAAAAAACAAATCAGGAATTGAACCCAAGCCTCATCGACTTCGTAGGCAGTGTCGCTATATTCATGAATTCCACTGTTCTGTGGATTTGTGCTGTAATCTATACATATAATAAAATCGTAGGAAAGTCAAAACTGTACATAGAATATTTTTTTAAAAGAATACTTGGGGCGTGATCTACAATCGATATCAAAGCCAAAAATATAGTTTTTAGAATTTTTGTCTGTTTGTCTGTATGTATGTCCGGGGTAAACTCAAAAAGTACTGCATGGATTTACTTCAAATTTTGCATGAATGTTACTAATAGGTCGGGTCAACATATAGGCTACATATCATCACGCTGTCACCTACGGGTGAGAGCAGTGCGGAGTAAACGAAGTAATATTATATTAGGTAATTGTAATAACTAACACCGATGTTCTATTGTTATACTTATACAAAATAACAGTTAGCCCCGGTTAAGCTACGAACATCCTTATAATTTTAATAACTAAATCACGATCGTGGGAGTGCATTTAGACATTTACTCTGAAACCCGACACGAAACTACCGTCACGTTATACATTCGTCAACTCTGTCTCAAGCCTAATTTTCTTCCTGTAATTTACGACATTTGTCAGAGAAATAATTATGTTTGTAAAGTAAACATTTAAATTGCAACAGCTACTGTTATAGCAGTCTTAATAGGTGTTATAACTATTTATTTATTACTCATCACGAAACGAAACAATTAATTTAAAAGAAACTTTGAATGATGACAGGAAATAAAACAAAAGACAAAGGGCGAGATTGTTAGTTTAATTAGATGTCTTACAGCTAACCATACAGAGAAAGTACTCTACGAAAAGGAATGAGGTAGACAATCCACAATGCAACAATTAACTAAATAACTCTAGAAAGTTAAAAATTAAAAATATGCATACATAAGAAAATATATAATCACGCCTAATGATTAGCCAACGGTTAAGTTACATAATGTGACAAGGTAGTCTTAGGTAGTTCGCGAGCGACCTAGGTGGGAAGAGCGCTCCTTTAGGTGAACTATGCGAACTAGTTCATTGAAAATCCCGCTTTTAGTTCTTTTTATATTTTTGTTAGCGTTCACTTTACTAGACAGTGGCACTATGTGACCAACCGAGTTATTTACTTTTACTGTGCGCGCCTTGATGTTTCATAATCGACATCGATACTAAACAACTTCAAATCCCCATGGTTGAAATTTTGTCAAATCATATGAAATCATAACAATCGTCAACTGAAGTATTGCTGGCTAATTATCAAACAGAATACTAATATCATTTATCTCTTATTCTTTTTATTTTACGGTAAATTTAATTAAAATTAAAAATTTTCTCTTCTATTCCCATTTATTATTACAAATAATTGATTATTATTGTTATATATCACGTTAATTATGACTTATTATTAATATAAATCATTTTATTTTTTCGTTTTTATTTCGATAAAAGATTTTATGTGCCATAACAAAAAAGTCAACTTTAATTGTAAAAATTCATACTTTTTAAGCATTCTAATATAATTACACATTATACTAGGAACTAGCCTAGCTGTTGACTAATCATTAATATAAATTATTTTATTTTTCATTATTTAAATAAAAAATCTCATATTACATAAATGGACGTGTAAAATTTTCATGTAATACTTTGTATTTTTTAAATAACAATAAACAAAACTTACAATAATCATAACTATATTTTTTTCTTTATTTATTGTTCTTAATAAATTATTTTAAAAAAAGAACTAACGAACTATTAGAACGAACTAGTTCATCCTTGAATCATGAACTAAATTGAGCGCTCTCTGTAGTGACCGGTTAGGCCCAAGCCTAGTGACAAGTAGCTGATTATCTTGATGACTCGGGAAATATATGCTAATTATATGTTTAAATTCATTCAGAACAATACGTCCAGAGTTATAATAATTATTATAAGTCTTCAAGCTTTTTCCGCTGCCAGTAACACTAGACCTAAGGAATTATCATTAGACCAATACCACATAAATATTATAAATGTGAAGTTTGTATGTTTAGATGTATTTTTTGTCTATGATTTTATGATTATATTTTAGATTGTTTGATTAATCAATCACACACAAACGGTTAAACCGATTTGAATGAAAATTTCTATATAGGTAGAGGATGACCTAGAATAGCAGATAAGATATGACTATATGACTATTTATATATAGATATGACTTTTTATTCAGGTAAAATATGTTGTTCCAATGGGATTTATAATTTTTTTATAATGCAACGAACTGCAGGATGCAGCTAGTAGCTCGTAGTATTTATGAAGCCCTTCACCAGTCTTTACCAGTTTCCTGACAGGACGATAGATGACACTCTTCTACAAAAAGAAAATCTCTTCAATACGGAAATTATATAATATTCCTGTTTCCTACTTCATGTTAAAGGAAATTCATGTTAAGGAAAACAATACAATTTAGTTTAGAAAGCTCGATATACGGTTACGACTACTGTTATAAGTTTGTGGTTTAATCCTAAAGTTGATTGTATTATTTCTCTTAACATCACATGAGTCATTTCTTGAATGTCTTGAATTGTGGTCGTGTCGTGTTACCAGAAGTTATTAAAAGCGTGCAGCAATGTTCGTTATGCAATTACAAAAATATATTCTTCAATGTTATCTAGCTCTTAGAAAAATTATTATTCGAAGCATTTTAGTTTATTTAATAGTATAACAAACAAGCAGATGGTTCTCCTGATGAATAGAAACACCAAAGATGCTAAGTGGGTTGCTATTTGTGGGCTGGAATGCCACATGCATACGTGTGCCGGCTTTCTTACTCTCCAAACCGGATCACGACAATGACAAACATTGATACTATTGAATAGGAATAGATTAGGGTGTTTTTTAAATATAATATATCAGTACTAGCTGACCCGGCGAACTTCGTATCGCCATATTTTATCTCTCTAATCGCAACTGAGGAAATAAGTCAACTGTCAACGTACACCGCCATCTATGAGAACTTCATAAGACTAAACAGCTTTGCTCTTAAAATTATGCATGTATAGCAGAATGGCGGTCTGAGGATGTGTCGGGGGTTTAAGCAATTTCTAATTTTATCTTGTTATATTAGTTGATATGCATTAGAAATAGATGAAATTAATATAAATAAACATTACACACACTACCATTCGACAGGAATCATATCATACACACGTATACTAATTTATGTACTTATGGTAAGTCCGTTGTCAATCTTAAAAGAAATTTTATTGTTTAATCTATGGTTAAACTGGAATGGAATTTCAACCAGAGGGAAATCGCTGGTTTCAGTTAAATGTTCCAGTCTAAAATAATTATCTATAGGGGTATCTTATGCCGGGTTCTTATAATCAACGATCAGTTATTCGTAGCAGTAACCATTAGCAACCAATTTAATAATAACGAGGTTACAAGTTACTTATTTGGACATTTAGTAATTTGCTAGAACAGTTTTAGCTGACGCCTTGTTAAAATGAACTACTCGTAACTAAGACGAGTCGTTTTACTGATGTAGGAATCATTTATTAAAAACATTGTGTATTTCATATCCAAAAGTGTTTCGTTTAATAAGTAATTAAAAAAAGTATTTCTATTACGAGTTCTATTTAAATAATAACCATTGTCAGTATTATCGTAAACAGCATCTGTTTGTGTCTCAGTTCATTAACTAAACTAGAACTGGGCTACTGGATTTCACTTTGAACATGAATAATTAGTCTTCGACATTGTTTAGCATTGTGTATAGAAATATCTATATCAAACCAGCTTGCCTTAGAACAGCCCTCCCACTCTAATACTATAATTAAACAATAAATAACTATTGGTCCTTTCAATGTCCATAACGCATTACTCCACAAGTCCAACCCGCTTGAAACAGTGTGTGTCATGTCGCGTGGGATAAGAGAAAAATTTGACCAATAAGAAGAACTTGTATCTCGTTTAATGCCGTGACAAAAATTTCATCATTGCATCACATCGAATAAACGAGGTAGAAGTGCTTTTGACACCAATACAAAGAAATACATATAGAAATACTGAAAAATATTTACTAACACCGAAACCCAGATATACAAACATCTATAATCATCACACTTATCTTTATTCCTGTCGGGAAGCGAACCAGCTCCATTGATTGCGTAAGCAGGATATTCGACACCAGTGAGACGGTCAAATTGCTGTCATATCTCAATTTAGGGAAATTATATTACATTGTAACATATTTCGCTCATTCCTTCCGATTGTTTACATTAGCTCGCGTTAGTCACGTACCTATGATCACGAAACCGCGATCAAGATTCCTTTGCAAATGGGGTGCACTTTTGGTTTGTTTACAATGTGACCTGATAACTTACTATCTGATTGATCTTTTGTGCTATCTCTTTTAATATTATCAGAACAAACATTTTTGAACAACAGCATTTCAACGGTTTCATTCATGATTTAAGTTATAGACCGTGGTCCTACAAATATTTTTTTTATTAATAACAAGCTGAATTTTTGTGAACTTTGTGTGTGAAACTTTGTGTTTGTGAATTTTCGTCAAAATTCAGCTTGTTATTAATAAAAAAAGTTTGTTCCTGGGACAACTGTCTGTTATTTATAATCTCAAGTCTTTTACTAAACTGAGTGACAGAGGATTCTAATCAACATTCTAATTTCGAATTGTATTAATCTTTTTTTGTTCCTTTGTGTAATAGGTTAGCAAACAGGCAGATGGTTCTCCTGATGGAAAGTTAAAACTAGCGCGTTTAGATACCAAAGATGTTAATTATGCATTGATATCCGTGTAGCGAGGTTTGAATGTTACATGGATAAGTTTACGCCAGGAACAAGTATCGACGCTATTGCGGCAAAATACTTAAGGTGGTTAATCTAACTCATACTGCTACAAAATAAACAAATACTTCGTTTAAAAGGGTAGAAATTATTTTATTTAGCCAGAAGGAGCAATAAAGGCGACAACGTTTCGTACCCCTTGTATGGCACCATCACCTTTTATTCAACTATTATCCGTTGTATCTCTTCAATATCACGCACGGGATAGTAAACAAGTCCCCAATTATTGAAAGAAATAACCTAATCAATGAGTCAGAAGAAATTATACATACAAATTATATAAAAGTGCACGCCATCAATGTATGGCGCAACATTGTATCTTCTTTTTAATATTGTGAAGTGATATCACCTGTAATAATCAAAACATTTTATAAATAATGTAATAAGTAATTAAATAAATAAAATAAATATATACGCTTACTACGTAAATATGTAATTATGTAATTAAATCCTGTGAGGTTTTTAAGCTGTTTTAAAAAATATAACATATTAGCTGACCAGGCAAAACGTTGTCTTGCCATACAAATTACTTGTATTGAATATTTTGGTGGGGGGTTTGAGTGAAGGAAAGGGGGTAATTCAGATAAAAACATATAATTTAAATTGGACCGAACAGTAGATGTCTACAAAATTCCATTGCAATCGGTTTAGTAATTTTGGAGTACATAGCGGACAAACAACGTGATACGTAATTTATATATATTAAGATATTTGTACTACTTATTGTTAATAGGGGCCATCCCTACAGCATTAGCATTTAACAATTAATCAGTTGGTAATTGATGCGGCTTTTAGTCTTGGTTTTCGGCGATTGGGGTGTTTTAGTCATGCCGCCATACCTTAGATAGGTGTCAGCCTTTGAACAGCCACTTAAACAAAAATGTACCTACTAATTGGACAGCAATCTTTTAATAGCCTCTTAAGCAAAATCTGTACTAATTGGACAGGCAAGATCTGCGTTTATGGACTACACATTGTAATAAATGGTCGTCATCATCATCCTTTACACGCCCTACCTTTATAAATTTTCGTAATTTATCCTCTCATTAAAAAAATGCCTCGTTAGTCTAACGATGTGCTGATTTTTTCAATTAAAACAAAAATTGGCATTAGGATTCTTGATAAGTAATTTTAATGTATGTTTTCGAATTAAATAATAATTTATATTTTTTGTTACTTAAAAATATATTAATGCCAAACCGAAATTAGGTGGCTGTTTATTATCATTTTCCGCGCTTTGAAGATTTTTAGGATCTTCGACTCTAAGTTCGAAGAAGTTAAGTTCGAAGTGATAACTTGATCTACATAGTACAGTGCGATAAAAGGATAGAGCGATTTAGTTTGCATGTGGAAAAATTGGCTTAGTGATTTGGATTAGTCGGTTAGTTCTAGTGCGAATATAGTGACGGTGCTCTTAGTGTTAGTCAGTGCGTATATTATACGTGTTGTATTGTTGTGTATCATACATTCGCGTGGTAAATAAACACGGTTTTTATATAAGTGGTACTTTATTACACAATAACGAACTGTAAGCTCGTAACAATAATGTAGTACCTAAACGTTTTTTTTTATTTGATAAAAATAATATATTTTTTAAATTTGATAAACATTTTTTATTCCATCCATCCTTTGATAATTTTTAAGGTACCGTACCTGCAAATGAAAAACGGGACCCTTAGGAGATCACTTCGTTGTCCATCGTGTGCTAAACAACGCGGGGTAAATCACTTTCCATCTCTAGCTAACTAGTTGCTCATGTTTTTTTTATATATCATAAGATAGCAAACAAGCAGATGGGTCTCCTGATGGAAAGAGTCAACCATCGCCTATAGACACCAAAGGTGTTAATGGTACGTTGCTATCTTGTGGCGAGGTCTAATGCCACGTGCATAAGTTTACCGGCTACCTTACCCTCCAAACCGGAACACGACAGCGACAAGCACTTACGCTATTGCGGCAGGAATAGGTAAGGCGGTGGTACCTGACCCGGGCGAGACAATGCAGAACTCTACCACCTAGTAGCCTCGATGGTAGTGACTTGTATTGACAATCGGTCGCCTTTTACGACCTGCCTAGCAGAACGGCAGTTGGTCTATTCTTCAAAGGAGAACCAACCCCGGAAACCCGGAACCAACACGGGGAAACTTACTCAGGAATGTCAAAAGAAGTTCGGGTTCATTCCGTCTACCACACAAGTAACCTAGCGTGATATTTATTTATAGCATTCATTAAAATGTAATGTACGTTCAACTTTTGCTTAACATTTTTAAATTACATCTACGTCGTCTGTCGTACGTGACTGGAAAAAAAATGGCGACGCACTCGACAATCCTTTTTCTGAATTAAAAACCTGTATTCAGATCAAGGTGGGGCTGCAATGACAAGTCTAGATCTTATTATTCAATTTCGAATCATTACGGAACCCTGAGAAAGGAAACGTCAAAGATAAATCGCCCACGTGATTCTATGTAATCTTAAGGTAATAATATACCTGAGCTTTCTGTTGTAACAGAACATAGAGCATTCGCTGAATTTTGTTGAATGTGACTACAGTTATATACTGTCAAAATTCGGTACAAACATTTCTTGTTTCTAATTCGTTAATTTGAATGTTGGATTGAATGATCTACCATCTGTATCTATCTGCTAAATACGTTCAAGTAGATTGTTAGTTTAACAATATACTTAAATGTGTTACACTTTATGTTTTCAGATGATAAATTTCAATTTACTTCATGTTTTTGCCATTGTCGGTAAAATTCCATTTATTATTTTAAATTTCAAATTTTCTGTTATACAAAATACTACTTAATTTATATATGCCCACCGAATTCGTAATTTATGGCATATATTTGTTTCTGAAGATGCCGTAAAGGGTAAAACCGGTTGGCAGATACATGTTAAATAAAAAGTCTTTTGTGAACTGAAGTGTATTTTAACATAATAAATTTTAAGTTCAATTGAAAGTTTTATCAGAACAGCCATATACTCCTTTGCTATTATAAATATTAGGAATAATTACTTTCCAAATAGCTTTATTAAGCCCCGTTTTCTCTTTGATTAGTGCGAGTGCGAGTGTTTAATGCAGGTGTTTAGTATTAAGCAAAAAATACGTGAAGACAGCCGTTGATCAGTGCGGGTGATCAGTATTTAGCGTAGTAAAAGTGAATAGACACTGATTACTAATCACTCGCAGGGATCAACGGCGGCCTTCACGTATTTTTTGCTTAATACTAAGCACCTGCATTAAACACTCGCACTCGCACTACATAAAGTGAAAACGAGGCTTTAATTAACGTAACATTCACGCGAATGCACGGTACATATGATGAGTGCATGAGCACCATTATGACTTATTCCTTTGATGCGTTTCAATAAACGTATCATCTACGCACGTATCCAATCATGGACCTTCATTAATATCTTGTATTCACTTTTAGAATTGCGGAATTTATCGATATTGTAGCAATAAATTTAAGTTTTGTGGGCCTATTTTGTTGTAGATTATACCATATTGCCATGAATAGCACAATCACGTACGTGATGGAATTTGGTAAGTAAGATGTTATGTTGATAGCCCATATAAAACTCTTAAGGTGCATAATGGTCGAAAGTACTTCTAGTACATGTATAAAGTAAGCTATTCTTATAAACGTATTATGCTTTAGATAAAATATCTGTGTAATAAAATGTGGACTAACGACATTCGTATACTTCATCCGGTGTAGGATTTATGATGCCTCAATATTGCTGCTTCAGAAAGGCTTTTCTTCTCATTTATGTATTCCAAGCAGTAACAATTTACGGACATAAACTGTAGTCTAGAATGAAAGGAATATAAAGAAGCCTCAAAACCTTTTCATTATCCGGTCCTTAACGACAACCTCGCCTGTTTTCACCAAACGTCTATTGCGTAAAAGCTAACTTTATGGTGGAGAACCTGTTGATAAATTATAACAGAATTTTGTACGACTCGCCTGAGTTGGAATCATAATCTACATAATATATATTTGTATCTATCTCGTATCTACGTATATCTTAGATAATGTATATGCTTGGACAATGTATACAGTGTGTAAAAAAAATCCTGTCCGATCCGAAAGAGGTATATTTTAATTTATTGTATAATAATGTATAAAGGCAGGTCAATAACATTATTAAAAAATAATAATATAATAATTATTTTTCTTAAAATAAAAAATATATCGCATTTTAAAGTGGCTCATTTTAGTACTAAAATTGAGCAACTTCCCCTTAAATCAAGCAAATATTTTGAAAATTTATTAATCAATATCCAATATCCATAAAATAATAACACTAATATGATTGTATTTACCAAATAATGCCTGTGACGATCGGACAGGGTTTTCTTTACACACTGTATACTTCTACAGCTCCACAAGTCGCGATATGATTTGGTAGTTAAAAATAAATCAATTTTAATGAAAAAGAGAAAAGCCTTTGAAGTAAAATAAAACTAGCGTTTTCATTTTTGTCGCCAATATAAAAGAGTCTGATGACGCTGCAAATTTTGAAATCCTTATCTCAGTGATTTAAATGTGATCTTTAAAGCTAAAAGGCTGTTATGAGCAATAACAGCAATGCGTTTGAGTATTATACCTATTTAGCTAAAAGAAAGATTTTGTAACACAAAAGCTGTCTGTTATATTATATATTTCCTGTAGTACGCTATAATTTGGCTTATGAAAATGTTAGAATCTTGCAATTTTTCGTGTTTAGAGCGTCTTCTTGACTCATTAGCGTTTTTGAACTACCCGTACATAAAAGGATTATGTATTTTAATTTACGGATGGACTCCATTTCACCAGTTATGTAGTCATTTACATTACAAAAGTTTGCCCAAGAGTCATTGTCATCCCATAACCACATAATCTTGGGTAGTGTGGTAACCCACACTACCCAAGTTTTTGACGAGTCATGTATTTTTATTTACTAATGAATTATTTAAATATATTTTTAGTTTTTACGACAAATCTTTCAAATTTTTGTTTCTCTTTAATACAATACGCATGTATTATAAACCTTCCACTTGGATACTTTGTCTATTGACCGTATTAAAATCTATTGCGTAATTTAAACGATCTAAGCGGACATACAGCGGAAGTGACTTTTTTTAGACCCCGTTTACACTTTTATTAGTGCATGTGTGGTGCAGGTTCTTAGTGTAGTGTTCTTAAAAACACGTGTAGACAGCAGTTGATTACTGCGAGTGATTAGTAAACAGCGTATTCACAACGCTGATTACTAATCACTCGCACTAATCAACGACTGTCTACACGTTATTTTTGCTTAATACTAAGCATGAAACAGTCGCATTCGCACTAATCAAAGTGTAACCGGGACGTTATGCAATGTAAAAAAGATAAATTAAAAAAGGTTGATCTAATTTGTCCAATATAATAATTTCTTGACTGCAAGAGTTGCTGTATTACCCATACGTTAAATGAATAGTATTTTCTTTTATTAAAAGACTCATGAACGGAGTTGGTCATTGTAACTATTTCTTAACTATAGTATACTAGCTGTTGCCTGCGATTTCGTCCGCGCGGACTTCGTTTACTCCGCACAGCTCGTCCTCCGTAGGTGATACGTGATAATATGTAGCCTATATGTTGACCCGACCTGTTAGTAATATTCATGCAAAATTTGAAGTAAATCAATGCAGTACTTTTTGAGTTTACCCCGGACATACATTGACTTTCCTACGATTTTATTATATGTATAGATAACATATAATAGACGTATGCATGTGGCCTTGCCATCTCGCCACACAAATAAAAACGCACCATTAACATCTTGTTGTCTAAAGGCGATGGTTTCACTTTCCATCAGGAGAGCTATCTGCTTGTTTGCTATCGTATAATAATAAAAAAACTACACGGGATCTATTCTTTATTTATTGATAGGCTCAAATTTGCCTATAGGTATTTACGCTAGAAATATTGTCCAAGAATTATCCAATGTAGCCATTCAAACATAAAACAATGAAATGTATTGTCATTTGTCATCATAACTATGCCGATTGTTCAATTTGCATTTATTCTCTGAATAAACCTTTTGTTTATTAGACAAAATATAAACAACGTGACAAAATGAAAAGGAAATAACGATGTAAGATCCACTTGCAAATAGCTTGTATTTACTTTTTAAATTACTTTTACTATAGTTCAATTCATTTAAAAAGTATTTAAATATTTGCAAGCGGCCCTGAGTGTTGAAAAACGTAGATGCGTCTTAAAATGCAAATTAAAGTATGGAAGTTATATTTAGATTTATGTGTTTAAGCGTTAATCTCATAAAATTCATCTCATAAATAAGTTATGACTATGAGTTGTGATAATAATTAAATGTTTTATTTCCAGATTAACAAATGCGGTTATGAGGTGGAGCATATTATATTTAGGTGAGTTATAAATATTTAATTTTTAGGTTAGAAACCTGTATACTTGAAATTGTATTAAATATCAATGATACCCACGCAGACCAATGTTAGGATGACCCTTTAATCCATATTAATATTATAAATGTGATAGTAACTCTGTCTGTGTGTGACGTTATCACGGCCAAACTTCTAGGCCGCTTGATATTTCATATAGCAATACTTTAAAGTCTTGGAATGATCATAGGCTACTTTTCCATTTTTTAACGTATTTTGTCAATACTTCCGTACTGATATAAAATGCTAAAGGCTTTTAGTTACTTACTCTTTCCCGGGCTCCTTTGAAAAATAGGCCAACTGCCGTTCTGCCAGGCAGGTCGTAAAAGGCGACCGAGTGGCTATGCGCGTCACTACCATCGTGACTACTAGGTGGTAGAGTTCTGCATCGGCTCGACCGGGTCTGGTACCACCGCCTTACCTATTCCTGCCGCAATAGCGTCAGTGCTAGTCACTGTTGTGTTCCGGTTTGGAGGGTAAGGTAGCCGGTAAACTTATGCATGTGGCATTAGACCTCGCCACAAGATAGCAACGCACCATTAACATCTTTGGTGTCTATAGGCGATGACTGACTCTTTCCATCAGGAGACCCATCTGCTTGTTTACTATCTTATGATATAAAAAAAATTCTATTAACAATATTCACACATAAACTTTTAAGAAGACAAATTATGAGAACCTTTTCAATATGGGTATAATATGGTCAGGGGCGTAGCTACCGCCGTATCTGCCGTATCAATTACTAGCTGTTTCGCGCCACTTCTTTCGCGCGGACGTCGTTTACTCCGCACAGCACCTCGCCCGTAGGTGATAGCGTGATAATATGTAGCCTATATGTTGACCCGATCTGTTAGTAATATTCATGCAAAATTTGATGTAAATCCATGTAGTACTTTTTGAGTTTACCCCGGACATACATTGACTTTCCTACGATTTTATTATATAAAATATAGAAACGGGGCCTCAGCTCCGTGCTATGGGTCCCCCAACGTGCGTAAACAAAAATTAAAAAAAACTTCCCAAATGGCAAAGTCAAAAAAAGCATTTTTTTTAAAAAAGGCAAGGAGAGTGTTTATTTAATTTGAATAGTTTGTAAAAATTTTAGAAAAGTGACAGATACATGGTTATGCTGAATAAATATATATAAATTTTAATTTTAGACAAACATTTTTTTTCTTTCGTGAGAAATCACTACCGTTCATAAGGGCTCCCAAACAAAATTTTATACGCCCGCCAAGGCACGCTACGCCACTGAATATGGTTTAATATATGACAAGGATTGCGGAACTTTAAGATTCAATCACATCAGCAAATCGAGAACCTAATCACTACAATTATAATCGATTCATAGTCAATCACAATAACATAACTCAGAGAAACGTAAGGTGTGGCGGTACCGAACCCAGAACCTGTAGATTTAGTCAACCTACGCATTTACGAACTGCTTGAAGCTATTGTGATGCTAAATGATTTATAACGCATTCCTCATAAGGATTCATACGGAAGTGATGGACTGAATTACTTTACGCCATTCTGTGTCGTAATATGCTGGCAGTAAATCAAATCAGTTTAACTAAGGCAATATTAGTTTCGTTGACAAGCTGTCGGGGAATATTTACAATACTCCGTCTGACTTTAAGGCCTGAGCTTAATTGTATATTTACAGGCATAAGAATATTTAATGGAATTGTGGCCCCGTTTTGATTATTATGAATGATATTTATTAATACTTTCAGCCATTATTATCGCTTATGATTATTGATATTTATATTTATTTATTATGACATTGATATAAATGTTACTTGGGTTACTGAAAAACTGTTAAATGGCTAAACGGATTTAAAATTTTTAAAGTATCTTCACGCCCGTATCCCCGAAGAGGTAGGCAGAGGTACCACAAGTGCACCCGTGATTAGCCGAAGATACTAGGTCCCACAATGTGATAGGTGGCAAGCCTATCGCCAACCGGGCACTTTCAAATCCCGGGCAACTTCATGTTTATCAGAAAACTGAACAAACACTTTTTATGTGCCCGACCTGGGAATCGAATCCGGGACCTCATGTGGTCGACGCCAACGCTGGACCACTAGACAATAGAGGCGACGAGATAAATTTTTAGACCACTGTTATCCCGGATAATACATTTTCCCCGTGGGGTCAACAAAAATGCTTTAATCAATCAAGCAGCGGACTCCGTGGCATCCCAATTGTGTATAGACACACACAGGTCATAGACATACACACGCATTGTATATATACACTTGTCTACTTTGATATATTTATGTATGTAATTATTCTGTGCGTGTGTATGCGACTGAACTTCTCTTAAATGTGTCTGGATCGATTTTTGATGATTTTTTTTTGTGTTCAAGTGCATTCGAGAATGAATGGTTTAGACTCATCATTGAGCCTACGCCATACCATACGCTAGGTGATAGCGTGATATTATGTAGCCTATATGTTGACCCGACCTGTTGGTAATATTCATGCAAAATTTGAAGTAAATCCATGCAGTACTTTTTGAGTTTACCCCCGACATACATACAGACAAACAGACAAAAATTCTAAAAACTATATTTTTGGCTTCGATATCGATTGTAGATCACGCCCCAAGTATTGTTTTAAAAAATATTCAATGTACAGTTTTGACTTTCCTACGATTTTATATGTATAGATAATATAATATATAATATAGATTTGTACTAGATCTACTATTTTGGTTATGGTCAAAGTCTGTTGTTAAACTTAGAGAGATTTTATTGTTTTATTTATGGTCAAATTTCGAACAGAGAGCGATTGTTATTTTTCATTAATATTTGAAATTGGTACGTCTACGGCTACGTCTACCAGTTTTTCGCAGAAAATATGTATAAAATATGTATGAATTCAAAATGTTGCTCAAAACTTTACTGCGTTTTGAATTTACTTAACGGTAACTTTCTGACCTCATTTCGGAGTGATAAATCCTGTCGTAACTCGGAAGCGATGTTTGATTATAGTAAGAAGCAAAAGGGAATTTATAATTGGCTCGATAAACTGTATTGAGAATTGATTAAAAGCTCTGTATTTTATAGCGTGAGAATAGTAAAAATTTCAACAAGGTTCAGGGTTGTCACTTACAAAAAACATACAAGGGTGTTACTATAAATTATAATATTTAAAATGAAGCTTAAAATAATAAGTTGAATTGTTTGTCTAAACAAAAAATAGTATTATATTTTATGCTTTAGCGTCTTACAGTAGACGGCATCGATAAGCATATAAAACAAGGGTATATTATGCAGACAGCGCCGTAAATGCTAGAATTGTGCTATTTCAAATGACGCTAACATCGAAGATTGTAACTTCTTTAAAAAGTTATGAAAATTTGCGTCAAGGAAGAAAATTGTTCATTACTATGTAATAAAAATAATGACCTTTTAACGTGTTGCAAGTGCAAGCAAATTAAAAAAAAAAGTCAGCAACGCCACTTTCAACTTGATTTCAAAGTTATGGATAATCGTATTTTAATAATTCTGCTCCTGCCTTACTTATAATTTTCCCTGTATCCAAATGATGAAGTAATATGCAACTACACTTTAACGATTAAGACGTAATTGGTCCTCATAATTGTGAATAACTATAAATTTAGATTTGTCATGAAGCCGTTACGAATACATATTATGATAATTTACGTTGATAACCCTACAAGTAGGCCTGAGAAAACTTGCATCACTTTACATTAGTAGCGGTAGTTTGCAGAGCACTGACACCAACTCGTTTTTTCCCCATTCGAGACTACAACGAACAGGGCCAAGGGTCGAGTGTCGAAGTTTTGACGTTAAGCACGAATTCCCTAATGCTTTTAGCTGACGAAACTTGTGTACCGTGCCATAACGACGGTACAGGATAGCATTCGCTCCCACGGAAGCCGTGATCTTTGTAGATTTATCTCTTTTTACATACTGGATGTTAACTTCACATTTATTCTACAGATGTTAATTTCGCGTTTATTTTTTAGATAGTTCCTTAATTTGCTAACTGATAACACTTGTACTGTTTCACAATAAGATAATTATATTTAATTTCCAAAATTATCAAATTTGATAAAATAATAAATAACCTGAGGATGCTTGTGTAAGCGATACCGTTAGCAAATATTGGCTTTCACCAAGTGACGATAAAAAGTGTAGTTCTTTAATTATTTACAGTTGTGTAATAGTTCTTTCATTTTCGTCCGGCCCGTTTGAAAAATATACCATGTATCATTCTGCCAGGTAAGCCGTTATAGGCCAATAATTAATCGCATATGTTACTATCGTCATGACTCCTCACTAAGTTCAAGAGTAAAGAAGAAATAATGATATTTAATTTGCGAAATTTCCGTGAAACCTTAGATGGAACTACTGTGATACGACAGAAATGAAAGGTAGTGTAAGGAATGGGGTAAACTTACCCAAGAGGTGAAATTTGAGAAGACCTCAGCGGCACAATACTCCACCCACTTCAACCACACTTTCTTACACGTCAGAAGCAAAGACAGTAACACATAAATTATATACTCAACGCACGTTCCACTTCATCAGCATCTCCAGGAGAGTCGAATAGCACTTTGTTCTATGAAGGGTGAAGCATTAAATTTAATGCTAATGCTAAAAATTTAATGCTAGGCATATAGAGATTCGAAGAAATTTTTCGAATTAAATACCATAATTTCTTCTTTAAATTATGGATATTTGCAGAGTAACGTCTAAATCTATTAAAAAGTTTAAGAGTTCTGCAACGTCTCCCCAGACTACCGCTTTATCAATTCCTGCCGCAAATACATTAATATCTGTCAGGTTTCGATGGTAAGGTAGCTATGTATGTGGTATTACTTCCCTACCACGCACAATCAACTATTAACATTTTCGATGTCTATTGTTCGTGAAGATGGTTTCTGTCCATTATGACAGCCATCTGCGTGATTGTAATCCTATGATATAAAAGAGACAGTACTAAATTAAGTATAAGATGTTTATGTAAAAGATTTAGTTCTGTAAAGTCGCCTCTGTGTGGTCTAGTGGACCGCGGAGTTGACTACATGAGGTTAGCATGAGGTTAATGGTTACTTTACTCTCCAAACTGGATTACAACAATGACATGTATTGAAAGCAATTGCGGCAGGAATAGTCGGGCGACCGAAAACCCGGCCGGGACGTTGCAGAACTTTACCATCCAGTAGTCACGATGGTTGTGACCGCAGACCATATGAATAATAATAGATACGCCATTGTGAAGGAAATGTGTGGCTGCGCATATGAGCTAACGCTCCTATTATTGGCGAAAATGTCATACATTTGTAGGTTATATTATATTGTGAAAAAATAGAAATATACAATGTTTAAAAATTACATTACAACGCATCATTAATATCTTGAAATGATTTTATTTCATTGATAAGTAGTATAACTCTGTATTTCTGTATGTGATTGCAAGCTACGCTGTAAAAATAAGAAATTGTGTTGTTCTGTTGAAGGGCGTATCCATTTAACCCGTGGTTGTGACACACATAGCTAATCATTCGCCTTTTCCAAACTGCCTGGCCGAATGACAATCTATTCTTCAAAAGCGGCCTGGACCAACATTGGCCATCGGCGCGGCGTGATGATTTATTTATTTCGAAAAAGAAAATGAATATATCCGTAGAATCCACAAAACAGTAACGACGCAGCGGACTGTGAGATACATGTAGTAAAGCAATAACAGAAAACACTCGAAAATTTTTCGACGTTACGAGGCTACCAAGTGTTTGAACAGGTGGGAGGCAACATAACTGGCTTGACAAACATTCGGAGTATTTTTTTAAAATAAATCACGTTTTTAAACATGAATGTTAAACACGGACCCGTGTTTATTGATGGAATACATCGGATTACGCAACTCTTTTTAGACGACTACAACACGCAAAGATGGGTTTTTATTTACATTATACCACCCATTTACAAAGAGAGGATATGATTTTCTTGCATATTTATATACGAGTTTTTTTACATCATTTGATTGCAAATAAATAAATTAATAATATATATAAATAAATAAATAGCAAACAAGCAGATGGCTTTTATGGTGGAAAGAGAAACCATCGCCTATATATACCAAAGATGTTATTGGTGCGTTGCTACCTACCAAAGATGTTATGGCAATGCCACATGCATAAGTCTACCGGCTACCTTACTCTCCAAATCGGAACATGACAATGACAACCATTAACGCTATCGCGGCAGAAATAGGTAAGGCGGTGGTGGTGGTGGAGACAGTGCGGAACTTTTCCACTTGGTCGTGATGGTAAAGACACGTATAGCCACGTCACGCGGTCGCCTTTTCAACCTGCCTGGCAGAACGGCAGTTGGTCTATTCTTTAAAGGACCAATACAAAGTCTTACGATGTTACTTGTTTATTTTATACTAGCTCCTCCCGCGACTTCATCCGCGTGGAAAAAATTCTAAAACAAAAGTGGGATTTTCGGGATAAAAACTGTCCTTTGTCTTTTTTCGGATCTCAAACTATTTTTGTACCAAATTTCATCCAAATCGGTCAGTGGTTTAGGTGTGAAGAAGAGACAGACAGAGTTACTTTCGCGTTTATAATATTAGTATGGACTAGTTAGTTGCGACTTCGGTGCCGTGATAAAAAATCATTACCTTCCTTTTCTAAGTCGGGTAAAAAAGTAGCATGTATCATAAAAAGTAGCCTCTTCAATGTCACTTGATAAAAGTGAAAGAATAAGAAATAGTTGAGTTAAATCGTAACAACAAAACAAACAAAAAATCTAATTTTTCCTGTTTATATTAGTTTAAAAATACGAAAAATTACTTTTTTGTGTCTGATAAGAAACAAGTAGATAGTTTTCCTCATGAAAGAGATAACTATCGTCTATAAACACAAAAAATGTTAATGATTCATTATTGCTTGTGCCGTGGAATGGTTATATCACATGTACATAAGTTTACGGCAACCTAACACTCAAAACCAGAATACGACAGTGCGATGCGCAGTCGTTATTACTATAATGTTATGTATTTACCCGTTAAAAAAGAACGATGGTGGTTTGAAAAAAAACGTGTAGTTGTAAGATCTCGGGACTTCAACCATATTCTTGTAAGGGGTTTGGAAAAAAACGTGTAATTGTAAGTTACCGGGACTTCAACCATATTCTTGTAAGTGGTTTGGAAATAAAATGTGTAATTGTAAGATCCCGGGACTTCAACCATATTCATGTAAGTGGTTTGGAAATAAAACGTGTAGTTGTAAGATCCCGGGACTTCAACCATATTCTTGTAAGTGGTTTGGAAATAAAATGTGTAATTGTAAGATCCCGGGACTTCAACCATATTCATGTAAGTGGTTTGGAAATAAAACGTGTAGTTGTAAGATCCCGGGACTTCAACCATATTCATGTAAGTGGTTTGGAAATAAAACGTGTAGTTGTAAGATCCCGGGACTTCAACCATATTCTTGTAAGTGGTTTGGAAATAAAATGTGTAGTTGTAAGATCCCGGGACTTCAACCATATTCATGTAAGTGGTTTGAAAAAAAACGTGTAGTTGTAAGATCCCGGGACTTCAACCATATTCTTGTAAGTGGTTTGGAAATAAAACGTGTAGTTGTAAGATCCCGGGACTTCAACCATATTCTTGTAAGTGGTTTGGAAAAAAACGTGTAGTTGTAAGATCCCGGGACTTCAACCATATTCTTGTAAGTGGTTTGGAAATAAAACGTGTAGTTGTAAGATCCCGGGACTTCAACCATATTCTTGTAAGTGGTTTGGAAAAAAACGTGTAGTTGTAAGATCCCGGGACTTCAACCATACTCTTGAAAAATTTTATCTTAAATGGATTCAGCGAATTATTCTAATGCTGCGGCCGCACTTGCGTCTATCGTCACAAAGGTTCGTTCAATGACACGATACATGCAGATGTGACCGACTATTATTGGCTATCGTCGCAAACATTCCAAGTGCGTGTGCCTTATCACGCGGTTGGATGGCGGTATAACAAAAGGTTTTAGTGCGTTAAAATCTTAGGGATGATACACGCAGGTACAGCCGAAGCATGATTGCGTAACAGACGGGCAAACAGACCGACATACAGAATTTCGCGTTTATAATAAATACTAAATATTCCTCCGTGTTGGTTCCGGGTTGGTAAGTTAGCCGGTAAACTTATGCATTTGGCATTGTACCTCACCACAAGATAGCAACGCACCATAACCATCTTTGGTGTCTATAGGGGATGGTTGACTCTTTCCTGGAGACCCATCTGCTTGTTTGCTATCTTATGATATTAAAAAAAATATGGATATAGGTACGTGTACATTGAAGGAATGTTAATAAAATAGTTTATGACGCGCACGCTTACAAAATCGTTTATCATTTCTCTGTTTTACATCCTTGTCTACTATATAACCGTATTATAAGTGTCAGTCGATCACATTTTCCATTTTGCTCCTTTTTCCCCACCCGGCCAAAGTCGCCATCATGGTCGCTGATCTCTCATCTCTCATATTAGGCTTCCCCTTGGGGTCTCACCCGATAGGGCTTGATCGCACGGGATGGCGTATGGAACTCGGGAAAAGAGAGATTATGAGATAATCTCTAACATTATCAAACAAACCGAAATCCAAATACCAACATCCTAACTTAACTGGCTTAACTTAAGTTGTCGCCTCTGTGGTCTAGAGGTCAGGTGTTGATGTTGACCACGTGAAGTGAGGTCCCGGGTTCAATCTTTGGGTTGAGCAAATAAAAGAGATGTATTTTTCAATTTTATGATAAAAACGACGGTGTCCGGGATAAGTGTCCGATTTTCAATAGGCTTGACATCGACATTGTGGGGCCAAGTATCAGCTAAGCGTGAGTGCACTGGTTGTACCTATATCTACTTCTTTGGAGATACGGGCGTGAAGATACTAACGTAAGTAGCAAGTCCAAATTCCCTGACTGGCCGTATTAACAGCCAGCGACTGATATCATGGTAAGGGGGCCATCAGCTCCAGAGTTATTTCACCATCTCCCATTTGAGGGTTTTGCGAAGACTGCGAGCTTTTTTCCCATTTTCAAAACGTGCTAAAAATCTTCGCTCCACAAAAAATACCAACTAAGATACTCTACGCATAAATTGAGACATCTTTTTAAAAATTGTATAATTAAAAATATCCTGCGTCTGATCTCGTAAGTGCCATTACAGTACATTAGTGGAAGACATTATAAAAAGTGAGAAGATAAGCTTATAGACAGCGAATACCTCAATTAGCGGCCGCTTTGTACCGATAGTACGTCCTAGCGGTATTCCACCTTTAAATTCCGATCGTGGTGATTTCAGATAAGGGATAAACTGATCTCAGTGTCTTGTACCGTTGAGGTTCTATCTAAATTATCGCTCACGATTCGCTACTGCTGGCGCCCTCTTACGGTAATACAGGGAATAAGTGTTTTAATCTATTATTTTTAAATCGTTTGTCCTGACTATCACTGCGCGGATTAAACCAGGATTTGTTTACCGGTTATTTTCGTACCTAAATCAGTGAAAGTACCTACGGAGCGTTTTGTTAAGGTTTGGCTCATCGATTAAATGGATACGCCTTTCAAGGCAATTTCTTAGTTTGTCGGTGTAACTGGCATTTACACACAGAAAATAGAAATATAGAGTTATTAGTTTACTGATGAAATAAAATCACTCCAAGAGTATTTTTTTAAACCTTGTCATCTCACTCGGTACGATAAAACAGTACAATATGGTTTATTTTTTTTTCTCTGTTTTAAATTTTTGACAGTAAGAGCGTTTGCTCATATGCGCAGCAACACGTTTCCTTTCCCATGGCGTTATCCATGTTGTCTGTGGGTCGGCTCTACCTTTGTATATCGATTTCCTTTAGGAGTGAAATAATAAGAGTTTTGAATCAACATAGCGGTTTATAGATGTTTTTTAAAAATCGTTCTTTGATGTCCATTGCTCCCGATTTTCACACCTTTCGCGGTTTTGGCTTAAACCGATTTATGAAGAGATTTATGAAGCGCTCTCATCTCATATATGCTCCGAGCGAAACTTATTATAAAAACCGCTAAAAACCTCTACTAACTGGCATTGTTAAATCGGATTGTAGCAGTTTAAGCAATCTACAAACTCTACAAGAAAAAATGATAAAAAATAATGAAATTCAAAAATAAAATCCTAAATCGCCATGTCACAATTATATTTTATGTTGAACAACTGTATACAAGTTTCAACGCTTCGCAAATGGACTTCGGTCCCCAGGTTACCTGGCTGGTAAGATCTTCCTTTTCCCCTTCCTTGTACTTGTGTGACGTCGTCAACCTCCACAATTATGATGTCACCTGACAATAGTTGGCCCGCTGGTTTCACCACTATGACCCTTCAGCGTTACGGATCTGCGACGCCACATGTTTCAAGCCTTGGATTAACCCTCATATGGGACTGAAATAGGGATATAGATAAGCAGATATTATGACGTAGGCATCTATCCACTAAGAAAAAGTTTTTGAAAATGCGATAACATTATAAAGGAGTAAAGTTCGTAAGTTTATGATTTTTTTTGTAGGAATTAATCTCTGGAAATGCTGAACCGTTTTTAATAATTCCTGCACAGATTATTCCTTTCATAGGACTGAAATATGGATACAGATAGATGCTATATTAGCATAGGCATCATCCCATTTATAAAAAGTTTTTGAAAATAACTCTAAATGTTAACTTACTCTATACTAACGTTATAAAGAGGAATTGATCTCTGAAACTACTGAACCAGTTTTAAAATTCTTGAAGTTTTAAAATTGGTTATTTTTATTTTAATATCTTAATATATAAATTACGTTTGACGTTGTTTACCCGATATGGATTTCTAATCTGCTGAATCGATTTCAATGAAATATTGTAGATAAAGTCTTTGTTAAGATAAAAATTATCCTATCTTTTAAGTTTGAACAAACTTTATATGTTTGGTCCAACTTAAAAGATGGGACCGTTTATATCTTCATAAATATTCATGACTTAAATTCTAAATGTGACTCTTAATAATATTTTTAAGCGTTTTGAAATATAGAAGATGACATTAAATAATTAAATAATCAAATATGAAATAATAATACGATATGAAGTTGATGTTCTTATTATTCTTTTTATACATTTTAATATTTAATGAGCTTAATTTTTTATAATAATATGTTTTTGGATAAAAATATAATTAAATTTTTTCTTATTTTTCTTACATTGATTTTATGAATTTGGTTGTAAGTAAACTGTTAAGATAAATAATGAGCTTAAATTTAAACACTAAGATTAATTAGATTATAATTTATATTTGCACACCGGAATTGCCGGTAGATTATGGCGATCTGAAAAAATTGTAACACCTATTAACTGTAACCCATTTTCATGCAAATAAAATATATTCTATTCTATTCTAAACCCCTTCCTCTCTCTCTTATGTACCCCAACAAAATATTCAATACAAATAATTTGTAAGGCAAAAAAGGTCATCTAGTAAAACTACATTAACAACGGATATTACCATGTGGCGGTTATCAAATGCATAGAGTATAATTTTGCAAACATATTGTAGCTAGTTACGCCACAGTGTGATTGCAGTTTATCACTTTGGATAGATATTGGTGCAGGGTGCTCATTAAACTAGCCGATGCTAACACCGTTACAGAACTATGCTGCATTGTATTTGTCGATAAATGTAATAAATCTAAAGTAATAATCCCATTATTCCATTGTTGAGTTCCCTAACGTTGACGTTAATTTTGTTCAGTGAAATATTGTTATTGACGTCGTTGTTAATAGGTTTTGTTAAAATCTGTTACGGGGGAACTGAGTTATCTACTATCTTAAGGATTTTCATATCATTATAAATATTTATTGTAATAATTTAGTCCGAACAAGTAGTTATTTCACGCAACAACCTAGCCCTAAATCATTACACGTAAATGTAACAGAATGATAACATTTAAAGAAAAGTTAAAATTAAAAAAATGTCATAATGTCAGATTCTTTGCGTGGGCAGACTGAGTAAAGCGAACGAAAATACACACTTTGTTCCACCAGGTTTTACCAGTTTGTTGACTAACGAAATAGGTGATAATTGCCATCACCACTTTTACCAACTGGTAACGACTATCACTTCTTATTTGCCAAGCTCAAGACCACTTGCTGTTTATTACATTAGAGCTATTCGTGTTTTTTGAGGTGGTGTTCTCTCTCACCAGCACGAGATTCCAGAATGTTACCGAGCAACACAGTTTTACACACTACTAGTATCATAAAAGCGAAAGTCTGTATTTTACGCTTTCACAGCTAAACCGATTAACCGGTTTTGATGAGTTTTGGCAATGATATAGTTAAAATCGTCTCTGTGGTCTGGTGGATCAGCGTTGCCGTTGACTGCAAGAGGTCCCGGATTCGATTGCCGGGTCGGGCACTTAAAAAAGTGTTTTTTTTTTTCAGTTTTCTGATAAACACAAAATTGCCAGGAATTGGAAAGAGCCCGGTTGGCGATAGGCTTGCCACCTATCTCATTTGTGGGACCAAGTGTCTTCGGCTAATCGTGGGTGCACTTGTTGTACCTCTGCCTACCCTTTCGGGGATACGGGCGTGAAGATACTTTTTTCCTTTTTTTATATAGTTAAAAAACCGAAAATCTTAGCCTACATAGTTTTCAAATTTACCCAATTAAGGGATGGAATGGGGACTTAAAATTTTGTATGATATATTATATTGATAACACTAATCGCGGTCTAAGCTGCTCGGGTCAGTCAATCATAACACGTTAGTTTAAAACTCGTATGTTTAAATCTTACGTAAATCCTATATCAATATGAATTATGTGTAATTTTGTAAGCCATGTGGCTTATAATATTGCATAGATCATACACACTCTACAATTGATCCATAATAATAATCGGTGTAAGTTCAATATAAGGCCTTGCTTTTACATTCTTGCTTCAATAACAAATAAAATAAGATAACGATTCGTATTTCGATGTAATCTTTTATTTGATTTAGTTGCGACATCATTTAGGCTTTGGTGTTTTGAAATTTAGAAATCCTAGACTTACCGGTAATAATTTGTTGCGTCATTGAATTAATAACGAGAGCGCCTATGTTTCTACAATATATTTTTTAATGGTAATGAATCGATTGCTTTGTGGAGTAAAAGAAATCGCATGCGAAAATGTAAGCGATATCTGTGTAATCGATATTTGATTGGTTATCGATATCTGTGTAAACGAATCGTGATGTCGAGGATACAAAGTATTAATTTAGTAGGTTATGTTAGTAGGTAATAATGATCTTGATATAATGTTTACTTTCAGTAGTAATATAATGAATTTTAGACCACTAATTGAAAGTAGTACTAAGCTCGGAGGTGGATGTATTCTGAGTTAGAAGATACTTATCAAACCGTTACGTAGGTCAGTGGACGAGCGATCATAAATACGCTAGAAATGGGTCTCGGGTTCGATTCCCGAAAGAGATAAGCTTTTTTGTGATTATGTTTTGGATTTAAGTGTTTATTAACTATATTTGAGTATATATTCATATGTATTAATTAGTATCGTTGATTAAAAAATAAACAAACAAATATTTTTTAAAGTTTTGGATTAGATCAATTCGTATTATATATTCAGCGTTATTTATTTATTTACTCATTATTTGTTCATAAAACTTTTGCCCCGTGTTCGTCCGGGCTCCCTTTGAGTAATAGACCATCTGTCGTTCTGCCAGGCAGTTTGTAAGAGGCAAATAATAGACTATGCAAGTCACTACCAGTGTGGTCTTAGTGTCTCGCCCGGGTCTGGTTCCACTGCCTTATATATTCCTGCCGCAATAGCATCAGTGCTTGTTACTTTCGTGTTCCGGTTTGGTTCCGGTGAGGTAGCTGGTAAAGTTATGCATATGGTATTAAGACCCCGCAACACGGATAGCAACATACTGTTACATCCCTATTTTCCATACAATAGTGCTGATCTGCATGTACGCTTGTAAGTCAGCAATATTACTGTATAAATACTTGCTGTTTCCCTAATTTAGTTCAGTTAGATATTAACTAGTCTAATTGCTGCCCGGCTACGGACCCGACTTTTGCCTGCCGGCTGGCCTTCAGCAAGGAAACTAGTCTAATATACTCCGGGTCTAAACTGCCCTTTATCAGGGCATCGCGAAGTGTGATTCAAGTACAGTCTGTTTTTAATAAGTCTCTATGTATTACTTCTCTTTTAATTGTGTACAATAAAGCAATAAATAAATAAAATTCAAGTTTAAAATAAAGTGCTAAACGGTGCAACCTAACAGTAATTAACATCTGTAGTGTCTGTTAAGGCGATGGTTTCTCTTTCCATCAGGAGAGCGATCTATTTCTTTTCTATCTTATATAAAAAAAACATAGATAGACTAGTTATTAAGATTGACCACTTCTTAGCTGTGTAATTCCGAACATTTATCAAATTAATTTTAATCGCTTTTATTTTGAATAAGTTAAAATCCATCTTCAAAAATCATATAATAAAGAAACAGTGACGTATCTAATCTTATGAAATTGTTCATTTTTTTCTTTAAAGCCGATTTTTCGGAAACACCACTAATTAGGCTACACAGTGCGTTAATTTAGTACAGAGCAAAAAGTGCGACGAAAATCAAGAATCACGCAATAAAAAATCACTATACAGGTTTTACTAGAACGTGTACTTAGAGAACAGGAACTTAAGTCGTCATTAAATGTCAATTAATTAATTTTGACCGCAAAATATATAAACTGTTACATGTTGGTTTCAGCATCGCGATTCAAATACAGGTTTTTACCAGAACTTTCACTTTATGCAGTCCAAAGTACTGAACACGTGCAATTTGTAGTAAGATGTCGTTTATAAAGCTACAACTAGGTATAACCAAATCTGTAACACCTATTAACAAATGAGTGGCGCCGTTTTACACGAGAAATTGGAAACGTGTAACGAAACACGCTATGGCCGTCTTGTCGTGTAGTAATTGGTTTGCATCCTGATACACATCGTATTGACCACAATCAGCGATAAGTGGTAAATGAACCTGATCCCTGATTTGCAATCAATTTGCAATCAGGGATCAAGTTCATAACTCAGACTCAGGAAACCCTAACAACACAGTCGATCAGGCTTGGTTTCGATTCCCGACAAGGATTGTATGTTGACATTGTGTTTATTTAAGATTGTGTGTAATTTAAGAGTTGTCCAGAATATATGTATGTTAACGAGTGCCTGCTAAACCGAGTGAACTGGACAACTTCTTGATTAAAATCTTAGCATTAATGTGTCTGGTTGTTTATGATGTGTTCATGTATAAAATTTATTTTATTTATAAATATACTAGCTGACCCGGCAAACGTTGTTTTGCCATATAAATTACTTGTATTCAATATTTTTGTAGGGGACTTGAGAGAGGAGGAGAGGGGAGGAGGGAAAGGGGTTAACTGAGATAAAAATCTACCTATCTTTTAAGTTGGACCAAACGGTAGATATCTACAAAAAATCATTGAAATCGGTTTTGTAGTTTCGGAATTCATCGTGGACAAACAACGTGACACGTAATTTATATATATTAAGATACTTCGACTTCGTCGCCCCCCCCCTATTTTCTATCGACCCAATTTGGTTCAATTATGTATCGAGTCCGGCCTCGGTCTTTGATATATAATGAATATTGACATATATTTTTGTGATGTGCTATAACAAAGAGTTTTTCTTAAAAAACTGCTTAAATAACATTAATTTTAACAAATTAGGTCTTGTCAGCCTCTTAACTGTTATTCGTAATTGTTGGACATATACTGCTGGCTCGGTCAATTGAATTCAGTAGCAGATAAAATATTAATATAATATTATTAACAAAATGTGCATGTGTTAGTGGCATAGATTTCAAGAGATATTGGTCAAATAAGTAAGCATTAACGATATTCCTGCTGCAATAGCGTCAATGCTTGTCGTCGCGTTCCGGTTTGGAGAATAATGTAGCCGGTAAACTTATGCAAATGGTATTAACATCTCGTCATAAGGATAGTAACGCACTATTTATATCTTTGGTGTCTATAGGCGATGTTTTTGATGTATTTTTCTATCAGGAGAGCCATTTATCTTTTTTGCCATCTTATAATATGAAGAAAAAAGTATTCGAAAATGTGTGGCGTGTTTATATGAAAACAGGTTTTCTACATAAATTGTGATGTTCTTTTAAATATAAACATAGCAAGCCAAAAGACAATTTTCCTGATGGTAGGAATTAAATAATCTATACAATCGATATCGAAGCCAAAAATATAGGTTTTAGAATCTTTGTCTGTTTGTCTGTATGTATGTCTGGGGTAAACTCGAAAAGTACTGCATGGATTTACTTCAAACTTTGCATGAATATTACTAACAGGTCGGGTCAACACATAGGCTACATATTATCACGCTATCACCTACGGGGGAGGGGCTGTGCGGAGTAAACGAAGTCCGCGCGGACGAAGTCGCGAGCAACAGCTAGTTAATAAATAAAAACCAAGTAAAACAGTACAAGTGCTAATAACATAACACTTTAATATACAAGTGCTTATAACATAGTATAACATGTTATACTATGTTATAAGCATTTTATATAACACATTAACATAGAGTTTTAACAAGTGTTGAAGATATTCATTGTTGAAAGTATAGACGTTTTATCTTGTTCTATCGGAAACACTAAGTATACATCATTAGAGTGATACGGCCAAAATTCTTTGATTAGCAAGAACTTACCAAATTAATGAAGCATCCCAACCAGCCAAGTTATGCTAGTAATTAAAAACCAGAAAGTCTGCAATCTTCAAGCTATAAACAATACATAAAACTTGCATTATGCCATAATACAAATTGAGTTTACGACTACAAACGCTTTATGTGTATAGTCTTGGATCTCATAACTCGTATTCGTTTGATTACTCTTATGTTCTATAATTTAAACGCAGTAAAATTATAACGACTGTATTTTATTTTCACTGTATCTCCAGTATCTAATTAGTCGCCTAATTAGTATTGCAAGTGATGCATTTTTGCAAAATAAGTTATGAAATACGTATTCTGTAATTTTTATATGGTAAACACTGTTTGTCAAGTAATATTTTGCTTATTGTGTGTGTCAAGATTAATTATAATGTTAATCAAGAACATCTTTGTCTTCTTGACAGTGGTAATATTTTTTGATCTCGATATTGCCGTTTTAAAATTATTCTCGTATAAATTAATTGTTAATCCAAAACTGACTCCTCGGGTATCATTTTAAGCCAGTTTTATTATCCTATTTATATCAAAATCAAATGAAAGTAAGCCTTGACTTGACGTTAACTTGAAATTAGTACTAAATATTAGTCGTAAAGTCCAGTGCCGCGATTTTCTGTATGTTCGCTTCGGAATAAACTTGGAAAATATTGAACGGATTTTCGAGCCGTTTTCACCAATTCATAAGGAAAGATAAAATGAATAATTTGTCAAGGTTTTATGTAAATTGGTTGAAATATGACGATTATGCTTAATCATGTTATAAAAAATCAAGCTATAATGTATTTTATAAATCTATAGAAAAGTTCGCGATGGCACATGTCATCTGTTAAGGCCAGGTTACTATACCTATTCTGACTTCTAAAGTTATGGTCACTGTAGTGTTCACTAGGATAGCTGGGGGTTATTCTAAGATCCACAGATTACATATACACTACAGTCGCTATTGTAGTAATTGGAAAACTATTTAGACGGATACGGTAATAATTTAAAAAAAATAATGCACATCATGATATCTACTCCTTATATAAATCAATCTATACGTAAATGAGTTGCTCGGCAAGCTCAGTGGCGCCAGGGTCAGCTGCCACATTGACGGAATATGTGTTAACAACATAAGTTATGCCGACGATATGGTGCTGCTGAGTGCGTCGATTTGCGGCCTCAGAAAAATGATGGCGATATGTGAGGCATACGTAGGGAGGCACGGTCTGACCTACAATGACAAAAAAAGTGTATTGATGGTCTTTGAGGCTGGAGGAAAGTCACCAAGACAAGTACCACCCATTTTTCTCAATGGTACTCAACTCGAAATAGTGTATCAATTTAAATATCTTGGTCACATTTTAACCCCTGACCTCAAAGACGACGCCGATATCGAGAGGGAACGGAGGGCGCTGTCATTGAGAGCAAATGGCTGGCTGCAGGTTTGCACGTTGTTCAAGTGATGTAAAAACAACGTTGTTCAGAGCTTATTGCACTAGTTTTGACACTTGCAACATGTGGGCTAAGTACTCTCAAAAATCCTATAGCGCCCTCCGAGTCCAGTGCAATAATGCGTTCAGGGTGCTGATGGGACTACCTCGTTTCTGTAGTGGATCAGGGATGTTCGCAACAGCGCGTGTAGATTGTTTTCATACTACGATGCGCAAAAGATGTGGGTCCCTGGTGCACAGATTGCGAGGGGCCACCAACAGCATCCTGAATTTAATCGTAAGCAGATTAGACTGCAGGTATGTGGGTCATTGCTGTGCGATTTCCAATGGGATGGCGCAGCAATGATTCACATCACAAACTATTAGTGATAAGTATTAACATAGTAATTAAGTTCATGTGTTTACTAACAAATATGAGTCTGGTTGCTTGAAATAAATGTTTATGATTATTATTATTATTATAAAGGAGTAGATAGTGGATATCCTCTCTTTTATATAATATATTAGAATGTATCTCAAAGTAAATATACAAAAAATAAATTTAAACGATGTCATACCGACGATTGTTATATTTCAATCTACTCCAATTGCTTGACGCAACAGAGTCGACAACAGTTAAAAAGGAGACAAACAAGTTCTACTACCGGTGCGAAGCAAGGTTGTGTCTATAGATGTCGTATAAATTATTAATCTAAAATAGATTCTTCTGGTATCATTTTTAAGCCCATTTGTTTACCCTGTTTATATTAAATGCAAATCCAAGTAGGCCAGCAATTCCACACTCCGCATCCACTAACATTCAAGCAACTAACAAGACTTGAACCGTAACATACGCTTATGCGGCCTGCGTGTATATGTTAATTCGTTAATCCGCTGAAACCTATCGTGTACCGTTTTGCATATCGAAAGCTAGTATCTAATGTTATCACTAAGTCAAAATATGTGCATGAGATTTCCTGGTGGCCTGCGATAAATATCAACAACTGGTGCTTTAAATATTAGGTAATGCTTTGTTTATTATTTAACTGACTTAAATTTTGTCTATAATATTCTTATCTAAAATTTTTGTTAACATAAAATATACAAAAAAAGGATGAAAGGAAAGACGGGTTTACAAATAAAGTGAGCTTGTCTCTATTGGCGGAGATAATTTTTCCAGCTAATACGATTTATGAAACTAGGATTAACAAATAGGGGAGGGGGAATGATGCGCAACACAACAATCGACTCACATAACTATACAAATATACATGAATAAAATGAAACACGAATATACCTACAAACGTGATATAACTTAAAATATACTAATAAGGATATCGAAAATGTCAGATAATATTCCGTAAGGTGTTTATAAAAACTGGCAGTGAAGAGATGTAACGTAAGCCTGAAGAAAGCGAATTCCATAGCTGCATGGACTGTACAAGGTCGTAAATAGGTACAACTGAGATAGGGGTTTAAGAACAAATAATTGAATTAAAAATGCACAACGCCATATTATTGATAACTTAAACATAATAAATGTACTACAAACACTTTCAGTTACTTCATTTTGGGTTTAGAAAACGTTAATTTTTCAGTAATTTTCATTCAAGACCGTTGCCTCAATTCCCCATGTAATTCATCATTGGAACTGGATTATGTTTAAAATAGAACTATCTTTAAAAATGCCCGAATTCTGGTGTAACAAACATAAAAAAACCATTTAATTAAAGACCTCTTTATATATTAGTTAAAAAAGAGAACATATTACATTACATATTATTTTTAATTTTTAATAACATCATCACGACGTAACATTCAAAAAGAAAATGCACTAAAAGTGTTCCAAAAATCATGCACACATCATTTTTGTAATGCTATTAGTGCAAAGTTTAATTAAATTTATTTCTTTAGGATATTAATTGATTTTCTTAAGTATCTAAGAATAATAGTCGCCTCTGTGGTCTAGTGGTCAAGCATTAGCGTTGACCACATGAGTTCCCAGGTTCGATTCCCGAGTCGGGCACATAAAAAATAGTGTTTTTTCAGTTTTCTGAGAAGCACAAAGTTGCCCGGGATTGGAAAGTTCCCGGTTGGCGATATGCTTGCCACCTATCACATTTGTGGGACCAAGTACCTTCGGCTAATCGTGGACGCACTTGTTGTACCTCTGCCTACCCCTTCGGGGATACGCGCGTGAATATACTTACTTACTCTAAGAATAACTAAGGTTTTCCTTGCTCTATTTTTGGTATTCGAAGCAGCGGAAAAACATTCATTTGCTGGTAACAAATGCAATGACTCGAGTTAATGTCACAAGCATAAATTTGCCGGTTACAGGTACATTTAAAATAGGAACGCGGCAGTGACACTCACGCTAATCATTTATTTAATCGTTTTATGATTTATGAATGATGACCATAATAATCTAATGTGTATGAAGTCTGAACTTTGGTCTTTAATGGTTTATTTTAAACGCATATATAAAATCAAACCATAATATAAACATAATACAAAACTCTGTATGGTTCACGGCGTTTGCATTTTACATCTGTATAAATACATTCTATCAGAAATGGTCTCTATTCTCTTAATAATACTCCCACTTTAGCATTAACTATACAGACGAGTTGGACGTTAAATTTGTTACAATTTATTTATCGTGTGAATACCGGAAAAACGGGTAGTGAATGGAAGTTTCTAAAGCTTTTCGAACCGTCAAATGAATCATGTGCTAAATACACAATCAACTATTCCAAGTCAATTCTATTCAAAGTTAGTTCATTCTCAGGAGAATGATAAAGAACACATCGAATGTTTGCCGCCATGGTAAAATGGACTTGGTTCATTCAATCTGTTTTGTACATTCATAATCAAATAATGTTATGTCATCTTCAAGTGTCATGGCTGCCAACGATGAATATGAAAAATCATTTTGGCGAAATCCCATTGCCCCAAGCAAAGGGCAAAAGCCATTATATAAATAAAAAAAAATCATTTAAGAACGGTAAAATGTATATATATAATACGTGGAGTAGAAACTTCGAACCCCTTTTAAGGGTTTCGTACCTAAAAGGTAAAACGGGACCCTACTACTAAGCCTCCGCTGTCTGTCTGTCCGTCTGTGTTACCAGGCTGTATCTCATAATTCGTGATAACTAGAAAGCTGAAATTTTACATAAATTATGTATTTCCGTTGCCGCTATAACAACAAATACTAAAAATAAACAAAAATTAAAATATTAAGGGGGGCTCCGTACAATAAATGTGTTTTTTTGTATTTCTTAAAGATGATGGTACAGAACCCTTCGACTCGCACTTGGCTGGATTTTTGGATTCTGGGTTGACTTCAGAGGTTTTGGATATATCAAGTATCTCCACGCCTGTATTCCCGAAGACGTAATAATAATAATAATTAATTAGGCGTAGGCAAAGGTACAAAAAGAGCACCCACGATTCAACAAAAAAACATTTTTTTGAATGTACGATCCGGGAATAGAACCCTAGACCTCATGTGGTCAACACCGACACCGGATCATTAGACCACATAGAGGACACTTGAAGCGTTGATTTTTGAAAATCAAAGTGGTCTAGTTTGCGATAAACGTATGCTTCTACTACTATACAAACATCTATCTCTTTCCCAAATTTAATCAAAATAGGTTCAGTGGCTTAGCCACGAAAGTGCAAACAAATGGACTGACAAATAGACAAACTTTCATATTTATAATGTTAGTATTGCTAGGGGAGCAATGGGATTTTGGTATTTACTCGAGCGTGTCAGATTAACATAGGGGAGATACCTCGCACACCACCAAATACAAGCCCTTTATATAGAGGCGGGCGACTAAGGCAAAAACTGAAACAAAATTCGAATAACTTCGGCTTGTGGAAATTGTCAGATTATACTTTTTTCGTTATTCTTACGCTAGCTGTTGCCTGCGACTGCGTCCGCGCGGACTTCGTTTACTCCGCACTGCTCCTCCCCGGTAGGGGATAAGCGTGATAATATGTAGCCAATATGTTGACTCGACCTGTTAGTAATATTCATGCAAAATTTGAAGTAAATCCGTGCAGTACTTTTTGAGTTTACCCCGGACATACATACAGACAAACAGACAAAAATTCTAAAAACTATATTTTTGGCTTCGATATCGATTATAGATCACGCCCCAAGTATTCTTTTAAAAAAATATTCAATGTACAGTTTTGACTTTTCTTAAGATTTTATTATATGTATAGATTAAATTATCTAAAATAAAAATAAAAATCAGACGTACTCGACTTGAGCTACACTAAAATTGACGGATTTTCTAAATTTTAGTTTCCACCATACCTTAATCTGACACGCCTCACTGTTTTCATGTCACTGATTTTTTAACTGTAATTTTTTTCTCACCATTGAAATGAAAATCATTATAATAACTTTTTATTTTTCGTATAATTTAATCTTCAGATTTTCTAAATTTTAGTTGGCAACTAACCCACCATACCTTAATCTGACACGCCTCAGTGTTTTCATGTCACTGATTTTTTTTAACTGTAAATTTTTCTAACCATTGCAATGAAAATCATTAAAATAACCTTTTATTTTTCCCATAATTTAATCTTCAAAATCCAATAGGTCCGTACGACGCTTGAATAACTACAAATTTAGCGTCTTGGGCTACCAACTATAATTATGTAATGCAACGTGCTTGTAAATAGGAACTAATGCCATACCGGTTGTAATGTGAATATTTTATCTATATATATATAAATTAATTGCTATTCGTTAGTCTCGCTATAACTCGAAAACGGCTGAACCGATTTGACTAATTTTGGTTTTGAATTAATTGTCGAAGTCCAGGGAAGGTTTAAAAGCTCACCTTTTAGATATAGAAAAAAATTAGACTAGTTAAAAAGGCAGAACAACGTTTGCCGGCTCAGCTAGTTTATTATAATTTTTGCACCAATAAATTTAAATAGTAACTTGATGAAGACCCGCCAGGAAGAAATGTTCATCTAAATACCTTTGCAAGTTGTGTACAAAGTATCCGCCCACATAATACCGGCTATATAAATCGCGATTCGTTATGCAGAGCGACGGCGCAGACGGCAGGTGGCCCTATTACACGGAGCTATGAATCAGGATTTTATGCTGTAGTATTTCTTTTCCAGTTTTTACTGCAACTAGTGTTCCTTCCTTTAACATACTTGGAATAGTTTGTTCGCAATTCGTTTCATAAGAACGTTTGCGGTTTAAACTTTTACTAGGTGGTAGAGTTCCGCAACGTCTCGCTCGGGTATTTCGTACCCACGTCTTATCTATTCCTGCTGCAATAGTAGTAATAGCGTCTATGCTTGTCATTGTCGTGTTCCGGTTTGGAGGATAAAATAGCCGGTAGAATAATGCATGTGGCATTAAGACTTTGCCTCAAGGATAGCAACGCACTAATAACGTCTATAGGTGATGGTCCTCTTTACATCGGGAGAGCTGTCTGCTTATTTATTTCCTTAAGATATAAAAAAAATAGAAAGCTGTTATTTGTCATGGATGTAAACTTGAAAGTAGCAAAATATACTCTTAAACTGGTGACTTTTTAATTACCAACATTGCTGACCTTGGTTTTTCAAAAGATGAGGAGGAGTTTGTTATGAGTAGACGGTAGTCTTACGCGTGTGGCATTGCCATCGCGCCACACGGATAGCAACGCACCATTAGTACTTTTGGTGTCTTTAGGCGATGGTTTCTCTTTCCATTGCGAGAGCCATCTGCTTGTTTGCTAACTTATGATATAAAAAATGCTGCTATCGCCAGACACATTTGTGGTCAAACGCTTCTGTGTACTTACGTACGTAATACATTAAAATCTCTGTTTATGGTAGCTGACGTGTCGCCCTTGTGGCAACAGCAATGTATAAAATTATTAGACTTAATGTTAGAATTTATTTAAAAGTAAAGCTGATGGCTTTTGTAGTGGAAAGAATCAACCTACATCTTTAGAATAAACTAACCCACGACAGCGTTAAACACCGATGGTAAGCAGGAATAAATAAGATGGTTCCACCATCTCAAGCTAGGCGTTGTCGAATTTACCGTGTAGTAAACATAATGGTAGTATATGCTTTTCTTTCCTTTACTGCCTACTGCCTTCGCTTTTTACTTCCAGACTTCGCTTACAGTAGCTCGAACACATACGGAAAAATATTGATTTGCGTATGGCAGTTTAGATAAAGTGAAAAAACTTTAAATGTGTATTAAAAACATTTTATTATTAAAAAATCAGTATAGTTACAAACATCTTACCATAGAAGGCGTGACGTTAAAAAAAGAAACCAGGTCTAATTTTTAGAGAGAGAGAAACAAAGCTAAAATAATGAAAAGGTAGCTTTATTCAATGCTACATTGGCTATTGAATAAAATCTGTAAAATTGTTTGATTTTGGATCAATGCTTAAATCTTATTTGACAATACTAAAAATATGATAAATCACCTTATTTTTGGCGTTTCGCCAAATCTGTAAAATTTAAGTCATTTGTTTGATTTTGGATCAATGCTTAAATCTTATTTGACAATACTAAAAATAAGATAAATCAACTTATTTTGGCTAATCGTGCTAATAGTTTCGTCGTAGTTTACCCCAGAGTTTTTCCTATGCATGGTGGTGCAGAAATCATTAAACCAAAATTAAAATTAAAGCGATTGTGGAAAGAAATAAGTTTATTATCATTATTATTTGTAAGTGGACGAAGTTATAGGATTGCCTGTGACTAACCACCAAAAAGGATGTTCTTGCTACGTCTATAGTTTCACTTATCACCAGGTGAGACTCCTTATCGTTTGCCCCCTCTTCTATAATAAAATACCTCTACAAAATACGTTCAGTAAATTGTAAGCAAATTTTAACGTCCATTGTGCAAGTTATAATAATTTATCATTTACACTTTCATCACTTTAAAGATTGAGTAACATGAAGTAAGAACCCTAACAAAAACGATCTAAAAATATATCATAGCGAATCGCAGTTGACACTTCTAAAACATGAATCGCTTGCGTTCACGGATTTATTACAAAAACAGGTCTAGTGTTGTCGGGCGATCTCTTTTTCCAAGGAATTAATATGATGTTCTCAGCCACTCTTTATTTATTAGGTTGTTAGTCCACCATAAGAACAGGTTAGCTGGATATGAGAAAATAGACCTTAATATTTATTTAATTTATGAGTTATTTATACTTACGTGTGGGTGTATTATATTCTCACGAAGATTTGCACGGCATCACACTTATGATATGAACTCTAAGCGAGTTCTGAGAGGTGCCTAATATTGACATATTTGTTGACAGTTTAGCATCGTTAAAATTAAACGTTGTTAAATATTTTAGTATTAAGGTTAGAGAAGATATATATTTACTCTAAAGATAATATGTAGGTGACATTTATATTCTATACTTTATAACACTAACTTCGACTAGACTTCCTTAAGTCTTAGAATTTATTCAAGTTTTTAAAATGCAGTTTTCCCAAGTTCTGACAGCGGAAAGTATAATATTTAAACTGTTACCATCTTACTTTTATGCCGCCGTGTTTTTGAAAGAACTGAACCATAGCCTATTAATCCTTTGAAGCGTTTCCGATTGCTTGTTAAGTAATTTTTAATTAAAATTGATCTAGTGTACGGTTGATTTTATATTAATCTACTAGCTGTTGCCAGCGACTTCGTCCGCACGGACTTCGTTTACTCCGCACAGCACCTCCCCGCTAGGTGATAGCGTGATAATATGTAGCCTATATGTTGACCCGACCTGTTAGTAATATTCATGCAAAATTTGGAGTAAATCCATGCAGTACTTTTGAGTTTACCGCGGACATACATACAGACAAACAGATAAACGGACAAACAGACAAAAATTCTAAAAACTATATTTTTAGCTTCGATATCGATTGTAGATCACGCCCCAAGTATTCTTTTAAAAAAATATTCAATGTGCAGTTTCTTACGATTTTATTATATGTATAGATAGATATAGATGTATTACGTGAAGCGAAAATTTTGTACCCTTTTTTTGTGAAAATTACAAAATTAGCACATTTAAATTTTACATGGATAAGAAGTGCAGAAAGCTGACATTTTTACATAATTTGCATTAAAAAATACTTTAAATTGATTAAAATAAACATGGCCTACTAGACCACTTATTTGACAGATATCATAATATTTAAACATATCGCTCATTTGCGATAACATCGACATTTCCCAAAAACATAATTATATTGTCACAAGTCATCAAAACAAAATAGTTTGCAGAAAGTCCTGTTCCAAGTTTAAAGCCACACCAGCATTAGGCATAGCCCCTAAAACTCCAGCACCAATTGGGTTGCCAGAGTTTGCAAGATTCAGGTTATTTTGATTTGAATTCTACGCTAAATTCTGGGCTACATTTCGCAATGGTTCGCCGTTTGGACCTAATCCCACTCCAATACTCTTTAAGCCTTCTGTTAATCTTTTTTCCGGTTTCATCAGAAACCCCTCGGTCCATACGAACAGTCATTCTACCATCATACAGTGTTTGTTTGTCACACATTGAAATTGCATGAAAATTTAAATAAACTTGTTTGCTTAATAGTCAATGCAAATGATAGAAAACTTATAATATCAGAGAAATCAATATCTCTTGGCAATCATAATTAAAATATGTATTATAATGGCATAACTATGAAATTATTTTCTCTCCTACTTAATATAGTTTCTAGTAAATGGAGCACTATTTTTTCTACATGAATGTATCATTAACTCAACATTTTGAGATACGTCGACCTTGTAGCAAATGAACGATATATATTATTTTGTTTATGATTAAAGCCTGCTATCAAACTTAAGAGATTTTATTGTTAGTCTATGGTTAAAAGGCGACATAGAATTACGGTTGAATTTCGACCACGGGGTGATCGCTAGTAATCTTCATTATACAGTTTCATGAAGCGCCGATGATTGAAAATAAAAAGTTTATCTGTTATCGCCTCATTTATATGCAGTCATATTATCTTCAATCACTGATATTTTTACTAGGCAGTGGAGTTGTTCATTGTTTCATCCGGGTTAGTGCTTGACACTGTCGTGTTCCGGTTTGGAGGGTAAGGTACCCGGTAAACTTATGCCTATTAAGACCCCGTCTAAAGATAGCAACGCACCATTAACAACTTTGGTTCCAAAGGCGATATTGTTCTCTTTTTGTCAAGAAAACCATCTGCTTGTTTGCTATTTTATGATATAAAAAATATATTATATTTCTTAATACAACTACCTCGAATAGAAGCAAAATCCTTGCCGCATCTGAATTATGATATATAATGTGTTGCTCAGCTTGTTTATAAATGTTTGGAGCGTTCCAGCTCCTATAGAGTTGATTTAGTGCCGTTGTTTGTTTTCTAGTTTGTTAGTTAGCACCGGCTCATTTAAATAATGGGCTTCAACAGATTATTTATAAAGATCGCTTTTTGTTACGCGCGTTTAAAATTTATTAGCTCACATTTACCGATCATATATTTACGATGGGTTTAGGGTCTGAATGAACGAAATTAAAGCACTTATTTATTCGTTAATGCTTTTAATTTATTTTATGTCCTTGTTACTGAGGCGCCACTGTTAATCCATTCCTCTCACAGGACCGTAATACTCGTAGGTAGACACTTAAAATTTTTGCTGAGCTTGTATTACCATAACTGCTATGAAAACTAATAAAAAAAATAAAGCTAAAATATGGTGGAAATTCAGTCGCTCGCGCTTTAATTTTTTTAATTAGATCAATTTGAACAATTGTCAAAAATTAAAAAAAAACTGTAAATCTGTGACCCTGCAGACTATCCCCTCCTTCCTGGTAAATTGAGGTATTTTAAGCTCAAAGAAGCAGAAACTATACCTAAGTATAAATTTTTGAATTCTTTGTAAAAATAATAATAGAATTTGAATGTTCGAAAAGATGTATATTTTCAAAATGATTATCTGTTTTGATCTTTAGAATGGCGTTCAAAGCAAGTATTAACCCTAATTTACAAAATCAGTAGGTTGAAAAATGTCGAAGATATATGAAATAATTTTTTTTTTAAATTTGCGTCTCTGATAAATCCCGAACGAATCAACCAATTTTAGTCCTATTTACGGCATTTGACGCAGTTTTTTAAGTACAAAAACTGACTAGATATTAAAATAAATCGGTATATTAGCCTAAAATTTATTTTAAAAATATGAAGTAAGTTTGCTGTAAATAACGTAATTTTAATGATCGAAAAGCTGTAACTTTTAAAAATTTAATTCGATTTTAATTTTTAAACGACGTTTGACGTAGTTTTTTAAGTAAAGTTCTAAATCTTGTAGAAAATCAAAAAATGATTGGTAAAGTTTCGAAGTTAGGTCGGCAAAACACTTTTTTCGTCAACAATAACTCCCGAACGGGTAAACCGATTTTGATGCAAATTATGCATTAGACGCAGTTATTTGAGGAAAAAAGCTGATTATATTTTTTACTCAATCGATACATTAATTTGGACGTTATATTAAAAAAGTACTTTACACCAATTTTTTTTGAGGTTTTTTCAAAATTTCATCTTCTGGACCGAATTGGTTCAAATTTTCAGGAAGTCTAAATTGAGTGGAATCTAATCGTATGCCATTAACCATGTTTTGATCGGTCAAGCCGTTCAAAAGGAATTAAATGTTTACACACACACTAAAACACACACACACACAAACACGCACGCGCGCGCGCGTGTTAGTGTGTTGCGCGCTGGCGCGAATACACACCCACACACACACCCATACAGATTACAGATATACTAATGTCATCGTGAAAATAGTCGACAAAGGTTCCTAGGAACTCAAAATGTAGAGATCTGGTGAAAACTCGATTTTTGAAAATCGGGGCAAAATCAGTAACTTTCTTATCTACATACCTAGCGGGAAGTTAAAAATACATAAACATACGCTCTTGGAACACCTTTGTTTTGAAGTCGCTTAAAATACAAGTTTTAAAGTACGAGAGAAGATCAAGTTTGAAAACTAAAATACATTGTAAGGAATAAATAAATATTGCGGGACAAATAACATTGGTTTATACTCGTGTCACATTGGATATAAACTTTATATCCAATGTGACACGAGTACCAGTTGACGATTCTAATACATAGAAATACATATATAAATATTTAAATATATTTATCAAACACCCAAACCCAAAAACGCAAACATCTATGCTTATGGCACAGCTGTTTGTCTTAATCAAGAATCATACCCGAGCCCCATCGATTGCATAGACAAAGTCGCTACGCTAACCGTAGGAAAGTCAAAACTGTACATTAAATATTTTTTAAAAGAATACTTGGGTCGTGATCTATAATCGATATCGAGACCAAAAATATGGTTTTTAAAATTTTTGACTGTTTTTCTGTTTATCTGTTTGTCTGTATGTATGTCCGGGGTGAACTCAAAAAGTACTGCATGGATTTACTTCAAATTTTGCACGAATATTACTAACAGGTCAGATCAACATATAGGCTACATATTATCACACTATCACCTACGGGGGAGGAGCAGTGCGGAGTAAACAAAGGCCGCGCGGACGAAGTCGCGAACAACAGCTAGTTATAAATAAAAACGTCTAGATAAACAATGCTTATGTAAATTAGTAAATATTAAATAAACAAATACTCCATTGCAATTTCACCAGATAGCCCACCATTTAACAAAGATCCCGTTACTATTCGTACAGGAAGAGATATTGTACGGCGATGCATTCGCCGATAATATTAAAATATATTTGCAGTATTATAACATCTATGGGTGTGGTTTTGAGACCTACTATGATAATATCTAATTATAAGTTTAGGAGCTCCGTTAATAAGCAATTCTGTGTTAACAACCTTTCGTAATAATACCAGTTTGTGAAATATGTTTTCGGTAATACATTTAACAGATAATAAAATTGCCCAAAGATAATTTTTCATTACTGATAAATGCATAGGGATGAATAGGATTGATAGTTTTTAGTTATCCTAACTATGAATAGTATATTGTATTTCTTTAAATACAGAAAATACTAAAATACAGAAAACTACCATTTTTTCTTCACTTATCACATAATATGTATTTGGTATAAATCAACAAATCAACTAAATTCTATATTTTAAAATAAAAAAAAATGCCGCGTGACGAATCTTTCCCCACGTACCTATGGGGTAAGTTGTCTCAGTTAAAAGTTTTCACACATTACTCGCATCACACATTACACGACAAAACGGGCACATATCTAATCTCAGGCAAGTTGTTTTCCAGAAAAATTGTTACGAACCATAAAAAGAATATATTTTTATATCATAAGATAGCAAACAAGCAGATGGGTCTCCTGATGGAAAAAGTCAACCATCGCCTATATACACCAAAGATGTTAATAGTGCTTTGCTGTCTTGTGGCGAGGTCTAATGCCACATGCATAAGTTTACCGGCTACCTTACCCTCCAAACCGGAACACGACAGCGACAAGCACTGACGATATTGCGACAGGAATAGGTAAGGCGGTGGTACCAGACCCGGGCGAGACAATGTAGAACTCTACCACCTAGTTGCCACGATTGTAGTGACTCGCGTAGCCACGTAGCGTAGCGTAAATTGTTACGAATCGAAAAATTGTTACGAAAGAGATAATCATCGCCTATAGACGCGGAAGTTATGCATAGTGCGTTGCTATCCTCGTGGCGGGGTTTTAATGCCACGCATAAGTTTACTGGCTACCTTATTTTCCAGACCTGAACACGACAGCGAAAAGCGCTGATGCTATTGCCGGAGGAATAGCTAAGACGATTGAACTGGACCCGGTCGAGACAATGCAGAACTCTACCACCTACTATCCACGATGGTAGTGACACGCATAGCCAATTGGTCGTCTTTAATGACCTGTCTGGCAGAACGGCAGTTGGCTTATTCTTCAAAGGAGCTCGGGACCAACACGGGGGTTTATAATTCATGAATAAAAATGCTGCACTTTAAGCAAAACTGTTCAAACAGGTTGTCTAAAGAGTTTTACGAAATATAATCTGCACGGAAGAAAAACAATACGGAAATTAATTTTAAAATCCACAAATGTTTTTAGTTTGGCTATTAGTAAACAATTTAATTATTTAATTGGCCTTTAAAAGCTAGTTATTTACTATATTTTTTAATGTTTGAGGGCTTCATTTTTTATATCTATATCCTCGTTAACCTTTAGATTAATATGATAAACGTAAATGATTTTCAAGGTTAATTACTGTTTGAATGGTGATTTCAAATAAAATGTGTGTTAATAACTTTATTGTGGTTTAAGCATAATTAATTCCAATTAATGGGACAAAAATAAATTTCGAATTCAAACTAAATTTCATGACGTTTTAATCAACGAAACTCGAGCTATCGTGCTACAAAAAGTTTGTTTTCGTACATACCACGGATTAAACGGGTTTCGCTTTGCGAGGCTATTTCATAGGTTTTCTGTATAACTTCGATAATTACACAGAAGTACAGAGTTATATTAATTACCGATGAAATAAAATTAACCCAGGCGTAAGTTTTAAAATTTAGCTTCTCATTCGAGAGGATAAAACAGTACAATATGGCATATTTCTATTTTATCACGATGTATTATTTCTAGACACGTTTGAAGTTTGCGGAGCTAGTCGTTTCCCGACCGATCTCTCTACTAGCTCGGTCAAAAATTTTGGACATTACAGACAATATCAAAATTAAAATAAAATAGATATTCACAAAGACTTCCGTTCAAACCTTTTCATTATTTATTAGTTACATTGTAACTTTGAAGACACTGAAGCCAACAAAGAACGAGGATCCTCGACATTACGACTTGAACAATGAACTTGAACTCGGGGAACGCGTAAAAATCTAAATGGGGCTCGGGTTCGATTTCTGACAGGGATAGATTTTGTGTAATGTTCATTAAAAATTTATTTCAGTATTTCTATGTATTAATACCGTTAACACATATCACATACAAATAAATTGCTAACTTCGGGATTAGATCAATTTTTCTACAAATACGGGGTGTAAAGAAAACCCTGTCCGATCCGAAAGAGGTACCTATATAGGTAAGTCAATGACATCATTAAAACAAATATTAAAATAATTGATAAAATTCTTATTTTATCAATCGTAGTTCTTATTTAAATATCGTAGTTTAAAGTGCCTCATTTTAGGACTAAAAGTGAGCAAATTCCCTATAAATCTAGCAAATATTTGAAAATGTAAATATCAAGATCCATAAAATAATGACACAAATATGTTTGTATTATGCTACCAAATAATGCCTTTGACAATCGGACAGGGTTTTTTTCACACACTGTATATTGACATTCTTAGTATTATAATATTATACCGTCTTAACTCCAGACAGCTAGAACCGATTATTTGGTAGTTTATTACCCTGATACTCATAGAAGGGTTTTTAAACACCACCACTACTAGACTCTAAAGAGGCTACTAAGATTTTGACTTTATTTGTCATCTTTACTCTACTCTACTTTATCATCTGAAACAACAAAGTAGTTGCAACAAAATGACCGATTCAAAACAAAAAGAAAATAAATTGTGTCACTTTTTTAAACACTACTGTTATAAAGAAACTAAAAGTTTTGACCGGAAAGACCTCATTATAAGCGTGGGCGACCTAAACTAGAGCACGAGCGAAAAACAATTCGATCTTTGACGTTTCGTCATCGAATTATTGTAGCGAATTGGGTTCGATTTAAATTTTCATATTTTTTGTTTCCTAATGTGGCCTGGAAGGCGTGACTTTCGTAACAGATAGATCTAAGTAAAAATTGACCTTGCGGTTTCGACTGTGATCAGGCGGTTTTTGTTAGAACGAAATCGAATTTAAATAAATGCAATTGAATATAGAGTTGCTTTACTGTATTATTAATGACTACAGTATATTTCTTTAATAATAAAGTAAAAGTAGTATCTTCACGCCCGTATCCCCGAAGGGGTAGTCAGAGGTACAACAAATGCACCCACGATTAGCCGAAGATACTTGGTCCCACAAATGTGATAGGTGGCAAGCCTATCGCCAACCGGACACTACAATCCCGGGCAACTTTGTGTTTATCAGAAAACTGAAAAACACTTTTTTAAGTGCCCGACCCGGTAATCGAACCCGGGACCTCACGTGGTCAACGCCAACGCTGGACCACTAGACCACAGAGGCTTTAATAATAAAGTTATTTATTTGTTTCGACAAGCAAGAATATAAATAAATAAGATAACAAACAAGCAGATGGCTCTCCTGATCGAAAAAGTCAACCATCGCTTATAGACACCAAAGATGTTAATGGTGCGTTAATATATTGTAGCGGGATCTTATGCCACATGCATAAGTTTACCGGTTACCTTACTCCCCAAACCGGAACACGACAGCGACAAGCACCGTCGATATCGGTTATCGTCATAAACGCTTGCGACAAAAAACAAAAACGCCCATGTCTAATGACTAGCAGTAAAAATAAAAAATCATACGCACATCGAGTGAAAGTTAGTTATTTCGCATTAGATGTTACATTTTGTATCAATCAGACAATTGCGCCTTGTTATCCAGTAATGGAATGAAAGCATGTCTTGTCTCCTCCGCTATTCCGACTTAATTTTTACAAGGCCCAAGGCGAAAGTGATGTCTCGGCACAACTTGTCTGGCAACTTTTCTATCGGCTCGTTTTATTAAACAGCTTGACTAGGCGTATATTTGTTTTTGATTAATTGATTTAAATATGCTAATATTATCCAATTAACAATTCCGTATAACAGCCAACGGTATAATTTTTTTGTTCATGATACACTTTTTTGTACAAAAAGTAGATTGAATGAATATATGTAACCAATAATAAAAACAGAATATTGCTTAATTTACCACATATGAAACCTCAATGAAATTATGTACTAAATCAGTGTATAAAAAGTATGGTCACCGCACGATATACTAACGAATCTAGTTATGAGCTCGGAAATCGCTGTTTGTAAATAATGAATTTCTGGGCGCCGTGCTCAGGTTTTTGTACCGAACATATTGTTATAGAAAAATTTGGTAAAAATTTAGGTACCTAATTTTTACATATTCAGTATCAAAATCTTATATTGAACACACTCCTTGAGTTTGAAGGAGGGCGTCCTTCAGTATGTATAATAATATTCATATTATACATATTATGCAGTGTACTGTCTGTTTGATATAATTAATAATAAATAAATAAATTTATTTATTATTAATTATATCAAATTATTTGCTTGTGTTATGGGTGTTAGTCAACGATACTAATACATAGAAAATACATATATAAATACAAGAATATATATATATATATATATATATATATATATATATATATATATATATATATATATATATATATATATATATATATATATATATATATATATATAATAAACACCCAAACCCGGAAATACAAACATTTATGCTCATCACACAAATGCTTGTCCCCGTCGGGGATCGAACCCGAGCCTCGTCGATCGCGTAGTCAGGGTCGCTAACCACTCGACCAACGAGGCAAATTACTAAGACGGTTTGGAAAACAGATATTTTTTTTACGGAATAGAGGGCAAACAGGCAAGAGGTTCACCTGATGGTAAGTGACCACCGCCGCCCATGAACAGCTGCAGCACCGGAGATACTGCAGGTGCGTTGCCAGCCTTTAAGGAATGAGTACGCTCTTTTCTTGAAGGCCCCTAAGTCGTATCTGTTCGGAAACACATCCTCTGGTAATTGATTCGTGCGAGGCAAAAAATGCCTTGAAAATCGCACTGTAGTGCACTTGCAGACATCCAAATGAAGATATTTACCTACTATGTACGAATAGGTGCAATCTACGCAATTGCGATTTATATTTCAATTTAATTATTAATAGCAATAATCGACCATTGCAATAAAACACCTTCCGTTCCTACAATATAACTCTATTGATTTTTATCTAAAGCATTATACTTCACATTAATACGTAAAAGGCTATCGCGTTTGCGCCCGCTGAATATGGGCGGCGAAATCAAAATATATCAATAATGAAATCTCTTGATTGAGGCGTGTTCTAGTCGTATTGTTAAATTATGGATATGGTATTGCTTATTAATTTAGAGTTTAAACAATTTACGGGTAAACTATTTTTAAATGAACAGAAGAGATAAACTGTTATAGGGTTGTGTTATTAATCATTTTAGACATTTTTTTATATTATAGAATATCAACGAGAAAATGGCTCTCCTAACTGAAAGGGAACCATCGCCTATAGCCGCCAAAGATAATGGAATGTTGCTATGAATGTTGCGTTGATAAAATATCAGACGCATAAAAGTTTTTATGTGTTTGATATATTTTTTTAAGTTTTCCCCAAAGGGTTAAAACTGCTCTCCGGAGAAGTTTATCATTCTACAAGTTTATTTTTAAACTAGTTCCTCTAATAAAATTTCTCGAAGCCGTTGTTTTCCTTAACATTAATAAAAAATGTCTAATATCTGTGTTACATTTGTTTGTATGTTTCTGGATTATATTTTCTTTTATATGAATTGCATCTGTGTCTGATATTACCGAGTAACATCTAAACCGAAATTTGAATTCTTCCTGCTAGACATAACCTATGAAGCTGTTAAGACTAGTGCAGGTAGAACGGTGCTACCAAATCCGGACGAAACATCGCAAAACGTGCCATGTTTATTATTTAATAAATCGCTCGCCTTTTTCCTAGATTATGTCTTCTTCAAAAGGGGTCCGAACAAACAGATAAACAAGATTAAAATACTTTCTTACTTCAATAAAAATTTTGTCCGAACCTTGGATTGAACCCGGAATCTCATTATCTAAGCCGAATAGGCTAACCCCTAGACCACGTATCTAGATTTTTTTTAGAATATTTTATCTTTCCATATTAATTCGCATTGTATTTAGACCTTGTTTTACTGCAGTGTTGGTCAAATTGTGAGTTTGTTCGGTTGTATATCATGAAGTCTTAAGTCCAAGTTCTAGGTTCTTAATTAACTGTTAAGTCTTTTCTATTTACAAAATTTTCTATAACCATTTAGTAGCCCGGAATCTGAAGGAATGACACACTATCAAATTCCTCAAATCTAGGAGTTTTCCTTCCCATTAATCAAACGTGGAACTTCATGATATACAACAGGATGATTATCAGATCCCTGATACGTAGGTCACACTATAAGTTTTGCGTAACTTAAAAAACAACATGTTATAACCAAAATATTATGTTTATTGCTTTTCAAAATAATCTCCTTTACATTCTAAACATTTTTTCATGCGATTGAACCATTTTTTAAAACAGCAGGACCACAGATCTGAAGGCATGTTTTCTACGTGCTGATTGAACGCTATCACTGCCTCTTCGAAGTTGGTAAAAGTAAAACCTCTCATCAAATCTTTGATTTTGGGGAAAATACAGAAATCACAGGGTGCTAGGTCGGGGCTATGCGCAGGATGAGTGACGAGATGTACTTTTTCGGAAGCTAAAATGACCTTGTTTTGTTGGCCGTGTGTGAGGAAGCGTTATCATGGTGTAGGAGAATGCGGCTTTTGGGTCGTCTTTCGCGAACTTTTTCTAATACCCTGGGTAAACAAATGGTAGAATACAACATTCTTACGAAAATGTTATTCTGGAAATCCAAGATCGTGCTGAACGGAGTAAAAATATCATCATTTTAGGAATCGCTGAGCAACAGTTAGAGAGTAGGGAAGAGCGATATAAAGCTGATAGATCAGATGTAGACAAAATCATCGAAACTATCTATCCAGATTGTCCCAAAGACAAAAGAGTCATAAGACTCGGAAAATATGACGACAAAAAGTCACGTCCCTTGAAAGTATGCTTTGATTCAGAAGAAATAGCTAAAACTATATTGCGAAATAAAAATAAACATGTCATAGACGGTATAAGAATTTATTCGGATCAAACCCCACAGCAGAAAAAGCACATTATAGATCTTAAAAGAGAACTAAAGGAACGTCAAAGTGAAGAAGAACATCTTACTATAAAATACATCAGAGGAGTTCCAAAAATTATCAAGCAAGTGCCAAAAAACTAGATTCCAGATCAATGACGCAAGAAAAAAATAGTGAAAAAACAATTACGTACGAATTAACGAATAACTATACAGACATCACAACCACCTCCAAATCATTAAAAATTTTTTACGCAAATGCACGTAGTCTGGTTAAAAAAGGTAAACATGATGAGCTAAGATGCGTTATTGAATCGTTTCAAACTACGATGCATGTAATAGTTGTAACAGAGACCTGGATCAAGAATGAGCATGATGCTCAGAAACTTAGATTACCGAATTATAAACACTATTATAACTACAGAACAGCAACAAGAGGTGGTGGTGTCTCAATATATGTACATGACAACTTAAAGCATGAGTTTTTGCATGATAATTGTGAGGAAAATAACCATTTTGTGTGGAGTCACCTAAAAAATTTCTCTTTAGATATTGGAGCAATATATAAGTAGCCAGCATCAAATACTAGGAAGTTCTTGGAGATGTATAATGACCAACTCTCAAGGAGGAATAGAATTTTAGTCTTTGGAGACTTAAATTTAGATTTACTTCACAAAGAAAAATGCATAAAGGAATATAAGTTAGTGTTAAAGGAAAATGGCATTACAATATTAAATAAAATCAATAAGGAACATTGTACCCGAAAGACTAATACTACAGCCACGATTCTAGATCATGTATGCACAACTCTTTCAAATGACAGTTTTCATATGACTTTAATTGAAAGCGCTTTCTCAGATCATAAGCAAATCTATCTGGAGCTGAAAAAGACTACGAGTGAACCTATTAAGCGATTCCAATATGAAGCATTGGATTATAACTCCTTATCCCTAAATATTAAAGAAGTTATACCTAACCTGAGCGATGACTATATACAATTAGAAACTGCCTTATTAAAATTAATATCACAAAATAAAATAACAAAAATTAAACTACAAAATCCACGTAATAAAGACTGGATTAATAAAAATATTATTGCTTCTATTAACAGAAGTAATACTTTTTGGTATCAATTAAAACAAAATCAGGGAGATAAACGTTTAAAACGAGAGTTCCTTGAACAAAAAAGAAAAGTTCATATAGCTATACAATCAAATAAAAACCAATATTACCATAATTCTTTTAAAAAATGTGATCTAAATCCTATAAAAATGTGGCAACTTATAAATGATCTAGTCAATAAAAAACAAAAATCTCAACTTGCGCCCACAAAATTACTTACCCCCTCAGGTATGATTACAGATACTCTGCAAATATGCGAACATTTTAATGAATTTTTTTTCTAACATTGGATCTGAGCTTGCAAGCCGTATACCAAAAAAATACCATATAATGTGCTCTAAAAAACCATCATCGGTTAATTTGGGTCTAAAAGAATACACTATGTCTGAACTACAACCAACCACTTCCGATGAGGTAAGGAAAATCATTGATAAATTAGCCACAAACACTAGTGCAGGTATAGATGGAATAACTACTAAAACAGTTAAGTGTATTAAAGATCAAATTGTAGAAAAGTTTACTGACTGCATAAATAAATGTTTGACCGAAGGACAATTTCCAGATTCTTTAAAAATAGCTAAAGTAAGCCCTATTTATAAAGCTGGCAATAAAACGGATCCCGGAAATTACCGTGCCATATCCGTACTACCTATACTTTCCAAAGTGTTTGAAAAAATATTACACACACGACTATCTAAATTTCTTGAATCCAAAAATATCTTATCTAAAAAACAATATGGTTTCCGTCCTAAATCGAATACACTTGCGGCTGCCATCGATCTAGTTACAGCATTAAAACTCAGTATCGATAAAAAGCAGATAAATTTGGGTATATTTGTCGACTTAAAAAAGGCTTTTGACACTGTTAGTCATCAGAAACTTCTATCAAAATTAACAGCCATCGGTGTAACTGGAACTGCTTACAAAATTTTCCAATCCTACTTGACAAACAGATATCAAATTACCAAGATAAATGGAATACAAAGTAAACCTCAACCGATAACATATGGCGTTCCGCAGGGATCCATACTTGCCTCTCTTATTTTATTATTTTTAATCTATATTAACGACATACATCAAATAGGTCTAAAAGGGAATATCACTTTATATGCTGATGACATTAGTCTTTTTTATTCCGGTCATTCTATAGTTTCTATCGTAAATGAAGCACAACATGATCTTGATCTTTTGCATAATTGGCTTCAAATAAATTTACTCACATTTAACATATCCAAAACAAATTATATTATATTTGCAGCGAAAAACAAAGTAATCAAACAATATCCTCCCTTAACTATAAACAATGAACAAATTAATGAAGTTACTAAGGAAAAATATCTCGGCCTTATTCTTGACAATCGGTTAACCTGGAAACCTCACATAGAACACGTTAGAAAAAAACTGATAGCTATAACAAGAACACTTCGTGGTATAGCACGGTGCCTCCCAAGACAAATAAAATATATAATTTATAATACTATGGTTTTTTTTTTTTTTTTTTTTTTTTTATATCATAAGATAGCAAACAAGCAGATGGGTCTCCTGATGGGAAGAGTCAACCATCGCCTATAGACACCAAAGATGTTAATGGTGCGTTGCTATCTTGTGGCGAGGTCTAATGCCACATGCATAAGTTTACCGGCTACCTTACCCTCCAAACCGGAACACGACAGCGACAAGCACTGACGCTATTGCGGCAGGAATAGGTAAGGCGGTGGTACCAGACCCGGGCGAGACAATGCAGAACTCTAAATACTATGGTAAAACCCCATTTAGAATATTTAGTTGAAATCTGGGGAACAGCGGCAAAAAATAATTTAAACATGTTATATACTACCCAAAACAAACTAATTAAAACTCTATTTCAATATGATTACTTAACGCCTACAACGAAAATATATGAAGACACTAAACTCCTAAGTCTAATGCAATTATATAAATACGACACATGCATTTTAATTAAAAAAATCTTAAATAAAGACATACATACAGACATAACTTTTACAAAAAATATTGACATACAAAAAAAAATAATTACTAGACAAATGAATAACATCTACTTAAAAAGACCGAGAACTAAATATGGATTAAAAAATATAATGTTTGAAGGAGCTCAGATGTTCAATAAATTACCTAATAATATAAAAGAAGCAATATCTATACGTGGTTTTAAAAGTTTGCTTAAACCGCACATATTAATAAATTGATTAATACATATTATTTAAATAATACAAGTATATATAAATATATGCATGTATGTGTGTATATGTGTATATATGTATATATATATATATATATATATCAAAAATCAAATCTCTTATATTTATAACACTAGCATATAAGTAAATGAATAAAAAAAATAAAAAAAATAACGTTAATTGAATTTTATATATTATTGCTATCTGGTTGCACTGTGCACATGCCTTAGATAACGATCTTTTCTAATGTACCTAACGCATACGTAGTACTGGACTGAGTACAAATAGTGTAAAACTACCTACTTATATTTAATTACTTTATTCTAAAGTGTAAAAACATTTACGTAGATTTATATTGTTTTAAAATAATTTTAGTTAAGAAGTGTTACAAATTTAAGTTTGTCCACTAAGCCTTTGTAGTAGCATACATTTCTCTAGTGTGTAATCTCGGTAAGTGAATTATTGTAATTCTTTTGAGATTAATAAATGTTCTTAAACCGTAAACCGTAGAATACCACTCGGCATTAACACTCTTGATATTCAAGTAGAATTGTACAGATTGGATCCGTAGCTGAGAAAAAAAACGCGATAAATTTTTTTTACCCACGTTTCTCGCCTGTCTCACTTTTGTTGGCCTGTTCTCATTTGCAAACACCCATTCACAAGATTGCTGTTTTTTTTCGGGTTCAAAACAATAAATCCACGTTTCGTCTCCTATGACAATGTCATAAACAGCATTAGAATGTCCGTGGTCATACTTCAGAAACATCTGTGAGCACCATTCCACGCGAGCCCGCTTCTGCTCCGCTGTCAGTTCATGAGGGATCCAACGATAACAAAGTTTCCGAACTTTCAATTCTTCGTGTAAAATTTTCTGAATTTGGCTCATACCAATCCCCAATAGTCTTCAAATTGTCTCATAGGTAATCCGGGGGTTTTCTTTAGTTAACCGCTTAACAGTAGCCACATTATTTTCGTTGACTGCAGTTGAAGGCCGCCCTTCACGAAATTCGTCATGTAAAGGAACTCGACCTCTCTCAAATTCAGCAAACCATCGCCTCACGGTGCTCAAACAAGGTGCTTCTCTCCCAAAAGCATTTTGAAGACGAGCGGCACAGTCTTGCGGAGAAAGAGAACTTTTAAAATCATAAAAAATCATCGCTCTAAAATCTTTTCGACTTAATTCCATTTTCGTTGCGTACGTAGAACTATGTGTGATAAAAAAAAAACAAATGATAAATCATTTCACGCCAATTGTTTTTTTTATTATTAAGAAGGTTGCAACGTTTTAAAAATGTAACATTCGAAATTCAAACAGTTTCGATTAGCTAGAAGTGCAAAACTTTTAGCATGCCCCATGTATATAGGCGATCACAAGGTTCACGGCATACAGGTGATCATTACTTCATGATATACAGGTGATCAAGAGATTCATGGTTCGTGACATACAGTTAAGCAGCACACAGATAGCAAGATACACAAGATGGTAACAAGATTCATTACATATAAGATAAACACAAAATTCACGATATGCATTGTAAAAGACAAATATCGCAATGAACTTCTAAATGGAATAAGAATTAACTATTATTGGATAAAATAGGCAACAGACGATAAAGAGATTCACGATGATCAAGAGATTCATGAATCATGAGACTAATGATTTGCATACAGATTTACAGCTGATGACAAGATTCATGGTATTCATAATGGTTACAAGATTCATTACATACAGACAAACACAGGATTCATGACATGCATGGTAAAAACAAATATCGCAATGAAGTTCTAAATGGAATTCGAATTAATTATTGAATAAAACAAGAAACACAGGATAAAGAGATTCATGAGTCATGACTGATGAGACTCATGTCTTACAGATACAGCTGATAATAAGATTCACGATATTCATGATGGTCACCAGATTCATAAAGAATGATCACTAGATTCACGACATTCCGGTAATCACAAGACAAATATCGCAGTAAATTTCTAAATGGAATTCGAATTAACTATTGTAGGATAAAACAGTCTAACAAATTGTATCCCAGTATCAAGATTTCGAGTAGTGGCATTAAAGTTCGACTCATCCCGAACTTATCGAGCGATCGATGTTCGGTTCACGTTCACAGTGTTCGTGAGCATTCCAAATGGCTATAACGATAACTAGGAAAATGGCGCGTTTAGCTTCCGGCTGAGAATTGGGTTACTTCGTCTTAAACTGTGTCCATCATAAATAACGATTCAAGATATTTGGTGCTAGGTGTTCCCCGCGACTTAATTCGCGTGTTCCATATACTCTAGTTTCTGGTAAATAAATAGCTTTTGTTACGTAGCTTTTTTAGTGATACGTAGCTTTTTTATTGGTGAAAGATTTTTTTAAATCGGTCCAGTAGTTTTTGAGTTTACCCATTACAAACAAACTAATTTACTTACTTCTTTATAATATACTAGCTGTGACTCGTGCCTTCGTTCGTGTGACCCAAACATCTTTTTGCTCAGTCGGGTAAAAAAGTAGTTTACGATACTCCTAGATACAAGATTACAAGATTCTTTTTTTTTTCATTTTCATTTTATACACTCTCTGTTTAGTCCTACGATTAGTTCCAATTTACAATAACCACATTGTTCAAATAACTACAACAATTAATCAATGTAATTAATGTCTACGACCTAATGTATTTTGTGACATTTACCATCCTTAACGTTAAAGTTGTATCTTAAGCTTTGTTCAGTTTATTGCAAGCTTAACTTAGGCTTTTATTAAGTCTGATGTAAGTCTACCAATGCATCAAACTTTGATTGACGTTAACTATAATGCCGTGTCGTTTAAATATTCCAAATTGTCTTTAAATCATCACAATTTATGAGATAAGTCATATTATACGTGTCCATAAAGTGACGTGGTCTGAATTAAATTTCTTTGATAATGATTATTTTGGCTACAACAAAGGTTATTGTGGCTTATTTTGGCTTTGACTTTTGCATTGTGTTTTTATTTTGCCTGTGATAGCTGTTTTTTATATCATACGAAAAAGGGTTATCCTAATGGAAAAAGAAACCATTGTCTATAGAAACCTTACTATCTTGTGGCGGCATGGTAACGCCCCATGCATAAGTTTACCACCTACCTTACCCTGCAAAACCGTGACAAGATAGAAGCAAGCACTGACACTACTACAACTATTAGAGTGTGTTTTGTTTTGGTACCACCATATTAACATTTCCGTCGCTAATGCGTCAGTGCTTGTCACTAACATGTTGTGGTTTGGAGGGTGGTGCTACTCAGTAAAAAAGCTATCGTCTTTGGTGTCGACAAGCGACCATTACCATTAAGGGTGACATCTGTTTGATTGCAATCCTACCCTATAAAAATATGATAAGATAATAATGATTTTAGTTAATACCTTAGTTTATAATACGTTTGTTTTTTACTACCCAAGCTTTGTAGGGTTCCGCCTTAGTTTATAATACGTTTGTTTTTTACTACCCAAGCTTTGTAGGGTTCCGCCTTAGTCTTAATAATAACCAAAATTAGTAATTGCGCCCTGTTTTACCCTTTAGGCAGGTTAAAACGGGGCCCAATTACTAAGGATTCGCTGTCCGTCTGCCTGCCTGTCTATTTGTCTGTCCGTCTATCAACAGGCTGTATCTCACGAACCGTGATAGAAAGTTGAAATTTTCACAGATGATGTATTGCGTTGCCGCTATAATAACAAAATATACTAAAAACTGAATATTTACATTTTTTTCTTTATCTTAATAACGACAACTGGTAGACGCTTAAAATATATACAGAATATTTTATTTATATATTCACTTTAAATTAAATTAAAATAAAATACTTATATATTCAAGGAGTCCCATACAAAAAACGTGTTTTTTGCCGCTTTTTATAGATACGTTCGGAACCCTTGGTGCGCGAGTGTGATTCGTACTTGACCGGTTCTAATTTAACGGCACCCAAGGTAAAAAACTGTTAACGCACATGCCAAAAAAATACTCAAAAATGCTGAAAGGCAAATTCTTTTGCAAAAATGTTGTGTAAAAAATATCCATAATTCATAATTACTTATAAATGAGAAAGTCTGACTGTCTGTTGCGCTTTCACGGCTAAGCCGCTGAACCGATTTCGATGAAATCTAATATGGAGATCTAGTTGAAGATCTGGGGTCAGTCTATTTTTTAAAACAACCCGTATGGGGTTGATATAGAATCCGATTGTTTGACAAACTATATCGATTTATTCGCGGGCAAAGCTGAGGTCAGCTGGTACTATCATAAAGTCTTTCTGACTGTTACGTTATCACAGCTAAAATACTGAACCGCTTTGGATGATATTCGGCAAGAAGAAAATTGTTGATCAGACATATTTTTTTTTTAAATCAGGTCCTAAAGATCTGATATAGCTGATGAAACTTTTTATGAAAGATACATAGATGACATCATGGAACATAGAACAAGGGGAAGTGAAAAGTGGGCGTTCCGCGTGCGTCACTATTATGCGCTTTTACTATAAATTGCCTTAGTGATACTTACCATATCATTAGGAGATAGTCGTCGTGCGAAAATCTATTATACACTGAATTATGCCGTATTGTGCCATCCTTGAATGCAGAAATGATAGTAGAATACAGATGATTAAAAATTGAGATATTTCATATCATTCGAAAGTACAATTTTCATTTTATTTTAATTAAATTCTTAATTTAATATAATCTCTAATGATTTAATAGAAAGTCAAGCTAAAATCAGCCGTACACCTTACATATAAAGTTCATTTTAGGTTGACCTAATTTTTCTAGAAAGATATACGTAATGACAGTCATTACGTATATCGTTCTAGAAAGTTCTCTACTCAAATATGATCAACTGAAAACTACGGAAAAATCAATACTGCCATCTATTGTAGAATAGCGAAACTATTAAGATCTTAAGTTTCACTATTGTACAAGTAGATGAGTCTATTTTGAATAGACTACAAAAGGACGCAAATACTCTTTTTTTTTGTAGCAAAATGAAATTTATTGTAACGCAGTTTGGTATATTTTTAAATGTTCTGTTTGTGTGTTTCGGATTATTGTTGTTTAAAATGAAAATGACCAATGAAACAATGTTTGCATTAGTAGTTTATATGCAATAATGCTTATTTTATGTGTATGGCGATCGCGGTCCTGATACAAATGTTTGTACTTGCCAATTCCGCTTGTTCTATGTTCCATGGATGACATGATACTCTACTTGCGGGTGAACTTACTCGGGTTAGATAACTTTTATAAACCTTCCCTGGACTTCAACAATTAATTCAAAACCAAAACTAGCCAAATCGATTCATCCGATCCCGAGTTTTAGCGACACGAACGAACAGCATATATATATATATATATATATATATATATATATATATATATATATATATATATATATATATATATATATGGGTTTAAAATTTCTGGTTATCTATATATATGTCGCAGTGAAATTGTTAATAGTCGTTAGATTATAATCTGCCTAGGGAGTTTATAATTTGGTTAGGTTAGGTTAGCAGTTAAATTATAATATCACTTAGTTAGATTATAATCTAACGGTATTGACAATTTCACTGCGACATGTATAAACATCAATTGCTGTTCATTAGTCTCGCTTAAACTCGAGAACGACTGGACCAATTTGGCTAATTTTGGTTTTAAAATATTCATGGAGGTTCAGCTTAGGTTTAAAAGGTGAAAAAATATAGAAAAAAACGGAAAAGCAGACACAAAGTTGACAGAACAACATTTGCCGGTTCAGCTAGTTACAAATAAAAATGAATATAGCTAACTTTTTAGCGAAATGGCGGCAGTGGACATTATCAATTTTGCTAGCCGGTTAACTAGTAATGATATAATAACGTCATGAATCTTATCGATTATTGTCGTTCAATCCTGTCCTTAACCCGCAAAGGAACTAGCGTGATATTTAAATTACAATCCCAGTATCAAAGTTCCAAGCTTTTACATATCCGGTGTCCGGGAATCGGGACGGTTCAATGTATCCACTTATGGTATTCTCTGAACGTTAATGACTAAGGAGACCTGTTATAATGTTACTCTGCGCATGATCTAGACGTATTATTTCAGGTCAGTGCTCCTCTATGAAATGTATGTAGTCATGAGTAGTTCTACTAATGTTGATTTTATAAGTGTACAATATAGTTAATTCTCTAATAATTATTGTGTTTTTAAATCAATAAATAAATAAAAAACGGCCAAGTGCGAGTCGGATTCGCGCACGAAGGGTTCCCAACCATCGTAGCAAAAAAACGAAAAAAAAAAACACGTTTATTGTATGGGGACCCCTTTAATATTTTCATTTTTTTATGTTTAGTATTTGTTTTTATAGCGGCAACGAAAATACATATTTTATGAAAAAATCAGTTTTCTAGCTACCACGGTTTATGAGGTGACAGACAGACAGCCGAACAGACAGACAGCCGAGGCTTAGTAATAGGGTCCCGTTTTACTTTTTAGACGGAACCCTAAAAAATCACTGTACAAATTACACGAATTGATCTAACCTCCAAAGTAAGCAACTTATTTGCTTGTAATATAGGTGTCAGACAACGACACTAATATATAAAAATAAGTATATAAATCAGGCTTTCCCAACCTTTATTTCGCCGAACCTCCCGGAGCCAAAAATAATATTTTTATGCCCTCCTTATATTTCTTATTTACCTACTCATTAATTTTTTTTAGAAATGTAATCTTACATATTACGTGCGACGCCGTCCCTAGCGTTTCTCGACGCCTCCCAGGGGGGCGTGCCCCCATGGTTGGGAAGTCCTGATATATATACTCAAATATATTTAAAACATCCAAAGTATGTGTTCATCACACAAACGTTTGTCCCTGTCAGGAACTGAACCCGAGCTCCATTGATGCACAGTCAAATTCGCTAACCACTCGACCAACGGGGCAGTCAATTATTATTCAATTATGTGAATAAAGAAGTCTATTACTTTGGATTTATTCGATGGACAGATTGTTAAATTAATCCATATAAGATTGTATCTAATCCCATATTAGATTGTAATTTGTATATATGAACTAACTTTCACCATATAAAGGCTTGAATAAGTCATACAAGGTTTAAAATCCTTAGAAGCAACCAGTCTCTCTTATTAGGTCTGTGTATCAGTTTTAAATCTCTGGTCGAGGTCTAAAACCAAAAGGTTTTGGAGGCCTAGTTGCATATTGTCTGATAATGATGATTCTATCACAACTTACATACACGACAGGCCAGGCAGGTTTCAGCCTATAAACATTCGAGACCCATGCCAAGAGTTAACAACGGGCAAAAACTTAATATCACTTATTCTCCTACAAGATATTATCCGAAGCCGAGGCTCAATGTCACAGCAGACACCGTTAGTGCAGGCTCTAAGCCTACCAACTTGAACTCTGGATGAGCATCTGCTCATCCAATAGCATGATTTCGCTATACCAGTCATATAGACTGGGCCTGATGGCATCTCTTCGATCACGCTCAAGATTTGTGCTCCCGAGTTGCAGTCTTAGAAAACAGCTTTAGTGCAATCCCTAAGAAAGGCGATCTCTCAGATCCGTCCAATTATATTTTTTGTTTTCCATAACAATGAATCCATTACTAACACCCAGCTTTTGAGGTCTCTAGAGGGCCACCCGGTGATTAGTGATTGTCAGTACGGTTTTGGTCGCGGTCGCTTAGTTGGTGATCTTTTAGTTTAACCTGACGCACTTTTTCCGTTGGGTTTTACTAGCTTCAGCGTGCAGCCCGCTGCATTATAACGGTTTTTGGTAAATCCCGCAGGAACACATAAATTTTCCGGGATAAAAAGCCCATGTGTTATTTCAGGTCATCATATAGGTACTTGTGTGCCAAATTTCATCTAAATCCGTCTTATTAGTTTTTGCGTGATTGAGTAACAAAGATCCATCCATATATCCAAACATCCAAACTTTGGCATTTACAATATTAACTAGCTGACCCGCGCAGCTTCGCCCGCGAGTATATTAATAAATCGTCCAAATAGCTTTTAATAAAAATTTCATTCCCTAAATCAGCCCTCCAGGGACTGATTTTTTTAAAAAAATTAGCCTATGTTTGACCCCGGATCTTCGACTATATCCATGCCAATTTTCATGAAAATTGGTCCAGCGGTTTAGCCGTGAAAGCGTAACAGACAGACAGACTTTCGCATTTATAATATTAATATGGATATAGATACACGCATGTAAACACAGAACAAATATGTATATTGTATAAGTACTTTTTTCTTTACGGCTTAAGTCTGTTGTCAAACTCAAAAGAGAATTTATTGTTTAGTCTATGGTCAAATTTGGACCATAATCTAAATTAGGAAATTGCATAGATATATACTACACTCAAAGGGAAATCGCTAGTATTCTGAAATGAGATAAAATACTACTCATAAGTTGTAAATGTGATTCCAGATTTGCTATTAAAGTTAAAAGCTACAGCATTCACACCATTGCAGTCATATCAGTAAATTTATAAAAGTAACATTTAGTAAAATGTCAGCCCTGTTTAAGTTGATCGTCTTTAGTTCGAGTTCACCACAAGCCCTAGTGACATTTGAAAGCAAGCTCACCGTCTGGCGACTGGGCCATCCATGAAGACACGGTGCGTTTAGATCCAATAAATCTTGCGTACTATTGAACTTTCTACATTTAACAGCTTAGTACCTTAGAAATTGATATTGTTTCCTTACATGTGTAGTTTTTGTTTTACATTGTTTTCAATGACTTTTTGTCATAGCTTTGTTATCTTTATATATTTATACGTGAAGTGAAAAGTTTCGATATCTTTTTAAGAAAATTGCGCGATATCTTTTTTAAAAAAAGTCTAAGATTTGGCGCACTTTTGGCACACATTACTTTTTTTACTTTTTATATATTTAGACAGCAAACAAGCAGATAGCTTTCCTGATAGAAAGAGGTGAATATTACCCGTGGACACCAAAGATAATCGTACTTTGTCATCCTTGTGACGGATTGAAATGCCACATGCGTAAGTTTACTGCCTACATTACCCTTCAAACCGCAGCATATCAGTGACAAGCAATAACGCTCCGGTTTCAGGAATATATAATACCACCACAAGACGTTGTAGAACTCTTCCACATATGTAATCACGGAACTTGTGACACATTTGGCCAATAACTCGCCTTTTACATTCGCCTTAAAGGAAGGCAGTTGGACTATACTTTAAAAGAATGCAGGACCCTAAAAAAACATATTTGTTAAAAACACACTAAATAAAAATAGAACATTAACAGAATCACGGCTGAATTTGTACAAAAAGGGCTTCGATTATTAGTTTTAAGAAAAAATCCAGCCAACAAACCAGTTCATTGTAGTTAATCGAATAGTATTTAAAAGATGGATCACATGACGATATTTGTACTTAGAAAAACCTGAGTAGCAGCTGGAAGTATTTTCAAATCCTACCTTGGAGAGCACAAGCAAATTCGATCACAGTTATGTATCGCAATTAAAAATGACTGCCGATGGAATAAAATAACCATTCCCTATAGACATTGTGTTTGGTTTTTGGTTTTTTTATTTTTTGTTGGTTTTATTATTATTGGTTTGGTTAGCTCTACTAAAACTCATTTTATAATAAAATTGTTTTCTTTCGGAATATCTCGTTTAAAGTGAGCCTTGCCACGTTTGCCAAGCCAAGCCAAACCAAGCAAAAGGAATATCTCGCTTAAAGTGACCCTTGCCACGCCCGCCAAGCCAAGCCAAGCAAAAGCTAGCGTGCCAAGCTAAGCCGTACAACCATTGGGGACGTCACGTCCGTCCGCTTTCGTAATATAAAATAAAGTAATAAGGAAAAATGTATGAAATATTGTGAGAGAAATTCAGTAGCTGTAAGTTTTAATTTGCTAAGTTGTTTTATACCCTTCTATTTCACTATCAAAAATAATCATTTTAGCACTATCATATTATACAAATAGTAAAGAAAATACGTAATTACGATTTTACAATGTTTGAATGCATAAGATGTGGTAACAATGACAATCGCAAATAAAGATTTTCATCTCAAGAACATTACACATACAACCTGACATTTATTTGTAATCGTGAAGATCTCATCTAGGTCTTAGAGAAAGTAATGTTCAATACTGAGGCGAATGACTCAAAGGTCGGAAAGTTCAATCCACTGCTAGTCAAGGTCCCGGAGAATCCGTTATCAGAGCACCAACGTCACGAGATAGGCGTTCCTAGGTTGAACCTAGCGCAATAAGTTTCTATTGGACGTGAATATTTGAAGTTGAATAATTAAGGCTTTTATACACAACCTTAATCTAAAGATAGGTTTACACTACGATACTACACTTGATGTTCCTTATCTGAGTATCGTCAGTGCGTGTATTTTAAAATGTTACCTATACAACCATATAAATGTATAGTGTTTGTCTGTACTTACTATTTTTTTCATAATAGATTTCATAATAAATATTTATTTTATGACTCACTGGCATCAATTATACTTTTTCGCAAATTAAAAAATATTTAGTTTTTAATTGCAAAAATGAATGTTTTTTTTATTGCAAAAAAAGTGTGACATTGCATTTTTACAAGAGCTAATAAAACTATATAAGTCAAATAACGTTTCTTAAGTTAGTTTTTTACTGTTGCAAGATAAATTTGCTTTATTTATTATTAATTTGGTTTTTTTATAGGAGCATCATTTGGGTTATTAGTTGATTTAATATATTGTAATTATATTAAATAGCATATGAAACAGATAAAACACGACATTTTCTCGCAAGTACCCCCTGTTTTCTTTCTTTATTTATTCCTACTTGATTTATATCGACCATTTTAACAGCCATATTTAAAAACAGCCATATTTGTAACAAACATTTAGAAAAAGTCGAAATCAATTTTGTCTTCATAGCCAACACTTCCTTTTTAAAATGTTTTACAGTTCCGAGCTATATTTCGTAAGAAATCAACGGTAATCCGGTTTCAAAATATTGCAATGAACAAGCTAAATATCAGGCATGTAATTACAATAAAGAGTGATTTATTATATTCTGCCGAGGCTTACGATGCGGAATGTGTATTTTAGTAAAATTACTTGGACAATGCACAAATTGAGCGTGTGAATAAATGTGTATAGGTGCCTAATTTCTGTATAATATAATAATTTGGTTGACGTTCTCCACTAGTTTTAAAGTATTCTTGCTATGAAGCCCCGATTACACTTTGATTAGTGAGGGTGATTAGTAATCAGCATTTTTTCATTTTTACTACGAGATTACCAATCTACCAACTAAGAACCTGCATTAAAGCCCCGTTTTCACTTTGATTAGTACGAGTGTGAGTGTTTAATGCAGGTGCTTATTATTAAGATAAAAATACGTGAAGACAGTCGTTGATCAGTGCGAGTGATAACTAATCAGCATCTATTCACTTTTACTACGCTGATTACGAATCACTCGCACTGATCCACGGCTACCTTCACGTATTTTTGTCTTAATACCGAGCACCTGCATTAAACACTCACACTCGCACTAATTAAAGTGAAAACAGGGCTTAAGTGTGTGTGTGTAGCTTTAGTTCTAATATATTGATATCTAACCTGGATATTTAAGTAATATTGAATAGCAAAACAGCAATTTTATGGGGTTAACAGAATTGGTGTCTAAAATGAAAAAATAAAGAGTAAAATAAAAATAAAAATGGTATCAATCTTCACATTCAACGTTTATTATATGCCGGCTTAAGTGTGTGTGTAGCTTTAGGTCTAATATATAGATATCTAACCTGGATATTTAAGTAATATTGAATAGCAAAACAGCTATTTTGTGGGGTTAACAGAATTGGTGTCTATATTGAAAAAAATAAAGAGTAAAATTAAAATAAAAATGGTATCAATCTTCACATTCAACGTTTGTTATATGCCTATTCGCTAGCGAGCGATTTTTTAATTTTTTTTTATAATGTAAGCGTATGGTTTTTCTGATGGAAAGAGACAACCATCGCCTATAGACACAAAAGATGTTAATGGTGCGTTGCTATTTTTGTGGCGGGGTCTTAATGCCATATGCATACGTTTATCGGCTACCTTACCTTCCAAGCCGGAACATGACATTGACAAGCACTGACGCTATTACGGCAGGCATAGGTAAGGTGGTGGCACCAGTCCTGGGCGAGACAATGCAGAACTCTACTACCTAGTAGCCACGATGGTAGTGGCTCGCATCGCCAATTGTTCGCCTCTTACGAACTGCCTGACAGAACGGCAGATGGTCTATTCTTGAAAAGGAGCCCGGACAAACACAGGGCAATTTGAACGATTTACTAATGCTTCCACTATCATTCAGATGTAGGACGTCAGAAAGCTTACTTATAGTCATTACATAAATATTATTGTGTCCCTGTAATATTTGGTGAAGATATCCCACTTTGAGAAAGCCTGTTATGCACTAAAATTATTACAATAAGTTATTTACCGACGTTACAGAGCTGTTATTATAGTCGTGATGATAGTACGTTTAGTTAAAGGTTATGCATTTAAAAAAAATAGAAGTGAACAGTGAGCAAGTCGCGTCTGTGATCTAGTGGCCCGGGGTCGATGTTGACCACATGAGGTCTCGGGTTTGATTCCCGGATCGGGCAAATCAAAAATGACTTTTTTCAGTTTTCTGATAAAAAGAACATTAGCCGGTACTGGATGTGTGCCCGGTTGGTGATTATCTTGTCATCTTTCATATTGTGGGCCTAAATATCTTAGGTATCTTCTAATGGTGGGTGCATTTGTTGTACCCCGTGTTGGTCCCGGGCTCCTTTGAAAAATAGGCCAACTACTATTCTGCCAGGGAGGTCGTAAAAGGCGACCGATTGGATATGCGAGTCACTACGATCTTGACTACTAGGTGGTAGAGTTCTGCATTGTCTCGCCCGGGTCTGGTACCACCGTCTTACCTATTCCTGCTACAATGCTAGTCACTGACGTGTTCCGGTTTGGATGGTAAGGTAGCCGGTAAATTTGTGCATGTGCCGTAAGACCTCGCTACAAGATAGCAACGCACCGTTAACATCTTTGGTGTCTATAGGCGGTGGTTGACTCTTTCCATTGGGAGACCCATCTGCTTGTTTGCTATCTTATGATATAAAAAAAAGTGTAATTGGCCCTACAGGCCATTTCGAAAAGCTGTACATTTTGGAAACGCTGATTGAATTTGATCTTTCTAATGACGTTCAACTCAACTTTTAAAATCTAAAATATTGCTTTACTTAAATAATCGATAAGTTGAAAAATTTCGTAGCAATGTCAAAAAATATTTTTTCAAATATTTTCATTTCAAATTGACCGATTTTGATCCAATTAACGGTATTTGATGTAGTATTTAAAGGATAAAAGCTGATAAGATTTTTAAGGCAATCTGTGTATTAATTAGCCTGAAAGTTATTTCAAAAATATAAAGTATTTTTGATAAAATGACGAAATTTTAATATGTGAAAAGCTGTAATTTTTGAACATTAGATTCGATTTTGATTCTTGAAATGCTATCTGACGTAATTTTATTAGTACTAAAATATAGTAGAGTACCAAAAAATATTTGGTTAAAAAATTTCGAAGTTATGTCGGAAAAACACTTTTTCAAAAATTTTCGTCAACGTTTTCTCCCAAACGGATAAACCGATTTTGATGCAATTTATACATTGATGTCATTTGTTGAGGAATAGAGCTGATTAGTTTTTGTACTCAACTCAACATTAATCTGGAAATTATATTAAAAAAATACTGTTTCGCCAAAATTTTTTTTCAGGTTATTTCAAAATTTCTCAAAATCTCCTGGACCGATTTGCTTAAAATTCTATTAATTCTGGAAGTCTAAGTTGAGCGGAATCCAATCGAATGCCATCGACCGCGTTTCGATCGGTTCAGCCGTTGAAAAGTTATGAGATGTTTATATATATACACACACACACACACACACACACATACAGAAATACTGACGTCATCGTGAAAATAGTCTGAGAAGATCCTAGGAGGACCTCAAAACTTGGACATCTGGTGAAAACTCGATTTTCAAAAATCGGGGCAAAATCAGTAACTTCCTTATCTACATACGTAGCGGGAAGTTAAAAACCTTTTTCTACCTCTTCGGGGATACGGACGTGAAGATACTTTTCTTTAGAAGTGAACAAATTGGGAATATTTGACTTGAAACTTAAAAATATGTTGTTAGATTTGACTTACGTTACGATCAATCTGCCGATGGTGGCTCTTTTTAACCTAAAGGGCAATTCCGTTATCGCAGCTGTCAATTAAGGTGTAAAAAATAAAACTGGTAATTATTTTTAATCAAACTTAACATGGCTGTCAATTTTAAGACAGCGATGTGTAATACGCGATAGCAAAAAGTGAACGGAGCTGGTCCGAACGGGTTGTTTATATTTTTTGTAACTTTTTACTGTTGTAGTTGCGTAAGTAATATGCCGATAGTGACGTGTACACGTTTTTAATATAACTAAATGAAATGAAGTAACCTCATAAGATTTTTATTATCTACATTTTTTTTTATTATCGAAAGGGAAGCGCTTGACCAAGATCTCGCCTGATGGTAAGTTAAGATGCGGCCTAAGATAGAACGCGCTTCCCTAGAATGTACCTGTTCACTCTTCTCTTGAAGATCTCCAAGTTATACTCGTCGGGGAACACAGACCAAGAAGCATGTTCCAGTTCTTTGCGGTTCGGATGAAGAATATTGAGTCGAACCGCTTTTAAAAATTCCTTCACTAATATGGAGCTACATCACTGAGTACATAGGCTACTTACTTACTAATTACTCAGTAATATAAAAATATTACTGAGTAATTAGTAAGTAAGGGGTCACGTGATGTTATTTTTGCAACTTTTGAACACTCGCTTCTCCTTGGTGATACGAGGTGAGGTTTTCCCCTTCCGAGAGGAGGAATACCCCTCCACCGTAGACCACGTGTATTTTTTGGTACAAAGTATCTTATTTTCCACAATATTAGCTTTTTTTTTAATATCATAAGATAGCAAACAAGCAAATGGGTCTCCTGATGGAAAGAGTCAACCATCGCCTATAGACACCAAAGATGTTGATGGTGCGTTGCCCTCTTGTGGCGAGGTCTAATGCCACATGCATAAGTTTACCGGCTACCTTACCCTCCAAACCGGAACACGGCAGTGACCAGCACGGACGCTATTGCGGCAGGAATAGGTAAGGCGATGGTACCAGACCCGGTCGAGCTGATGCAGAACTCTACCACCTGGTAGTCACGATGGTAGTGACGCAAATAGCCACTCAGTCGCTTTTTACGACCTGCCTGGCAGAACGGCAGTTGGCCTATTCTTCAAAGGAGCCCGGGACCAACACGAGGACAATTAGCTTATTAGCTATAAATAAAGTTTAACCAATTTCAATGCAGGAAAATTATTGTTTTGGATTCGCGGCAGGCACAGAAATCGACTACGAGTCAGTCACCCTGCGCTTTTCGGTTGGAATCGCCGGTCGTGTTCAACGAAAAAATAAGTACTTACACATGATATCTCACTACACCCCCTTGTGATGTTTCGTGATATTTTTCCGAACCCCTTCCCCTATTTCGAATATTATGTGGTTAATGAACGACACCTAATTTGGGTGGGTTCTCGGCAAACGAAGTCGTTGTACCAGTGTTTTGTTATGCTAATAAAATCCATTTGACAGCATGTTGTCGCAGTTTTCTTGACGCCCGGTTTCGCAGTAACGGTCATTTAGACAAACAGTTTAAATTCATTAAAAAAAAATTGGTTGTTTTCATGTAATCGCACCACACGGATAAAAACACACTATTACCGTACCGTATTAATTTTTTACCTCGTAGTGGTCATATATGCATTTCTGTGGGAGACTTCGAAAAAGGCGAAGTATTATCTAGTTCCCCATGTTGGTCCCGGACTCCTCTGAAGAATAGGCCAACTGCCGTTTTGCCAGGCAGGTCGTAAAAGGCGACCGATTGGCTATACGAGTCACTACCATCGTGACTACTAGGTGGTAGAGTTCTGCATTGTCTCGCCCGGGTCTGGTACCACCGCCTTACCTATTCCTGCCGCAATGGCGTCAGTACTTGTCACTGTCGTGTTCCGGTTTGGAGGGTAAGGTAGCCGGTAAACTTATGCGTGTGGCATTAGACCTAGCCACAAGATAGCAAACGCACCATTAACACCTTTGGTGTCTATAGGCGATTGTTGACTCTTTCCATCAGGAGACCCATCTGCTTTTTTTGCTATTTTATTGTATAAAAAAAATAGCCAAATGTGTCAACAACATTTTATGAAATGTTAGAGTTCTCGCCTGATTTTCTTCCCCAGTGTTGGCCCCGGGCTCCTTTGAAGAATAGGCCAACTGCCGTTCTACCAGGCAGGTCGTAAAAGGCGACGGAGTGCCTATGCGAATCACTACTATCGTGGCTACTAGGTTGTAGGGTTCTGCATTGTCTCGCCCAGATCTGGTACCATTGCCGCAATTATTCTTGCCGCAATAGCGTCAGTGCTTGTTACTGTCTTTTTCCGGTTTAGAAGAAATATTACTGAATCTATATAGTTATATGTATTTCTGTGTAATAGTATCGTTTACACCCATTATACAAGCAAATATTTTTTTTACTTTGGGGTTATATACATATATACAATATGTTATATTTGTCCAGTGAATATTAATATTATGATACCAGAAAATGTACTAAGAGAAGATCCTTTTTTACAGAGCAGTTGTTCAAAAGCATCTAATTCATCTAAGCATCTATATTGTATACTAGTTGTTGCCCGCAACTTCGTCCGCGCGGACTTCGTTTCCTCCGCACAGCTCCTCCTCCGTAGGTTATAGTGTGATAATATGTAGCATATATGTTGACCCGACCTGTTTGTAATATTCATGCAAAATTTGATGTAAATCCATGCAGTACTTTTTAAGTTTACCCCGGACATACATACAGACAAACAGACAAAAATTCCAAAAACTATATTTTTGGCTTCGATATCAATTGTAGATCACCAAGTATTCTTTTAAAAAAATATTCAATGTACAGTTTTGACTTTCCTACGATTTTATTATATGTATAGATTAGTCTTCGGAGTTAACGCTATGCACTATAAATGAACGCAATTCATTGGCATATTAATTTACACTTGAAGAGCTCAAACATGATAGGTTTAATAGAATCGTGAGCTCTTCTCCCTATTGCGTGATACTGATAACAAGGCATGTTTATGTTTGTATTTGAGTGTTAATAATTATATGTTCGTTGCTTCATTTCAAAATTGACCTGCCAGATGTGTTCGTTTACCGCCTTTTGTCTTTTTATGTCCTGGGTACATCCTCATAAAAAATAAGACCTATAGACGAAAGCGTTTTCGTTCGAGTGAAGTCAAAAATCATACACCAATTTTTTTAAATATTATTTATAGATAGTAAACAAGCAGATTGCTCACCTCATGGAAAGAGAAATCATGGGCTGTAAATACAAAATATGTTGGTGCTGATCTTGCTATCCGTATGGTCGGATGGCAATGCCAAATACGTAATTTGGACGAGTATTTAGTGACCCTGACTACGCAATCGACGGAGTTCGGGTTCGATTCCAGACAGGGACAAAGATTTGTGTGATAAGCGTAGATAGTTGTATTTCTGAGTTTGGATGTTTATTAAATATATGTATATCAGTATCTATTTTTGTATTTCTATGCATTAGTATCGTTGACTAACAATCATATCACAAGATGAAAAATTTGCTTACTTTGGGGTTGGATGAATTGTCCAGGGATATTAAATCATTACATAGTATAAAACAAAGTCGCTTTCTCTGTCTGTCCCTATGTCCTTATATCCCTATGTATGCTTAAATCTTTAAAACTACGCAACGGATTTTGATGCGGTTTTTTTAATAGATAGATTGATTCTTGAGGAAGGCTTTGGTGTATAAACCTTTCCGATATTCCCACGGGAACAAAAGCTGCGCGGGTGAAACCGCGGGCAGGTCGCTAGTATTTTATATAAATTATGATTCAATTCGGTGAAATCAAAACTTATTCTGTATAATTTCTTCGGCGTGGTTCGAACCTAATGCGTCTATACGGAGTTCCACTAAGCTAATGCAGCAAATATTTATCACATGCTATTGTTTATTATGACATTAGTATGCCATTGTTCACTTCTTATAGATAAGTCTATATTTATCTTTCGTATGACTTATCTAACAACCTGTTTATATTTATTCAACAGATTTTGGACTCGTTATTCTTATCCTCCCACACATTGTGCGCGAAAGTAGATTAATGTAATACAAAAGTAGTAAGATTTGTTAGTACGACTTATAATTTATCGATTATCTAGATGTTCGCCCGATTATTTTTGTTTCTATACAAATTGCACCAGAAATAGGCTCCTTAAGGGGATGAAACATAAAAATTATTTGTTTTCAAATACACTAAATAAGTAAATAGCCGTTGGACAAATTACTTGTTAATGTTTATTAAATATGATTCCATATATGTATTTCTGTAATATCCATATATGTATTTATAATGATCCATATCCATCCATAATGATCCATATATGTATTTCTGTAATAATTATCGTCGACTAACACCCATATCACAGTTAATGCATAACATAACTTATCTAGTGTTTGTATTTCTGGGTTTGGGTGTTTATAATAATATATTTAATATTCTAGTATTTCTATGATATTAATATCGTTGGCTAACACCTATAACACAAGCAAATAATATGCTTCCTTTGGGGTTAGATCAGTAAGTGTAATTTGTCCCGTGAATATATTATATGTTACGAGTTATATTTTATTTATTTGTTAATAAAATTATAAATGTTGGACACCCATTGACTTATATATTAGTAAGTCAATGTGGATACCTTATTTTGTTACAAATAAACCATAATTTTGTGTGTATGATGTTTTTAATAAGAAATCAAACTTAGCAGATGGAAAATGTCGGATCTAAGCATTGATATAAAATAATATCAATGGATCTAAGCATGTTTATTTTCACAATTACTCTACACAGATAGAGTAAATGGTCCGCCGCAAAAAGATCACCAAAATAGTGTTATGAGTCATAAAGACCAGTTCCCACACCCACAGCTGCCCACGCTTGTTCTATTGACATCGCCTTATATAAGGGTGGTTTGTTAACGTTGACAGTGGATATATATATTGTAGAATGTAGAGTATTAATTCGAGATTGTACAAGATGTCACAACATCAGTGCTTGCTAAATTTAGGTTTCTTTTACGATATGTAAAAATATACCGTGCGGTTTCAAGAGTCTTCGCAACCGGCGTTTTTGTAAGGAGAGAGTAATGAATGTGTAGGAAGCAAGACAAAGCTGCAAGAATCGTGACATATGGCACTCGATTCTGTCTGCCTATTCCGTAAGGGATTTGGCGTGAAGATATGCATGTATGTTACACCACAAATTATTTTTTGAAATTGAAGTATAATGAACTACGCATTAACTGATTTTTTACTTATTAACCGATTCCAAAACAAGGACGAGTATTCTACTTTTTGACATTTGTTATTTCAGCTTATTTTGGCTTAAAAACAAGACAAGCGGTTCGATCCCCGGTTGAGGCAAAAGCACAAAGCAAACATCTAGTTACGAGACGTTTATATCCTTCATCTTTAAGAAACCAAGCGTGCCAGATTTATTTTATTTTTAAAATGTTTGCTAACATCATACAGTTTTAAAGGAAGTCTTATTCACATATTTTTAAATACATTATTAGTATATGTTAATTTAGTTTCAGGGTTTATAATATTTGTTATTTTTTGTACACTAGGCCTACTCCTTCCTTTATTTCCATTATTTTATTCTCCTTTAACGGGTTGGCTGGAAGAAATTTCTTTAAGTAGTAAGTAAGCCCATTGTATTTATGTTACGTTAATATTTTTTTTGTATTGTTTTTTATGTACAATAAAGTGTTAAATAAATAAATATTTTAGACACACGAATGTATTGGCGTCGTCTAGTATATCCTGTTAGCGATATTTTATTGAGGTTTTTATCAGAAATCACTTTGAAAATTGAAATCTCTGTAGGCAACTAATAAAGCGGTGAATCGTGGTGAAATAAAATGTATATTGTTTACATTTGTTTCACATTGCTTTGAAATGGAACCGTAGCGCTAATATTTATTTTATTTTTAAGCACAAAAAATAAAACCCCAACTTTTTTAATATTAAATTCTAGTACTACTGTAATTAACTGATATATTAATTAAATATTAAAACGGACAGTGGTAATAGTTAATTCCAAAGAAGCCCACACACAGCCCTGCGTTAAACAGTCGCTTTTTACGAAACCCGTTAATTGGGAAGAGATAGTTATCGTCGGAAGTCAATGATGATAAAAATATGATTAAACAGTAATTATGATTATTACATACGTTTTATTTTTTTTCTTTGGTTAAAATCAATGATGTATTTTAACGGAAGTGAATAGAACCATTGATCTTATCTACTACTGTCACTAATAATATAAAAAAGGAAATACCTTATTGTTTTTAAATTTTTTAATTTGTTTGTAACGGATAAACACAAAAACTACCTAACTCATTTTAAAATTATTTCAGCTGTAGATTAATTTGTTTGATATGAATAAACACAAAACCACTTAACTAATTTATTTCGATTTGGATTAATTTGTTTTTAATGGATAAACATAAAAATTATTTAACCAATTTCAAAATTATTTAAACTATACCTTAATTTGTTTGTAATAAATGTACATAAAAACTATTTAACTAATTTAAAAATTGTTACACCCATGGATGAATTTGTTTGTAATAGATATCGAGAACACCGTTTTACCTAATCCTGCTGCAATAGTCATTGCTTGTTGGCAACCGGAACACGATAGTTACGGTGTTGTGGGTAAGGTAGTAAGTAAACTTATGCATATGACATTACCATCCGCCACACACATAACAACGCACCATTAGCATCATTTATATGTATGAATGGTTGCCTCTTTCTATCATGAGAGCCATTTGCTTGTTTGCTACTCCATGATATTAGTCCAGTAAAAAGTTTAACGAAACCATGATCTGACCAGTTTTGGCGCAATGAGTAAAAATGTGTTCATTAATACTTAAATAATGATATTATGAAAGAAATTTTGATTTAAATTTAGGGGAAAGGGATGAAAAAAATAAAAAAAATGATGTGGTGTCGCGGGACACCAGGTAGGAACGAACTTCCTTCGGCTAAACGGCACTACTCGCTTGTGTACGCGACTGTCGCGCCTGCGCACGTCTCATTTAACACTTTTATTCCACGCATTTTTCTTACGGTTTTACTATCACATTTTTTTCAGTTCGGTCGCGCAGCAAAATCCCTATACCCTCCAAGCCTGCCGTAAGAAACTTCGTTCCAAAAGTGTTGAAAAATGCCTTTTTTAAAAATAACTCAATAACGGTAGGAAATAGAAAAAAAAGTTTCAAGTAAAAGTTGTAGAGAAAAAAATTCTACACAAAAAAGTTCCTCTTCATTTTTTTGTCATCTGCTTTAGTTTACTTACAAAAAATAAAAATTAAATTTGCTTTGTAATTAATTATAAAAACTTACCAGAATTATTACGGCCCTGTACCATGCAGCGCGCGCATCACATAAATATGTACTAACACTACTACATATGTTTTCCCATATTTATATATTTTTACATATTTTACTACAAATTTAATTTTTATTTTTTGTAGCTAAACTAAAGTAGATAATAAAAAAATGAAGAGGAACTTTTTTGTGTAGATTTTTTTTTTCTACAACTTTTACTTGAAACTTTTTTTTCTATTTCCTACCGTTATTAAGTTATTTTAAAAAAAGGCATTTTTCAACCCTTTTTTTATTTTTTTCATCACTTTCCCCTAAATTTAAATCAGAATTTCTTTCATAATATCATTATTTAAGTATTAATGAACACATTTTTACTCATTGCGCCAAAACTGGTCAGATCATGGTTTCATTAAACTTTTTACTGGACTAATATAAAAAATGAGTATTGATATATTCTCCTTATTTGCTCGGATTTATTTTTTGTACTCGTGCATAAAACTGAATGAACAAGTATAATAGCGGAATGTTTAGAATTTCAAGCGTTTATTTGTTTAGCTAATGAAATAGAATCTCAGGAACAATACGCCGACGGAGCCAAGTAAATATCTAATTGCTGGTTAATTACTAACTGAGCTCTATTGTCTCGTGGCGATTCTTTCTCACAATTGCCATTGTGGTTAGACAATGTTGGGAGCTGACCTCAAGGTGATGCAACGTTTTTTTGGATGCGATCTTAAGTGCAACTAAAGCTTTTTGTTGGATCATACTACCGCATTGCGTATAAGTAAATTCTCTTACTTTGAAAGTAATTTTTAATTTTATAACTTTCGACTTTCAATTCTTTATAGTTTTATCTTGGTTTTATCAATATAGAAATTTAAATGTGGGTAACATGTAAATTTCATAATAGCATAGTTTTATTGTCTAAATGTTGGCTACTTTTTTAGTGGCAAGAATAAAAACAATGCCACTAGCTCCTTATCGCAAATCACGACCCCGCCCTAAGCCGAGGTTCACTCTCGTAGGAGACACCCTTAGGGCGGAGGGCGTACAATCCTACACCTCTAAATTTTGGCTGAGCACTCTGCTCGCCCCCGCGACCGGTGAAGCTGTGACGGCCCTTAAGGCCAGCAGTAATTCAGATATTCCGAAAAAAAGGCAAATGGTCCCCTGTTTCGCCCGTCGGCGAACCGAGCCAGGATCAGCCGACGGACAAAACAATGCCACTAACCCTCTTATCGCAAATCACGACCCCACTCTAAGCCGAGCATCGGTCTCGCAGGAGATACCCTTAGGGCAGAGGGCATACAGCTTAACACCTTTAAATTCTGGCTATGACGGCCTGGTGACGGCCCATAAGGCCAGCAGTAATTGAGACATTCAGAAAAAAAGGCAAAAGGTCTATTGATCAAAAGGAGTCGTGATCAACACGTGAAACAGAAAGATCTAACTTCTTTATGTCAATATGTCTACTGTGCAAAATACTTTCGTTATTTTTATTTATTTGATAATAGATAAGAATACTTTGATGCTTGATTAAAGGTCTATTTTTATTTGTTTCAGATGGAGCACCGAAATAGGTGATTGAGGAATGCAAAAACATCGGACTGTTTACGGCTGCGTAAGTAAATTTTTATAAAATCATACATCATACAAAAAGTATTTTTTTAACATTAACCAGCCGTCTTTTTTATTTAAAATTTATGTTAGCCCGAATCAATTGTTTAGTAGCAGTCAGACGGATAGACAGACAGACTTTGCATTTATAATATGATAGAACTAGTATTAGTAATTAGTATGAACTTATGTAGCTGTTACATTGACATCAAAGGTTATGTGCGTTGCAATCTGTGTGGCGGATTGTAAATACCACATGCATAAGTTTACTGGCTACCTTGCCACTAAATCAGGACACGATAGTAACATGCAATAATGCCTTGACGGCAGGCAAAAAATCAACCCTTAAAGAGTGGAAATTTGTATGAAATTTGTATGAAATCTATCTTGACGACATGCTAATCTACTCGCGGGCGAAGCTACGTGGGTCAGCTAGTATATAATAAGTAATAACACACCTTTTTCCCCGTGTTGGTCCCGGGTTCCTTTGAAGAATAGGCCAACTGCCGTTCTGCCAGGCAGGTCGTAAAAGGTGACTAATGCCCGGTTTCTGAAGTCGTCAGTTAAACTATTAACAACTATTGATCGTTTAAAGTTAGCAAGAGGATAAACTTCGTTTATCTCGTAGATGGTTTCTGAAGGCAAAACGAACGGTTCAATAACTATTGAACCGATAAGTCATTTTTAAGTCCACCACTAGATGGGTCTGTTTATAATGCGGAAAATAAAATGCTATTTTGGTAATTTTACTCCCCTGTATGATTATTTTTATTTGTGGTAATATTTTATCTAACATAAATAAGTGTTTAAAGAAGGTTTTAATTGAAACTATGTAATTCACGACGATAACTATGGCTGTATACCAGTTACGCTAAAGCATTCAATGTAAATCTTTATACCCTAGCATGAAAGAAGGTTTTCGCATGAATTTGGTCTTAGTGGAACCGAATGGAAAATAATGATTTCGAATCAGGTAGCAGAAAGAGAGGGAACTATTATTTTATTAAAGAGAAATGAGATAGCTTTACACTAGTCACTAAATATTTTGTTATATAGTTAGTTTGAGTACCGATCAAAACAACGTTTGTCGTTTGCTTTAAATTAAGAATATTTCTTTTTGCGTCAATTTCTCTTTTAGATATTGTTGGTTGTTACTTGCATTTACCTGATCGACTTGTGACATGTTTAAGTTAATATAAAATCATTATAATGGTGACTCGACAGCGCAGTAAGAATTTTACAGAAAGAGAGAAAACTAAAAAGTAATTATTTTATTTGAGAAGACGCTTTTTTAAGTCGTAAAAGAATTTGTGCATATAAAAATACAGGTAGGAATTTTGTAGAAGCTTAGAAATAAGCTTGAATTGCCTTAACTAACAAATATCCAAGTAAAAGCTGTCTAGTGACCTGTTCCTCTTTGCAAGGATGAAATTTAATTATTTATCATGACAATATTAAACAATAGCTGCTGTGAAAACAACGTTTGTACTTCGTACAGCAGTTTTTTTAATGTAAGTACAAACATACAGACAGACAAACAAAACTATTAAAATAATTATGTGCATTAAAAAGAAGCTACCTACAAGAGCAAAAAGCGTTACATAAAGTTATGGGATCGATAAACCGCCAAATTTGGCCGGTTACATTAACCTAAGTTTAAACGGAGTTTGTGTTACAATGCGTAGCTCAGAAACGCAATTCCTGTAGTTATCGGACCGATAGTGTTAACGAATGGATAAACTACTGTTAAAAGTACCTCAGAAACTGGGCATAAGTGGCTATGCGCGTCACTACCATCGTGACTATTAGGTGGTAGAGTTCTGCATCGGCTCGACCGGGTCCGGTACCACCGCCTTACCTATTCCTGCCGCATTGCGTCAGTGCTAGTCACTGTCGTGTTCCAGTTTGGAGGGTAAGGTAGCCGGTAAACTTATGCATGTGGCATTAGACCTCGCCACAAGATAGCAACGCACCATTAACATCTTTGGTGTCTATAGGCGAGTGTTAACTCTTTCCATCAGGAGATCCATCTGTTTGTTTACTATCTTATGATATAAAAAAAAGAACCCCTCACGTTATTTGTCACACAAAAACACTTAATTAGACCCTTAATATTCGAGGCCAGGAAGAAGTATTCAGAAGAAAGGTATTTATTCTATACTTTCCATCGTCGGCACTTGGTGAAAAAACCATTGTTTTTCGACACTTTTACTATTGCACTTGTACATTCATTTCACTTTTACACATATTTTTTAATATATTACTCGACCGGTTTCACTTTTTAAAGCATCTTCAGGATGTAATGTAATAAAAAAAAGTGAAACCGGTCGAGTAATATATTAAAAAATACGTGTAAAAGTGAAATTTATGTACAAGTGCAATAGTAAAGGTGTCTATAAGAAAGATATTTCTGTGCGAATTTCAGCGTTTCAGCATAATATGACCTATCTTGTAAGAAATTTTGCAAAAAATTCTTGATTTGCTCAGAGTAAAGATTGCGAAACAAACACAGGTATTTGTTATTTCAGATAAATGGACTTAACTAACTACATATATTCGTGCTACCAATTTTAATAAGTAAATTACGAGTATTTTACTAGTTACCTCATACAAAATTACTGGTTTACGTAAATGCAGTAAATGTCAGATACATATTTCTAATGGCGCGGTTACGTATATCGGACTACGGCGAAGATTCGAGCTATCGCGACGTGTTCGGGCTATCTCGAACTGCTTCACGAAGGGGCTAGACGCGTCACTGCAGTGGGCGTCAAATTGCGGTCCGCAGGTGATAATTGTGCGACTTACGACCAAGAGACTATAATATAATTACGATAAACAATAATAATAATAACAAATTATAATTTATCTGCATACATATGTTTAGGTAATTTCATATATAAGCCGTATTTTTTATATTGACCTAATATATCGACGTATGCTATTTTATTTTGTTCCATGGTAGAAAAAAAATAACATACGATGATATGAACTTCAGGTTTACGAAGCTGTATCATAAGTTCGTAATCTTTAGGCGAATGAAATACAGTACAGAGTAGCATAAAATTAAAGAATTTAAGGAACGAATATTCATGAATTAAGAACTTGAGAAGAAAAGATTTTAAGGAATGTTACAATATTCTTGTTTGCTTTGTCGTAGTCCCCACAATATCATCAGCAGGCTAGGGTTTGATGACCATTGATTACGTCATTATGACGTAAGCAGTTGTCGCGACATAGCTCGTGACAACACCGTGCTAGCGCGAACCTTCACTGTAAGCTGTTATATGTAGCCGCGGGGTAACGCATTTTATTTAAAAATATTATAGCGGATTTACATGCTTGGCAAGCCTCCACAAGCATCCACAATCACAAGCGTGTAAACAGGGTGTTTGCCTTGGCTCGCGTGTGCTTGGGAACGCTTGTCGCCGGTCGGCTCGGGTGCCCATTTACATGCGTGGCAAGCCTCCACAAGCGTCCACAAGCACGAGCGTGTAAACAGGTGTTAGGCTTGGCTCGCGTGTGCTTGGGAACGCTTGTCGCCGACCCACTCGGGTGTCGGTTTTGAACACAGAGGCTCACTGAATTAATTAATAATTATAAATAAATAATAGACGAACAAACAATTTTTACAATCGAACATTAAAGAACAAACGACGAACAAATAATTAAAAATATCAAAAATCTGAAAATCAAAAAAAGGGGGGCCAAATTCAGTGAGCCGAACACAGATCAAAGGAAGTTTGCGCCAAGCGCTCGCGATGCATTTACACGCTGGCACGAGTTTTCAGTTTAGTATCGCTTGGTGTCGCTCCCGAACGGACGTATTTACGCTACGCTATATTCTAAGTACCAAGTATCGATTATTAGTTGGTCAAATGATGAAATAATGGCGTTTCTCGAGGCACATCAAAATTTACCTTGACCACCTGCCATTCTGCCAGGCAGTACCTATGTAAAAGACAAAAGGTCACCACCACGGTGATTACTAAGACAAATATCTCGCCTGGGTTATGGCACCGGTAGCCGGTAGAACTATGCATGTGGCATTGGTATCCCGCCACACGGTTAACAACGTACTATTAGTGTCTTTGATGTCTACATGCAATGGACATCCTAAACTCACTAAAATTATCTGCTTGTATGCTAAATTATTATATAAAAAATCATATTTTATCACTTTTTGCAAGAGATGGGCATAATGTGGTTTGAACCGAATTCTGACACCGGTCAAACATTCGGTCAAAATAAAAATTTAAATAAATAAATAATCACGGGACAAATTATACTTACTGAGCTAACTCCAAAGTAAGCAATTTATTTGCTTGTGTTATGGGTGTTAGTCAACGATACTAATACATAGAAATACATATATAAATACTGGAATATATTTAATAAACACTCAAACCGAAAATCACACAAATGCTATTCTCCGTCGGGGATCGAACCCAAGCCCCGTCGATTGCGTAAGCACGGTCGCTAACCACTTGACCAAAAGGGCTGTAATTTCGGCCGAACTTCGGCTCAATTTTGGCGCTTTATCGAGAGCGACACGTCATCACTGTTTACGAATTTACTCAAATTATTTTTATATATCGGTAATGGTTTTCGCAGAGCACGCAAAATGATTAGTTATCGGCAAAGTTTTGATACTTTGGGGTACATTGTACAAATTCAGGTAGATATCTGAATTTTTTTAGGCTTCAGTATCTAAAAGGTAAAACGCAACCCTATTACTAAGCCTCCGCTGTCTGCTGTCCGTCTGTCTGTCTGTCACCAGGCTGTATCTCATAAACCGTGATAGCTAGAAAGCAGGAATTTTCACAAACTATGTTTTTCCGTTGCCGCTATAAAAGCAAATACTAAAATTAAGAAAATTAAAATATGAACGGGAGTCCTCATACAATAAACGCGTTTTTTTCAATTTTTTTTTGTTATGATGGTACGGAACCCTTCGTGCGCGAGTCCGATTCGCACTTGGCCGGTTTTTTTGAAAATATAATATAGCCTATGTTACTGGGGGATGATTTGATATCTTTCAAAAGGTGAAAGAATTTTTCAAATCGGTCCAGTAGTTTGAGTTAACTTAATTAACAAAACATTTATAAAATGCGAATTTGAAAGGATGTATGTACCGGGGAAGACCAAGACTGACGTACCATGACCAGATTGATCGAGTACTCTCCGAAGGTGGTGCCAAGAGTCTTCGCAACTGGCGTGTGTGTATGAAGACTGAAGAGAGTGATGAATGTGGAGGAAGCGAGACAAGCCTGTAAGGATCGTGATGTATGGCACTCGGTTCTCTCTGCCTACCACGTAAGGGATTTGGCGTGAAGATATATATGTATGTGTATGTTAAATAGTGCAAGTAGGTACTTTTTCTATTGCCGAAGGTTCGGCATTTAAACCGAATTTCGGCTGAATGTTGAAGTTCGGCTCAAGTTGCCGAAATTTGGTTAAACCAAATGTGAAATGAATTTCGGCCCGTCCCTACTATTTACGAGTGATTTTTTATGAGGCATATGTTATTATTGAAAAATAAAAAAAAATGGAAAAAAAAACTTTTTTCCGTCACAGTTTTTTAAATCACTCAATAATTCTTCGGTAATAATATATTATGGTTCTGAGGTGGAGTTCCATTATTTCATTTTTTCGTTAACTTTGTTTTTGCTTATATTTCAAGTCATGTCAGTCATCAATACCTATGTCAAGCCGAACGTATTAGGCGACATAATTATAGCGTCCATCGTGATTGGTTGCCCAGACTACGCTAATGCACTCACAAGCGTGTAAATGGCATCCAAGCGTTTGTGGAGGCTTGCTAAGGCGCGGAGTTTGTGGTGGCTTGCCGAGCCCTTACAAGCATGTAAACGTAGCACATTAGGTTTCTGCAGTCCTCCGCAATGTAAACATTTATTGTGCCAAATTTCGTACCCCACCGTTCGCGCGATTGTATTTAATATTAAAGAAGAGTCCAAGTTTTTCTTCACGTATTAATATATAGATAGATACTCATTATAAGATTTGTGCTGAAATATTTAAATTTCAAGTAGATACAATCACTGATATAGGTGACGTGATCTACGCTAAAGGCTTTATAGAAACTTCTCTCATCCTTTCAATAAGTTATAAATTTTAATGAAACAAGTATCTGTCATTCTGACAGCCGCGTGACGTGTTGCCACGAATAGGTGGCATGAGTTGAGGTGTGAACTATGTGGCCGTAATAGACAAGTTTCAACATCGCTATTGAAATTGAATGGTATCTTTATTATAAGCTAGATCAGGTGTTTGCTTTAAACATGTCAAAAGATTAAGACCCGATTTTACCAAACAATATTATACTGCTGTAACGGGATCTATATAAAAGGGTACAGTCAAATAATGAACATTTATTGGACTTTACCCTTGTCTAAATCACATTAAACACATGCGGTATTTGTCAATGATTTGATTTATTACAATATTTTTATCGACATAGTAATATGAACGTAAAATGAGAACGGCTGGACCGATTTAGCTAATTTTGGTTTTAAAATATTCATAGAGGTTCAGGTTAGGTGAAAAAAACTGGAAAAGTAGATACAAAGTAGGTAGAATAACGTTTGCAGGGTCAGCTAGTATATATATAAAAAAATCAATTGCTGTTCGTTGGTCTCGCTAAAACTCGGGAACGGCTGAACCGATTTGGCTAATTTTGGTTGTGAATCAATTGTTGAAGTCTAGGGAAGGTTTGACAGGTGAGAAAATACAGAAAAAAAGAGTAGTTAAAAAGGCAGAACAACGTTTGTCGGGTCAGCTAGTAAAATATATAATTATTAAGTAATCTCGAAAAATAATTACTCCTGAATAATTATTTTTTAAATCAGGACTCCTGACCTTATCCTGCATGCATTATCCTTATGAAATATAGCAGAATATTATAATGTAATTTTAAATATTGTGAATGTATCTCGTCTCTATTAGATAAACAACTATTTGGGGAAATAAAAACCAAGCGTAAAAATGCTTGAGCAATTTTTGAAAGAAAATTAAATATCGCTCTTAGCCCATACGTTTAGTATATAGTAGATATGAACATTAATATTATTTGTAACTCTCGTACACTAAATTTATTTTATTATATAATTATTAGTGTACTATTACTTTTGAAAATAGTAGAAATAGCTCAATCATTTTTACGCTTGAGTAAATTAACTAAGTTTTTTTTATGTCATAAGATAGTAAACAAGCAGATGGGTCTCCTGATGGAAAGAGTCAACCAACCTATAGACACCAAAGATTTTAATGGTGCGTTGCTATCTTGTGGCGAGGTCTAATGCCACATGCATAAGTTTACCGGCTACCTTACCCTCCAAACCGGAACACGACAGCGACAAGCACTGACGCTATTGCGGCAGGAATAGGTAAGGCGGTGGTACCAGACCCGGGCGAGACAATGCAGAACTCTACCACCTAGTAGCCACGATGGTAGTGACTCGATAGCCAATCGGTCACCTTTTACGACCTGCCTGGCAGAACGGCAGTTGGCCTATTCTTCAAAGGAGGCCGGGACCAACACGGCGAAATATTTTCATTTATCTGAGCTCTAAACATGGTAAATTTAAAGCTCGTGCTAGCAAAGCCGCAGACAACAGTTATCTTATAAGTTTGGTCAAACACAAAACTTTGCAATACGACATACCAAAATGGTCGTTGCATTAACTTCACTGGGCGATTAATGCATTTAGACTTGCTTCCATTAAGTCAACAGCTTATAATTTGTGTAGTCAACCTGTTTCCATAGTTTCCTGTAGCCGCGGGTATTTGTGGCAAAACTAGATTGATATATTTAATTAGGCGTGTAACAGCAGTGTGTTATCTTGTCGCAGAATCGACTTATGCAAAACAGCCAACAATATAATAATTACAGTACAGGTACTCATTTCAAATCTTTATTTTTGACCTATAGATTGTAATACTCAATTTCTTTGTAGGTTTAATGATTAAGGAATGAGAATATGTATTATGAGGTACCGGGATCGATTTATGGGTCAGACAAAAATAGTCTTTAAACCTTGTTTAAGAAAGTTTTTCAGTTTTCCCTAGCACAGGAACTTCGTATGGCTTGTTCACCGGTTAATTTTCAAATCTACATCAGTGCAAGTACATAAGGAGCGTTTTGTTGAGGTTTGGTTTTACCTTAACCTCAAAAAGATCGGTTTCGTTGTGGAGCAAAATTATCAGATTTTTGTATCAATAAATCGGGTTATGGTGTTTTTGTATTTTTTATTTGATGTAAGTACATGTATATGTACTGACATCAAATAAATTTTGTTTTTTCTACAAAACTTCGTAATTTTTCAACAACATCAAATATACAGATTTTCAAAAATCAAATACCTTCGTATTTAACAAAACAGATAGTTGAACTGAAAAAATCTATGCTTTTAGTTTTTACTCTTTTGAGCTTAAAATACCTTAATTTAGCGGGAAGTTTCAGGGATGGCCTGCAGGGTCAACCGTTTACAGATTTTTTTATTACAAGTTACAATCTTTTATTTAGTTTCACCTATCCCGGAATCTGTAACTAAATCTTGAAAGTTAAATTTGACCCATTTCCCAATGTCCGATTGAGCTGAAATGTGGGACACAATTTTGGTTCCCGCGTCAATGCATGATTATTTAAAAGCCGCCATTTTTAATCCATTATGGCAGACGTTACAAAATTTTAATAGTGATTCTTATGATATGGACGTTAAAAAAAGGGATTAATAAACGAAACAATAATGTGACATCATTGTAAATCCAATATGGCAGGCATCATAAAATGGCGATATATAATTTCCAGATTAATCGCTATAATATGCATATAAAGTAAGAGCTTGATGAGCTAAATACAATAAGTAATCTGTTAAAAAGTAACTCGCTTATAAATAATATACACAAAGATTAAATACTTACATGGTATGAAGTTTTAGAGTATTTCTATGTATTAGTATCGTTGACTAACACCCATAATACAAGCAAACAATTTACTTACTTTGAGGTTAGATCAGTCAGTGTAATTTGTCTAGTGAATATTTATTTGAATATTATAAATTTTGCTTAAAGAACAATTAATAAAAGCTTGTTTTTAAAAAAAATATTTTATTCTTTACTTTATTAAACATCAAATTACGATACATCCTATTATGTTCTAAAGGAGTTTTCTATTGTTCTATAGGTAAGTTTTTGTATAAGTAGTTTTAAATGATTTCCATAAATACGATTTGCAAGCATCTGAACAGTATTTATTGTTTATTCAGAGTCTTCCTTCGCATTGTATTTTCATTCCACCTAAATTCGTTTTAATAATCCATTCATTACAATAATCGTTATATCATTATAATTCTGCACAATTCTCTATTATACTCTGAACATGCTTTGGTTCGGTATTATAAGCTTTGTAGAATTACATTTACGTTTGAAATAATATATTTTGAAATCTGAATTAGTACGATATTAACAAGCCAAGTTTATGGTCAGGGAGCATTAAGTAGAAACGCTATAAAATGTACAAACGATATCTTTTAATAAAATGCAGTTACTGTGTGCTAAGAGACGTTTAAAATGGAAGCCTTATTTCTCGAGTTGATGTATAAAATTGATATTATATCGACCGGTTCCCACTGTAGGAAGTGTAATCTGTGTGCTTCGATATACGTTCCGTTTATTTAGAAAATTTGAGCAATAAAAGCTACTAACAATTAGATATCGTTTATATAGTGAGTTAATTATCGTTTTTACAGTTAACCTGTAGGGCTAACTAACATACATAAATATAAGAAATCAAGCTCAAACTCAAAAATGATTTTATCTTAAAATTAAAGCTTCACAGGCGCTTTTGATGAGTCGACATTTTTTCTAATTATTATCGAATCTGTATCTGCTTTATTTTCATTAAAAAAAATATCCTATACACACACACACACACACACACACACATATATATATATATATATATATATATATATATATATATATATATTATATATATATATATATATATATATATATATATATATATATATATATATATATATATATATATATAAAATTCGATCGATCTAATTTTTGGGATTACATCATGAAAATCAAATATCCCTTAACTTTCAATATTTTTTTATTTTAAAGAGCTAATAAAACATGATTCTTCTAATAAACGAACAGTATGGATAGACGTTATGTTAAAAACGCGTTATTATCCGCGTAAATCTCAGTAGCAAGAACTGATGTTAAGTTGACAAGATCACAAGACAGTATCTGGGCAATACGTCGAAGAACACAACTAGTTTTCATGATATTAGTGAGATATTTTACCTTTATGTATGGTTTTCTACACTATAATACAGGCAATACAGGAGCCCGTTACTTTTATCCATAATGCACAAAATTGCAGGAGTATTTTTTATAGATAGGTTCAGTATTTACCTTACTGAATTTAAATGCACAATACACTTATAAATTAGGAGGAAGAAAGTACCGCCATTTTAAGCAGATAAAAATAAAAAATAAATCAATAAGCAATTCGTAATAGTCTTCCTTAATTGCTCCTCCTTTCTTCAAATAACTAGGTGGTAGAATTCTGTAACGTTTCGCCCAAGTTTTGGTACTACAGTCTTATCCATTCCAGCCGCGATACTGGGGGTGCTTGTCTACAGTGTTCCGGTTTGGAATGTAAAGGACGTGGTAAACATATGCATTTGGCAGTCCATTCCTTCCACACGGAAATCAACGCATCATTAACATCTCTGGTATCTATATGCGATGGTTTGTGTTACCACAGCAATATATAGATAATATTACCGTGTCGTTACCGTAGCGTCACATACGATCGTAACGATGCACTCGTTAGGATCTGTTCGGCGACCTACATTAGCGTATAGTCAATTAAGGATGCTTTGAATTTAGACTTTAGAGCATTACAAATATATCGAACTAGTATTTACCTTAAATATGTAAATTTAAATGAACAGGCAGGTGCATTAGGATTGAAAACAGTTGTCAATTAGGAGAGTATGAAGGTCGTATTGATTTAGCGATCAAATAGTTGTAGTCTCTATTACTAACAGCCTTTAGAGGTTAGCCGCGATAAGCCAATTAGACTCAAGTATTAGTATTTCTTGAAATAAATATCAGTACGCCGGTTCCCTTGCAAGGTAAGCAGGGTTTAACAATCGTTACAGACATATCTGGTTCCCATGATTAATACTTTTGTAATTTTGCAATTGTTGTTATGCAATATTATATTATATGTTGATTATGCCAGATAAGTGAGGATAAAACCTTGATGCTTATTACTTGTTTCTCGTGATAACCTGTACTGATAGCTAATCTTTGATACATGCCCTGCACCACACATTAAATGGATACGCTTTTCAACACAATTTTTTTGTTTGTCAGCGTAGCTGGCAATTAGATACAAAAATACTGAGTTATACTACTTAACAATGCAGTAAAATCATTTCAAGGGCAATTTTTTAATATAATAAATGTAAACCTTGTCATCTCATTCAGTACGATAAAACAATACAACATGGTTTATCTTTATTTTTCACAATATAATATAATCTACAAATGTATGAAATTTTTGGCAGTAATAAGAGCGTTTGCTCATATATGGGGCGACACGTTTCCTTCCTAATGGAGTGTCTGTTAGTATTAATGTGGCCTGTGTCTTGCACACTTGTGTTAAAACTTAATTTTGTAAAGTTTTCAAAGGCAGTTAAATAAAATTCTTCACTCTTTGTACATAATGTGTATAAAATAATTGTCTTTTTTTTTATATCATAAGATAGCAAACAAGCAGATGGGTCTCCTGATGGAAAGAGTCAACCATCGCCTATAGACACCAAAGATGTTAATGGTGCGTTGCTATCTTGTGGCGAGGTCTAATGCCACATGCATAAGTTTACCGGCTACCTTACCCTCCAAACCGGAACACGACAGCGACAAGCATTGACGTTATTGCGGCAGGAATAGGTAAGGCGGTGGTACCAGACCCGGGCGAGACAATGCAGAAATCTACCACCTAGTGTCTGTATCATTTTTTATTTAATCCTCCTGCTTTTGGGTTTATTATCGTCGCATTTATCGTAAATATTCTTTTTTATAGCTGGTGATTGATTAGAGAAAACTTTCGAACATCAAACTTATAGAATTGGTACCTTTATGGCATTATCATCCTTTTTTATATCATAAGATAGCAAACAAACAGATCTCCAGATCGAAGGAGTCTACCATCGCCTATAGGTACCAAAGATGTTAATGGTGCGTTTTTATCTTGTGGCGAGATCTAATGCCACATGCATAAATTTACCGGCTACCTTACCCTCCAAACCGGAACACGACAGTGACTAGCACTGACGCTATTGCGGCAGGAATAGGTAAGGCGGTGGTACCAGACCCGGGCGAGACAATGCAGAACTCTACCACCTAGTATAGTGGCCACGACGATAGTGACTCGCATAGCCAATCGGACGCCTTTTACGACCTGCCTGGCAGAACGGCAGTTGGCCTATTCTTTAAAGGAGCTCGGGACCAACAGGAGGGGAAATTCTTATAACTATGATGTAATAAAAAGCATTTGCAACATGGAACCAGTGTTTAGGCTAGATGACCATTGCAGAATTTTTCGACTTAATTTTATTACCATCATGCCATTACCACGAATATTCACTTATTCTTTTTGAGTCTCAGATTATATTTATTCACCCATTGCCACATTTAGACTTTAAAAAGTGTGGGAAATTTTCTTTCTGCAACTTGAATTTATTATTTTTTGCTAGAACCACGAATAGTTGGTAATAGGACAAAAGCTTGAAAGAGCCGGTTCTGTTTTTTATGACTTTTAAAACTGCTGATTTTTTAACCTTTAATTACTTAAATTGAACTTATTTTTATGTCACTAACATACCTCTGTGTTTCGTCGTCCTTCTTGCGTCCTAGATCTCATTTATTCTCGCAATATAACAAAGAGACTTTTAAGGCGGGAAATATTTCCATTAATTGAACTAAAAATTGGTTGTAAGAAAATACTTATGACAAGCGATAGTAATAAGTAAATGTTACAAGCGATAGTCGAATTTTTTTTTTCCGTATTGGTACGGGATCCTTTTAAGAATAGACCACTGCCTTTCTGCCAGTCAGGTCGCAAAAGGCGATCGATTTGCTATGCGAGTCCCTATTATCGTGGCTACTAGGTGGTAGAGTTTGCATTGTGTCGCCCGGGTCTGGTACCACCGCCATACCTATTCCTGCCGCAATAACGTCAGTGCTTGTTACTGTCGTGTTCCAGTTTAGTGGGTAAGATAGCCGGTAAACTTATACATGTAGCATTAGACCTCGCCACAAAACAGCAGCGTACCATTAACATTTATATTGTTTATAGGAGATAGTTGACTCTTTCCATCAGGAGACCTATATGCTTGTTTGCTATCTTATGATATAAAAAAAATTAATGAGTAAACGCGAGTACAACCGCCTTACCTATTCCTGCTGCTATACCGTCATTGGCCAGTGCTAACCATTTGTTGCGTTGCGTTGCGTTACTATTATTATCTTTGGTGTCTATAGGCAATGGTTTTCTCTTTCCATCAGGAGAGCTATCAGCTTGTTTGTTATCTTATGATATAAAAGAAACGGTCGACAAAGGAGTGAATCTTGGTGAACTGGAATGTGTAGGCGTTCGGTTTGCCCCCTTAAATACTCGTGGAATACTTGTATTTACTAACATTCGTTGTTTCAATCAATATTTAATAATAAAAAAACTATATGATCCCGACATATCACTTATCCCGTGCTAGGTAAATCTTAAAAAACTCAAAAAATTATTTCAATCAAACACAAAAAAGGTCTGTTTAAAAAGTTTTACATATTTTTATTCTGATATTCAGACTTTCTATTCGATCGAAATTATCTAGAAACAATCTATTTGAAATTCTGTAATTATTCATGCTACATAAAATAATGTCCAAATCCAGATTGCAGGCAATTCTCGATTATATCTACGCTAATAGTTTGAATAAGAGATAAACTTGTATGGATAATTTCGATATGGCGTTGTGTAAACTTATTATTCTTATTGGAGTAAGATCCCAAGGCCGTCAGACGTTACTTGTTTTTGAAGTAACGAAATTGACGGAATGGATACTCTTATATGTGTAAAAAATTGATTGTTTTTGGGGATTCATGGAAAGTTTTAATATCTGGGGGACTGTTTGGCCCCTGGGATCGGTCTGTCTGTCCACAGAAGGTATTAAAATAGTACCCTAAGTATTACATATAAAATTAAAGACTTCGAATATAAGAAAAGTTTCTTATTTTTTTTTAATGAGATTTGAAGTGTCTGGGGAAGTTACGGCCCACAAAAAAGGTCTGGCAATGCAAAACATTTATTTTTACTAATATTACGGATAACATATCTATACATATAATCGTAGGAAAGTCAGAACTGTACATAGAATATTTTTTAAAATAATACTTGGGGCGTGATCTACAATCGATATCGAAGCCAAAAATATAGTTTTTAGAAGTTTTGTCTGTTTGTCTGTATGTATATACGGGGTAAACTCAAAAAGTACTGCATGGATTTACTTCAAATTTGCATTAATATTAATAATAGGTCGGGTCAACATAATATAGGCTACATATTATCACGCTATCACTTACGGGGGTGGAGCTGTGCGGAGTAAACTAAGTCCGCGCGGACGAAGTCGCGGGCTACAGCTAGTTATTATATAAAAATCATAACTTCGAATTTAACAAAAGTAAGCTATGTTTCTGTCTATGTTTTCTACCTGCTATCTCTGGACGGACCGCCTAGCCAAGCTACTGAGTACGCATACACTATTAAACACATATAAGGGTATCCCTTCCGTAAATTTCGTTACTTCGAAAATAAGTAACGTTTGGCGTTGTGGGATCTTATGCTAATATGTATTTAAGTAACGTTTGGCGTTCTGGGATCTTATACTAATATGTATTTAAGTAACGTTTGGCGTTCTGGGATCTTATACTAATTTGTATTTAAGTAACGTTTGGCGTTCTGGGATCTTATACTAATATGTATTTAAGTAACGTTTGGCGTTCTGGGATCTTATATGTACTAATATGTATTTAAGTGCGATTTCTGTGATGATATACGCCTCTTTTTGTATCTGACGTCCGACTAGCTAGTTCTACTTTGCTTCATCGCTAAAATATTTCGAGCACATTTATTTTGATTGTGTCTAGATTTTGGGTCAAACTACCTTTATCAATTAGACAGTCTAGTAACAAGTGGCTAATAAAAAATAAAGCTTTTGGACTAATAAGGAGGCTCTAATTATAACGTTATTTTATAAATATCTATACATATAATAAAATCGTAGGAAAGTCAAAACTGTACATTGAATATTTTTTAAAAGAATACTTGGGGCGTGATCTACAATCAATATCAAAGCCAAAAATATAGTTTTTAGAATTTTTGTCTGTTTTTGTCTGTTTGTCTGTATGTATGTCCGGGGTAAACTCAAAAAGTACTACATGGATTTACTTCAAATTTTGCATGAATATTACTAACAGGTCGGGTCAACATAAAGGCTACATATTATCACGCTATCACCTACGGGGGAGAAGCAGTGCGGAGTAAACGAAGTCCGCGCGAACGAAGTCGCTGGCAACAGCTAGTAATTAATATATCCATTTGTAAGGTCCTATTGTAAGTATATTTTTATCCTATATTCTAAACGAGCAATTCTTGTATATTTGTATGTAATTAGTTAATAAAATGCGGCATGGGATGCGGCATGCGGATGGGCATCATAATTGTCAACCTACAAATCGGTAAACGTGGTGAAGCAGAATGTCTTTAAACGATCGCTTCACTCTGTCTACCATGCATGGAAGCCGACGTGATAATACTAGTTCGTGAAACAAATATTTTTTTAATGTTCTACGAATGACTTCAAAGGTTTGCGAATAAGTAGCTTACTTTTACAACATGTATTATAGTGCAATTGAATCTCTTACATTAATCGGATTTGAAGTCGTTACCAGCAATATATCATCACTTCAGAGTAATCTATAGGGGATATTAAATTTTTATTATACTAATTCCATTAGGCTCGCCTTTTATGATCTAAACTTGGGGAGATCGGTTACAATATATAAATGTAGTGTTTCACGTCTAATTTTTAATCGTTTTTTTTATAACCACGCATAAAAATATTTTAAGTAAAAAAATTTCGACACTTGGTGGATGACTTCGACATAAGCTGGGACGAGATATAGTACCATTTAAATCATAGTGTTACTGATCCAACTTAATAATAAAAACAAAAGGAAAGTACAGTTGAGCGGCTATTGTCTGAGCTAATTGGACATGTCCCCAAAAGGGAAAAGGGTAGTTCGGAAAACGGGGTTTTTCAGATAATTGAAAAACCCGGTTTTCTGAACTGTCAACTTTACATATTTATGCACAAATGAATTACAACTTTTATCTTTATTGACAAATAGGAATTAAAAGAAAGCGCAGTCTTTTAATAAAACATATTATATTTAAATGCAATAAATAAATAATTGTAAATAAATATCGTTGGAAAAAATTACACGAATTAATCTAACCCCAAAGGAAACAAATTATTATGTTATGGGTGTTAGCTAATATACATTTAATAAACACCCAAACCCAGAAATACAAACATCTACGTTCATTACACAAATGCCTGTCTCTGTTGGGAATCAAACCCGAGTCACATTGATCGCGTTGTGAGGATCACTAACTATTCGACCAACGGGGCGGTAAATAGGTACGGTTAACGCTTAAAACATCTTCAATTTTCGTCTGGCGAAAAAAACCTACCCCTCAAACATGTATTACAATTAAAGCAATTTAATGAAGCCTACGTTGGGTAATGCAAATGGTTCTTCTGATGGAAACAGAAAATCTCTGCATATATGCACCAGTTCTCGTAGTACTCACGATGTAATTCACTCGTCTTTTGCGAGATGCCTAGCAGTAAGACCGTTAATCAAGTCTTCATAACCTGGATCAAACTTGGAGGAAATTAAATTTCTTTTTTACTAATTGTTCGACATGGCATTCGTACGAGGACTCACACGTCAATACCGAAGTGAGTTCCCGATTTACCGGTTTCTCAGTTAACGAAATGAGAGACAAACGGAAAAAGGCTTCCGCATCACCAAAATTTGCCGGTTTGTTGCCGAGATCTGTCTCTGCATATTGTCACCCTAACGAGTGCTGCTAGTTCCTTGCGATAACCATGATCGACACATTTACGTGTTCAAAGCACGGGTATGTTAACATACAAGAGATTTCGATTTTCTAGGAAAACCTCATTAACCTCCACCCAAAGAATTGAACTCGAGAAACCGAATGACCCGAATCGAATAGGCTAACAACGAGCGTATGAGTTAAAATAATTATATCACACATGCAATAAAATGTACGCCTACGTTATGAAACTTACTTTTATTACCAATATCATGTATAATCAAAGTGACCATAAGTTTTGTTTTAAATAGGACTCTCAGATTCAACTGAGTAGTCCCGGTGTCCTGAAGCATATTTTAAAGACAACACAAGTTTTTTAAAATGTAAATAGTGGTGGTCCAGTTATAAATTACATACAAATTTTGATGGTAATCTCATCTAACTTGATGAGTATTCTTTCATTTCTACACACGGGATACAAATAAATCGTAAAAAACTGTGATTAAAAATTTTAATTTTAAAGCCCCATTTTCACTTTGCTTAGTGCAAGTGTGAGTGTTTAATGCAGGTGCTTAGTATTAAGCCAAAAATACGTGAAGATAGTCGTGGATCAGTGCGAGTGGTTCGTAAAAAATCAGCTTGTTATTATTAAAAAAAAGTTTGTTCGTGGGACCACGGTCTAAATTGCAAAATATGCGACATAAACGGACATATCTTTTCATCACGTTTTTTTTTGTGATGTAAGTAACTAAAAATTTACGGATTTCAGATTTTTTTTCTTTCACGCGTGCTGTACTCACCTAGCCTTACTGCCTGGGCAAGTACCTACCTATCTCACACTCTTTGTTTTACATTGCTGTTTAGAATTTTTCCAAAAGCAGGGTACTCACCTAGCTGTGTAGTATGTAATGGCTAGGCACGCTAGTAGTAGTAGCAGTAGTAATACACGGCTAGGTGAGTACCCTGCTTTTGGAAAAATTCTATACAGCAATGTAAAACAAAGAGTGTGAGATAGGTAGGTACTTGCCCAGGCAGTAAGCGAACGATGATACTCTCTTGGCGTGAAAAAATTCTCTTTTCGCGATAAAAAAAAATCCACTTATACATTTCTACATTGATTACACACAACGTAAATCATAAATATACAATAAAATTAATGAAAACAAGATACCAATTTATAAAACATCTAAGACTTATTAACAATAATATGTTTGATTTAATACGGGATTAAAATATTCCCTCGTACTTACAACCACCCGTCGCGCCGGGGCCCACCTACAAGACAGGTGTACGTACTTCCTTTGTACGGCTTTTTCTATCCGAGTTATGAACAGCCGACACGTTTTAATGTATATGTGAATTATACATAAAGTGACCATTCTTTTTTTTATATTAAAACGGGACATTATCTAGATTTTTTTATTTCATGGGAAGTACATACCACACCTGATGGATAGAGGCAACCATAGCAATGTCTTACAGCACGCGTGAAAGAAAAAAATCTGAAATCCATAAATTTTTAGTTACTTACATCACAAAAAAAAAACGTGATGAAAAGATATGTCCGTTTATGTCGCATATTTTGCAATTTAGACCGTGGTCCCACGAACAACCTTAACCTTAGGCTTATTCTAGTTGCATTCGATGTCTTTTAAATCATTTTTATAATTCTACTATTTAAATTCTAATAAAACTACTAACAAAAATATCGGAAATTTTACATTATACTTGGCAATTTGCACAATAAATTGGATAAAAAATTAAGAGAAAAAATATCTGGACTCTAATTTTAACGCGTGTTTGAATAATTTTGGCATACACACGCAAATGCTTTGAATATTTTGATTACTCTCATTGCAGAATTTGCAACATTGTATCTGCTATTACCCATGTACGAATCTTAGCTCAAAGCAGCAAAACTAATTACAGTACCAATAACACCATATTTAAGGCATTCCGAGCGAGGCCGTTTCGTCATAGATCCGGACAGCATTCCAGCTTACTCCGAATTAAGCGACTTGTTAGTTTTGTTATGACAAAACAAAGCTCACTCCTGAAAACATAATTTACAACCTATTTACCTGTCAAAAGAGTGCTTAGCAAATGTCATATTCAGCTTAATAATTTTCACAGATTTTATTAACAAGCTACGGTTTATATCAGTCTACTTAACTTTTGCAGGTATCATTTCATCTTTAACGGATTAGTACGGATGTCATAACATCCAACAATCCTAGTAGTCCTACTAATCTTTATCTATATTATATTAATATTATACATGCGAAAGGGATGTTTGGATGGATGTTTGTTACTCAATCACGCAAAAACTATTGAACAGTTAAATTTCGTACATAGGTTGATGATAATCTGGAATAGCACTACTTTTTATCCCGAAAAAATGAGTTTTTTCCACAGGGTTCACCAAAACGTTTATAACGCAGCGGGCTGCATAGTGCAGACTTTCTAAATATTACGAATATTACGCCCTGCAGCCGGCGCTATAACAGTTTTTGGTGAATCCCACGGGAAGAACCTATTTTTCCGAAATAAAAAGTACCCTATGTAGTATTCTAGATATGTGTGCCAAATTTGGTCCAAATCAGTTTGGCCGTTTTTGCATGAAAGAGTAACAAACATCCATTAATCCTTCCAAAAATTCAAAATTTCCCCGTATTGGTCCGGGCTCCTTTGAGGGATAGGCCAACTGCCATTCTGTCATGCAGGTCGTAAAATGCGACTCGTTGGCTATGCAAGTCACTACCATCGTGGCTACTTAGGTGGTAGAGTTCTGCATTGTCTTGCCCGGGTCTGGTACCACCGTCTGTCCTATTCCTGCCGCAATAGCGTCAGTGCTTGTCGCTGTCGTATTCCAGTTTGGAGGGTAAGGTAGCCGGTAAACTTATGTATGTGGCATTAGACCTCGCCTCAAGATAGCAACGCGCCATTAACATCTTTAGTGTCTATAGGCGATGGTTGACTCTTTCTATCAGAAACCCATCTGCTTGATTGCTATCTTGTGATATAAAAAAAAATTCTTTCACATTTAAAAATATTAGTAGGAATTTTAGTAGGATTTACTAGTGCGAGTAGACTAGACAAATGGTTCAAAATTATACGGCTACTGAAATTATTTAGCCAAATCTTAAAATTTTATGAGCAAATGTTAGGTTTAATAAACATTACGATTTTAGATTAAAATTTTATAGTTAATAATTTAATCGTTGTTAAACTCTTCTTCTTACTTATAGATCTATTGTATGTGAGAGCTCTGTATCAAATCTTCACCAATATTCTTTTTATTTTTATTATATTTGGAAAATTCTTTTTTTATTTGGGAGGGAAGTATAAATTACAAAAAGAATTTTCCAAATCAGTCCATGCATCTTTTGAAGAATCTTCCCCGTGTGTTGCTCCGGGCTTATTTGAAAAATAGACCAACTGCCTTTCTGCCAGGCAAATCGTAAAAGGCGACCGATTTGTTATACGTGTCACTACTATCGTGACTGCTAGGTGGTAGAGTTCTGTAACGTCTCGCCCGGGTATTTGGTACCACCGCCTTATCTCTTCCTGCCGCAATAGCTGCATGCTTATCTTGCTTATCATTATCGTGTGCTGGTTTGGAGGGTAAGGCAGCCGGTAGATTTACGCATGTGGCATGACTACTCCGTTACAGGGATAACATCGCACCATTAGCGTCTTTGGCGTCTATAGGCGATGGCTTTTCTTTCCACCAGGAGAGCCATCTGCTTGTTTGCTATCTAGTCTATATTATTAATATTATTAATGCGAAAGTTTGGATGTTAGGATAGATGGAATATGGATGTTTGTTATTCAATCACGCAAAAACTACTGAACGGATTTGAATGAAATTTGGCACACATATAGATGATGACATGGAATAGCAGATAGGCTACTTTTATCCCGGAAAAATTAGGCGATCCCGCGGGATTCGCTAAAAACTTATAATACAGCGGGCTGCACACTGCCGCTTGTTATATATAAAAAAACTTTAAGAAATCTAGGTTAAATCCTATCCTACTAGTCCTACTAATATTATAAATGCAAAAGTATGTTTAGATGGATGGATGGATGTTATCATGTAAAAACGGCTGGACCAAATTGAATGTAATTTGGCACACATAAAAATGATGACCTGTAATGAGCACATAGGTTAATTTTATCCCGGAATATAAGTCGTTCCGTGGGAATTATTAAAAAATGTTATAATGCCGCGGATTGGAGGGCGCAGCTAGTAATATATAAGATAAAAAACTGACGATTTGAGAACTTACTCCTTTTTTCTTAAAGCCCTGATGACACTTTGACTAGTGCGAGTGCGAGTGTTTGATGCAGGTGCTTAGTATTAAGCAAAAAATACGTGAAGACAGCTGATTATCAGTGCGAGTGATTAGTAACCAGCGTAGGAAAAGTGAATAGACGCTGATTACTAATCACTGGCACTGATCAACGGCTGTCTTCACGTACTTGTGTTTTTCTGTCATATTTTGAACGACTTAAGCCCCGATTACACTTTGATTAGTGCGCTTGCGAGTGTTTAATGCAAGTGCTAAGTATTAATTAAAAATACGTGAAGACAGCCGTTGATCAGTGCGAGTTGATCAGATTAGTAATCAGCGTCTATTCATTTTTCCTACGCTGGTTACTAATCACTCGCACTGATAATCAGCTGTCTTCACGTATTTTTAATTAATACTTAGCACTTGCATTAAACACTCGCAAGCGCACTAATCAAAGTGTAATCGGGGCTTAAGTCGTTCAAAAGATGACAGAAAAACACAAGTTCAATCGATATTACACGTTACACGAATGTATTCAATCCTCTGATCAGTAACTAATTTAATCGTGAATAAATAGCAGTCAGAACTGTGAAACGAATCGTTGAATAATTTTTATCTGTCAATTGACCACAGTGCATCATCACTTACAAGTAATATTATTGTGTGAATTATAGATATGTTTAAGCTTTATATAAACATACAATTATAAATACAAATTTACAATTGTACTTATAAATTACTTGTATCCGTCCGATTACACATTAATTATAATCATAGCTTTAAAATCAAAAGTTGTTTAAGAATTTGACATTATTTTAGAATACCAGGCAAGAAAATGTAAGAATTTAATGGTACATAGTCTACCACATACACCTTTTTTCAATTTATTTAGTATCAACTTACACATAAACTTATGATACTATTGAACAAATGGGAGCAATTCACTTAAAATAAATTTATAAAAAATACGATGGAATGCAATTTACATATAAGTATTTACAGTAATATATAACAAGAGCACAATCAAGAAAATGAATGCTTGTGATGCTTTTATTATTATCGTATCGCAAGTGATGTGATACCAAAATGAAACCCAACTCAGACTACACTGCAGCAATTAACTGCAGCATCTATCTATATATTAATACATGAAGAAAAAACTTCCCCTTTTTGCTATAATTACGCGAACGGTGAAGTATGGAATTTGGCACAGTTAAAGGTTACATTGCGGAGGACCGCAGAAAACCTAATATTCTTGAATAATATTGATTGAAAATGCATTAGATTAATAAAAATAAACATTATACACGTTACATTGATTTGCAGTAGTTTTAAGTGCAGACTTATATTGGTAAAGGAATTTTTAAAATTGGTGAAGTAATTTTCGAGCTTATCTATTTCAAACAAACAAATATTACTTCTTTATTATATTAGTATAAATAAAATGTGTGGTCCAGAATGTGTATGGTGTATATCAGGGTTTATCAAACTAATATCTCAGTGTACCCCCGTTAGTTTTTCAAGATAACGGCGAACCCAAGTTGTAGATAGAACAGAAAATGTATTAAATGATAAAGAAATACAGACTCAAAACGAAAGTTCTATATAGTATTATTCAAGTATTTGGGAACTGAGAAATTTATGAGCAATTTTGCTCCAAATACATATTCAGTATATAATTAATCAATTTGATACAAAATAGAGTGCAGTGATTTAATTTTGATTTCTCAACTCCTAAGTGAATTAAGCAGAAATTGCTAGCTACATTTTATCGTGTACCCCCAAGAGTTGTCTGGCGTACCCCAAGGGGTACGCGTACTCCACTTTGGAAAACCCTGATGAATACAAAATAATATTAAATTTTTTAGTAGCATATCACTCGTGAGCAGTTTGTTTTAGGCCAAAATTTATGAGGTTTAGCCAACAACAACCTATTCCAGACCAACTAGACTGTACATAAAAAATCTATCCGTTAACGTACAATTCAAACATCTTGCACTTGATGGACCCGTTTTAATTTAAGTATAGAAATAAGATAGCTATCATTACCTAGGTGTCCCGTAAAAAAGTGTTTTATAATTCAATCCAAACATTGGTAAAATTAAAATTTGCAACTAAGGCCACAAGAAAAAGCGAGTAGTTTAAAAATTCCTCATTAATCATATATGCATTACAAATATATTAATACGCAATGAAAGATTGATGAAAGTCAAATGAAATAAATCTTAATATCTCAATAATGTATTCGTACTCGTATTGGGACGTTGATTGATGATTAAAAAAAACAATTTTTGTTGAGTTATATAATGTATCTTTAGGTAATGTTGTAAGTGCATATACTTTTTTAAAACTGGGTAACAATTTTCTAATTTTTATTTTAAAATTAACATTTTTTAATAATTGGGAATGAGTTGCCAATTTATTAGTATCGAGTGCTAAGCTAACTTATTATACTTACACTATAACGGGTTTATATTTTTAACGTCCCGCTATCGCTACGTATGTAGATAAGGAAGTTATTGTTTTTGCCCCGATTCACGAAAATAGAGTTTTCACCAGATCTACACGGTTTGAGTTCCTGGGAACCTTTTTCGAGTATTTTCACGATGACGTCAGTATGTCTGAATGTATCTATGTATGTATATATTATGTACATGTGTGTGGGATATGTGTGTATGTAAACATCGTAAAAGTTTGAACTTTTGAACGACTTGACCGATCGAACGCGGTTGATGGAATTCAATTAGATTCCGCCCAACTAAGACTTCGTGAAATTTTGAATCAATTCGGTCCAGTGATTTTGAGGAATTTTTAAAAAAACCTCAAAAAAATTAGTAAAACAGTATTTTTTTAGTATAACTTCCAAGGTAAATGTTCGGTACATAAGTACAAAATCTAATTAGCTCTTTTCTTCAAAAAACTGCGTCTAATGTAAAAATTGCATTAAAATCGGTTTATCAGTTCGGGAGTTATCGTTACCGAAAAATTTTGAAAAAGTGTGTTTTTTTGACACAACTTTGACATTTTTTAACGAATCATTTTTCGACCTTCTACAATATTTTAGTCCAAAAATCAAAACTGAAGTTTTCAAAAATTACATCTTTTAAAATATTAATATTTTGTTATTTGCAAAAAACGTGTAGATAATAATCAAACCGATAATAGAGATTCAAATCACCAATTCGATCTACAACTGCATGCGGGAATGAAAAGGAGCTGGTAATGTGGAAATAAATATACAATATTACTGTACGTGATAACTAAACTTATGTGTGTGGAATTATATATCTGACACGCGGAGAACAGGACACCAATAAACAAAACCATTTCTATAAAAAGTAAAAACAAATATGCATTCATTTCCATTCCTCACACAATCAAGATTGAAGGAACAAAATGTTGATTCAGTCAGAGTCTTTCCCCCTTGTTGGTTCCGGGCATTTCCCCCGTGTTGGTTCCAGGCGCCTTTGAAGAATAGACCAACTGCCGTTCTGCCAGGCAGATCGTAAAAGGCATCCGATTGGCTATGCGAGTCACTAACATCGTGGCTACTAGGTGATAGAGTTCTGCATTGTCTCGCCCGGGTTTGGTACCACCGCTTTACCTATTCCTGCCGCAATAGCATCAGTGCTTGTCGCTGTCGTGTTCCGGTTTGGAGGGTAAGGTAGCCGGTAAACTTATGCATGTGGCATTAGACCTCGCCACAAGATAGCAACGCACCATTAACACCTTTGGTGTCTATAGGCGATAGTCGACTCTTTCCATCAGGAGACCCATCTGCTTGTTTGCTATCTTATGATATAAAAAAAATAATACTAATATCGTGAAAGGTTCCTAGGATCTTAAAACCTGAAGATCTGGTGAAATATCGATATTTTTAAAATAGGGGCAAAATCAGTAACTTCCTTATTTATATATGTAGCGGAAAGTTAAAACAAACATCCATTACTACTCACCATATAATAAGTAGCTTGTTGAACCGTAACAAGAAAGATGTATCTATCTATCCTTCCGCTTGCGAAACTATTATTATATTATTTCCAAAGAAATACATCTGTGCATTAAACCGTGAAATGTCAGTTGCACTATTCTTCTTCCTAAGTGAGTAACAATGTGCTTATTTTATCGCGGATAAATTATAGGAAATGCTTTAACCGTTTGGTTTTGTAATTAGGTCGTTGTTAGAGAACCAAGTACCAGTAATCGTTATGAAAATGAATGTGCTGTCTTCGTATTAACTTAAATATATCGACACGTCCCAAGATCAAAATCGTATCTGCAAAACCACCAAATTACAATATATTTGTTTGTGGGAGTACATTGTACATAAGATGATGTTCACTTGAGCATTTCCAAAAACAAAAGACCAATAACTATAAAAAATATATCGTCTTTTGGCTTTATGCGTGTTTAATGCTTATTTTATTATAAAACCAATTTCGTCTGATCTCTCCGTACGATTTTGTTCTTGGGACGTGTCGATATATCACAGAATTTGTTATGTATAAATATTGATATTTTACTGTCTCGTTGGTTGAGTGGTTAGTGACCTTCACTACGCAATCGATGGGGCTTGGATTCCAGTCCGACGGGAACATGTATTTGTGTGATGGCACAAATATTTATATTTCGGGGTTTGGGTTTGTGGGGTTGGGTTTGTGTTTTTAATATATTTCAGTATGTATGTACATATATGTATTTATATATATTAGTATCGTTGACTAACGCCCGTAAAAAATAATTTGCTTACTTTGGGGTTAGATCGATTCGTAGGTATAATAGGCCAGTGATATTATTTATTATTCATAACTTTGTAATGTTTGATGAAGAATAAATTTAAAACTTGATAAAAAGAAAGTATCTGTACACCAGTATCTCGGAAGAGGTAGGCAGAGGTACAAGTGCACCCACGATTAGCTGAAGATACTTAGTCCCATAATGTAATAGGTGGCAAGCTTATCGACAACCGGGTACTTATCCAATCCCGGGGCAACGTTGTTCTTTATCAGAAAACTGAAAAAACACATTGTTGATTTGTCCGACCCGGGAATCGAAGCCGATACCTCATGTGGTCACACCGACACCGTACCACTAGCCCACTGAGGCGACTAACTAATACTACTAACAAAACTTGATTATTTTTTAAAGTAAGTTTTTAGTCTGGGCCGTATATGATGCTTGTACTACTACTGACTACTGATTAATATGTACTTAAAGACATTATATATTATATTGATTAGGTAGTAGAGCTCTGCATTGTCTCATCTGAGTTTGATTCCACTGCGTAAATTATTCCCGCTACAATAGCATCCGCGCTTGTCAATATCGTGTTCCGGCTTGAAAAGGGTTTTGACGATAAGGTAGCCGACAAACATATGACTTCATCATTGGCAAATAAATATCTGCTATGTGCAAGAAGTATATCTTTGGGATACATAGCAGTTTTTAATTGATAATATTACGGCTGATGCACGCAGCATATATTTTTTTAGCAATCACATTTCAGTATTATCCACTGAACGCTTAGAATCACATAGCAGTCTTTTTATATAAAATGTAATGGTCCAAACGACATTAAAGCAGTATAATGTATAAAGAATAGATATTCAGGTCATGTGACAATCACAATCGTGAAAATTGACACGTGAAATCGACAACTCTTCGTTTTTTCGAGGTTTCATAACTAAGTTAGTGTTAACTGAGCGTTGTGAGGTCGTGACCATTTATAATTGCATTTGATGATGGTTAACGGGTACTTAAACGCCGTAAAAATATGTTTTTGAACGTAACTTAATGTATATACAGCGCTACAGATGTATATAAATAATAATGATATTTTAAACCTTCTTCTTCCCATTTCTTTATGTTTTCGTAACACTAATGTTTTTCATTTTAATTTTATTGCATACTTAACACAATCATTTACCAAATCAAATACATACTATGAATATCATGCGTCGATTCTCCTCCTGACTAACTAAAAAACAGATGTGCAAATTTATCTATTTTTTATATCATAGGACAACAATCAGTTGGCTCTAATGATGGAATGATACAATATCGCCTATAGGCACCAAATATATTAATGGTCCGTTGCATTATGTGTGTAATGTCGTCGTTGTCAAATAAATATCTGCCATGTGCACTTTTTAGAGATTTCTACATTGTTACTATTACGACTAGTTTCCGTACGAAAGAACACGGGCAAGACTTCATACACCGTTTTTTTAATTATTATCTTAAAGTTTAATATATTCCTTAAGATTCTATATTAATTCCTTAACTTAACCACATTTAATAAATATTTTTTTAACCTGGGGAATAGTAGCTAAATAAAGTTGGAATTTAGTTAAGGTTAACGTAAATAATCAGTTTTCTCCTTAGTAGTCTGTGGTTAGGTATTTATCTTGTCATTGGATGTCTTCAGTACAACAGCTGCTAATCTCAGAAATATAAGTTAGATTGACAGAATTCTGAGCTAAGATTTTGCGAAAACGCTTTATAGGTACTTAAAAGAACAAGAAATAAATTAGCATTAACTATTCTTTAATACAAAAACTGGGAGAATTTTTATTTGATACTTATAAAGAAAATTATAATATATAACATTGTTGCTGTATTAATAAAAATGTAATTAAAGTTTTATACAAAGGTAACACTTGTACATGATGATAGAATTCAATCAGATTAAAGTCTCAATTTTTTTATATGATTGTTCCTAGCGATATATTTTATTTAATTGATTTAAAAATAGTAGAAATTTATTCTAGTTTATCTAATATTCGTCACTCCAAAAGACATGCAAGGGATGTACAAAACGAAACCGGCCTGTGTTATTTTCTGACTATCTAGATTTGAACCAGCGACTTACGCCCCTAGCATATTATGTTTTGTTTAAATGATTTGATTATATCAGTCGCACTATTCAGGTGAATCTGTGGAAATACAAATTAATGCGAAATGTATTTTACTAACTACATGGATTATGGATCAAAATTTTTTCGGCTAAAAACTCGTCATTATGATCTGTGTTTGCCTTAAATACTCATATGTCAAAACTGTTGTTCCCCAAGGCTGTGTTTCAACTCCAATAATGTTTCTTCTACATGTAAATGACATATTACAAGTAAGCAACGTTACTAATGATTAACAGTACTGATAATGCCGTATTCTTGTTTAAAATCGAGGAACAAATTACCAAAGAATCGCAGCAGAGCCGACATTTGAACTCAATTTAACCGCAATAAGACACCACTCTTTGTGCGTTCACCGCAAAATATCATTTGAGAATGCTAAACTTACCAAGTACTGGAATTCCTTACGATGACGTATTAAGCGACATTCTCTTCCGTGATCACTTGCAAAAATCAACAAACAAGTAGAAGCTCTTTTATTTTATAATTTTTAGGAGGGTATAAACATTTGCTGTAGAAAGCTTTATAAAGCAACTTCAGCTTAAGTATGTAGAAGCAAACAATTTTTTTCGAAATGCAATTACCGTTACTGCGAAACCGGGATTTTTGGGCAAATAGAGTGCTTAGCTAGAGTTTAAGGTAAGAGGGCTTAGAGCCCGCTCCAAGGGTGTCTCTTGTGAGATCGAGACTTTTTTTAATCATCAGAATGCAAACAAGCAGATGGGTCTCCTGATGGAAAGAGTCAACCATCGCCTAAAGACATCAAAGATGTTAATGGTGCGTTGCTGTATTGTGGCGAGATTTAATGCCACATGCATAAGTTTACCAGCTACCTTACCCTCCAAACCGGAACACGACAGCGACAAGCACTGACGCTATTGCGGCAGGAATATCTAAGGCGGTGGTACCAGACCCGGGCGAGACAATGCAGAACTCTACTACCTAGTAGTCACGATGTTAGTGACTTGCATTGCCAATCGGCCGCCTTTTACGACCTGCCTGGCAGAACGGCAGTTTGTCTATTTTACAAAGGAGCCCGGGACCAACACGGGGAAAATTAAAGGTTCTGAGATGATATTGAGATAATTTTAGTCAGAAAAACTTCTGTAAAGTGTTGGTCTTACTCCTAGAGTTGAACCTAGGATGGTATTATCTACATCGGAACATAAACCCATTGAATAACGAGAAAGCATCAAATAAAATATGTCATATACTTTTCTGATAGAACCATTAATACATTTGGCGTCTAAAGGCGATGGTATTCATCGCCTATAGACACCAAATGTATTAATGGTGCGTTGCTTTTCTTACAGCGAGGTCTTAATGCCACATGCATAAGTGACAACAAACATTGTTACATGCAACAAAGGCACATCTAATTTACAATTAGTAACGCGTATCAAGCTAGAGTCTAGACCATTTATCTTTATTGCTGTCTATACAATGCCACAAAGTATGGAGGTACATATCATTGCATCATCACGGATGGAACTGAACATATTATGTATTTGAAATCCAAATAGTTCAGTCTTAAAAAATGAATACATGAAAAATATCTTTTTGACAAAAAATACCTATGAAAAGTTATGCGTGGTCACCTTCGTGGTCACACATTAAAATTAGTGAGTGAACAAAGCAATCATCGTTGGAATTAAAAAAATACATTGGACCACCCTTGGGGTGTATCTATCTTGCTATCTTGTAGCGAGGTCTTATGCCACATGCATAAGTTTACCGGCTACCTTACCCTCCAAACCGAAACACGCCGGTGACTAGCACTGGCGCTATTGCGGCAGGAATAGTTAAGGCGGTGGTACCAGACCCGGGCGAGACAATGCAGAACTCTACCACCTAGTAGCCACGATGTTAGTGACATATGTATTTGAAATACATATGTCACTAATAATTAAGAGTTCAAATACATATATTAATTTTTTACAGAGTAGTCCGATTTTATAGTTTTTTTTATTGGAATACCAAAAAAAACTATAAAATCGGACTACTCTGTAAAAAATTATGCAAGGTCTTATATAAAAAAAAATCTCCTCCGTTTTGTCGTCTGTTGAAAAAGACAAACCCGCTGAGTTTCTTTCGCCGGATCTTCTCAGTGTGTCGTTGTCGGTCGCGTTTCTTTCAGTAGGAGTTTAAAATAAATGTTGACGTGTCAAAATAACTTCTCAAAAGTTTCACTGAATAAAATACTTCTGATTTCTGAATATATCTCATATTTTTCAATATCTACCTAAATCTGACGTTTTAATGTCTGCGTATGTTGATTTCGCGTTCCTATTTGAAGGCTAAAGAAAACGAAATATTTTTTGTTAAATAGCAATAAAGATGATTGACAGTGACTGCTTGCTTGATGGAAAAAATTAAAGGTATGAATCTTAGACCAATTACTATATACCACATTAATAATACAAATAGAAATGCTGCAGATGTCTATGTCACTTACCATGAGGCATCAGGAAACAATACTTCTGTTATAAAAAATTGTAAATTTAATTTACAAACCCATTAAAATGGCAACGACTTCTAATCTTGATGCGAGGTCTAATGCCACATGCATAAGTTTATCGGCTACCTTACCCTCCACACCGGAACACGACAGCGACAAGCACTGACGCTATTGCGGCAGGAAAAGGTAAGGCGGTGGTACCAGACCCCGGGCGAGACAATGCAGAACTCTACCACTTAGTAGCCACGATGGTAGTGATTCGCATAGCCAATCGGTCGCCTTTTACGACCTGTCTGGCAGAACGGCAGTTGGTCTATTCTTCAAAGGAGCCCTTCATTAGTGTTTAATGTTTATAAACAATGGGTGTCTATTTATCAGGAGAACCATGTTTTTGATTGCTGTACTATCATATAAAAAATCATTAACGCGAACATTAGTTAAAATCGATCCCTAACTGGTTTCTCCAATAACCATGCATGCATATTGCATAAGAAGTGATTTTCACCTAGACGATTTCGACTACGTCGGAAGAAACTACAAATGGTTTGACTTTTCTAAGTTTGTCGTAAGAATAATGTCTTGTCGAATTTAGTATGGTTCGCTATTATCGCTATTATTTCCATTCTTAAAAGGCGTCAATATCGCAACAAAGACTCTTTGTTGTGATAAAGTGTATAATTTAAAAAACGATCCGTGAGACAGTTCTTTTTGATGTGGTTTTGAACTAAATAGGAACAACAAGTCAAATAACTTATTTGTAAACAATAACTTTTCAAACTGTATGCTTCGTATCTAAAGTTTGATCCGGTAGATGGCATCTTTGATCCGTAAATTGGAAGGTAGATAACCTTGGAGGTATAGATAACCAAAGGAACATAACCTTGACTATTTCCGGGTCGGATTTATATTAATATTACGAGGATAAAAGCGAAAATTTGGACGTTTGGATGTATGGATTGTGTATCTTAATTACGCAAAAACGGATTGACTGATTTGGATGAAATTTGGCATGCAGGTAGATAATGATCTGGAATAGCACGTAGGATAAATAAGTTGTTCCAGTGGGGTACAAGAAAAAATGTTAATACAGCGAGCTGCAGATTAATGCTAGTAATACTCATAATTCGAACGATATTACATAAACAATAAAATCCAACTATTGTCACGCTAGTGCTTTCTAAATTTCCATTAGCAATTCTGCATTCAAATAAAAATTTGCCGATGTTCAAAATACAAATTACCCATGATCGCACACGTAGGTATGTAAATTCTAGCAGCGGTCCCTCTTTCATCGATCAATTGCTTAAACTGTTAGAAATCTCGTAAAAGACCAAAGAAGGCTAATAGTTGTCACCGATATCGAGACACCAAGTACCAACTAGGTGGTACAGTTTTTTTATAGAATCAGGCGTTACTTTGCAGAGTTCCACAAAGTCTCGCGTGGGTTCGTCATCACCTCCACACCTATTCTTGATGCAATAGCGTAAGGTAACTGGTAAATTTATGCATGTAGCTTTCTTAACTGGCCACATGGATAGCAACGTACCATGAACATCGTTGCAGTCTATAGGCGACGGTTATCTTTTTCCATTTGGAGAACCATCTGCTGAATCCTATGTAGTAAAATAAATAAACAATATTTGCATGATCGCTGTATTTGGCGCAACCCTGTTTTGTAAAAATAATCAAGCACCTAAATAAAAAATGTGCAAAAGTATAAGATTTTTTTATTTTTCTACCTGACTCGATATCGAACTAATCGTGGGTTGTTTTCTTACACTCTTTGCAAACTAGTTTGTAATGTCTTGCAAAAATTGTCAAAAATAGCATCTCCATTAGGCTATTAAATTATTATTTTTTATAATATGAATACATTCGTCCAATCTTAACCCTAATTTCGTTAACGAAAAAAGCTCATTAGTTTCACATTACCCCACTAATGAATTCTTCGAATATCCGTTATTTTATATTTATTAATTCCAAAGAATGATTCATAGCGGCAAAAACTCATCCGGTCCATGTTTACCCAATGGGCAACGGAGCTCATATTGAGGCCAGAGATATTAGCACTATTATCACGGCACACCTTATTGTAGAAAGCTCGGCAAATACAATATTAGTTAAAGGCTTCGTCGCTAATGAAACATCCTCACCTATAAAATGGCCCGCCATGTTTTTATATCTTAACTACTGATCGCATAGGGACTCTTTTTTATATCATAAGATAGCAAACAAGCAGATGAGTCTCTTGATGGAAAGAATCATCCATCGCCTTTAGACACCAAAGATGTAAATGATGCGGCGAGTTGCCGTTCTGCCAGGCAGGTCGTAAAAGGCGACCGATTGGCTTTACGAGTCACTATCATCGTGGCTACTAGGTGGTAGAGTTCTGCATTATCTCGTCCGGGTCTGGTACCACCGTCTTACCTATTCCTGTCGCAATAGCGTCAATGCTTGTCGCTGTCGTGTTCTGGTTTGTAGGGTAAGGTAGCCGGTAAACTTATGCATGTGGCATTAGACCTCGCCACAAAATGGCAACGCATCATTAACACCTTTGATGTCTATAGGCGATGGTTGACTCTTTCCATCAGGAGACCCATCTGATTGTTTGCTATCTTATGATATAAAAAAAATGATCGTATTAAGCTATCAAATAATGCCTTTGACGATCGGACAGGGTTTTTATTACACACTGTATAAAAACAAAATTCTGTTAAATAACCATATTGTGAACAAATATGACTTTTGACTTTTGTGCATATGTAAAAATATGTTAATATATGTATATTTATCTGCAACATGTTAGCTAAAACCGTGGCTAAAACGGTCCAAACGTACTCATTTCATTAATTTAGGGGAATAGACCTTTTGCAAACGCATATTAAGTTTCTGGTCTAATCATGCAATAGGTATACCATCTCTTAATTTTTTTTCATAGAATAGCAAACAAGCAAACGGTTCTATCAATTAAAACAGATGTTGGCTATGCTAGTCACTACCACCGTAGCTACTAGATGGTAGAGTTATGTATTGTCTTGCCCGAGTCTTGTACCACTGCACTACCTATTCCTGCCGCAATAGCTTCGGTACTTGTCACACTTGTCACTGTCGTGTTCCGATTTGGAGGGTAACGTAGCCGGTAAACTTATGCATGTGGCATTAGACCTCGCCACAAGGTAGCAACGCACCATTAACGTCTTTGGTGTCTACAGGCGATGGTTCACTCTTTCCATCAGGAGACATCTTAGAGATACCTTTCTGATATACATAAAAGATGTTAATGGTGCGTTGCTATATATACGTATGGCAGAGTGACTGTCACGTGAATAAGTTTACACAAAATGAAAGCGATAAACACTAACGCTATTGTGGTAAGAATAGGTTAGACGGTAATACCCAATCAATATGTTACAGAACTCTACTACCCAGATAGTAATCACGTTGTTAGTAACAAGCTAACGAGTATTAGCCTTTTCTCGGCTTTTACGAGATGCGTAGCAATAAGGCAATTATATAAAATTAATTATAGATTCATCTTTCCATTAAAGACTTCAAATATCTGTCAACTATATCGATATCATAGATATTACTGAACAGATTTTGATGAAACTTTAACTTTTCCCTAAATTGGAATTTACCTAATTTAAAACAAAAAGGTGTATATCTCGATATATATTTTAGTTCCTGAGAAATCCGTGGACAAACATATAAACTAACAAATATACATATTAATGATAATAATAATAAATATTGCTGGACAAATTACACGACTTGATCTAACCCCAAAGTAAGCAAATTATTTGCTTGTGTTATGGATGTTAATCAACGATACTAATACATAGAAATACATATATAAATACTATTACATACATAATAAACACCCAAACCCAGATATACAAACACCTATGCTCATCACACATATGATTGTCCCTGTCGGGAATTGAACCCGAGCCCCCTCGATTCGTAGTTAGTTTCGCTAACCACTCGACCAACGTGGCGGTCATACACTTAACAAATTCAGTACATATGCTTGTACGCTTATATCATCATGATACTTAAATACTATCCAAATACAAAAATACTATATACATACACATACATACCAAAATGGATAACTTTCGTTTTTTGTCGGCTGAAAAGTGCTCCGTATCAACATGGGAACGTGATACTAGCTAATCGTAGTTATACTATTAAGTAGCTTTTTCGTGTCCAGGGACTATTTGCTTATATGAACGAATTTATCTTAAGGTTTATAAAATTTAATGTGACAATTTTGCATCACTGTAAACTAAAAGTGGTTCTTACCATAAAGGAAAATACAACGCACTACTATTACCTAAAATAAGCTTTACTCGAATATCTCCATATCAAATTACACAAATGCATTAAAATTATAGTCGACGGTGCATGAATGCTATCTTACATCAAAAATATCTGACAATTATTTGATAAATATTCAGTAAGAGGTACGCGAACGTGATTCGAACCCGCAGCTACATCGTATGTTGATTTCAAACGCTCCAATGTCTAATATATTCTTCCTTTATACTCCATAGAATTGTCTTGTCTAACATAAATAAATACGTTTAAACTTATAAATCAAATATGAATAGCCTTTCACTGTTTATATGCGATTCGCGGGATCATCTTTGGTTTATTGGCTTACACATCTTCGTCAATATTCTTATTGTTCTCTAGGCTTTATAAACTATGATCTTTGTGTATTAAACTGTAAATTTTTATGATCCACTAGCATTTAATGTTATTTGTACTATTTCAAAGCAAAACGCTGAACTCGGGCCTCCTGATGAAAAGGCTCAACCATCGCCTATCGACACCAAAAGATGTATTTCTGCGTTGCTATCTTGTGATGAGGTTTAATGCCACATGCATGACTTTACTGCCTTACTTATCCTCCACACCGGAACACGACAGTGACTAGCACTGACGCTATTGCGCCAGGAATAGGTAAGGCGGTGGTACCAGACCCGGGCGAGACAATGCAGAATTCTACCAACTAGTAGCCACGATGGTAGTGACTCGCATAGCCAATCGGTCGCCTTTTACGGCCTGCCTGGCAGTCTACATTTGACCTATTCTTCAAAGAAGTCCGGGACCAACACGTGGAAAAATACTTTCTTAAAAAAAAGTGGATTTTTTTTAAATTATATGTATGGAATCAACAATGCCATCTCAAAACAAAAAGAGGTAACAGTTCATTTTTGTTTTTGGCTAACCCAATAACCCATTATTGACGATACTATATATATATATATATATATATATATATATATATATATATATAGTGTGTTGTTTTTGTTATTTTCTCCTCTCCAAAAAAATCTACCCCGGACTTCAATGAATATTTAAAAACTTTGAGCCGAGTTGGTCCAGCCGTTCTCGAGTTTTTCACACATGAATCGTAAATCTTAATTACCTTAGAGGTTCGGCTTACCAGTCTACCTGGCGTAGGCGTGGTAATATTTCGAATTAATAATAATGGGTCAGCAGTTTGATATAATTAACGAAGCGTACATTATGACAAAATTGACAAATAACTCGTACGATTATAACAAAGCAGAATATATCTTTTGTTAACCATCCCTGACCTACACTCGTTAATTAATTTTGTGTCAGTAGGTGGTGACACGTTTATATTGAAAGCCATTCTTTATTATATATAATATAATAGAGACAAATTAAACGTATTGGACTTCGTGATAAATGTTACAACCTCGTTACGCGTGGGCTTCGTAATAATGTCTTTTTACTTTTAATGATGTGATTAATACGAATAGAGTTGCTATTTCTAATGTTCTTGTTTGTGGTCGATTTGTGATCTAATTTAAGATACCTTAATAGCTTTGTCTTTTGCATGATATATATTTAATGTCATTTTAGATTCATGTAATTAAAGGCATATTAATGATTGGTTTGATTCTTGCGAAATTTTTATTAATGTTGCATATAGATGTAAATATTTTAATATCTTAATTACGTTGAAATCGAAACAAGGAAATGTTAAGACACCATTTGCACAGATTCAGGACTGCTACTCAGGTTTTTGCTCTCAAAGAGATTTTTATCTGACTCAAAAATCTATCCCTTTTTTATCGGAGTATGTTGAAATCGAAAGACGGAAATATTAGCACATTACTTACTCTATTCAGGGCTGCTACTCAGATTTATGTTCTCAAAGATATTTTTATCTGACTCAAAAATCTATCCCTTTTTTATCTGAGTATGTTGAAATTGAAAGACGGAAATGTTAGCACACCATTCTATTCAGGGCTGCTTCTCAGATTTATGTTCTCAAATATATTTTTATCTGACTCAAAAATCTATCCCTTTTTTAACTGAGTATGTTTAAATCGAATGACGGAAATGTTAGCACACCATTCTGTTCAGGGCTGCTACTCAGATTTGTTCTCAGAGATTTTTATCCGACTCAAAAATCTATCCCTTTTTTATCCGAGTTGAAAAGTCTAACCATTCGGTCATGAGGCAGTCCGTATAAAAGTATATACGAACTACGAAAAATATGTATAGAAATCTGTTTAGGTGTTTGATTTTGTTATGATGGGTTAATAAATATCTGACCTTTGATGTTTACTAATTTATAAAATTATAATGTTATCAAAATTACCCAACTAACAATTTTATTATTATCATAAAATTTAGCATATTATCTCACAATCGCATCACACAGGGTAGGCATTTTGGAATTACTTTATATGTTACAGTGATTTACATGTTTTTATTATTTCTATACTATTAATGATCTTGCAGCTTGCTACAAACGTAGAACAAAAGACATCAACGACTACGAATAGTTAAAAATGTCGACTAAACACTTGCTTAGCTGAACATGAATAAAAAAATCGTAACAACTACTAAGGAGGTAGAGTTCCGCAACGTCAAATCTGAGTCATTGAGATAAAAAATACAAGATACACAATCAGTGTCTAAAAAACGTCCTCTAAAAATGAGCGCAATATTTTAAATTGTGCGCTCATTTGAAATATAATCGCGTCGTTGCGATAATGTCAATTTTATTACTTTTCGTACATTGCTTTGTAAAAACAACTATAAAGGTCTTTCGCTTAAAGTTGGATATGCAAAAATATATATTTCTGCAATATCTATAACTACTTGTGTGAAATTAGGGACACTTTTGAGTGTCAGTTTTGTTCGGGACTGTGCATCTTGGATTTTTTTATATCAATGTTCTGAGTGCACATATTTACCTTGCTCTTGAAAGCGCAAAACGATATTGGCAAGCATTGAAGGAAGCTATCGCTTTAGGAATAAGTATGGTGGCGGAACCAAACCAGGCCGTGACGGCCGGACCGGAACTTTTGGTCAATTGTCTATCCGTTACAAACTACATAGCAGGATGGCAGATAATCTTTTTTTAAAGGGGGTCCGGAATAACACAGGGGAAAAGATATGTCATGACTCTTCAATTATACTGCAATGTTTAGTAACAAGCGTATAATTTATCATACAAATACTTAACCAGATGTGTAATAAATCAAGACTTGTATAAACATTTCCTTCTCTAAATATATGTAAAGATCAAGCACAATACATTCGCGTTATAGAGTTTCGAGGATGCGTAATCGATGGTAACATCGGATGTTTAAGTCGAGTCGAGTAGTTGAGGTGAATGTTGTTTAACATGGCCATATAATGGATGCGTAGACCTTAAGTTCATTGAGCCAGAGTACCATAATATTGGGTTAAGAAGCATTTCCTTTATTAATAAATACGTTTGAACAACGCAACTATCGGCTCGTTTTATCACTTTCACGCTTTACATAAGTTGACGTCTAAAAGACAAGTACGCGAGATCTAGTAGATTATCACATAGGTATTTAAGTTTTTATTACCACTACGGCTTAAATCTTTTGATTGGAAAGAGACAACCATGGCCTATAGACACCAAATATATTAATGGTGCGTTAACATCAGTGTAGTGGGTATGCCCCTATACTATTTCCATTTCTTTTATTTTCTCGATGACAGATCGTTGTTTACGTTAAAATGTCTCACAAATAATACTGTACTTCATGAACGGGTAGTGATGTGCTACACATAATGATTACTATAGGAGCTATATCGATAAACGTAACACGATAACAGACCCGTTTTTTTACAAAATGTAAAAAATAACATATGTTCACCGGCTAACCGAAATAAGATGCCATTGCAGTAGGAATAGGTAAGGCATATTTATCGTATCCAGGCGAAATGTTGCAGAACTCTATCAGCTAATAAGTCACGACGGTAATTACCAGAGACTTTAATATAATGTACTACGTACTAGAGAAGCTATGCTAAGTAGAAGTCCTGTCCCATTTCGTTAAAACTTGCTACAGCGCTGAAATGATAATGAGTCGTCCAACCAAAGTCAAAATTAAGCAGCGCCGCAGCGTATAATATATTCGCGATCAAAAGGTTGTAATCGCCGTGAACGTCATGGCGCTTACACGTTTCATTAAAAAAGTTCTGACACAGTACATGGACTGCACTTTAGTGGAACACATCTGGCGTGGCGAATGACTTGTCTAGTACATAGAAGTCTTTGGTAATTACACGTTATTTTTTTTAACTGCTAGGGAAGGCAATCTTTAAAAGAGACTCAAACCAGCACGGGGAAATTATGTTATAATGTATCAATCAAACATTTTTCGTTATTAGCAGTGCAAGAAACGAATCTGCCAAAATAATAATTATCAAATCAAGATAGTTAAACAATAAGTGAATCTTCATTAAGCATCAACGCAACACACCTTATATTGGCGACTATTTCCAAGGACTTATTCAAGCTGTTTTGACATATTCCTAGTCACAGCCTGGTCGTTAATTATTATAGCTATTATAACTATTTCTAATTAAATTCTGATGAGTTTCCCTCCATGGTTACCAAGAATCGTCGAGAGATAAACTTATATGCTTCTCTTTGTTTTAACATGCCTTAGCTCGACTATAAACGAGGTAAGATAAGATAATGGGTGTTATAAACAATGCAAATGACCTACAAAAGCATACCAACATCGTAAAGCTTTGAAACTTTGAACGACTGAGAAAACGCCATAAAAACTTAATGTTTTGCGTAACACTTAGTGAAATATCTCCTATCCAATGAGTATTATAAAAAAGAAAGTGTCTGAAGACGTTTTCCCGTGAAGATCCGTACCCCTCTCAAAGATATATTAACTACCTTACTGCTGGGCATGTCATATCAGGCGGAAGAAGGTTAATAGGTGGTACCTACGAGGTGGTAGATTTCTGCAACGATTCGCTCGGGTTTTCGTACCTCCGCCTTACCTATTTCTGCCGCAATAACGTTAGTACTTGTTGCTGTCATGTTTCGGTTTGGAGGGTAAGGTAGACGGTATGCTAATGTATTTGGCATACTTATACTTCGCTGCCACACAAATAGCGATGCACCATTAACCTCTCTGGTGTATATAAGAGATAGTTTTCTGTTTCTATCAGGAGAAACATCACCTTGTTTGCTACATTATGATATTAAAGAGTCGTTTCTATGTTTATTACTTCATCTATCCCACGGCCTAGCTTAATATACGGAAGTTAAGGTATCCAAATACCTTAACTATCTTAACTAGATTTGGCTTTCCGCTAGTTAACCCTTCCAGCTCATTTCATGAGGTTTCCATTTTGATTACCAGGTCGGGCTACGTCTTATTGGGTCAATTGGGTATATTTATCAAAAAAAATCTTAACCTGCTTCTAAGTAAATCTGCTTTTAAACTGTCCAGAGACTTATGGTAATATAATGACAATGTTGTGGCTTGAAAAAATTACGTACGAATGTACTTTCTTACTACAAGGTAAGGTTCTTACTAAAAGGTTTTTATGAGAAAACCGAAAAAAAAAACACATTTTTGAATTGGCCGACCCGGGATCCAAAACTTGAAGTTAATTTATTGTGTTCTGTACACGGTCGTCTGACCAAGACCTTAGACATTGATTGCTTCAGCGTGAGCGTGTTTGTGGCTCTGCGTCAGTCGCCCGACAATTAACAATGCAAGGTTTACGTTTAAAATTTAAATGCCTATTGCCTGTCGTAGTGAAAGCACCGGTTGTGCGTAAGCTCTGAGTTCAACGTTATTAATTATTATTGTGCTAGTTTTTCGTGATGTGTTGTGCGTGTGATATTACCACGTTATGTTGAAGAAAATTAAAATGTGTACGAACAGTTGACATGTTTCATAATGTAAGTTCCAAATCTTTCTCTGAAATAGTTAACAGGTTGGAGTTTGCAACTTCTGCGTCTTTTTGCTGCTATAGCATCGATGATTATCACCGTCTTATTCTGGTTTGAGAGGGTAAGGTAGCTAATAAATACGTGCATGTGATATCTCATCTCTATCTATCTATTAACATTTTTGGTGTGTTTGGCGATGGATATTCCTTTCTATTGGTAAAACCATCTATATATTATATTTTTTTGCAATATGTATACTATGATATACAAAATATTTGATGTATTTGGCTGTAAATAAATTTAGGTGCAAAAGTGTTGCTATATCAAACTTCAGACGGTTCTAATATATCCGATATTTATAATAAATATCGAAATATCGAATATTTACGATACATATCCAATACATATCCGATATATACATTATTTGCATATTTGTATATAGTATCGCCTCTGTGGTCTAGCGGTCCAGCGTTGGCGTTGACCACATGAGGTCCCGGGTTCGATTCCCGGGTCGGGCACAAAAAAAAAGTGTTTTTTCAGTTTTCTGAGAAACACAAAGTTGCCTGGGATTGGAAAGTGCCCGGTTGGCGATAGGTTTGCCACCTATCACATTTGTGGGACCAAGTATGTTCGGCTAATCGTGGGTGCACTTGTTGTACCTCTGCCTACCCCTTCGGGCATATGGGCGTGTAGATACTTTTGTATATAGTATTTGCATATTTGTTACATAAACGTAAAAAAACTAAAATGTTTTTAATGTTTTATTTAGGTAGGTACATAAAATCAGCCAAATCTAACCAAAATATAATATCTACTGTTTGGGCCAACTTAAAAGTTTTTACCTCAATTAACCCCCCCTTCAAGTACCCCATCAAAATATTCAATATTAATATATTTTATTGTATGTAAATATAGGTTTTCGTAGCGTTTTCTTTGTGTAAGTTTGGTTCTAAGATAATTTGTGTGTTCAATCTACTTAATAAGTGAGTTATTGATTTTTCTTTTTGTGTATGCATTCCTTGCACCTTCTCTGTTTGCTTTTGAGGTTCACTGGCAAAGAATGCTTTTAAATGGCAGAGAATACTCTTGGGTGTTAAGTCTACCAGTACAAATGTATGTGTGTAAAGTTTAAATAAATAAATAGTCATTTGCATGGCAAAATAACGTTTGACGGTTCAGCTTTCTTTTGATTAATACAAAGTTAAATTTTTGTGAACAGCTTTGTTTTGACGAGACGCAAGTCTTTTATATCTGCGAAAAATCTCGAATCGGGTAACTAGTAAAGTTAGGGGGCTTCGAACATTTTAATTCGGTGGAGGAAACATATTTTATTAATAACAATAATAATTTTTTTGCTTTAATCACTTGATTATTTTATGAAAAACATCAAAACACTTTTGTTCTACACATTCGATGATTTTTCTGACGAGTCCTCCACGCTAAATATTCAGAATTATCAGATTTTTAAATTGATATTAATCAGTTTAAAAATAACCTAATTTTCTTACAACAGCTTGTTAATTAATATTATAATTCCAGGGTTACTTTGTCCTATACGTAAAGTGGAGACTTTTCTTAGTCCGACTCTGTAAAGTTTTCTTTTTATCTATCTTTATAAGTTACCCGATTCGAGATTTTTCGAAGATAGAAAAGATGGGCGTCTTGTCAAAATGAAGCTGTTCAAAAAATCAAACAAAAGTTTGCTCCTAGCATCACTGTCTAATAGGTCTTTAGTTATCGAGTCAGTCATCAGTCATTCGTAATAAAACTGTTAATTATCAAATAAAACACTTAAAAAATTCTGTATTCTGTATTTTAACTCTACTGCAACGCCATCAACTTTTGGGAAGTAGAAATACAGTAACAAAAGCCAAAAATTACTTAATGTTAAAAAAATTAAACCATTTTTGTGTTGATCTCTCGTAGAGAGTATTATATTCTTTGGTATTGATATATAATATCTTAAACAATCATTTAATATATATATATATATATATATATATATATATATATATATATATATATATATATATATATATATATATATATATATATATATATATATATATCCTTGAACCCCGAGTCGAAAAGTAATTAGTAAGTACATCTTTAATCTCAATTTTTACCAAGTGGGTAAATTTAAAAAAAATTGATCTTTATTCAGTAGAAAAATGGACATTCAACCTTATTTACGTGTAATATAAAGTTTAATATATTGTTTAAATAATTTAGTGTAAGTCATTTTAATAATTTATGTTGAAATTAAATTTCATCTAAATTTTAATCCGTCCTAGACTGGAATTTGAAAGAAAAGATGGCCGTGTTTAGGAATTGAAGCTGAAATTATAAAAAAAATATCACATTCCATTCACCGAAGATGGTGTAAGAAGTCTCCATAACTAGTCTATTTATACGAAGAGTCATGAATATGTTGAAATAAAGACATAGTACCAATCCTAATGTACATTGGCTCCTTCTGCCTGTCCAATAAGAAAATATTTATGTACGTATTCTTTAGAATTACACATTGTGCTCAAATCCAAAATAGCTAAACTGTCGGTGCCATTTTAAGGCCTTTGGAAATATACTTTGTTTATTTATTTAACACTGACACATGAAGAAGGGTGTGCGCCATGTTCTTAGTTAAACTGCTTATCTGGTGTAAGATCCGCCGCTACTCAAGTGTGATTTCCATGTAAAGGAGCTGTTTATTATGTGCAAATTTGAAGCCTCTATAATTCTGAGCCGCCGCAAACACACAGATTGATTGAACAATAGTTGTTTTTATGAAATTAAATAGATTTAAAGACAAGATGTTTTTCCTGACAGCCAGAATTTAAGTTTATGACTCGCAATAAGGTGATGCCGTATGTATGGCGGGATTGGAAGGCCATCGTTCATTATGACTTTTGCCACCGGGAAAAACAGGTGCTAACGCTTGTATAACATCTCAGTTAATATGAGGCGAACAATTTGGCTATGCGAGTCATTAGCACCGTGGCTACTAAGTCGTAGAGTTCTGCATTGTCTCGTCCGAATCTAGTACTATCGCCTTACCTATGCCGCCGCAATAGCGTCAGTGCTTATCACTGTCATGTTCCGGATTGAAAGGTAAGGTAGCCGGTAAAATTATGCAAGTGGATAGCAACGCAACATTAACATCTGTGGTATCTATAGGCGATGATTGTTTCTTTTTTTTATGTCATAAGATAGCAAACGAGCAGATGGGTCTCCTGATGGAAAGATTGAACCATCGCCTATAGACACCAAAGGTGTTAATGGTGCGTTGTTATCTAGTGGCGAGATCTAATGCCACATGCATAAGTTTATCGGCTACCTTACCCTCCAAACCGGAACACGACAGTGACAAGCACTGACGCTATTGCGGCAGGAATAGATAAGGCAGTGGTACCAGACCCGGGCGGGAAATGCAGAACTCTACCACCTAGTAGCCACGATGCTAGTCACTCGTATAGCCAATCGGTTGCTTTTTACGACCTGCCTGGAAGAACAGCAGTTGGCCTATTCTTCAAAGGAGCCCGACCAACACGGGGAAAGAAAATTTTCTTTCCATCAGCAGAGCCTGCTTGTTTGCTATCTAATAATATAAAAAATGTCTAAGTTCTGAGATTACAAACAAGAAAATACAACCTAATTAAGATGCTCCTAAATTTTGGAAAGTCGGGTGAACATCATACGTTGTGTTTGCGGCCGACAGAATAAGTGGTAGTAAATTATTATTAGAGATTTACTTCCAAGCATTAAGTTTATTTAATTAAAATGCTAAAATTGAACGTAATACGTTGATATTTGATATTAGCACGTCTATCTAATATTCTGTGAACCGAACTTGTTGAATATATTTAATGATGATCTTTAAGTTACGGCCGATTTAAAATTTATTACCGCCTCGCGAAACATCTGGCTACGACATGTATTCTCGACCATGGAATACTATCAATCAATCTTTCTTAAGGCTGGTACACTGACGTTTGTTGATTTTATTAACCAATGTAAAAAAGTAAAACTTTTTAACAGTCGATGCAATATGTTATAGGTTGTGCTGTTTTTGTTGCAACATAAAGTTTAATAAAATAATAGGATTAGTATTTATCCATTACATAATGATTTTTGTCTACACCATTTTAAAGTTCTTATCAGTTACAAAAGTTATAGAAATACATATATTAATACAAAAAAATAATTTTAATAAATACCCAAACCCAAAAAGAGAAACAAACGTTAGTTTTATCAACGAACAAACAAGACTAGTGTTGTGAATAGATGCATATTTTTTTTTATTATTTTACTTTGTTTTCGTACGGTACATCTCTAAACTTTAAAAAACTTTAAAACGCTCTCCTCATAATTGCCAATTTTGTAGTTAGTTAGTGCAATTGTGAACTAAGGCATCGATCTATGCTTATCACAGAAATACTCCGTGTTGGTCCCGGCCTCCTTTGTAGAATAGGCCAACTGCCGTTCTGCCAGGCAGGTCGTAAAAGGCGACCGATTGGCTATCGAGTCACTACCATCGTGGCTACTAGGTGGTAGAGTTCTGATTGTCTCGCCCGGGTCTGGTACCACCGCCTTACCTATTCCTGCCGCAATAGCGTCAGTGCTTGTTGCTGTCGTGTTCCGGTTTGGAGGGTAAGGTAGCCGGTAAACTTATGCATGTGGCATTATACCTCGCCACAAGATAGCAACGCACCATTAACATCTTTGGTGTCTATAGGCGATGGTTGACTCTTTCCATCAGGAGACCCATCTGCTTGTTTGCTATCTTATGACATAAAAAAAAAAAAAAAAAATACTTGTCTCTGTCGAGAATCGAATATTACGTATTCAGGGTCGCTAACCACTAAACCAATTATCAGCTAAGAACTGACCAAGTAACTGGTCTAATTATATTATATCAACTAGCTGACCCGCGCAGCTTTACCTGCTAGTAAATTACCTTGTCGTCGATATAATTTTTTATGCATTTTATTTATTTATTTATTTATTTAATTCTTTATTGTACACAGTAATCACTTAACATAACAATAAAAGAAAATAAGTACAATGGGCGAGCTTATCTCTAGTAACAGAGATTTCTTCCAGCCAACCCATAACAAGGAGATTTTATAAACAAAGATAATTATTGACTTAGTGTACAATTCAAACAATAAAATTAAACATGTAGCGGCGGCGTTACCACTGTAGCGGAGGTGTATTGCGTGGTGTGTGCCGTCGATACCGCTAGGCAATCATAGCGGCAGGACGACACGGCCGCTAGCAATAGACTCCTGTAAGTATTATCAGAAGGTCTCACCAGTTTTGCAGGCGATGCAGGGCGTCTGGAGACTCGGCAGAGGTTTTGCGGCAGCTGGCTCGATTATACTTTTGGCGAAAATGAAACACTAGTTCACGTTTGATATAAAAATACAAAGTGTGAGGTTCTATGTGTTATTAACCATCATGGTTAGAAGCTATTGGATGCAATAACTATTATGGTTAAAACGTATGAAAGGGAAGTAAGGAAGGTTAGGGATTTAAATGGACAAAGAGATAATTATCGTGTTTAGGCTTTGAGACGGCTTCCAAAGTCGCTAGAGGGTAACCATCGTAGGTAGAAAGAGATAACCATCGTAGGTAGACGCTTAGAATGACCGACAAGGTCGTAAAGAGATAACCCACGCGGTTAGAGAGAGATAACCGTCGTGGTTAGACATTTAGGATGACCGACATGGTCATAGAGAGATAACCCACGCGGTTAGAGAGAGATGACCGTCGTGGTTAGACATTTGATGGTGGTAGCTGACGGTAGTGCTGGCTACCGCCAAAGTACTGCCGGCCCAGTGAAGCGTACTGGTGGCTTGACCAATCTTCCAGACCTGGTCCGTTTCTCAGGTGGTACCAGAGCTGGTGGTGATGGTGGTTCGCTAGACGTCATCGGAGTGTTATTGTTTGTGCAAGTCGTTTGCAAGCTATCGGTTGCTTCGTTTAATACGAAGGCTGGTTTTAAGCGATCAATTGAAATGCATTGCGAGCGCCTTTCAGGCAATAATATTCTGTAGCATTTGTCGTTTCGCTCTAATACTTTGTACGGCCCTTCGTATGACGGTAGTAGGGGTTTCTTGACACCGTCATTTCGGATAAATACATAATCGCTTGATTGCAACTCTTTGTGAATGAATGTTGAGAGACAGTTTGAGTGCGAACTTGCTTCTTGTGGTTTGACTGCATTAATTATTTCGCGTAGTCTGTTTACGTAGTCGATATCCGTTTCTAGCCCCGTCTTAGGTTTTGTGTTGAAATAATCGCTGGGTAGCCGTAGGTTCATACCGTAAGTTAATTCGGCGGCGCTTACACCTGTGTCAGTGCGTGGCGATGCGCGTAAGCCGAACATAACTGTAGATAATTGATCTATCCACGATGTAGATTGTGATAGGCGTGCTTTCAGTGCGTTTTTTAGTGTTCGGTGCCATCTTTCTAGGATGCCGTTACTCTGTGGGTGTCTTGGTGTTGTGTGAATCCGTTTTATTCCCATTGTTTGTAATAATTTGTTGAATAGCTGTGCTTCAAACTGTCTGCCTTGGTCTGTCGTGATGGTTGAGGTGCATCCGAATCTGCATATCCAGTTTTCATAAACTATTTTTGCTACTGACTCGGCTGTGATGTTATCTGTAGGTATGGCTTCAGTCCATCTGGTCACACGGTCTATCATCGTAACGAGGTATCTGTATCCTTCTTGCGTGGTAGGCAGAGGTCCGACGATATCTACATGAAGGTGTTGAAATCTGTCCGTCGGTGGAAAGGTTCCGGTGGGAGAACGTGTGTGTCGCTGTACTTTGCATTGTTGACACTTAATACATTGCTTTGCCCATAGGTTGATGTCTGTGTTCATGTTTGGCCAGAAATAGCGTTGTGTTATTAGTTTTCTTGTTGTTCTTATACCCGGATGGCTTAAGTTGTGTACTTGAAAAAATATTTCTTCCCTGAATTGTTGCGGAATGTAAGGTCGTATGTTTGACGTAGACATCTCGCAAAATAGCTGTCTTTGCGTGTTGGGAATGTTCAGTTTTTTTATTTTTAGGTTTTCTTGTGCTGCTAATTGTTGAATTGTGGTTAATTCGTTGTTTTGTGCGTCTGCGATTTTCTCGTAATCGATTGTAGGTATAGTGTTGATTTCGTCGATTGGGGATCGGCTAAGCGAGTCTGCGACGACATTTAGGGTTCCGTTGATGTGTCGGATGTCTGTTGTGAATTCGCTTATGAACATTAGCTGTCTTGCGCGTCTTGGCGTTTCCGACGGTGATGATTTCTTCATCAGTGCGTATGTAAGTGGTTTGTGGTCCGTATAAATTGTTACGTGTTTTCCTTCGAATAGCTTGCGGAAGTGCTTGATAGACATGTAGATAGCTAACAATTCTCTGTCGAATGTGCTGTATCTGCGTTGTGTTGGTGAAAATTTTTTTGAAAAATAAGCTAGCGGTTGCCATCCTTGCTTTGTTTTTTGTTGCAGTACGGATCCTGCTGCTAGGTCGGAAGCGTCTGTAAAAATAGCTAGTGGTGCTTCGTGCGATGGGTGAGCTAATAGTGCGGCGTTTTGAATAGCCTTTTTGCTTTCTTCGAAAGCGTTGATTGCCTCTTCGTTCCAGGTGATCTTTGTTTTGTCTTTTTTCTTGCAATTGTGTAGAAATGCGTGTAGAGGTGCTTGTATCATTGCTGCATTCGGTATGTGATCGCGGTAGAAATTGATCATGCCGAGAAATCTGCGTAGTTCTTGCACGTTTGTGGGCTTTGGGAACTTCGTGATGGCGATGACCTTTTCTGGTAAGGGTAGGATTCCGTCCTTACTTACTATATGGCCTAGAAATTTGACTTTTTCTTGTCCAAACACACATTTTGATGGATTGATAGTTATGCCATTTTCTTCGAATCTTTTTAGTAGGGTGCGGAGATGTTGACGGTGCTGGTCTTCATCAGCGCTAGCAACTAAAACATCATCAACAAAACAGAAGGAGAAGGGTAGCCCCTGGAGTACCTGGTGCATGAATCTTTGAAAAGTCATGCCCCCATTCTTCAGGCCGGGGCATATTCGTGGAAATTCGTATAATCCCATGGGTGTGATGATCGCTGTCTTCTGTATATCACTTTTGCGCACCATGACCTGTTGGTATGCTCTATTTAGGTCTAAAGTGGTGAATATGGTCTTGCCGTGAAGCTGGTTGGTGAAGTCTTTCAGCCTAGGGATTGGGTAATGGTCAGGCGTTGTGATGGCATTGAGTCTGCGATAGTCACCGACTAATCTTATTCCTCCTGTCTTCTTTTTCACTATGTGCAACGGTGATGACCATGGGCTCTTGCTTGGTCGGCATAGGCCTTGATCCATCATGTTTTCGAGTTCAGCTTTGACTTCCTTGTATAGGTGAGGTGGAATAGGTCTTGCGCGGCAATGCAGTGGTGGGCCTGATGTTTCAATGTAGTGCTCGACGTTTGTGTTCGGCGATAGCTTCATTGCTGTCAGTCTGGTGATGCCGGGAAATTCTGCTAGTATCTTGTGATATTCGTTATCATTGTTAATAGTTGAAATTGTAAGTAAATTTGATTGTGTGACGTAAGAACTTGTTGCGAGTTTCGTTGTTTGGTCGATAAGCTTCCTGTTTTTTATGTCGACTATAAGGTTGTGGTGGTTGAGGAAATCTGCCCCGATTATAGGCTTGCTGACCTTTGCAACGATGAATTTCCAGGTGTATGGTCTTCGCAGGTTTAGATCCAGGGTTACTGTTCGTTCGCCGTATGTGGGAATTACGGTGTTGTTTGCTGCGTATAAATTGAATTTTGTAGGTTCCAGTTTTGTCCCTTTTGGTGGTGGTAAAACTGATATGTTCGCACCTGTATCGACTAGGAATTGTAGTGCGGTCTTTCTGTCTTTAACGAATAAGCGGTGTGACTGACCTTCTGCTCTTGATCGTGTTGCGTCCAGCTGGTTGTGTACTTGCCGTGTGCTGCTGTACGTGCATGGTTCAGTGCATCTGTATGCTGCTGCGCCAAAGCGACGGTGGAAGCGGCATGGCTGTGTTTGTGGCGTATTCGTGTTTGTTCTGTACCTGCTGAATGTGCTGTGGTTGCTGCAGCGGGATCGATAGCTGCTGCCGTAGTTGCCGTAGCGGGATCTCGAGTACGGTGAGCTCTCTGCGCTTTGGTGGAACGATAATCTGTCTGCGCTGTGACTATGATGATGAGAGTGAGTGCGAGGTGTGTGGAGAGTTGCCGAGTAAGCTTTTTGCGCTTTCAGCTCGGCGACTGCTGCGGACAGCCTCTTGATTTCGGTAAGGAGAGTTTCTACGTCTTCTGACATTCTGTGCCGTTTTCTGTAGGAGTTGTTCAGACTGGTGGATTTTGTTTGCGTTTCCTGTTCAGTCGTGGGTCACCACTGTAGCGGCTTGCCGTACTGCGGCGGATGGCTGTGACCGCTAGCAATAGACTCCTGTAAGTATTATCAGAAGGTCTCACCAGTTTTGCAGGCGATGCAGGGCGTCTGGAGACTCGGCAGAGGTTTTGCGGCAGCTGGCTCGATTATACTTTTGGCGAAAATGAAACACTAGTTCACGTTTGATATAAAAATACAAAGTGTGAGGTTCTATGTGTTATTAACCATCATGGTTAGAAGCTATTGGATGCAATAACTATTATGGTTAAAACGTATGAAAGGGAAGTAAGGAAGGTTAGGGATTTAAATGGACAAAGAGATAATTATCGTGTTTAGGCTTTGAGACGGCTTCCAAAGTCGCTAGAGGGTAACCATCGTAGGTAGAAAGAGATAACCATCGTAGGTAGACGCTTAGAATGACCGACAAGGTCGTAAAGAGATAACCCACGCGGTTAGAGAGAGATAACCGTCGTGGTTAGACATTTAGGATGACCGACATGGTCATAGAGAGATAACCCACGCGGTTAGAGAGAGATGACCGTCGTGGTTAGACATTTGATGGTGGTAGCTGACGGTAGTGCTGGCTACCGCCAAAAACACTATAATATGGAAAAAAGGTTAACGCAAAATATACATATATACACATACAAACATACACATATATAAATACATATATACGTACAAACATACTTACATGCATACATACAGACCGTAAAAACCATGACTCTTCATTTGACAGAAAAGCGAAAATATTATATTAAATATAAACATTCAAAGCGAAAGAAAAATAAGACAAACAGAAAGAAATAGAAGTTAAATTTGCATCAAATATAGCTCCTTTAGACGCTTCTTAAAAATAGACAGACTTTCACAAGTTAGAATATCTTTAGGTAGGGAATTACAAAGACTAACAGCATGGACGGTAAACGAGTGAGAATAAGTGGCAGTATTACTGGTTGGTAAATGCAAAAGGGTTTTAACGTTGGAGCGACAAGGCGAGTCAGGGGAATGTAGAAAACGGAAACCATCACGAAGATATTTGGGATACTTAGGATCAAAGAGAATTTTGTATAGCAAGCAGAGTATATGTAAGTTCCTACGTTGGCGAATCGGTAGCCAGGATAACTGGGCTCTGAACTTGGAAATATGATCGAACTTTCGCAAGCCGAAGATGAACCTTACACAGAGATTTTGAAGCTTCTCCAACTTATTGACAAGCTCTTCGGTAGCATCAAGAAAGCAAGTGTCGGCGTAATCTATAATAGGAAAAATAAGAGTGTGGACAAGAGATATTTTTGTTTTAAGAGGAAGGAAATTTTGTAGGAGTTTTAAAGAGTGAAAAGAATAAATTACCTTGCGAGTTATGACATGTGACAATTCCAAGAAAAGTCTGAACTAAATATTAAGCCTAAATTAACAACAGAGCTGGAAATGGCAATAGGTACTTTATTGTATAACAAAGGTGGGACATCAACATTAGCAATCAGATTACGCATGTAAGGACTTCCAATAATTAAAGCCTGTGATTTACCTGGATTGACACAAAGTCCGAAAGAAGTTGCCCAATCGTGTATCCTTACCGAGTCCTCATTCATAGCATTGACTGCATCTACTATATCCATAGCCGGGAAATGGCGATAAAGCTGTAGGTCATCGGCATATAATTGAAAACGGGACATTATTATGGTGGTAACGGTATTAATAAAAGCCGAAAATAATAAAGGAGAAAATACCCCACCCTGAGGAACTCCTGAAGACAGATTGACCCAATCTGAGCGAGAATCCCCAGACTGTATGCACTGTAACCAACCACGAAGATATGAGCTAAACCAATTTTCCGCGAACTTAGTTCGTTCGTTCGTAATTGTAAAATGTAAAATAACTATTTTAAAAGTGTAAAATAACTAGTTTTATTCGTCTAAACAATGGATTTCCGCAAAGTAACGCCTGAGTCTATAAAATAAAAAAAAATTATACATATTTTCAGACCCTTTTCCAGTCCCTTTAGGGGTCGAGTTTAAAAAAAAAATACCTATGTTTAACCCCGGATCCTCAACTATCTTCATGATCCAACCGATTACGATAAAAATTGCATCGTGATCGGTTTAGCGGTTTAATCGTGGAAGCATACCGAAAGACAGACAAACTTTCGCATTTATATTATTAGTATGGATATTTTCTTTAAATTGTTGTCTTTAGCGGCTTTAAGCTCGCGCTCGCGCGTCTTCTAATAAATAAGCACTAGCTTTCTACGGCCTACGGTTACATTAACGTATTAATGCCCTTATATTATCCAAGCGTATAAATACTTACGCGACCTTAAGTGAAGATGATGAGCGTATAAAATTTGTCTACTATTGTTTGCGACCTTTAGCTATGTTGCCAGTAAAACTGTCTTCACGTAATTATCTATTAGAATATTGTCTACGTTCCTTATAATTTATTACATAAAACTGCACGGAAAAATAAAATTACTAACAAGAATGTTTTGTTAGAGATTAAAATTGTTTTCACGGTATTCAACGTAGCCTGTTCAATCGCTGGTATTAAAAAATATTTTTCTATACCTCAATAACATGTTCTTTGCGATTGAAGATATCCTTTATTCTTGCCTATACCCGTGACAGCGTGAATACAAAAGTATATTATGATCGGATAAATCTGGGCCACAGTAGCGTCTCTGCCGCAATCCAAGCGTTTCGTTACTACAAAAATTATTGTATAATAGAAAATAATGAACCGTGAATAAATATTTCACCTTACACCCATGTGACGGTAGCGAAACGGCCAAGCCACATATTTTGACTAACGTAGAGTTAGCCACATATTTTGACGAACGTAGAGAAAGTTTGTGAAGTTAGGGCTTGTAGAGTGAGGGCGTGTAGAGTTTCAAGCTTTTCCATAGCTATGATAACTTTTTGACAGTGCGAGCCATATAGACTTGACATGCCTTCAACAAAAGTAAAATAAATTTATTTTACTTCTGTCGAAATTCGTGGCAACATTTTAAATGATTTTTTTTGGTGAGATATAAATATGGGATATTTCATTCGTAAAATCGTTACAATTACTTTACTAATTATTACTCACGCAAAAGTAATTATAATTCTTTCTCCTTTAATGAATTTCACGAGAACGATGTATTTTTACGGGACAAAAATTATCTATGTTCTGTGCCTTGTCATAATTTATCAATGTGCTAAATTTTATCAAGATCAATTCAGCTGTTCTGACATGAATAGCATACAACTATCTTCACATTTATAATTTGCTGATTTCTTATTAATGACAGATAAACACTAGCTATAAGCCACTGCCTCGTTGTCTTATTAGATAAATATTCGGTTCAAATCATTAAAGCTCGGGTTTGGTTGCCGGACCGGGTAAAAAAATATTATTAATCTTTTTTCAGAAAAAATAGCAGATCAAATTCTACAATTCCTTGCTTTGGATTATGTTAGTCTAACGGTCCCGCTAATTGCACCAAAAAAGTTATTATAAATCACGGAAATCGCTTTGATGGGACCACCCTCCACTGCCCATTTTTCCAAACGATAAGCCTGAGAATCCTGGTGAAATAAAACATCTGTTGTCACGTAATGTCCAATAAATTTGATATAATCTGCTTACATTGCAAGGCTTGAAGACATGTTTTTGTTAGTTTTGGTAATTTAGTATAAAATATAGATTTTGGTTAAATTCTTTGGCATTTGGCGTACTTCTTTTTCTTCATAGTCTATTTCACTGTATTTTTATAAATTTCGAAAACCTTTAAAACCAGAAAGAAATATGTAAATATAAACAAGTTATGTGCAATAGCTGTTATCTAAATTCAATTAAAGCTATAAATTTTATAGGCTCATACATCATGGAGCACCTTCGTGCAAGAATTAAATTGCAGTTCAGTGATACGGACCCCGTAATGTTAGTACCTGTTCCCGGGATAATGAGCGAACTAACTGGAGCTTTGTGCCTCGGAATGTACTAAATACTTCCTTTGTATAAACATATTGACTATGAACTAATATGCGTTCAACTGTGGTATTTTTATTCATGTGGTGATTATTATATTACTTATTATTGTAATTAATACGTTAAGGTTAAGACGTTTGCCCTCTTTTTAGAGAAAACATCACAATTACTCCAAAAAACTATATATCATTTTATAGATAATTGCTTGCTCTACTGCTATGCTTTTTGGAACGAAGTTCCTTATCGCGCGTTGTGAAAGGGGGCTAGACGGAAAAAATTCTTACGAAAAGTTGTCACGATACTTTTTGCTATAGTAAGGTATTGTAAGCACAGAAATATCCAGCCACTTCCCTTTAGCTCGTGCATTGAAAGTGAAAGAGTCTATCTACTATTTGATTGAGTTTACTTTTTTCTAGTGCCAAATGTTCGACATTTATACAGAATTTCGGCCGAATGACGAATTTCGACCAAAAGCTGAATTTCGACGGAGAGTCGAATTTCGATCGGTTGCCGAGTTTCGACCGCTGGTCGAATTTCGACCGGGTGCCGAAATTCGACCGCTGGTCGAAATTCGACCGGTTGCCGAAATTCGAACGGGTGCGGAAATTCAACCGTGGGTCGAAATTCGACCGGTTGCCGAAATTCGACCACGGGTCGAAATTCGATCGGGTGCCGAAATTCGACCGGGTTCCGAAATTCGACCGGGTGCCGAAATTCTATTTCGCACAGTCTGGTGTCGCGACGTATAATTTTTGTTGAGTGTATACAGGTTTTTTGTAAAAATAATTAAAGGAACTTCGTTCCATCCGAGTGTCCCTTGACACCTCTCAAGTTTTTTTTTATTTAATTAATTATTTATACAGGTATACATTAAGACGCAATACAGCAATGCTGACATTTGACGGTTTTAATTTTGAAATTAGTGCGAATTATTCGCACGGATATTGCTAGATTTTATTAAATGTATTACGTAGCTGCTATGTGTATATGCGGACTAAGATGTGTGTTTCAATTTTTTTTTGCAGAAGCCTTAACTGTTTTTCTAAAATAAAAATAGCACAAATTACTCCTTATAAAATCAGTTATCTGTAAAAGTCCCGTCAAAATCGGTCTGTTTTGGAGTTTAGCCGGAATAATCTGACAGAAACAGTTTTTAAAATTGGTTTTTTAGCCACACAGCAAAAAGATTTTATTTTTTATGTTGGACTGGCGGGCCAAAACATTAGTGACCCCAAAAACCCGACCATCCGTCTCTTCCTTCAGGAAAGCTTTATCTTAAGATATATAAAAAAGTCTGCCCTTATCAGTTCATCGAACCTGAGCCTCATCTATTGCGTAGTCAGGCACGCTAACCACTCGCTAACCACACGACCAATGGGGCGGTCATATAAAAGAACGTATATTTAAAATACCCGTTATCAGCGCCTGTCTATCAGAAAGCTGAAGCTTTAATCGTACTGAATTACCGGCGCACATTTGCTTAGATTACAGCCCGTGTATGTGGTTATGGTAAAATGTTAATAGTTTATTTCCTTAACAGGCGTCTACTGGTTTGGTTTTCCGATATTGAGGGTTTCTGGCAGCACAATTGACATTTATAAATATTAAAACCATACGTCAATTATCTTCGTCGTTGATAGAAATCTTATTTTATATTCGTTGATAACCATGGCTTAGAGTTTAGACCGTGTAAATAACATCAATAGATTTATTCATACGTAAAGTACCTACTAGTAATTTTTGATAACTTGTATTAGTAAATTTAGGATATTTTCGTCGAGATCTTAATTTTTTAAAATACAATATAGACATGTTATTAACTGTTAATGTACATATCAACAGATAGTAAAATTTTAAAATTGGATCAGGTTTTACACTGCATTAGGCTTTTTAGACCATAAAATAAATATATACAAATTTTTGTAACATAAGATAGCAAACAAGCATATGGGTCTCTTGATGGAAACAGTCAACCATCGCCTTTAGACACCAAAGATGTTAATGGTGCGTTGCTATCTATTCATAAGTTTACCGGCTATCTTACCCTCCAAACCGGAACACGACAGTGACAAGCATTGACGTTATTGCGGCAGGAATAGGTAAGGCGGTGGTACCAGACCGGACGAGACAATGCACAATTCTACCACCTAGTAAGTTGATCATGTTTCGTCTGCCTTGCGACGACATCATTTAGATTCACATTGTATAGGTGTTATGTCAAACTCATTTTCATCTGGCATTCTTTCCACATTCGTATTAATATGACAAATGTGGAAGTTCGCCTTTCTGTTTGTTACGCTTTGCCGATTCATTCGCAAATTATTAACAAAGCCCTTAAACTAGGGCACGAAAGAAATATTTATTTTCTTTAGTAACGACGAAGTTGCGCGGGTACACTAAATATTGACTTATTACCTACTGCTGGAAATTAGATAATAGACGTAATAACCTACTAAAAATAGAAAAGTAATTCGACAATACAACCCATAAAAGCGTGAAATTGCAGGTAAAAAGAGAATTAACGATGTTCCTTCAGTCGTAACGAAGTACCAGTCGATTTGTGGAGACTGGGGACTAATGCAATTCATATCATAACTTAAGATTATGAGGTACAGTCACAGACAATATTTAAAAATATTACGAAAGTTTTAGACCTACACCAATGTTTATCTATATCTGTTTATGAACATCTGTCATATATTGTCTATTTTTTTCTCGATATAGCATAAGCATTTGGTCCAAATGACCGCTATTAAAAAACCAGGCGTTTCAGGCGAGCAGAGTGCTCAGCCAGAGTTTAAATTAAGAGAGCAAAGAGCCCGCCCTAAGGGTGTTTTGGGAGACCGAATCTCGACGCAAGGCAGTATCTTAAGGCGAGGTATTTCGACGCGCGTCATTTCTATAGGAAATGGGTGGCGCGGTGTGTACTGAAACCGCTGAGAAACGTGTTAATTTTCGGATAAATAAATATAGGATATCACCTGAAAACCAAAATTTAGCACATTCTTTTTTGTATTTACAACTAAATATCACCGTATAAAAATCATGTGGAAGATTAGAAATATGATTAACAAATTGTTTGTTTTAGAGATTTTTTAGTCTGTTTTCGGAATTTTATATGATTGAGTAAAGTACATTCTATCATGTAATAAGTTAGCACATTCCTTAGATAATATCTTCAGGTATATCGTGTAATTTAACAATCAATACAAAAAAAACGTGATTAAACAAACCAGTTTTTTCCGGTTTGTCGCGATACCTCCTTACCTTAACGATGATAGGGAGTGTCACCAAGACTTCGACTCGTTGGTGAAACTTGACCGACGCCTCCAGTGTTGCGCCGAAACAGTTGGCTGAGACTGGTGGTGACTTTGGCCTGTGCGTGTAAATTATGAAGTATATACAGTGTGTAAGAAAACCCTCGTCCGATCGTCAAAGGCATTATTTGGTAGCTTAATACGAACATATCTGTGACATTATTTTATGGATATTGATACATAAATTTTCAAAATATTTGCTTGATTTAAGGGGAAGTTGTTCAATTTTAGTACTAAAATGAGGCACTTTGAACTACGATATTTTTATTATTTTAATAAAAAGAATTATTTTAAAAACAACAAAGAAAAATATCGACACGCGGGATTTGAACCTGCGACCATTTCCCTAAAGCCGGGAAGCTCTTCTGGCTTTAGGGAAATGGTCGCAGGTTTAAATCCCGCGTGTCGATATTTTTCCTTGTTGTTTTTAAGGTTTTTCCAGATTCCCAAGCACGGGGTGAGTGCTATAACACAAAAATAATAAGAATTATTTTATTATATTTTTTGACAATGCCATTGACCTACCTATGTACCTCTCTCGGATCGGACAGGGTTTTCTTTACACCCCGTATAGGTTGTGACGGGATCATCGGGATCTGTCGAATAGGGTAGCAATATGACACGGCCTTCTCCGTTTGTTATCAGTGATCGCGTCCGAGACGTAATCGGTCTAATTAATTATTATTACTATTGGCAAGTACGCCAATTATAGATTCAAGTTTTTCTTCTTGGAAATCCATAACTTAAAAAAATTAAAGTAATTATTTACTAAACAATATTCCGCGGATTTTGTATGTGACCCCAGTAAAAAGATTATATATGATAAACTTACGTGATCGTCGCGATCACGATTCTTGCAGTGGAACCAAAAATTAGCCATTAAGCAAGTTTATGGAATGTAAGTATACGCAATGGCATTTGACAGCCATTATTGCCAAAAAATACGTTTAGGCACGTGACTGTGTAACGTACAGTCAGATGGTGCTGAGAATCTTAGTTCAACAGATATTATTTGTTGCTCTCATATTTATTTTTTAACGTACATAAAGCACTAAAAATTAACTATTGTATGTATGGTATTTTTACTGTATTTCTTTCTTTCTTTTTTACTTCTTTTTGATAAACGATTGTTTACAATTAAATCTGTATAGAATTAAATTTTAAAAATATAGTGCATAAATATGAAAAAGTGATTGCAATTAATAACTTATTGTTTAATATTTTTAATTTTATTTTGAGGTCGAAATTAATTACATAAATTCTTATATTATTAAGAATAATTATGTTTAAAACAACCTATTATAAGGTATATACCTAAGTAATTAATTTTGGCAACATGCATAAAAATATCGACATAAAATATAAATATGTAGATATAGTCTTTATTTCAGATACACAATCTATTTTTTTAAATAATATTAAAATATATAAACGGGTCAATAACGCGTACATATATAGAACTTACTTGTAAAGCTCGACGTTTCGGCCAAGTTACATACGGTTTATATATTTTTAAAAATAATAGTAGAACGCGTTAGTTTAAAAGTTAATATTAAAATAAAACAAAACACAGAAACAAGTAACAATCATAAAAGCTTCCAATTACTACTGCACATAGAAAACTTACAATATTATACTGGAACAACTTCTAATAAAACAGTATTAAAAACGCTGTTCCGTTTTACGACTGACTGTACAGCAACAAGAACATTATTAATGACACAAGTGGTGATAAAATTTACGATGATCAGTTATTAAAGCGCCTCCGAGCTTTAGCGGCTTTGGACACCGTTATCAATATGTTGTTCTAAGTGTGAGCTCCAGTATTAATTGCTTAAAAAAGACAACAGACTGAAGCTGCGACAAGATAACGTGTAGTGGTGTCAATTCGTTGTTCAAACGTTTTTTTTTTATTTAGTTCTTTTGGTTGCCTCGTTCATTTCGTTATAGGATAGCTTATTCGGCCATGAGGTCATGGACTCGATTGCCTGCTAGAGCAAAATGGTATTCTTTTTTCTTTAGAATAATCTTAATAATAATAACGTAGTCTGGCAGTGGTGTGCTAAGTCGCCCTTGCGCCGGTTGAGAATGTAAAGTTATAAGACCCAAATACCCTAAGTAACAAGCGATAATCGTTAAAAGATCGGTAAAACAGCGATGGAGTTCTATCATCTATCTCGCCAACTGGAACTGAAGAATAAGAATAAGAATAGTTTTATTTACCACACATACTAGACATATACAATAAAAACAAGAACAAGCGTACAAATAAGACAAGAAAAGCCACAAATAAAGTAAACAAAAAAAAAAAGAAAAAATACTCATGCCACACTTTTTAAAAGACATAGATAACTACGTGAAGAAAAAAAAACTGACGAATATTACAAATACAAATATTGTGTCAAGATGCGGCGCACACTCAATATAACTAAAACCAATGCGTATTGTTAAATGATGGGTATAACCACAGACCACACAAAAACTAAGGTATAACTATGAATGTATACATTACATTTATATGTGTGTGTGCATGGGTATATATATGGGTATATATGTGCGCGTGTATGCGTGTACGTGTTTGTATGTCGCTAAAGTTAACTAAAGATAAGTTACTTTAATCTCGGGAATATCAAATTAAAACAGGCACATACATTAATCACTACGACATTACTTATTTTATGTTGTTATAATTTATTGACGTTAGGTTTAATCCTTCCACTTATATTCATTTTTCATTTAAAATAAAAAAAAAATTCACACAAAGACACGGATAACAGCCAGTCTTATATAACTTAAAACTTTAGGTTTTGGCTACATTCGGGTGATTCTAATATCCATACTAATATCATAAATGCAAAAGTCTGTCCTGTCTGCCTGTCTGTCTGTTACGCTTTCACGGCTAAACCGCTGGACCGATTTTTATGCAATTTGGCATGGAAACAGTTGAAGATCCGAGGTCAAACATAGGCTATTTTTTTTTCAAAAATTAACCCCTGAAAGATTGAAATAGAGGATGAAATTTGTATTAAAAGCTATTTCGACGACATGTTTATCTACTCGCGGGCGAAGCTGCGCGGGTCAGCTAGTACTAAATAATTTTACACGATGACGCGGGTAACAGCTAGACTTATATAACGTTAAATTCTGTGGTGATTCTAATGTATACTAGTCTGTGTGTATGTTTATTTCTGTGTAAGATTCGTTAAAAACACTACAAAAGGAAGTTCTTGATGGTCATACATAGAAATCACTAGACATCATTGAAGGACAGGCTGTAGACCGGTGGTTGCGTTCCGGTGGCGTTGCCCTGATACTATCGAGATCGCATCTTTCTCGCGTGCCGATCCCATCTCTTATATAATGAGGCGCTGTGTTGCTAAGTGATTCACTATCAGGATGTGTAGCTTTACAAATACATATATTACTCGCTAACATTCGCTGGCACTAAAATATAGCTGAACGTTGATTAATGGATAAGTTAGATTCTTTGATATTTGTTTTTGCTCACGGCTCTACTTTGATATATCTGTTATGAAATATTTCCTACTAACTGGGCGACCGAGCTTAACTTGGATTATATTTTTTCATATGAAAATGCGTTACTACGGAGATTACACTTACATTGATCAATGTTATCACTCAAAGACTATTTAAATAAAAAAATCAAAATTATTAGAGTCGTTTCCGAAAAACCAATAAGCTAGTTGACTAAATTGAAAATTTGTTTAGTAATTTTCCTTTTTAAGTACCTATATCAACCAAAAAACTATTTTTTAATAAAGTATTTTTTAATAAAACTTTGCCGTTTTAAAAGTGTAATTAAAATTTACCGCCACAATGCTATAGACTCTCATGGCGTCCTAATGACATCACGCCGTGGTGATATCTACATTGCATACTCTGTGGTTTCTATGAAAATGGCAATATCAAGTGACATCTTACCACGGTGTGACGTAATATTTCCAGATTTGCGTTTACTGTTACGTAACATAATATATATTTCTGCCGAATTTTAAATCTTAAAAATAGTATTAATCTTTCTTTTATAACAAATATTTAACAATTTAACAAATATATCCGATTCATTCTTAGTGGACACAAGCGTTTTACGTACAAATATATAAGAATAGTCTAGGATTATAAAATAATCTATACTCAATAGTCATTGTATCATCCATTTTGATGGATTAATTCCATGTACCTCGTTTTGATCCGGGCCTCATTTTGAAGATTTGATCAAGGCCTTACTGCTAGGCATCTCGTGAAAATCGATGAGAGTGAAATCGTGAAATGAGAAAAGCTAATACTTATAAGCAACATCGTAATTCGTAACTAGTTGGTAGAGTTCTGTAATTTCTCAACTTGGTGTTGGTAATACCGTCTTATGTATTTCCGTCGCCATAACGTCAGTGCTTTTCGCTATGGTGTTCCGATTTAAAGGATAAGGTAGATAGCTGATAAACTTATGGCTGTGTTATTACCACAGTTAGCAACACCCCTTTAACATATTTGGACTGGAGTCTAAAGGCGTTGATTACCTATTTCCACGAGGGAGCCATCTGCTTGTTTGTTACTCTATGACGTATATACAAAAATGCGACTAATCTTGATAGGTATATTAATAAAGCGCGAATGAATGTCACTCGTGTTCCAGTGCTAAATTTTGAATAATAATGCCGGTGTATACGAAGCTTGACATCTCAGTCCCGACGATCCACAGACATTCTTGTCATCATGTTACAACCAAGAAAAGACATCAAAACACTCTTATTGCTATAAAACAATATTTCTTGTATTTTAAAAAGTTATATCACACTCGGAGTTAAGGATGCACTAAAGATAAACTACTTATCGTATTTGACCGCCCCGTTGGTCGAGTGGTTAGCGACTCTGACTGCGCATTCAACGGGGCTCGGGTTCGATCCCCGACGGGGACAAGCATTTGTGTGATGAGCATAAATGTTTGTATTTCCGGGTTTGGGTGTTTATTATGTATGTAAAAGTATTTATATATGTATTTCTATGTATTAGCATCGTTGACTAACACCCATAACACAAGCAAATAATTTGCTTACTTTGGGGTTATATCAATAAGTGTAATTTGTCCCGTGAATATTTATTTATTTATTTATCGTCGTTGTCAAATAAATATCTGCTATGTGCACTTTTTATAGATTTCTGCATTTTTACTATTATGACTAGTTTACGTACCAAATGTTCATATAGAGTGTCATGTGATTCAAAGCAATAAGCATTATACACTGAACTGAGATCGATTAAAGATACACGCTATCTGCATCAACCGTAATATTATCAATTGAAAAATGCTGTTTTTTTTTTATTATCGATAGGGAAGCGCTCGACTACGATCTTGCCTGATGGTAAGCTAAGATGCGGGCTAAGATGGAACGCGCTTCCCTAGAAAGTTCACTCTTCTTTTGAAGATCTCCAGATTGTACTCGTCAGGGAACAGACTCAGGAAGCATGTTCCAGCCCTTCGCGGTTCGAATGAAGAATGTTGAGTCGAACCGCAAAGGATCAACTATGTATCATCAAGATATACTTTTTGCACATAGCAGATATTTATTTGACAACGACTTTATATTGCTGTAGCATAAAATAACAATTTCATTGTTTTGAAAATACATTTCCGTAAAAACATTAAATAAATCTAGCGCTCAGCGCTGTTGCAAACGAGAAATACAAGTGTAAACGACCTTTTATTTGATGTTTGTGTAAAATTAAAGGCATAGTGTAGCGCTGCGTTGTTGTCAAATATGTATTTTGGAATTATTGTAATTAATGGTCAGTAGATCTCATAACACTTTTTACTTGAACATAAACACACCTGTTCACCTGGTATCATGGTATGGTTTCATAGTTTTTAGAAAAACTTAAAATCTGAGAAAAATAGAGTTATATACTATAATATAAATATTATTGTACAGCAAATGCACAAATCGCTTAAATGCTCGTGAATAGTAGGTACCTATAATTTTTCGGTTATCCCAGAATGGCTTGATTTACAAAAATATTTTTTTAATTTTGTTTTGTTCAATATTTTCTAATTTGTAGCTTGATAATCAGCACCTGCACAATTTCCAAATTCCAGATAAATCGATTACTCTGTCTGACATTTCTTCTAGTACTCGTCCGACGTGTCCATTGTTTAATTTCAAACCAGTTAGTGAAGCTGAGGTCAAGAAGCACATGCTTTCAATTAGTTCTTCCGCAATAGGAAGCGACCAGCTTAGTTCTAGAATGTTTCACCTTGTTCTTCCTGAACTACTTTCTATCCTTACTCACATTTTTAATTTTTCTTTATCGTCAAGTACTTTTCCATCGCAGTGGAAAAAAGCATTTGTAATCCCTATTCCCAAAATTCCTAATCCTATATCTACTTCCCATTATCGTCCAATTTCAATTCTACCGTACTTATCCAAAGTGCTCGAGCACATTGTTCACTCTCAACTGGCTGATCATTTGCGAGTAAATAGCCTACTTAACCCGTACCAGTCGGGCTTCCGGCCTGGACACAGCACTGTCACGGCACTGGTAAAGGTAACTGACGATATTCGTTCAGCTATGGATATTAAACAATTAACTATTGTTGTGCTTCTTGACTTCAGTAGCGCTTTTAATTCAGTGGACTTTGAGGTTCTTATCGCTGTCCTCAAATCACTAAACATATCTAACGATGCGGCTAACTGGTTTAACAGCTATCTCCGGGGTCGCTCTCAGCGTATTCAAGTGGATGAGTTATCCTCAGATTGGGCTAATCTACTGGCAGGTGTCCCTCAAGGAGGAGTGCTTTCTCCCCTTCTATTTTCTACTTTTATAAATAAAATTACTGAGGTTATCTCTTCTAGCTTTCATTTATATGCAGACGATTTGCAAATCTATCGTCACTTCAGTGTCATGGATGTGGCCAAGGCTATTGACTCGATAAATTTGGATCTTGAAAGGATTCACGCTTGGGCAAAAGCTTTTGGGCTTACTGTCAATCCATCGAAGTCCAAGGTTTTAATTGTAGGCAGTAGGTATATGTGCAAAATCCTTGGTAACATAAACCTTCCTCAGGTTGTTTATGATAACACAGTTATTCCAATATCAAACTCGGTCAGTTACTTGGGTGTAACAATTTCAAACGATTTATCATGGGATTTGCATATTAACAGCATAAGTAAAAAAGTTCACTTTGCTCTGCACTCTCTAAAACACTTACAAAATTACTTGCCTTTTAAAACAAAGATATTACTAATGCAGAGCCTCATACTACCTATCATCGATTATGCGGATGTTTGTTTTATTGATGCTACTGAAGAACTGGTGAACAAATTAGAGAGGCTGCAGAATCTCTGTATCAGATTTATTTTTGGTTTACGGAAGTATGACCATGTCTCTAACTTTAGAGCTCAACTTAAATGGCTTCCAATACGGCTGCGTAGGAACACTCATATTCTTTGTCTTCTTTTTAATATTCTGTTTAATCCTAATGCACCAAGTTATCTGCGTGATGGGTTTTCTTTCTTGCATCCACCTGGATCACCTTGTAGATTAAGTGTTACTGCCCTTTTAAAATGTCCCCCACACAGTTCAAAATTTTTATCAAATTCTTTCCATGTCCAAGCTGTCAGGTTATGGAACTCACTACCGCCCAAGATTCGTATAAGTCAATCTCTTCCAATTTTCAAAAAGAGTCTAAGAGAACATTTTCTTGCTGGGTCTACATAGTATTTTTTTTTTTTTCTTTCATTTCCATCGATTGTTGTTCACTTTTAAATATTGTGTGGATAAATTTAATGTATCAAGACTGTTATATTCATATGTATCTAGTTTTATGATTATTGTACACTTTTTTAACATCTCAATAATTATTGTGTTTACTCTTATTCGGGTCAGCTGGAAGAAATCTCTTTTTTTAGGGATAAGCTCGCCCATTGTACAGTCTGTTTTTAATAATTCTCTATGTACTACTTCTCTTTTAATTGTGTACAATAAAGTATTAAATAAATAAATAAATAAATAAATAAAATAAAAATTCTTTAATAAAACTTTATTAAAGAAGTTTTATTTTAATTTTAATTAATAATTTAACTACTTAATTGAATACTAATTAATTGTCCCTAATTTAATAATTATTTCAAATATTTAATATTGCTAAACACACTTTATATTTAAAAAAAAGTTGAATATTAAATTAAATTGTAGGTATTTAGGAATACATATAAGTATTTTTTATAACACATGGTGGCAAATTAGCGTATGACTCTCGTAATGGAAAGAGATAGCTATGAACACGAAAGATGTTAATGACGCGTTGCCATACGTGTTATTTTATATCAAAAGATAGCAAACAAGCAGATGGGTCTCCTGAATGAAAGAGTCAACCATCGCCTATAGACACCAAAGATGTTAATGGTGCGTTGCCATCTTATGGCGGGGTCTAATGCCACATGCATACGTTTACCGACTACCTTACCCTCCAAACCGAAACTCGTCAGTGACTAGCACTGACGCTATTGTGTCAGGAATAGATAAGGCGGTGGTACCAGACCCGGGCGAGCCAATGCAGAACTCTACCACCTAGTAGCCACGATGGCAGTGACTCACATAGCCAATCGGTCGCCTTTTACGACCTGCCTGGCAGAGTGGCATTTGGCCTATTCTAGAAAGGAGTCCAGGACCAAAACGGGGAAAAACACAGGGTGTGCCACAGGTATGTTATGCCACTTGCATATCGACTACCTTACTCTCCAAATCGGAATACTACATCGACACGCACTGACGCTATTTATAGCAGGAAAAGATAAACGGTGATACCTAACCCGAGCGAGACGTGTTTTCTAGTCTTAACATAAGTTTTGATTTAAGTACTCTGTTGTTAAAATACGTTGTCTGTTCAAAAAAGTCATATGTATAAAAGCTCGCTAGACTATGATCATCTTAAAAGCGCCCATTTGCCTCACGATCGGATCATCTGCAATGACCTGTTGATCTTTAGCAGATGAAGACGTTACGTAAGTCATGCAAATAACGGAGATATACCTCGCGCTTTGCCAACACTTTCACGTATTAATGATTTTGTTAATAGATGCAATTGCGGTAGTATTTATCTGGCTAGGATCTGCATTTGCTTGGTGGAAATTGTTTGCGTATCAAATCGACGATATCAGATAGATGGTAATACCGTGGATGCTTTTTATATTGTCCGCTTGGGACTTGGGTTAATAGACCTTAAAATGTATGGTATTGATGGGGATTTTTGAAAATTGTAACAGCGTTTAAAGTGTCGTAACTAAAATAAATAGGAAAAATCGTTTTACATGTCTTCGGCTCTATCCCTGGTTCAGGTAAAAGTGGTACTGAGTCTTTCTTTAATCTTACGAGGTTTTTTCAAAAATTAAACACTCAGTAGCAGTCTTGAAGAGAGTTCCTGTGCACTGACGACCTCGATTATAGGTCGATGGTAACCGAGTACCACAAGAAACATGCGGAAGTTTTAGACATCGGAAATAGATTCATTTTTAGAGTTCCGTACCTAAAAGGTGAAACGGGACCCTATTACTAAGCCTCCGCTGTCTGTCTGTCCGTCTGTCTGTCTGTCACCAGGCTGTATCTCATAAAACGTGATAGCTAGAAAGCTGAAATTTTCACAAATTATGTATTTCTGACGCCGCTATAGCAACAAATACTGAAAATTGAAAAAATAAAAATATTAGAATCGCCTACACACAATAAACGTGTTTTTTCGTATCTTCTTGCTGTGATACGGAACCCTTCGTGCGGGAGTTCGACTCGCACTTGGCCGGTTTTTATTATTTAATATATGTATATTTACATGGGGCACACTAAAAGTTTTGCACTTCTGGCTAATCGGAACTATTTGAATTTCGAATGTTATATTTTTAAAACGTTGCAACCTTCTTAGTAATAAAAAAACAATTGGCGGGAAATGATTTGTCAATTGCTTTTTTATCACACATCAAAGTTCTAGGGTACGCAACGAAAATCGAATTAAGTCGAAAAGATTTTAGAGCGATGACTTTTTATGATTTTGAATGTTCTCTTTCTCCGCAAGACTTTGCCGCTCTTCTTCAAAATGCTTTTGGGAGAGAAGCACCTTGATTGAGCACCGTGAGGCGATGGTTTGCTGAATTTGAGAGAGGTCGAGTTTCTTTACATGACGAATTTCGTGAAAGGCGGCCTTCAACTACCGTCAACGAAAATAATATGGCTACTGTTAAGCGGTTAATTGAAGAAAACCCCCGGATTACCTATGAGACAATTCGAGGACTATTGGAAATTGGTATGAGTCAAATTCAGAAAATTTTACACGAAGAATTGAAAGTTCGGAAACTTTGTTGTCGTTGGATCCCTCATTAACTGGCAGTGGAGCAGAAGCAGCGGGCTCGTGTGGAATAGTGCTCACAGATGCTACTGAAGTAAGACCACGGACATTCTAATGCTGTTTATGAGATTGTCACAGGAGACGAAACGTGGATTTATTGTTTTAAACCCGAAAAAAACAGCAATCTTGTGAATGGGTGTTTGAAAATGAGAACAGGCCAACAAAAGTGAGACAGGCGAGAAACGTTGGTAAAAAAATGATCGCGTTTTTTTTCTCTTTCAGATCAAAATAGTGTTAATACCGCGTGGTATTCTTCCATTTGTTTACCCAGGGTGTTAGAAAAAGTTCGCGAAAGACGACCCAAAAGCTGCATTCTCCTACACCATGATAACGCTTCTTCACAGACGGCCAACAAAACAAAGTCATTTTTAGCTTCCGAAAAAGTACATCTCGTCACTCATCCTGCGCATAGCCCCGAACTAGCTTCCTGTGATTTCTGTATTTTCTCCAAAAACTAAGATTTGACGAGAGGTTTTACTTTTACCAACTCCGAAGAGGCAATGATAATATTAGTACAGAAATGGAAGTTACCTTGTTTTTCCGCTAATAGGCACAATCACAGCCATTAATACAAATAAACGACCTTACACCTTTTAAAGTCGGTAAATTAAGTGGCGTACATTCTACATGCCACTTTTCCTATCGCGTAATACTGTCAGCATCAAATAATATCCCACCTAAATTGTTTTAACTTTTTGCTGCGTAATCGTTGAGCGTACTGCTTAAATATTTGTGACGAAATCGAGGTTGCTTTATAGGGCTTGCAATTCTTAAGACTGCAATTTAAACTCACCTTTACCCCCCACTATTAAAGTACAAAATTGAAATGTAGCAACGCTATTATTTTATACACCTGTCTTACAAAGGATCAAGAAACTTAGGCTTATAGTCCACGGAACAGGGCCAGATTTGCAAAATGATTATCCCCTTTCTGAATTAAGTAACGCGGTTTTTTTTGCGGAAACATTAAATAAACACAGACACTTGTGCACAACGTGAACAACAAATGTGGCCTTTTGACAAAAATAAAATAAACTAAGGAGAAAAGAGAAAATTACTTAAATAACATATTTACTTAAATCAAATCCTTTAATTTGACGCCTGGACTCTTTTACTATCATGTAGTAGGAAATATAATTTTGATAAGACGAAACTTGAATAGTCCAGGCGTCTGTCTAAATAATATAAATGCAGTATAAATGTACCAACATTTGACTTACAAATCTTCTGAATTTCTGAAACTCTACATCAGATTTTTTATCTTGCACTATAACGTTTCCAACAAAATTTGACAATAACCTGTTCAATCAGTCAATACCGACAATGATTTCAAAAATATGAACTTCATATAAGTTACAAACATTACGCATGCACTGTGTGCGTTTGTGTAACCTCCGCCTTGTTGGCAGTCCAAAATAAAATAAATAGTTTCCCATGCGCAGGAAAAACGGATGATGTAATATCGTATGATCATTATGCAAAATGATTATAGTGACGTTTTATAGTGCACTATAAAACTAAAAATAACAATAGAAAAGTCATCTATTTAGTTTGCTGTTTAATTTACAAATATATTCTATTTGATACCGTATACTTTTAAAAACAGATAGAATTTACCATACATGCATTGAGAATGCGATACTGAATTTTTTTTTTCAATTTTTCACACTAGCATCATTTTATTTTATTTCACAACAAGAAATTGACTACGAAACGAGTATTTTTGCATGTACAAAAATATTCGTCTCCACAAATAAACTATAGAGTCATTTTAGAAAATAGTCCTCGCCCCGATGACTATCGTTCATGGTATTCTTGTTACAAAAAGGGCTCAATTGCCGCAGAAATCAAGTAGTCTAGGCGTTGTCGTGATACACTAATGAGATCATTGAGATAAATCTAAATGTCACGTTTAAATCGATCGACATTTCCACTACCAATATCACGATTTTGAGAAATCTAATTCGCGTCTTTCCAATTATCTACTTAATTTTGTACTCTCTATTAAGTTTTGTTAAGCCTTATTTAATTCAATTACAAAACAATACCGTAATTTTCCGGATCTCCTATGAAGACCAAATAATGATAAATAATATCACTGGACAAATGACACGAATTTATCTAATTCTAAAGTAAGCGGATTATTTACAAGCAAGCAAACTATTTTCAAACATATGTAGTTTATTTATTAATTAATATTAAGCTAATTTGAGATGATATATAGAATAGAATAGAAAATGTTTATTTAAGACCTACACTAAAGAACTACAAGCCAATATAACTAAAAAACAAATATGTACAGATACATAGCAAAACTTAAAATAAAATTTATATATACAGCATGAAAAAAAAAAATACGTAAAAAAAGCGCCAGTCCTAGTAGCCATTACACTATAGTAATTAGTTAAGACAAAAAGCAACATTTTATACAAATAATTAATAAATAAGCTTAAATACAATTCAATTAGTCTGTGTAACCTATCGTTTGATGTCCACTGTACTGAGTGGTGTGATGTCTCACAATGGCCAACACTCAGCTAATGTTGAGAAGTTCTTACCTCAACGCTGGTTTTCAGTGGCAGAATTATATCGATTAATCTATACATATAATAAAATCGTAGGAAAGACAAAATTGTACATTGAATATTTTTTTAAATATTCATGTGTTTTTTGTGTTCATATGTGATTTTATATACGTTAGTGTGGAATGGAAGACGTAGTCAATTTCGCCTTTTATGGGTTTTATATAAATATTATCTGTATAATGATACATAGGAATACATAGACACACACTAACACATAAACACTCAAACCAACCTCGTCTGGACTCGCATCATTAGCTATAATCGCTAACAATATAACCATCGAGGCCACTGTTCGAAGCGGTATAATCTATAGATTATAGCTGCAGCGTTCAGCCTGCTGCATTATTAAAGTTTTTGGTGAATCCCGCGGAAACAACTCATTTTCCGGGGTAAAAAGTAACCTATGTGCTTGCGTAGGTCATCATCTGCTTGCGTGCCAAATTTCATGCAAATCCATTCGTTAGTCTTGGCTACATAGAGTAATAGTCATAAACAAAAAAGAATTTTCTAAATCAGTTAATAAATGACCGAGTTCTTCTGTTTTTTGGAAAGTAGATTAGACAATATACCTACGTGAGAACGTTATTCTAACCAATTTACACATATTGTTTGAATCGAATTAATGTAGAACATATATGAATAAATAACTAATCGATAGTTAAATTTTTGTGAAATCAAACTTAGCAACACGGCCGACGGAAATAAAAGAAATCAAGGAAAAAGAAACCTACTTTTTAGATAAATAATTTAAGTAATTGATGAATTATGTAACACACTTTAGAGTTTTAACTTGAAACCATGATCTGGAGACACAATAGGCTAGTTGGCCAAATTGGAAAAACTGTTAAATATTTTATTTTGTTGGGTTTATTAACCAAAAGACTATTAAACTTTTTAAATATCGTAAAATATCAAAACTTTTGTATTCATAATATGAAAACGAAAGTTTTGATGTTTGGATGGAACGGTGTTTGTTAGTCAATCACGAAAAAGATACTAAACGGATTTGAATGAAATTTGACACACAGATAGATAATGACCTAGAATAACACATAGGCTACTTTTATCCTGAAAAAAATAGGTGATCCCGCGTGATTCGCCAAAAACTTTCATGATGCAGCCTGCTGCACACTGTAGCTAGTTTATAATAAAAATTTCGCGTTGTAAAATTTAAATTTACCGCGTAAACGCTATGGACAGACATGGCGTTTTGAACGACATCACGTCGTGGTCATTATGTACATTACATACTCTTTGGTTTCTATGAAAATGTCAAAAACAATATGGCGTTTTACCACGGTGTGACGTAACACTTCCAGATTTGCGTTTACTGTCACGTGGCTTAATGACTATTTTTGCCGAAATTATAGCTTAAATTATTAAACCTTATCTTTTATATTTATTAGATTAGATTTTTGTTGTCTCCATATCATAAATAATCAATAGAAACTATAATATATCCGATTCATTCTTAGTGGAAATAAGTCTTTTCCTAATATCTTCGTTCCGCCAACGCACTACACGCCGTAGTGAGGGATTCCACTCACACCATCTTGACGATTGGTCATCTACGACTGTTCGATTTGCACGTACCTTCTTTATACGAACCGTCAAGCTTTGGAACAGTTTACCTCACACGGTTTTTCAGAGTAGCTACGATATTGGGATTTTTAAGAGGACGATCAACAAATTCCTTAAAAACCGGCATCGCATTGGCAACTAACCCCTTATGTTGTAAATGTCCATGGGCAGTGGTGACCGCTTTCCATCAGGTGGTCCACTCGCTCGTATGCCTGCAAATTCAATTTTAAAAAAAAATCTCACCTTTCTCACCCTTTCTTTCTTTTATTTTAGTAAGATAGAGATGAGACTTCATAGAGTGATACACAGAGACGTAAAATGCTTCGATACATGTTTTAGATGACCATTAAAAGTGTTAACTCTAAGTTGACTTAATACTTCGTGTTTGGACCCGCCCATACGTGAAACAAAGATAAGGCGATTTGATTTAAACATACTTAATACAGACAAACTAGGGTACATTAGCAGATGCAAAGATTCTCCCTTGTTGCTCCGAGCTCCCTTTGAATATTAGACTATCTGCCGGTCTTCCAGGTAATTCGTAAGAGCTGAACGATTGGCTATACGAGTTACTGGCTTCGTGGTCATTAGGTAGTAGATTTCTGTATTGTCTCGCCAGGGTTGTCACTCTCGTGTTCCGTATTTTAGGGTAAAGCAGCCGGTAAACTTATGCACGTGGCATTGAGATTTGAGACCCAGCCACACGGATAGCAACGCAATATTCATAAATATTTGGTGTTATAGGGCGACGGTTATCTCTTTCTATCGGGAAATCCATTAGCTTGTTTGCGTTTTTATGTACCAAAGTTACATATTATGCGTTATACTTATCAGTCATTTCTTTTAAGGAATTACATACACTAGTGATCGCCTGTGGCGTAATATCGACCAGAGACTAAACAATAAAATCCTCCTTCAAATTTGACATCTGAATTTAGTCGTAAAGAAAATAGTAAGTATATATGTGTGTGTATTATAATTTATGTCACATGAATGTAGTGTGTGTAATGTTTATTTTTATTAATTTATTATTGTATTTCTAATGTATTTTATTTTAAAATATTAGGTTTCTGCAGTCCTCCGCAATGTACACTTTAACTGTGCCAAACTTGATACTCCACCATTCGCGCAATTGTCCTAAAAAGGGGTACAAAGTTTTCCCTTTACATATCAATATATAGATTTTGTCACACACAGATACAAATACAACGATCACTACAACAGTTTATATAAACCTTCACAATCTCTAAAGAATTCTTAGCTTTTAAGGTCATTACAATCGAATTCACCTCTTTTGTCAACACTACACAAGTCACGCAAATACCTTTTGATATTTATTCTGTAGATTGTAACAGTGATATTTGCTGTTTAAAAAATAACCCCATTAAACACGTTTCAAAAACAGTCCACTCACTGTTCGTCCTGTTACTTGCATTTTTATGACAGGCGATATTTAAGACAGAGACATGAGATCACACGTCGAGATACTCATACAATATGTTCTTTTATTCTTTTTTTAGCTTAATATATCAAACAATAAGAAATAACATTACTGCTGGGTTGAGATCACAGTCTTTTTAATATGCCGCAGCCAGATCATAGAATTAGACATTTCATGAGATGGATGTATTTCATGAAATGGAAAATACCTACAGCCCACATGAAATAGGCGTCTATGATTAAGTGGCGTTTGACGATATGACAACACCACTGTAGGTTCTTCATGATATATTTTTAACACTAAATATTACTCGCGTGATATCATTACGTCCTTTTGCTCATTCAGGTAAAAAGTACTCTATGTCCTGCCCTATAAACTCCTCTATCTTTCAGTGAAAGTTCCATCAAAATCGGGCAATCCTTTCTAGAGATACAAACGTACAAACAGAATCACAGACAGATATTTTTAAAAATTGTAGTTTAGGTATTAGTATCGTAAAAATAGCACACTGCACCTGAAAAACCTAGTTATTTTGAAATAATTTTTAGTTTAAAATCTTTTCTGATTTAGTTTCTTTAATCGACGTTAGAGGCGCTGATATCCTTTTGTTTTTGTGACTCATAATGTTACTAGCGGACACAATTATTTTGATGAAAAGCTAATATTACTGCGCCTATTAGAAATAAAAGCAAAGAAAATTGTTGTTTTGTAAATTGCTTTTTAAAAGTTTGCATATTATATTGAATTAAGTAATGTAAACTTGACTCGATTAAGACTGCCTCGTAGTCTAAAGAATAGCCTATTCGGCTCAAATCATGGGGTTCCGTGTTCAATCCCCAAGTGTGACAAACGTGTTATTGAGGTTTCTTCGAAGTTTTTCTTGAAAATCCGAAATCTTAGTATCAGCTCGAAGTCAGGCGAGTGGTGTGTTACCACTGCCGTGCCTGGAATAAGCACGCAAAGCCATTGGTCCCGGTTATCGCTAGAAATAGTCGATAGTCGTTATCAAGTCGGTAAAATGTGGCGATGAGAATCACCACTCATTTCGCCAACCTAGAAATGATAAATCGGGGTGGACTGGAGTCTATATAAACGTTGGGTTTACTCTGCCTACCCCGCAACGTAACCGGGTGTGATAATGTTATTTTTAAAATATATAGACGGGTCAAAAATGCGTACATACATAGAACTTACTTGAAAAACTTGACGTTACGGCCAAGTTACATTGACCGTGGTCATGAGCGGACTCTTCTAGGTGACGTATTAACAATATCCGGCCCGTATCGGTTTGCAATATGAACTTTTAAACTAACGCATTCTACTATCATTTTTAAAAATATATAAACGGGTCAAAAACGCGTACATATATAAAACTTACTTGTAAAGCTCGACGTTTTGGCCAAGTCACATTGACCGTGGTCACGAGCGAACGTCGAGCGAGCGTCGAAACGTCGAGCTTTACAAGTAAGTTCTATATATTATGTACGCGTTTTTGACCCGTTTATATATTTAAAAAAATGATAGTAGAACGCGTTAGTTTAAATGTGATAATATTATCTTCCCAGAATGCAAATGCGTTATCTTTTTGTACAAACTTATGACTCTGCGGTATTGTAAACTGTATGAACTTTGCTTGTAAACGTTTTACGTTTATTGTCTTCCATTATGTCGGACGTGGAACGTAACCGCTAGTTCTCAAACAAAACACAAGTAGTCATATACACGGTGAATATATTTTTCTGTACATCACTAAACAATAAACAAGCAGATGATCTCTATATAAAAACACCAAAATTGGTAAAAAGTATCATCATTCTAGTTCCCTTGCAGGTAGCTAGAGTGAATCGAACGTCAGTGGCGTAGCGTAGACTAATATATACGTGGGCAAAGTCGCATCGGCGAGGCCCGTTTCCGTTCATTCCCAAAAGCTACCCAAAACACGCGCCAAGTTTGAAAAAAGCGAAAAGTTATCATGTCTTTATAACGCGTTAACTTAGGATCTAGGAGTTGTTTTGTTTGTACTTCAGATACAGAAGAGTGAGGCCAATATTTTTCAGGCTTTTATTTAATTTAAAAATAAACAATGATAAATCAGGTAGTGCGAGGCCCCTTTAGGTGCGAGGCCGTGGGCGAACGCCCACTTCGCCTAGCTACGCCACTACCGAACGTCTACTGATTTCCAGTTCACCACGATTCACAGATTCGTTGGTTGGCGGTATGAATGGTGATCCCATCGCCGCCTTTTTCCCACCTGATAACGATTATCGCCTATTTTATCGATCACCGAGACCAAGCTGTACGTGCTCTTCCGTGGTACGGCTGTGGGAACATACCATCCGATAGACGTGGAGATGCTACTAATATTTTGGATTTTCGAGAAAAACCTCGAAAATGTTCAATAACCCTTTTGCCCGATCCCCGAAGAGATCCTGGGATCTCAGGATCGAAGTCGAATAGGCTTAACCCGTAGACCAAAATTAATATTTAGTATTTTTTATAAAATTACTAGCGACCTGCCCGAGGTTTCATCCGCGTAGCTTTTGTGCCCGTGGGAATATCGGAAAGGTTTATATACTAAAACCTTCCTCAAGAATCAATCTAGCTATTAAAAAAAACGCATCAAAATCTGTTGCGTAATTTTAAAGATTTAAGCATACATAGGGACAGACAGAGAAAGCGACTTTGTTTTATACTATGTAGTGAAGTTAAAATGCACTTGTACTGTTTCACGGACCATTTTTTATTTAATTTATATCTGTCAACCGATTTCGCATCCAGGGTTATGAAGTTTATACGAAACCGGTTGTTCTAAATTAAATAAAAAGTTATTTGTGAAACAGTACAATGTCTTTTGTATATTTATATTTCACTAGTGACCTGCCCGCGGTTTCACCCGCGTACTTTTGCTCCCGTGGAAATATCGGAAAGATTTATATACTAAAACCTTCCTCAAGAATCAATCTATCTTTTTAAAAAAACCGCAACAAAATCCGTTGCGTAGTTTTAAAAATTTAAGCATACATAGGGACATAAGGACATAGGGACGGACAGAGAAAGCGACTTTGTTTTATACTATGTAATGATAACAAATTTATCTAAAATAATTATTGTTCGCGTACACTAATTTTAATTTATATATTGCACGCTGTGGCATTATTATCGGTCGAAAGAAAATGTATGGCTCAACCAACTTCAATTACACTCAATATTAAATTCATACACTAATTTGATATAAAAAGTATATGATTATAAAGAGAAACCTTAATTCTTCAAATTATGTATAACTTTAAGTCTTTGAAGAGAGCTAATAACGCTAAAATATCTCGTTGAAAAAGAAATTGAATGTCCGTCAGTTGATTATTTTATGTCTTTAACCACGAAATAGGTTGATGGGCTTTATGAATTCATTTTATTTTATTATCAATATTATATAACCAATCTAAATAGATCCCTACTGAAAATCACTTCATCTGTTTTTTTTATAATAAATAATTTGAAAAAAAAAAAACGTCGCTGCGTGCACTTTTGGATTTTGCAAACTTTTGTATTCTCTTTACTGAGAAAATTACATTTCACCTTCATAAATCGTAGGGATATACCTACAATCTACATATTTATTTGTCTCTTCCATTTTTACCTTATCTGAACTTAGACGTATAAATTGTTGCTTTATCTTTATTTAATTCTAAAATACTAAAATTGTAAGATAGAATATATAGAAATATTTTTGCCTAAAAGTGGACTCCAGCCTAACTTTGTAACTAAAATTATGGTTAATGAAAATAAATAAATTTTTATATTATTAAAAATTATTAATACAATACTATTAATTCAATTATTTAATATTTTATGTAGGATAGCAAATAAGTAGATGGTTCTCCTAAGGGAAATATAACCATCGCCTATCGATACCTAAGATGGTAATATAAGTTTACCACATATTTTTACTCCCTAAATCGAAAAACGATAGTGATAAGCAGTGAACGTGATAAAAATAGTTCTGGCCGTGACTAAATCGAGACTACGGAGTTGTATCACTTAATAAAAACGATATAAATTATACTAGAATTTTGTCAATTTGCCAATACATACATTAATTGCGAAACTGTATGAATATGATACCCAAGAATAAAAAAAAAGGATTTTAATATAGAAAGGTATATTCACGGAACTGTATCGTCGTCTATGACAATACAAATTCCCCGTAAAATTATAGTTTTCCCGCACGTCTGTTTCGTCTTTCATCGCCATTTTGGAATTGATAAGAAGTTCACCGTTACTATTGGAATTGAAGTATTCCATAATAAACAGTAATTTTGTCGCCAATATATTATTTACCGCTCCATCGGCCGAGTGGTAAGCGAACCTAACTACGAACAGATGAGGCTCAGGTTCGATTCCCGACAGGGACTAACATTTGTGTGATGAGCATAGATGTTTGTGTTTCTGGGTTTGAGTGTTTAGTATGTATGTAACAGTATTAATATAAGCATTTCTATGTATTAGTATATTAACTAACATACATACACAAGCATATAACTCACTGGGGTTAGATCGATTTGTGTAATTTGTTCAGCGATATTATATTATTTTTGAGTAATTGTTGTTGCGTCGTGTGTGTTAATTAATATTCAAAAAAGGAGGCTCCCAGTTCTAAGTTTTAAGTTTTCACGTATTTATTTGGACTATATTCGAATAAATCCTTTTGACTGTAGATCATATTTATTCCTGGCAAGTAGCTCATTAAAATCAAATGACAGGGTAAATTTTCATTTGGTAGTACAATACTGCAATGTTTCCCGCATTGATTTGGTACCACGGTGTTATTCTTGATGCAATATCCTCAATGTTTGTCACTGTTGTGATCCCGATAAGGATGTTGATAAACTTATGTATGTAATATAACATCTCTGCCACACGCTAACGCGCATTTATATGTATTTCGTATGAATGCCCATGCAACAAAAACATTCCAATAGAAACTTAGCCAATATATTTAAGTCCTGATTTGTCGCTTATTCACACAATAACCGGTATAAAATTAAGTGCTAAGAATAACACGGACGTATCGCAATAACTGTGCAGGGTAATACTCACCAAAGGTTGTAGCGGTGAATACAGCACTCCGTAGTCATTGAGTTTTACGAGCTTTTGCGCTAGGGGGGCGATTCCGTCAGCTACACGGTCAGACCCTTTCGTATGCAAATACGCAAGACATATTAATGATGAAACCAGCTTGTTCTGTGCTAACAGGAATTAAAAGTATATTTTGAAGTATGAAATAAATATAAAGCGTGGTTCTACAAACAATTTTTTTTTGGTTAATAACAAGCTGAATTTTTGTGAACAGCTTCGTTTTAACGAGACGCCCATTTTTTCTATCTTCGAAAAATCTCGAATCGAGTAACTTATAAAGTTAGAGGGCTTCGAAAATTTTAATTCAGTGTAGAAAATCTAAAATAATTGATCAATAATATTTTAGATTTTCTACACTGAATTAAAATTTTCTTTAATTTAATTGCTTGATCATTTTATGAAAAACTCGAAATAACTTTTGTTCTACACATTCGATGGTTTTTCTGAAGAGTTCTCCACTCTGAAGATTCTGAGTTATAAGATTTTTAAATTGATACTAATCAATTTAAAAACAACTTATTTTCTCACAACAGCTCGTTACTTATTCTAATTTAAGGGTTACTTTGTCCTACAAACCTGTGGAAACTATTCCTAGTCCGACACTCTAAAGTTTTCTTTTTTATCTATCTTTATAAGTTACCCGATATGAGATTTTTTGAAGATAGAAAAGATGGACGTCTCGTCAAAACGAAGCTGTCCACAAAAATTCAGCTTATTATTAAAAAAAAAAGTTTGTTACTGGGACCACTGTCTAATAGGAGATCCGCACAAATTCGCCTACAAGTTAGCAATTATTCATACTTATATAGCTGAAGTAGGAGATCTTTCATACAAATTTTCATCTCCTACCTTTTTGGAAATAAAGTTGCCTTTGTTTGACCCCGGATCTTCGACAATGTTCATGCAAATTTTTAAAAAATCGGTTGCGTGGTTTGGTCGAAAAATCATAACAGACAGATCGACATATAGCTTGTCACAAATGCAGATTTACCGATTATTCCTCGCCCAAAGCCGGAGTGTGGATGAATAAATAATAAAACAGTGATGAGCATTGACTGACGGAAATAGCTTACGCAATTGTATTGAACTCGAGTTTCAAATTTCTAGTCCATACTAATATTATAAATGCGAAAGTAACTCTGTCTGTCTGTCTGTCTGTCTGTTACGCTTTCATGCTTAAACCACTGAATCGATTTTGGTGAAATTTGGCATAAACATAGATTAGACGTCGAGAAAGGACATAGGCTACTTTTTACCGCGGGATTTCGTTCCCACGAGAAATAAAATTAACCGAAAGAAAGCGTAGCGTAAAGCGTAACGTAGTGCACATTAACTAGATGTCGCTGCACGAAAATACATCGCACTAACGTATTGAAACACATATACATCTAATTAAATCGTTGAGCTGCATATTATGATTGTGATACGAGTATTTTAACGTTTGTTTGTTCATTGAATGCGCTAATTCCTGGAACTACAAGTCGGATTGAAAAAAAATTTTGTGTGTATGATTAATGATAGCTACATTCATGAGGATTGAGGAAAGTTATAGGCTATCAAGCATTACGTTACAATTATTCTTAGCGTAAAATATTGATATTTGTAAACTAAGTCGGAAGAAAAAGCGGTATCGAACGGCTGTATCCGTGTGTGCTGGCTGGCGTAATGCTTAAGTACACGTAAGTACAATGTACTACAAATATATTGGTTTTTAGTAGATGCACAAAAAAGTCCGCGACACTATATATCTATCTCTTATAACGACAACACAATAAGGAGTTTTGAGTCGAAAAATTATAGAAAATTATAAGGTGAATTTTGAGCAGTAGGATTATTATACGCAGGTATATTAATCCTTACTAACGAAAAGTACTTCATCAACACGAAGATCTTTGGAAGACAAACTTTGGCTCTTATACCATGTTATTTGGATGCACAGTTTAAAAAAAATTGTAAAACGGAAATAACTCGACAATAGTCTCTAGGTATTTACCGAAAGGCTGTACGAGATGCGGTGCGCTACTCTGACCGCCGAACGAGAACCGAACATTGCCGAGAAGAGCCGAACTGTGAGAGCGTTGGCTTTACTATACTTTTTAAGGTTCCATACTCAAAGTTTAAAACGGGACCCCATTACTAAGACACTACTGTCCGTCCGTGCGTTTGTATGTCTATCTATCTGTCCGTCACCAGGCTGTATCTCATGAACCATGATAGTTGAAATTTTCACAGATGATGTAGGTATTTATGTTGCCGCTATAATAACTAAAACTAAAAAAAAGAATAAAATAAATATTTAAGGGTGACCACCATACAACAAACGTGTTTTTTTGCATAAACTCACTTTTGCATTTGCATAAAATCACTTTAAAAATAAATAATTAAAATAAAATAAATATTAAGAAGGCTCCCATTCAAAAAACGTGATTGTTTGCCGTTTTTCTATAGATTATGGTACGGAACCTTTAATGCGCGAGTTCGACTCGCAATTAGCCGGTTTTTTTAAGGAACATGAGTGGAATCATATACCTTTAACCTCTGCGGCCCGCGCGAAGTAGACGTGTGACCGCCGACCGGCTCCTTTCGTAATAGACTTCTTTGATACGGAACGTTGGATTTTCCTTTGAAAAAAATCACTTTACTTTGTAGTAGTTGAATACTCTATCTATTTTGTCTATTTTACGGTGTTGTTGAGGGATACATAATCGTTCGCTTTGGCCTGATATGTATCTAATTCGTTAGTAAGTAGGTGTAAGTACTGTATTTGTATAGCTACTTAATAAGGATTTGTAGTTATGACATTATTAAATCTTGCTTTAAATCTTCCCCATTGCAGAAAACTGTTTAGTTCTTGAAGCTGTAGATATACCAACATGAGCAGTCATTTAGGTGAGGAAGCACAAATTTTCCAAACAAGATCATATTGATTGGTTAGTGGTTACTTAGGGGAAAGTTCCCGGGGTTCCTTACTTGGGGGAAAATTAGGCTACAAAAAAATTTTACATAGATAAAGACCTTCGCGAAATCGTAACCAACATTAAAGACTTGAAATTTGAAGTGTACCCGGAAATCGGATATGATAGATTTACCAAAAAAAAATCAATTGATGTATGTAAGGGCAATTTTATCTGCGAGAAATGCAAGCGTTGACGCCATCTATATAAATAAATACAATTGGGGTGTCTGTTTGTAATATTAAAATAACCGCTTTTTACTAAATGCATATGGATGTATACACGGTACGTATACCAAAATAACATTTTTTACAATTTTTGTCTGTCGTTTGTCTGTCTGTTCGTTCCGCCTAATCTCTGGAACGACTGGACCGATTTTGACGGGACTTTCACTGGAAGATAGCTGATGTGATAGCTGATGTGATAGTAACTTAGGCTATTTTTTTTAAATTTTTCCACGCGGACGAAGTCGCGGGCTCTGCTAGTATCTAATAATTACAACGCCGTGACAAGTTTAATCTTTAATCTTCTTTTATGAACTGACTGACAAAAGACAGCCTAATCTTCGTAAGAGTCCAACACGGATTAATCAATAAATCAATTACTTACTAGTTTCTTACATTCAGATTATAGAAAATGCATACACAATGGCTGTAATTAAAATTATAAAGAAGTAATAATAATACTAAATTATTTGTAGAAGCAATTTTCTCTGACTTCCATATAACTCCATGACCAACTCCGCCAACATACATTCGTAGTGTATGGGTGTAAGTCAAAATACACTGAATATGTTAATGAGACGCTGCTGTCCGTATGGCAGGGGTAAAATATATTTAATCTGATTTGCCAGCCGTAAAGCTGAACCATAATGGTGATAAGCAGTGACTTTATGCCAACAGATATAACTAGCATAGTGGTATTATACCGAAATGAAAGAAAAATACATATTTATTTGTAAGAAGACACCCATGACACACATAGGTGTCACAAGTTATCTAAAACTAATTAAAAATTACTAACATAGAATATGTTAATAATATAGAATAGTATAATACACCATGATATGGTGTGTAAACATTTAAATTTCGGTCAATTTCTTTAGAATTACTACCGAATGGGAACATGGCCACACACTGAGAAGATCCGGGGGAAGAAACTCAGAAACGAAATAAGGCATCGCAGAACTCTACCACCTAATAATTACAACGACAGTAACAATTTTATTACTTACTTTCTTTTATGAACTGACTAACAAGAAACGGCTAAATCTTCGTAAGGGGGTCTAAAACAACATGGGAATTAATAATAATAAATTAATGGCTGACTGGTTCCTTATAATATCCAGATTATAGACAAATGCGTAGACAACGACCGTAATTGATATTATAAAGAAGCATTAATAAAACGAATCCACGGATCTCTAGAAGCAATTTCCTCTGACTCCCATATAACTCCGTATTTATCGCCAGCTCCGCCCACCTACATTCGCGGTGTATCGGCCGCTGGTTAATTTTAACGTTTTCCTATGATTTACTGGACGAGATAATGTCTATAGGTAATCCAACGAGGACTACTTTTTGCTGGGGGCTACATAGACAACTTTCAAATGTTGTACACTCCTATGACTGTATAAAGATGTAATTATTTTCTAATCAAATACTTTCTTATTTTTAATATCAATAAAAATCTTTACTTTTTAAAATTAAAAAAAAATAATAAAACACACTAAAATTCATATTAATATTATACTAGATGAAAATCCGGCTTCGCTCGGGTGAAATGTGACTTATATAACACACAATCTTTTAAGAAATGTTGGTACCTACTTAGATATTTTTGTAGTTATCGGTTTTCAAGGAATGTTAAGCAAGGCAAGGCTTATTATTCGTATAGTATCGTTCAGTATGTGTAATAAGTATAATACATTAAAACTGCAAAAGTTTTTACACAAATATTTTTTTTAAATTAAAATTTCCACACAAACTCACTGGATGGAACTGTGACTTCACTCATACGTGTGATCGGCCTTAACGAACTCAAGATGGCATCTGGGTAGCCAACATGGCGACTGCCATTGGCATAATTAGAATTTAACAAAATATTCGACAATCAGATATAATGATAACAGATAACACATGATTGTCGAATCGAAATTGTTATTTTTTATGTTTTATTCATTGATATGTAAAAACCCTATTCACGTAAGGATCAATCGAGTCTACCGAACCCCTTGATCGAATTATTAATATAGAAATGCGAGTCTGCCTGTTTGTTACGCTTTCACGATTATATTGTTATATTACCTATTTTTACTAGCGATCGTCTGCGGTCGAAATTCGACCATAGACTATAATATAATCTCTTTTAAGTATGACGACTGGCTTTAGCCGTAAAGGATTGTAGGTATACATGTGTGTATAACATTCAGTATGTCACATGAATGAAGTGTGAGTAATGTTTATTTTTATTAATTTAATGAATTTTTTATATATAGAAGAGACATCCGCAATACCAGAGGTCTTGCAGTTGCGTTGCCGGCTTTTTAATAATGAGTAAGGTCTTTTCTAAAAGGTCCCTAGTAGCATTGTGATTTCCCTAGTATTTTACTGCATTTTATTTTAAAACTAACTGACCCGGCAAACGTTGTTCCACCCTTTTTAACTGCTCTTACCTATTTTTTTTCTGTATTTTCTCACCTTCTAAGTTTTAAACCTTCCCTGGACTTCAACAATTAATTCAAAACCAAAATTAGCCAAACCGGTCGAGTTTTAGCGAGACTAACGAACAGCAATTGATTTTTATATATATAGATGATATTAAATTTCTGCAATCCTCCGCAATGTATACTTTAGCTGTGCCAAATTTCATACTACACCGTTCGCGCAATTGCTTTAAAAAGGGGTCCAAAGTTTTTCCCTCACGTACTAATATATAGATAGAGGAAAGCAACAGTCTATAACTAGTTAACTGTAATAAATTATTGTTAGTGAAACCATAGGTCTGTACGGTGTGCTGAAATTATCGATGTTGGAATATCTATTTCTGTCGTAAGCACACTGCGGGATTTCTATACCTGTAAATTGCATTAACACAATAAATGGATTACCTCACTTAGAAATATGTCAGCGAAGTATTTGTCGTCTAGTTAATATGGAAATTTATTATTTTTTACATATCAAAGTGAGCATTTATTTTGACTATTTTTTTCGGTGTATCTATAATATAAAACTTGTTTAATAGCACATGAAGGAAGATTCCACTGTTATAAATGCGAGTGTAGGTATGTATGTATTTGTTTGGTATTTAACGCTGAAACAGCCGAACGTTTTTCATAAGACAGCTAACAAGCAGATGGCTCTTCTGATGGAAAGAGACAACCGTCGCTTATAGGCACCATAGATGTTGATGGTGTGTTGCTATCCTTGTGGCGGAGTCCTAATGTCACATCCAGAAATTTACCGACTACCTTACCCTCCAAACTGAAACACGACGGTGACAAGCACTGACGCTATTGCGACAGGTACAGGTCAGGCGTTGGTACCAGACCCGGGAGAAACAATGCAGAATTCTACCACCTACCAGCCGCAATGGTAATGACTCGTATAACTAATCTTTCGCCTCTTACGAATTGCCTGGCAGAACGGCAGATGGTCTATTCTTCAAGGGGAGCCTGGACCAACACGGCGGAGGAACGGCGGATTTCTATACCTGTAAATTACATTGATACAATAAATGGATTACCTCGCTTAGAAATATATCAGCGAAATATTTGTCGGCTAATTAATACGGAATTTTATTATTTTTCACATATTAAAGCGTTGTATGATGTACGTTCATTTTAACTCCTAGTTGACCTGCACAGCTTCGCCATCGAGTAAATTAACACATCGTCCACATTTTTTCCATACAAACTTTCATTTCTGCATCCTAGGAGTAGATTTAAAAAATAGCCTCTGTAAGAACTTAGATTTTCATGGCAAATTAAGATCTCCATGGCAAATTTGATCGACAAAAAGACTTATAATATTTTTATTGTCTAGTCTGGTTTTTTAGGGGAACATATAATAACACTTGTCTGGTAGGATATAAAAGAGAAAAAAAAGTATCTTCGTCCCCGAATCCCCGGGGAGGCAGAAGTACAACAAGTGCACCCACGATTAGCCGAAGATACTGGTCCCACAAATGTGATAGGTGGCAAGCCTATCGCTAAGCCGGGCACTTTACAATTCCGGGCAACTTTGTGTTTATCAGAAAACTGAAAAAACATTTTTTTAAAGTAAGTGCCCGACCCGGGAATCGAACCCGGGATCTCAAGTGGTCGACGCCAACACTGGACCACTAGACAACAGAAGCGATAAAGAGAATTCCACTAATATATATGTGAATGGGTGTATATTTGGTATTTCACGTATATATCTGTACGTTTGGTATTTCACGCTAAAACGGCTGGACAGATTTGAATAAAATTTGTTATGTATATAATTTATGCACAGGCCTAATACATAGTTTTCATCCAAGAAAATTTGTTTGTCCGGGATTTGCTAAAAACCTTAAATCACAAGGTGGATGAGCGATGGGGAAAGAAATTTGTTATATGTACCTAGTTTTAGTTGCGATGGGGTCTTTGTTGTGCAATAGAAACCAAAGAAATAATTTTGGTTTGTGTTTGTGTGTCTGTGTGCTTTATTTTTTCGCACATCATGCATAAGCTGCTGTTTTTGATGGCGTTTCGTTCTCAAAGTTGTATTTCTGTCGAGATAGAGCCAGTTCATATGGTAACCTGTCATGTGTGAGCGTTTCTCGGGTATTCAACTACCGTATACGCGACGTGAACGCTGCGTTACATCAGCGATTGTTGAGCATCCACGATCCTTAAGCATTCGACTAGCAATTTCACGCGATCCGAAGGCCGCGATGTGGCAACTGGTGACGCACGCGCCAATATTACGAACCGACAAAATAACCAAGTAATTTATCTTTAGAGAGGATTTTTTTAATTGTCTAGGATATGTAAATATAATTTGTGTTTAGCAATGTCTTCTTCTTCGTTTATGTAAAAAGTATCTTCACGCCCGTGTTCCCGAAGGAGTAGGCAGAGGTACAACAAGTGCCGTGGGTGCACGGCCGAAGATACTTGGTCCTACAAATGTGATACGTGGCAAGCCTATCGCCAACCGGGCACTTTCCAATCCCGGCCAACTTTGTGTTTCTCAGAAAACTAAAAAAAAAACCCTTTATGTGCCCGACTCGGGAATCGAACCCGGGACCTCATGTGGTCAACGTCAACGCTAGACCACTAGACCACTGAGGCGACTTTATGTAATTTGCGTTTAGCAATTTTTTTTGTCGAAATTCATTTAATACTGACAGTACACGCGACTGTAGATACCCACGCGAAGAAAGCGTCGCGAAAGCGCTGATCAAAGGCGCGCTCGACTGTCGTTAATGTAACGCGGCGCTTGCGTTAACAGTAGTCCAACGCACAAGGAACCCGCACGCTTAATATACACTGGTATCAGTGGGGCCTTACTTAACTGGTATATATTTTACCATACAGCATACAATAGTGGTTATATGTATGTATTTATTTTTATATTAAATAAGTGTATACATTGTATATTATACATATGTAAGTACATTGGTCTGCACGTAAGTTAAGATACTTTTTTCTTTTTTTCTTTCTTTAATGGCAAACGTTTGTGAACATCAATGATACTTAAATGTATTTGCTTTATGCAAAACTATTCACAAGTGTTCCATAAGACTTTTCTTGTGCACTACCCGTTACAATATTTCTACAAGAGCAAGGTCTTTAGATGTTAAGTTCGCCTTTAAAAGAGTAATAAATAAACGATATCTATAAGCAAAGACTTGGTAATTATTTTTTACTTCCCGTCATAATTACCTATTATTTGAAAGTAGCTGAAACGCAGCTCGATGCCTTCGCAAACATTTTAAATTAAATACATTAAAGGATGGGTACCTCGCGTCACCTAATCTATCTATACATATAATAAAATCGTAGGAAAGTCAAAACCGTACATAGCATATTTTTTAAAAGAATACTTGGGGCGTGATCTACAATCGATATCGAAGCCAAAAATATAGTTTTTAGAATTTTTGTCTGTTTTCTGTTTGTCTGTATGTATGTCCGGGGTAAACTCAAAAAGTACTGCATGGAATTACTTCAAATTTTGCATGAATATTACTAACAAGTCATTTCAACATATAGGCTACATATTATCACGCTATCACCTACGGAGGAGGTGCAGTGCGGAGTAAACAAACTCCGCGCGGACGAAGTTGCTGGCAACAGCTAGTCTATTAATACGTGAAGGAAAAACTTTAGGTCCCTTTTTAAGTAAATTCCATTAACGGTGAAGTAAAAAATTTCGCACGGTTAAAGTTTACATTGCAGAGGACTGCAGAACCTAATATTTTTAAATCAAATGCATTAGAAAGACAATATTAAAATAAAAAAATATATTACACACATTACATTCATGTGACATATATGATAATATACATACTTGTATTGTTAGTATTTTCTTTACAGCTAAAGTCAGATGTCAAACTTAAAAGAGGTTTTATTGATAGTCAATGGTCGAATTTCGACCACAAGCGATCGCTAGTAAAGTTAATTGTACAGTGCCTATAACTTTTTCAGAATTGCAAGTAATAATTTAATAAAATTGCTCCCAACCGTATAAACGGCATAGTAGTGGATTAAATATTGATTTTTAGCAATGAAATCAACTTATACTGTTTCTCACTTTACGTATTCAAAAGTCATGCAATTTTACTCCTTAGATTTTTTAAATTATAAAATCGCTAACAAGTAATTTGTTCTCCTGATGGTAAGAGACAATCATCGCCTATTGCCACCAAAGATGTCACAAGTGCGTTTCTATCGATATTGCGGAGTAATAATGTCATAAACAAAAGTTTCCATATGAACTTTAAAACTAACGCGTTCTACTATCATTTTTAAAAATATATAAACGGGTCAAAAACGCGTACATATATAGAACTTACGTGTAAAGCTCGACGTTTCGGCCAAGTTACATTGACCGTGGTCACGAGCAGACTGGAGCAGCGAGTTTCCTCTGTCGTTCACGTCGGGATCGATTTTCAACGAAAACAGTTAAAAATCGCATTAAAGTACGCGTTTTTGACCCGTTTATATTTTTTTAAAAAAAGTTTCCATTACGTCTCACCCTCTAACCCAGAATAGTTTGCTAGCTAGCATTGACAAGCATTGGCGCTATTGTCGCAAAAATAATTAAAGCGGTGATACCAAACCAGGACTAGATGATGCATAGTGCATATAGTAGTTACGATGAGTTGACTCATTTGGTCAAAGCAAGCCTGAGAGAAAGCCAAATGATCTGTTCTTCAACATCTGTCAAACTTCGGCACAACTCCATTTGTTTTGTACCTTATCTTCCGATTTTGGCCAGATCGTTCAACTGGGAGCGGGTATATACATATTCACTTGCAATTACCAGGAATAAAATATATTGTTGTGTATAAACAAAACAATGGTTTTGCAAACGAAAACACAAAGACTCTGATTACGCTTAGTCTCATCTCGTATTCTGTAGAGTATGCACAATGCAATACCAATTGTCATTCATATTGACGAATCGGGCTTCGTTACATGTAAGTAAAGTTTCCTTTTGTCATTGATGCACCACTTTAAATGATACTAACAATAAGACCTTTGATAACTAAATATTTGAATATATGTAATTTAAACTTGCTGTTCTATGATTTTTATAAATAGTTATGTCAATCGACGTATTCGTTACTAGCTGCACCGTACAATGCGCTGTTTTTGCGTGATTGAATAATCCTTCGGCCGTACCTGCGTGTATTGTCCCGAAGATATTAGCGCGCTAAAAACCTTTGGTGATGTGTGCCGTATCGCGCGCAATAAGGCACACGCAGTGCGAATGTTAGCGACGATAGCCGATAATAGCCGGTCACATCTGCATGTATCGCGTCATTGTTTACCGCCCCGTTGGTCGAGTGGTTAGCGACTCTGACTACGCAATCGACGCAGCTCGGGTTCGATTCCCAACGGGGACAAGCATTTGTGTGATGAGCTTAAGTGTTTTGTATTTCCGGGTTTAGGTGTTTATTAAATATATTCTAGTATTTATATATGTATTTCTATATATTAGTATCGTTGACTAACACCCATAACACAAGCAAATAATTTGCTTACTTTGGGGTTAGGTCCATAATTCAAATACGAAATTAAGAATTTAATTTGCAAAATTTCCGCAAAATTTTATATGAAACCGAACCGAAGCATCTTCAGGAGAGTCTAATAAATAGCACTTCACTCTATGAAGTTAAGCTAAGCGATTAATGTTTCACCCTTTATAGAGTAAAGTGTTATTAGATTCTCCTGATCTTCAGGATAGTCTTCGATTACGAAGTCAAACGTGTGTTGAGTATATAATTAAAATAAATAAATATTCACGGGACAAATTACACTTACTGATCTAACCCTAAAGTAAGCAAATTATTTGGTTGTGTTATGGGTGTTAGTCAACGATACTAATACAGGGAAATACATATATAAATACTGGAATATATTTAATTAACATCCAAACCCGGAAATACAAACAGTTATGCTCATCACACAAATGCTTGTCCCCGGCGGGGATCGAACCCGAGCCCCGTCGATTGCCGAGTGAGGGTCGCTGACCACTCGACCAACGGGACGGGAAGTAATTTGTGTGTTACTCCCTTTGCTACTTACGTGGAAGCAAATGTGGTGGACGTGGATGAACTATTGTGCCGCTGGGGTCCCCTTTAATTTACAGATCTTGGATAAGTTTGCCCCCTTCCTTACACTACCTTTTTATCAGACGCATAATAGCAATTTCATATAAGATTTCTCAGAAATTTTACAAATTAAATACTTTAATTTCGTCTTTGAAGTAGTGACACTGTGGTCCACTAGACCTAGTGGTTGCTTATTAAATATATTCCAGTATTTATATGTATTTCTATGTATCCTTATACGACTAATTAGACCAACTAGCCAAGCCGCCTTTGAAGAATAGACCACCTGCCTTTCTGCTAGGCAGTCCGTAATAGGCGAACGATTAGCCAAATGTGTCACTATCATCGTGAGTACTAGAGCTCTGCAACGTCTCGCCTGTGTTTTTGGTACCATCTGCTTGTTTTATATCTAAAGATATTAAAATTACTATTCATAAGTCATGTCGGTGGTGACCACATGAAGTCCCGGGTTCTCGTTCCCGGGCCAGGCAAAATTTAAATGTGTTTTTTCAGTTTTCTAGCATCAACGTTGCGCGGAATTGGAATAGTGCCTGGTTGGCAACAGGCTTGCCACTCATTACATTTAGGGACTAAGTATCTACGGCTAATCGTAGGTTCCCTGGTTGTACCTATGCTTGCCCCTTCGGGAATACGGCGTGAAGATACTTTATTTATGTAGTGCTTCATATTGCACGGTGGTTTTGTCGGATTTATTGTCGTGTCATAGATCAATTAACTTTGCTAAGATTTATTATCTTATACAGGTGTTTTAAAATATGTTTTTTTTGTTGCAGTGAGATGGCGCGGTGGAGCGCGCTAATCCAGCATACAACGATCTGGTTCGTAGTATGTCTACTGTCCACGGTATGGACGACTCCAGGTCAGTAGACTAAACTTTAATTTTATACAAGGGTAAAATAGATGGCGTCAACCAGAATCAGATATTCTTATCTCCACAATGCTCTTTTATTAGGCGGTAGAATTCTAAAACGTCTCGCCCGGGCCAAGTACCACCGTTTTACCTATTCCTGCCGCAATAGCGTGAATGTTCCAGTTTGGAGGGTAAGGAAGGCGATATACTTATACGTGCGGTATTAAGATCCCGCCACAAGAATAGCCACGCACCATTAACATCTTTGGTGTCTATAGGCGATGTCTATATGTCTATGTTTCTTTTCATAAGGAGAGTTATCTGCTAGTTTACTATCTTATGATATAAAAAAATGCAACATTTTGTTCTTTGTCCAATAACTGTCATAGTGTTTTTTTCTGAGCTGTTACGGTTTTCTGAGCTGCATCGTAAGGCAGATGATAAATCTTCCCCACGAGTCAATTAAATAGTATTTATTTTTGTTGAACGGCATAATGCACATATGTAGTTCTCTTAATAATAGGAAGAGATATATATGATTGCGAGTTCCTTTATTTAACGGTTTATTTTCCCAATAAAAACGTGATTATATAAACGCAGTTTAGTAGTTATAAGATAACCTTTAAAAAAAAAGAAAAGTTCTTTGCACTCACTATACAAATAACTTTTCCAAGCTTTATAATATTCATATCGATTCTTACTTTCGTTATATTATATACGCCAAAACTTCGACAGTGGAAGCAGCAACACTGTTATTTACTTATAGCCTTTATTTATAAACATATTTGGTCGACATTACAACTTGTTGCTCATCCTCCCTCTTTTATTCGTATAACAGTTGCCATTTGAATAAAAGTGGCAAATAACAAAAGAAATATGAGAATTACCGAGAAAACTTATTTTACTTACTTAGCGATTCCCACTGATAACCTAGAAAAAGTTTAAAAAAACTGTATTGTTTGACTGTAACTGTACACGGGAAGATAATATTACATGTAAATAGATAATATTTAATATCAAAATAGATACATATTTTCACGCCAGATCCCTTACGGGGTAAGCAGAGAGAACCAAGTGTCGTACGTCACGATCCTTCCAGATTTGTCTCGCTTCTTCCAAATTTATTACTACGTACACCTTCATACTACACGCCGTTTGCGAAGCCTCTTGACATCACCTTCGGATAGTATCTGATTAATCTGATCGTGGTATGTCAGTCTTGGTCTTCCCCGGTACCTATATCCTTCCACACTCGTATGTATATCTGTTTTATTAACCTTTCAACTACCGTTCTTTCTACATGTCCTAACCAACCAACCAATATCAAACTAAATATAAGTTTATTATAAGTTGAAATTTCCAGTCACGTCCAGTATGGCTAGACGTGTGCCCTTTTATTGGAATTTCCCAAATCTACATTCTAACACGACCATAGACTGATTTATAATGCAGATACGATTATTCACCAAGTACCTATGCTTCAATGAAATCCAACACTGATTGTTTTCGATTGCCAATACAATATTGTCTCAGCGAAATGTTGACAGAGTATTGAATAGCCGTTTTATTATTGTTATTTGTCTATTCCAGTAACAAATTGTCTATCAACAAATGTTATTTGATTTTAAATGAATGTAAAAGGTTTTTGAAAGTTTCTTGAATGTAATTAGTTTGACAGCAACACCAGTGGCGACAGTGTTATATAAAGTGTTTGTATTACTAGTCATTCAATTCGAATATTGCGGCGATTGTGAGAATCTTCTGTAATGTGATTACTTTTAATAATAGGTGTATTTTTTATCTAGAATACTTTTTTGCGGAAACAGACGCTACCACAAACAAGGCTGTCACTTTTCAAAAACAGTAGACACAGGTATTTATTTAACTTAAAAAATAGCAATCATGCTATTCGCAAAGTATTTTTTCTCTGTGGGATCAATTATCGCCATTCGCCACACGTGCTTCTGAATGTTTACGACCATAAAGTATTAGGTAAAGGTGGAGCTAACTTGAAATAAATACCTACGTTACATCTGATTCTATGAGGTCTCGCCATCTCTTTTTATGCAGCTGTGTTAGAAAGAGAGAGTAAGACCTCGGAAAATGATAGTAGTATTAAAAGTTTTGTTTCATGTAGGTATTAGAAGTGTTGCCTCCAGATTACAGCTTCATGGTTACGACTTAGGGCACAGCTTACTCATTCTTTGAAGACCAGTACCTAAGGCAACTGCAAATCTCTGGGATTACGAATGTCCTTGGGCAGTGTTTAATAATAATTAATTGATATAATCGGCGCTCACATGTACTAAAAAGATCATCCAGGCATCTTTATTCGCGTGGTAAGGATACAAGACTACATAAATAAATTCTTAGAAGGAACCGAACATCGACAAGTACGTTATGGTGACTAGACTTAATGTACGGAAGTTTTACTGTATTCGAGTCATGGCAGAATTTTCACCTAATAGGCATGATGGTATCACCACGTTTAAACCTTGGTTCTCTATTACGAGTTGCCGACCAGAACCCTCTCTACTCAGAAGAGAACCTCAATTGGAGATATTTATGTGTTTGAGATGTGTCTTGTTTATATATTTATTATCTCTAGGTGAATTTCTAACCCCAGAAAGAACATAGCAATCAAATATTAGACGATAAAATTGCAAAGATATGTTTTAGTTGAACAATTTTATTAATAACCCTTGTTAATTAGAGCTTATAATATGTGTTGTATGCGGAGTCTTTATATAATAGAAAATGAACTCTTGATTAAAGGGTATAAATATCGCATATGAAGAAGACACCAATAATTTCAATGGCACGTTGATTTCAGTAAATCAAGAATCTGATGGATAAATTTATCGGCAACTTTACAGAATAAACTGGAACACAGCAATGAAAAACACCTATGCTATTACAGGAATATGTAAAGAGATGGTACCAAACTTAAACAAAACGTTGCAGAACTCTACCACCTAGTAAACTAAATGAGAGTTGATTTACTACAGTCGTGATCAAATTGGTTTATGAGATTCGAATTGTTTAATTATTGATCTTCTATTAAGGCAAGTTAGAAAGTTTAAAACTACTTCAGTTTGCCTCTCTCGTTTTACTCTATCTAGTTAGTGATCCGAGAATGTTAACTATCTGACTAATTAATTATCTAGTGCTTCGCTAATGATCGCAAACATGCAAACAATTTGTTAACGAATTCGATACATCGAGACGACCAGATAAGGAAACGTATACACTTAATTATACCTTATGAAGAAACGCTTATGTACTAATTGAATGACAAGTTTGAAAACTTGAATGTCTGTTTTGGGCTAACAACTTACTTTTTTGGTAGTAATAAATAAGCAAAAATCCTCCTCCTGTGGGTTTCCATTGTCCCCGTTGTATGACCACAGCCCGAGCCCTGAGTGTTAGTTATCATCAATATTTTCATTAATAATTTTTGCACAAGGGCTATCGAGTTTTCCAGATAATTGAGAGTCACGAATGTACAGGAAGCAAGACACAGATACATGGAAAACTTAAAACAACAAAGAAAAAATTCAACACGCTAGTATTTGAACCTGCGACCTCGCCTCAAGCCGGGGCGCTTTAACTAACTGAGCCAGTGACAGTGTCGCCTAGTTCAAAGTGACGAAATTCGTTGCTTTGTGATCGATTCCATCGATTGTACCAGTCGCTAGATATACAAACATATTATATCCTATTTATTATATACTAAAATCAGTTGAGGGGAGGTCGGAGGTTTACTTTCTTATCTTCTGCCTATCGTTAATATATGTTCCAGCAGAATTGTTATTCCATTTTATTATTATTCTTTATAAAAGGCTCCGTCCATTAATTTGTTGATATATCTTATAAAAATAACGAAAGATTATTAACATTCGAGAATATATATTTCGAGAAATCCCATTTTTTAAAATTTTCCTTCATTCTATGAAAAAAAAGTGGAAAGTAAACTTAGATAATTCAGAACAAATGGTAATCGGGACTTGGAAGTACAAATATGCTCTATGGCTATATATAAACTAATTAATATTACCATATGTATCATTGTTGTTATTAAATACGAAGCATGGTTACTTGAGTAAATATTTTTAGTATTATGTTTTTACCACGGTGCTTTGGTTCCTCTGATACACATGGGGAAGGGGAACTGATTTTGGAAAGTAAATTGATATGACAAAACAATGCGCTTATTTAAAATTAATCAATGAATATCTTAAAGTCTTAAGTTGTATAAAGAAATGGGTACAAAATCCTTGAAATAAAAAGTACGTTGCCTCCGTTACACCTATTCCTGCCTTTATAATATCAACGCTTACTATTGTCATGTTCTTATTTGGAAGCAGAATAGGATGTTATTGTCCAAGCATCTTTATATCTAACGCATAATTAAGACGACGATTATGTCAAATCATTAAGGCAACAACTCGCCGATTTGTTTGCTTGCTGTAAAATCTATACTAATATTATAAATGCGAAAGTCTGTCCGTAGTCAGTCTGTTATGCTTTACAATTAGCCAGGGTCAAACTTAGGTTCTTTTTTAAAAGTCTTCATCTAAGGGACGACACAGGGGATAAAAATTTGTATTTTTATATAATAACAAACAAGCGGATGGCTCTCCTGATGGTAAGAGGCAACCATCGCCTATAGACACCAAAGATGTTAATGGTGCATTGCCATCCCTGTGGCGAGGTGTTGACTACCTTACCTTTTAATCCTGAATACAACAATGACAAGCATGCGGCAGGAATAGTTAAGACAGTGGTACCAAATACCCGTTGCAGAACTCTACCACTTAATCGTCCGCTTCTTTGAATAATAGATCATTCTGCCAAGCAATTCTTCAATAGGTTTCTTGGCTTTGTGATTATAATAATATTATCTGTTACTTATAATATCATGATCAGATTGATTGAGTGCTATCCTAATGTGGTATCAAGGTCTCGTAAACGGCGTGTTTGTAAGAAGATAGTTATGAATGCGGAGACAGCTAGGCTAATTTGCCTACATTGTGATGTATGGCACTTGAATTTCCTGCTAACCACTTAAGAGACTGTCCGTGAATATATTAATATATATCTAGTTATCTTGACAAGTAATGGTTCTTTCACAGTAAATAGTATAAGTTTCTCAGCCGCACCCAAACTATTGAACGGGCGTTCTGTCTTGATTTATTATATAACCTGTATAACGATTTATTCTGCCAATAGTTGCTGAGCTAAAACAAATAGATACAAGAACTTGTCAACATCAATATACTGCTATGATATTTTCATTGGTTCAATTCCTGCTCTATAAATAGTGGCTCCTGCCTTATTAAATGTTACAGAGCTGTAGGTATGTTACAGCTATTTAGTATTCTTAGGGCGTCCACTAAAACACGGGCCGGCACACGCCTTCGTGTTGTTTCATAAAAATGTATAAGCTACGTTTAAAGTCGTATTTTATTGGAGGCCCTTAAGAAAAACATAAAATGGAAAGAAAAAATCTGTTGTATCAGAATTAACACATAAATCAGTGATCAAAAAGGAGGAATCTTTTTTTTATTTCTTACTCCAGTAATATTATAAATGTTAAAGTTTGTTTGTTTTTCCCCGTGTTTGGTCCTAATTCTTCTTCCCCTTCGAAGAACAGGTGATCTGCCAGCCAACCAGGAAGCTCGTAAGAGGTGAACTATCGGCCAAAAATATCACTGCTATCTTATTACTCGGTGGTAGTTTGGTACCATCGTTTTACCTGTTCTTGCCGCAATAGCGTTAATGCTTTTCACAGTCGCGTTCCGGTTTGGAGAATAAGGTTGTCGGTAAACTTATGCAAGTTTCTTTACCATATCACCACACAAATAGCAATGCACCATTAATATTATTGGTACATATGGGTCATGGTTTGCTATCCTAGGAAAGTAAAAAAACTTTGGATGCTTTTTTCTTAAACATGCGAACAGTATTGGATTGATTTGAGTAGAATTTGGCCCACAAGTAGATCATATCCAGAAATACAGTGTAAAAGATGTGTAATTCACCAAAAACGTTTATAATGCAGCAGGTTGCGGCTATTATCTTCTCACCGCTTTGATTGATCGGCGGTACCGGCTACAATATGCATGCGATCTAGGTTCAAATCTTGGATCAGGTAGATTGTTTGGAATAAATTTGTCATTTTTTGTTTTGGAAGTCGTAACTTCCAAGACCTGATGTTTTCGCAGTTTGTGTGTAGGTCAACCACCTGCCACATCATGGAACCTAATACTTTTAGCTAATCGTGGGTGCGCTTGTTGCATCTTTGTTGACCTCTAAGGGAATATGGGCGTGATGGTATTTATTTTGTAATGTAATATGAACACTAGAATAGAATAGTTATTGTATCTTGTTACCTTCGATGAATATTTCCATTGTGTCGTTTGTTTTTAAGTTTTCGAAAATATTTTCAAAAATTGTTTTTTAACCGTTACGAACCGTTCGGTAAGGTGGTAGATTTTTTCATTGCCTCGCCAGGATCTGCCCCCCAATTCACGTAATTGAGTCAATGCGCTTAGGGCTTTCACACACATAAACACGATAGAACGTCAAAACGTGCTGCGCCGCGTAATAATGTATAAGAAAATGTGTAAGTGCCTTAAACGCTTCGACTCAATTGACGCTTGATTACGTGAATTAGGCCCCTGGTTACCTAACTTATTCGAACTACAATAGAGTCATTGTCATTGCTTATCTCTGTCGCGTTCTGGTAACATCCCGTCGCCAGGCAGTTCGTTTGGTGCGAACAATTGGCTACGCAAGTCACTAGCATCGTGGCTACCTATAAATGATAGAGTTTGGCATTGTCTCTCCCGGGTTTGGTACCACCGCTTAGTGCTTGTCATTTTCGTGCTTCGGTTTGGATGCTAAGGTAGCTGGTAAACTTACGCAAGTGGCATCAATAGCTCACCACACGGATAGCAACGCACTATTAACGTCTTTGGTGTCTATATGTGATGGTTGTATCTTTCCATTAGGAGAACGATCTTGTTGTATATATAAAAAAGTTCAATCTTGATTAAAGTTTTTCCTTTGTTTTGATAAGACTTTAACTGAGCGTTTTGTATAGACTATTGTAATATTCCTATTATTTCATATTTGGAGTTTTAACCACTGGCTTATATACACGAAGAACCAAAAGCGATAATAACTTGACAACAGAACAGAGTATAATCTGATCTGCCTCAAGATGATGGTTGGCTGGTTGTTGCCAATCAGATACAAGTTCGAGAAGTGTTCATTGGAAAAAGTCAGGAAGTATAGATAATAAAAGCTCACCGAAACCAAACGAAATTTAATAGTATAAACACTTGCTAATTTGCGCTTTTAAGAGTGGAATTCTGATTTGACACGTACGCAATGCATTTCCTTTGTGGTTTCAAAAAAAAAAAATATATATATATATATATATATATATATATATATATATGTATATATATGTATATATATATATATATATATATATATATATATATATATATATATATATATATATATATATATATACAGTGTATTTCTTTTTACGTGTCTTTTTTGGTAAACAATAATGGCCGACCAGTGACTTAAATTAGTCATAGACAATAAATATGGTTGTGAAAAATCAAAAGATCCATTGTACAAGTATGACAAACTAAATTGAATGAATGATATTTATTGTAACAACTATCTATCCATTTTGTTATATTATTACAAAGTATTATAATTTTTATAACTTTATTAATCTATCTATATTAATGTTATCCATATTCCATATTATAATTTATAATATTACACATGCAAAAGTTTGAATGGATGTTTTTTACTCAATCACGCAAAAACTACTGAACGGATTTGAATGAAATTTGGCACACATATAGATGATAACCTGAATTAGCACTTTTTAATCCGGAAAAATTGGTTGCTCTGGGGGATTCACCAAATACTATTATAATGCAGCAGCTGCACTTTGCAGCTAGTTATATTATAAATACGAAAGTTTGGATGGATGTTTATTACTCAATCACGAAATAATTTCTGATCGGATTTAAATGAAATTCGGCACACAGGTAGATGATGATCTGGAATAGCATTAAGCTTTTTTTATCCCGGAATTCCTACGTGATTCATCAATTTTTTTTATAACGCAGAGAGCTGCGGGCTGCAATTAGTATGTTATGCGAAAGTGTGTTTGTTTGTTTGTCTTTCTTTTAGTTAAGTTAAACTTGTTACTATGCTGTAAAAAAACTAAAATACTTCTGCTGGTAGATACCACAGAATTTTTCCTTGCCATTAAAGGCATCCAACTTTCTGCGATTTCAAATTTTGGTGTCACGTCAGTGTCACAACGTCAGTACACTCAAGAGAAATCGAAATCCACTACACCCAAGCCAAGTAAAACAGTTGAGAATGAGATCGAAGTACTAAAAACAGTCCAAAGTCACCAAAAAACCACCAAAACAGCCGAAAACACAGAAACCACATTCTCGCAACAAAGAAGTAAACGGAATGAGTAAATTTTACTTTCACTTTTTAGACCTTAATTTAAAGTGTCATAAAAGTTTTAAATTGTGCAATCTTCCTTAATGTTGCGTCATTTTTAAGTGTCATTGTTACTACTAGTAATGGTGGATTTGTATATAATTCTAAATAATTTAATTATTTTTTTAATATTATAAGACAGACGAAGAAAAGAAAGACGAAATAGAAGAACAATTTAAAAAAAACAATAATCCCTTTTTTCTAGAAAATAAAGACACGTAATCAATAATCGTTCTTCATTTATTACTAACATAGTTTAGAAAAATAAGTATAAAAAACTAGAAATCTTCGCATGGGAGGAGTATCATTAGATACATACATCCTAAATAATTTAATTAATTTTATAATATTATGGGACAAGTGAATTTAAATATAACTATTAACAAAAAACAATACTTACGTTTTTTTGCGTTACAAGGTCATCGAATTAGTGTAGTATACAATGATTAAATAACCTGCCTTTATTAAAAATAAGATTTTATTTTATTAACAGCATTATTTAGATTTAAGAGCAAGGATTTAAAACATTATCAGATAACAGAACTTATTTAACGATACTTAACGTTATTATTATAGCGATACCTCAGTTACAAAGTTATTTTTAAACACTATAATATGTATCGCTATTCGCTACTAATTTCGTTCTATGATATGATCATAGAACGAAATTGTTAACGCTAAATAATGTTATGATACCGATACTGTTTTGTGATTGGTTCACCGCGTTTCATGCTGTTTCGTGATTGGTGCGTCAACTAGCTCTAGAAGGCAACGTCATAATACCGTATAACATAATGTTAATTCGTAGTGTTTAATAGAGTGTAATGAATAACGTTATTAAACAGTAACAAATTCTGTATCATTTTTGGTTAATTTTATACTTGAAAATAACGTTTTGTCATGCTACAAGCAATAACGTTACCACAAAATACCTATATTAATAATCTCTTAAACAAGGATTATATATTTAAATCCTTGTTTGAGAGATTGAAAAACTATATTGTTACTTTAAAAGTGTTAATCTTTGAAAAATAATGATTCAATAAAGGGGATATTTTAAATTATACAAATCAGTATTTAACATTTAGACAGTTTGTATATTTTTCTATATATTATTATAACCTATTTGTCGTAGTTTAGGAATATTTATCTTTAATAAGGAATCATTCAATTAGTCATTCAAATTCGTTCATTAATGCACGTGTCTATCAATTCCATAGACACTCGGATATTCGACATGTCAAGTTCCAATGGTATTTTTCAACTGTGGAAATAAATTTTGTATTCTAATAAGTTTTCGTAAATTAAATATGATAAAATAATATATTAGAAGCAGTTTTTAGTGCTAAACAAACCGTTTACAATGAAAGAATACGATAATCTAATTATATTTAATTCAATGTATATGATTGATGTGAAACTTTGGTGTTTTTACAACAAGTGGAGTTTATTTACCAAAAAAGACACGTAAAAAGAAATACACTGTATATATATATGTGTGTATGTGTGTGTATTATATGCTATTATTTTATTAATATAGATGTATAAATATCCCTGATAAATATAATTAAAAGTATTTTAAATTACAATACAATAGCTCTTTATTGTGCACCAAAATATATGACAACATTATAAGTTACAACATAAAAATAATACAAGTAAGATACTCAAAGGCGGTCTTATCACTAATAAAGTGATCTCTTCCAGACAACCTTTATAATAAGGATAACAATATACTAGAAAAAGTGGTGCTATCCACAAGATAATTTATAGTTTTTATGCTCTTAAATAAAAAATAATAATAATAATAATAAAAGTAACATACGGTTACAGTTACACAGAAAAGCAAAACAAAACAAAAATCGCAAATTAAACAGTGGTAATACATAAACCTAAATAAGAAAAATTAAACAAAGTTACTAGGTACTTAGAAAGTGATGTTTGACTATACTTTTGAAAGAGTTTAAACTTGGCGCCTTTCTGATATCTACTGGAAGAGAGTTCCAAAGCGTAACAGCTTGTGAGGTAAAGGAACGACTGTAATAAATAGTGTTCTGCAATGGCACTAACAGGGAACGGAAAATGAATCTTTCTTTCAAATAAGATGGAGATTTCAGATCATAGAGAGTGGAGTATAGCTGTGAGAGAATATGAGTATTCCGACGAAGATGAATAGGCAACCACTTGAGCTTGACACGAAATTCGGGAACGTGGTCATATTTGCGCAGACCAAATATGAACCTTATACAAAGATTTTGAAGTCGCTCAATTTTATTGATCTGGTCTAAGGAGAGATTTACATAACTAGCGTCAGCATAATTTAAAACAGAAAGTAGTAAGGAATCTGCCAGCAAAATTTTGGTAGGAATGGGAAGCAAATACCTAAGACGTTTTAATGAACTCCAGGCACAGAAAATTTTTTTACTAAGCTCCTGGATCTGCTTAGTCCACGATAAAGTATTATCAATGTAAATGCCAAGATTTTTGATATAATCGCTGTTTGGCAAAAAAAAGTCGAACAAAACATGTCGGCAGACGTATAGGCGCCTACGACATGACTCAGTAGCCGCCGTCTAGACGTGGTGTTATCCAGTTTAAAATGTTCACCAAAAATTAGGGATATTGAAGAGTAAATACTAGCATTTAAAAATGACGTATTTTTATTTTTATACTTAAATATATTTAATTTCACTATTTTATTAATTATGTCATCAACCCTTATCGGTACAAAAACCTTAACGGACCCGGAAGGGTCGGATAAGGTTTTTATAACTCACTGTAGGTATCGTCTTCTTGGACTATCTTTAGTGACTTAAACAGGAGTACGGTCAAGAAATAAGGAAATGTTATGGATGTCGTGTGTAGCGGGATTATAAAGTGATGCCAGCTACCTTTTGTTATGTCTAAATATTTTGTTATGTACGGGTGATTCGTCCTCTATACAGTTTAAGCACACATAAAATTTATCTTAAAGGCATAAAACAAACATAGACAGACACCTACACATAGGGTTACCACTTCTTGGCTTCTAAAAGCGGTAGACAAACAAAAAACGAGTTTCATATTTTTTATGATTTCAACTTTTATGTCAGTAACTTATGAATATACAGAATATAGAGAAATTAGTAGATTTTGTGGTTAAAGAGCTTTGTTTCTTATAAGTATCGACTTATGAGATTAATACATATTACATATCATTAACAATATTCAACATCAGATGAGCGTTCATACGAATAGAATATGGAGGAAGTATCGAGTAGTACAATTTTAAATTGTTATACTCCTCGTAAGGGATATAGAGACACACTCAGCTATAGCTATGATTTTATTGACGACCAAGATTTTTTAAAATTAAAACAGAAACCAAACCTTATTATTTCACTTTACTCGTTTTGTTGTCATTATATTTTCCGCTTATATATACATATAATGCAGATTTCTGGGTACGCATTGACAAATAAAAAAATCAATCATTGGTACATTTTAATCATTTTTGAGAATTGTAAGAAATTTTGTTTATTTTATATTCATTTCGGCAACCGGGGGAGAGTCGTTATTGAAGCTCAATTCCAGGAGAGGTGGAAGCCCTAGCTACAAGCCAAGTTGGAATCTCGTTTATTTAGTTTTAGTAAATGTTTCGATTGCGCAGATAATGCCGACGTGAAATAATATATCTCTTGCTAGCCTGATGTGCGGCTATTTATGATCAGTAGACGACGACTACTATGAGGTTTTCGTATGGTGTAAATATCGTGCTTTTTATATTTATTGCTTTACTATGGCAATGCTTCCTTGTAGATACATCTGTTTCACGTCGCATTGTTTTATAAAAGACCATATTTAATACTTTTAATCAAAACTTTTTTGTTTTTTTAAACATTTGTTATGGGTATTGTCCATCGCTTAGTAATACCAAAAGTGTTAATAGTGCATTTTTTATATCATAAGATAGCAAACAAGAAGATGGTTCTCCTGATGATAAGAGTCAATCATCGCCTATAGACACCAGATGTCTATGTTGCGATTGTCTTGAAGAATTTTTTGTTGGTATAATCTAGTTTTTCTTTGTATCATTAGATAGTAAACAAGCAGATTGCTCTTCTGATGGAAAGAGAGAACCGTCGCGTATAGCCACCAAAGATGTTAATGATGCGTAGCTATCATTGTGGCGGGGTGTTAATGCCAAGTGCATAAGTTTGCCGACTACCTTACTCTCCAAACCGGAACATGACAGTGAAAAGTACTGACGCTATTGCGGCAAGAATAAGTAAGGCGGTAGAACCAAACCCGGACAAGATAATGCAGATCTCTACCACCTAATAGCCACGATGTTAGTGACTAATATAGCCAATCGTTCGCCTCTTACGTACTGCCTGACAGAACGACAGATGGTCTTTTCTATAAAAGAGGCCCGGACCAACACAGAGGTATATTAATGCGCATTAAATTACCATTAAATTACTTAATAAAATCTATTAACTCACGTAGGCGAATATCGAAATAAAGTAAAACTTTAAGAAACAAGAGAAATCTAATGATTTTCTGTTTCCAGATATTTATGGTATGAATTCAATAGCACACGAACTCCAAACGTGTAATTAAAATAAATTGGAGCCACACAAGAGTAATAAAACCAAAGTTGGTAAAGCCTCAATTAGCGAGAACTATCGAAGTCTCCTCGGGAAATGGCCGGCACATGATATTAGCATATGAACGGTTATTTAACGAGTTATGTTTTACCAGTTGAATGCTCCAAATTGGTTATGGCTTTAGCATTTGTTGTTACGTGTCATATTTACCAACGTTTTGTTGTTTTCTAATCATGTTTTTAAAAATACTTTCGATTTTAAAATTTAAAAACTAGTAGATACCTACGTATCTTTATTTTATCTTACGATCAGTACAATCAATCGACGAAATTCGCCACGTTAACGTGTACAATAGCTCACTTGGTTAGAGCTTTCAAATCCTGTTGTGTCGAAATTTTTCTTTAAGTTTTAATTTGAGTTTTCCCAATCATTAGTTAAATAATAAAACAGTAGGGCTACTCTTGAAAACCGATTTCAATTTTAAATGAATATTTAATGAATTTTGAATTATTTCGTACTCTAGACAACTATATTCAATTATTCGATTAGGCGACAGCGCCACACGGATTTTGAAATTTTTTGGACATACTCATTATTGCTTTTATTCGTTATTTTGTTTAAAACGGTACTTAAAATTTCCACTTGTAACACTAGCTGGACATGTAACGATGACATCTATTTCCAATAATTAGGTCATTCCGTCATTACTATACTGAATCAATGTGGGCAATATTGATTTCAAGAGTACCGTTTTTTGACGATATTCGAAACGTATTGTTTTTATTAATATTGGTTTAAGATTTATATTGTTTTCAAGATTAGGCCTGCTGATACCTGTATAATTTGAATAACTTGTCAAAGTTGCAAAAATTACTTGGATGATGTAATATTTTTATTATATAATAGTAGGATAACTTTACATTACAATTTAGATACCATTGCAAGCGTGATTGCAAGATTAATGTAACGTGGTATGTAATTATATGTACATTAAATATTGTTGGATTATTTTTAGGAATTGACGTAATCCTTAAATTAAGCAAAGGTGATTGATGAGATCGTCCTTAAAGTCCTACAAGAATATAACCTCAGCCAAAATTATCAAATTAATGTACAATAAGGCCAGAATAGAAATCAACGGACATTTTCAAAAGCAAGTGCATAGTAAAAAGGAAAATACTTAGAACGTCATGAAACTAAACAAACTTGTACACTTTTTCTGATTTCTAAATCAAGCATTTCTTTTTCTTTCTTTGCATGAAGCTAATTTCTTTTTAAAAGCACTTTCTTTTTAATTTATGACAAACCAAAAAAGTAAGAAAAATCTCTGATAGGTAAGGCGCAAAATGTTAAACAAAATAAAATCTAACAAAAAGTGAAGAATTTATTGCTATGTAGTCAAAAGTTGCAACAACTGTACTTGCACCAACTATACACAAGTAATTGTATAAACAAAATGATCTTAGGATTTCCTTAAAAAAATTAAAAAAAGTGTCACCTATTTAATCTGTCATCTAGTGACAGTAATATTTTGTTTGCTTTATTATTGTAAACAAGTGTTGTTCATCTTTTAAATTTTAAGTGGTTAAAATCAAATAATCTTCATGATGAGGGATACAAAAACGCTTTAAATCCATGTTGCCGGTATAACGCGATGTTAATGGCTTAAAATATTATATAATAATTGTGAATTCAAGTAATCATAATTTTTATAGGTTTGCCGTAAATTTTAGCATTAAAAAAGTGTTCGTGATAAAATTTATATTTCAGAAGAAATTAATAATGTTTACAATAAGCGCTGATCATTCTCCTTTATGTTACTGATATTGCTGTTAGTTAACAATATCAATAATAATAATTAATAACAACCAAAACCCAGAAATACAAACATTGAATTTATGATTATTACGGCTTCTTTTTGTGTCATTCGGAATTCGAATCTGCGCTCCATCGATTGTGTATTTTGCTCGCTAACAATTTGGCCAAAAAGGTGGTGGCCATTTCTTTCTTATACAATTGTGAAAATATAGTTTTGGGTTCCTTTCTTTTCATCAGATACATAATATTTTTTATTTTACTCATACTGTAGGTATAACTGTAGGCATAACTGTAGGTATAGCATGCAAGTAAGGGAGTTATTAGTAATATAGTGATAAATTCTAGCAATTTTTTTAAAGCCTAGGCCAAACCTTCGTATTAAGCCAATTTTATTGGATCCTCGTGTTGTAAAAAGACCAATAATCAATATCAATACTACTATATGTAAATCTGTACCCCTCGTCTATATATATATATATATATATATATATATATATATATATATATATATATATATATATTATTTTTTTAATATTTCATGGTAAATATGTTTCATGATTCCTTGACATACATAAATTTTATCATGTTTTAAAGGCCGGCACTGCAACTGCAAAACCTCTGGTATTGCAGATGTCCATGGGCGGCGGTGATCACTTAACATCAGGTGCACCTCCCACTCGTCTGACTCCTCTTCTATAAAAAAATAATAACTTGAAAAGTACGCAGAATGAACACGTGATTGTGCATTTAATATTAGTCTGTCTGTCTGCCTGTCTCGTTGTAAATAATGGCTTGAATGATACGATGAGAACAGTCATTGCGCAAAATATGATAGATACGTAGTTTTTGTCATTAAAAAAATGATGCCTAGCGAAGCGAGCGGGTTAAAAAAACCCACCCGCTTTATTGTGATATAAAATTTTAGATAAATAATGTAAAATTTCGCATCATTACTTAAATAATATTACTGCCAGTTATAATATTGTTACGTACTCGGGTTCGCAATTGTAAGAAAACACCACTTATATTAAATCCGTGTATTTACACAGTACAACACAACGTAATACTAAATACACTCTACACAATAGAACACTTGCTGTACTATCACTGAACTTAGAACACTACACAAACAAACACTTCTCGCTTCGCACTAGTCACTTGATGTATCGTTCTCGATCGCTTGATAAAAACTGCCTTGTGTTTGTCAACATCTCTGTATTTATAGGCAGGGGAAAGCCCTAGCTGGATCCAGAAAAATCTAAATGTATCGGGAAACAATGAATCACTTCTTATCGTAAACATGTTATGAGTCATAAATCCTAGTACACGCTACTTTCAACCTTATGCCATATCCCACAAAGTCTATTATGGCATGGCCCCGGTCAACTATTTGTTTGTCAATAGGAGTAGCTATCTCTTTCTTTTATTTCTAGAATATTAGCGCGCGCGCGCTCCAATTCCACACGCTTCTAGATTATTCGTAACACTACCCCCCTCTTAGTTATGTTCGTCCCGAACATCATTACTTCCATTATAGATGGCTAATCGATCAACATGAACAATCTTCACGGTCCCTCTTGGTTGCTTCTGCACTCGGTAGGTTACGTCATTGATCCGTGTGATTACTTTGTATGGCCCATCCCAACGTCGCTGTAACTTAGGTGATTTTCCTTTTCGTCGAACCGGATTATGTAGCCAAACAAGAGATCCTTCCTGAAAACCTCGATGATTGGCGTTTCGGTCGTATCTGGTCTTCATCCGCTGACTTGATTCCAATGCGTTTTCACTTATTAACGAGTGTATATCGCGTAACCTCTCACGAATGTCTTCAACATGTTCCGGTATACTTAATTGGGTCTCTGCATTCGGTGGCGGGCCTCCAGTCATTAAGTCTGCTGGTATACGTAACTGTCTGCCGAAGTTGGCATAGGCTGGCGTCACTTTTATGCTTTCGTGTTCCGCTGTTCGGTAAGCCAGTAAGAACAGAGGTATGTATTTATCCCAGTCCTTTTGGTGATCTTCTACCAGCTTGGCTAAGTGTCTTTCCAAAGTTTGGTTAAATCGTTCGACCATTCCATCAGATTGCGGGTGATAAGGTGTAGTTCTTGTTTTGTACACTCCTAATAATTTACACATCTCCTGGAATACGTTAGATTCAAAGTTTCTGCCTTGGTCGGAATGAATCTCCAGCGGAACGCCAAATCTGCATATCACCTCATTGACTAATTTCTCAGCAACCGTCGTGGCTTCCTGATTAGGGATTGCGAACACCTCCGGCCATTTCGTGAAGTAATCCATCACGACCATAAAATACTTGTTTCCGTTATCTGTCTTAGGAAATGGCCCAGCCACGTCAATCGCTATCCTTTCCCAGGGGGCTCCCAGGTTGTATAGTCTAAGGTTGCCTCGGCTTCTAACCTGCGGACCTTTCACTGCTGAGCATGACGTACATTTTCGGCACCAATTCTCGACATCTTCTCGGCAATTCAACCAGTAAAAACGCTCTCGTATCTTTACCAATGTTCGTCGTACTCCAAGATGTCCCCCAGAAACCCCATCATGCAGCTCACGCAGTACGTCCTTGATAAGTTTTCTTGGTACGACCAACTGTAGATGATGTTCTCTTCCTGAAGGCTTTTCCCATTTGCGGTACAGTAAGCCGTTTTGCAACACAAGGCTTTCCCATTGCGCGCAATAACTTTTCGTAATAGCGCTGAAGGGAGCCAGCTCCTGCCATTCGGGCTTTCCCGTGTCTTGCTTCTTCCAATCTATTAGAGGCCGCAAATCTCTATCTTCGTACTGGGCCTCACGCATCTCATCAGTTTCCCACCTGTCATCCGTAGGCTTAGCTCGCAGTACTTGAACCCTTTCCTTCGTCTCCATCCTTACACAATGTTTACAATCTTCTGCACAAGGTCGTCGTGATAACGCATCTGCATTCGAGTGAGACCTTCCACTGCGGTGTTCTATGTTAAAGTCAAACTCTTGCAATTGCTCAATCCAGCGAGCTACTTGGCCTTCCGGGTCTTTGAATTGTAACAACCACTTCAAAGCAGCATGGTCGGTACGCAGTTTGAAGGGTCGCCCAATCAGATACTTCTTGAAGTGTCGAAGAGTCTTCACTACTGCCAATAGTTCTCTTCTTGTAACACAATAGTTTCGTTCCGGCCGCGACAATGATTTGCTGAAGTAGGCTATCACAACTTCTTGATCACCTTGCTTCTGTGATAAGATACCGCCAATGGCAGTGTTACTTGCATCCGTGTCTACGATGAACTGCCCTTTCCGATCAGGATAGCCCAAAATTGGTGACTCACACAACCGCTTCTTAAGTTCATCGAAAGCTTGTTGACACATGTCATTCCAATCGAAACTCTTCTTTTCTTCAGTGAGTCTATGCAGCGGTTTTGCTATTTCAGCAAATCCCTTCACAAAACGTCTGTAGTAAGAGCATAGTCCTAAAAATGCGCGAACTTCGGTCTTGTCTCTGGGTGTTGGCCACTTCTGTACTGCACTAACCTTTTCAGGATCTGTCTGTACGCCGTTTTGTGATATCACGTGACCCAGATAGTTGACTTCCTTTCGAAATAAGTGACACTTCTTTGGGTTCAACTTTAGCCCTGCAGCTTGTATTTTGTTAAAAATCCTTTCCAGTTGGTATAGATGATGCTGAAAATCTTTTCCTACGACTATTACGTCATCTAAATACACTAAGCAGGCATCGCCTACAAGTCCTGCTAGGACACATTCCATTAATCTTTCAAAAGTCGCCGGCGCATTGCATAATCCAAACGGCATCACTTTAAATTGCCATAATCCTTGTCCTGTGGAGAATGCTGTCTTCTTTTTATCATTAGGGCTAAGTTCAACCTGCCAGTACCCAGATTTTAAATCTAAAGTTGAGAACCAAGACATGCCTGCCAGAGTGTCCAAAGTGTCATCTATCCGAGGTAGTGGGTAACTGTCCTTTTTGGTGACTTCATTGAGCCGACGATAGTCGATGCAGAAACGTGTAGACCCATCTTTCTTCTTAACCAACACTACAGGAGAGCACCATGGACTAGAAGATTGCTCTATAACTCCGCTTCTTCTCATTTCATCTATCATCTCCTGTACCTCCTTCTCTTTGGCTATAGGGACACGTCTAGCTTTCTGCTTTATCGGCTGCGCGTTTCCAGTGTCAATCTTATGTTTGACTATAGATGTTCTGCCTATATCTCTATCAGTCTTAGAAAAAATGTTGGCATAACGTGAAAGTAGATCCTTAGCCTGCTGCCGTTGTGACGTGGTAAGGTAGCTGCACTTGTTCACCAAATCCTTGAGTTCCTGTGGTACGTCTCTTGATGCTGTACTTCCTGTCAATGTCAGTTTCCTTAACGTCATAACTTCATCACTTTGTCCTACAACATCGCCTGCTTTAAGCACTACATCACTGTCACTCAGGTTGACTATCTGCACCGCTGCCAAGCCCTTGTCACATACTAAACTTCGGCCCGTAATACAGTGTGGAATTGCTCCATTGTCCTCAATTAACACACTCCTATTACCCCGGCCTTTGTAACTGGCTGGTAAGTTCACGCGTACCAATGTCTTCGATCTTGAAGGTAAGATGGTTCTTCTGGCCACTGTTACCTTTCCTTTTGATCCCCCATCCATGAAAATTTCTACTAGCCCACATACGAAAACTCCTGTCTTGCAATCAATCTTGCAGGCATTCTTCTTCATGAAGTCTAAACCAAGTACACAGTCATCCATAATATCGGCCACTACGACGTTCTGAGTGTAATACTCGTCGCCTATTTGCATCACTACAGATGCTTCACCGAAGACGGGTATTGGCTGACCTGTGACAGACAGAAGCTTGCTTTTCCCAAAATTCCTCAATCTCAGGTTGCCATTGTTAGCTACTTCTGGTCGCACCACAGTTCGTGTAGCTCCAGTGTCCAGCGTTAAGCTGCAGTTCTTGCCATTAATCAGTCCCTTAATGGATAAACTGTTGCCGTCGCACACCTAGGATATGACAACTTTTGGGGCTGTTTTTCGATCAGCCAGCACCCGCCCCTTGATCCTGGCTGTTACTCGTTTCCCTGGGTTGGATGAACAGGCTGGTTGACCTGCCTGCTCTCTTCAGCTGCTGAGCTTCCGGTCGCTTGCTGTCGCCAATTAACTGCACCCGTTGGTTTGGTGGGGCAGTTGACTCTAATGTGCCCACGTTTCCCGCAGGCATAACACATGGGGCCCAGTCTTCTAGGTTCCACTTCCTTTGTTTGAGCCACAACTTCTGAAACCTCACGTACTTTATGTGCTCGAGGTTCGTGGCGAACAGCTTCTACCTCCAGCGCATGAGCCAAAGCCTCCTTCATTGTCACGTGGTGCTGAAGGCGAACAGCAGCACGCACTTCCAGGTCTCTAATTCCATCAATAAACGCCTGGACGATGGTGTTATTAACTGTGTTAGCGTCGGTTGAAGGATACGCCTTCCTTACAAGCTTCTCAATTTCCACGGCCCATTGTTGAAGTCCCTCGCCGCTTCTCTGTACACGGTCCTTTAATTGGGCACGGAACACATGCTCCAAGTGACGCTCACCGTAGCGAGCTTCCAATGCCTCCATCAAATCAGCGAACTGATACTCTTTAGGCATTGCATCCAACACAGAGAGCGCCTGTCCCCGTAACGCCGTGCTCAGAGCTGTTAGGCAATGTTCGTCGGTCCAACCACTGGCCTTCGCTGCTATTTCAAACTGAGTGCGGTACGCACTCCATGACGTAAGACCGTCATAAGTGGGTACCTTTACCCGAGGACCCACCTGGTGAGAGCAGCTTGTAATGGTAGCACCCGACTTAACTCCCGTGATCTTCATTTTCATGACTTCCCTTTCCAGTTGGTCCACTTTTTCAGTTATTTTGTCGCAGCTGGCCTCCAAGTGGTCAACCCTCTTCTCAACACCCTTCATGTCGCGCTTGACGAGGCCCACATCGCTTTTTAGCTGGTCTTGTTGCGCCAAGATTATTGTCAATTTGTCATCAAAGCCAGATAAATGTTCCTGTAACTTTAGTTGTTGTTGTACCTGAAGCTGTTGATGTTGCTGAAGTTCCTGTCGCTGTTGCTGAATAGCTGCCAGAATGACAGAAAGATCAGTAGGGGCTGCGCTCGACGACAATGACGTGCTGGCAACACTAGCAGGTTCCTCACCTGCACGCATCTCAGTGTCCTCTGACACCCTCTGTGTCTCCGCCTGAGACCTGGTGGTAACACCTTCCTTCGGCATAAGTGGCATTTCACAATTTCACTTCCGACACCAGTTGTTACGTACTCGGGTTCGCAATTGTAAAAAAACACCACTTATATTAAATCCGTGTATTTACACAGTACAACACAACGTAATACTAAATACACTCTACACAATAGAACACTTGCTGTACTATCACTGAACTTAGAACACTACTCAAACAAACACTTCTCGCTTCGCACTAGTCACTTGATGTATCGTTCTCGATCGCTTGATAAAAACTGCCTTGTGTTTGTCAACATCTCTGTATTTATAGGCAGGGGAAAGCCCTAGCTGGATCCAGAAAAATCTAAATGTATCGGGAAACAATGAATCACTTCTTATCGTAAACATGTTATGAGTCATAAATCCTAGTACACGCTACTTTCAACCTTATGCCATATCCCACAAAGTCTATTATGGCATAGCCCCGGTCAACTATTTGTTTGTCAATAGGAGTAGCTATCTCTTTCTTTTATTTCTAGAATATTAGCGCGCGCGCGCTCCAATTCCACACGCTTCTAGATTATTCGTAACAATATATTTGTTTGTCCGTCTTTCACGGAAAAACGGAGCGACGAATTGACGTGATTTTTTAAGTGGAGATAGTTGAAGGGATGGAGAGTGACATAGGCTACTTTTTGTCTCCCACCCCCACTTCCCTAAAATGAATTAAATGCGTGCGAAGTCGCGGGCAAAAGCTAGTTTCTTATATTTCTTATTCTGATGTTAAATTAAAAAGACAAGCTGCTTTTTGATCGGCGTAGTACGAGTATGTCATTCGTTTGTCAAATCCAGATTGCAGTGTAGCAGCTTGGACAGTATAAATGCGTTTACATTCTTGATTTATTACTTTGGAATTTTATGAACAAATGACTAATAATATTTGTTTTAGTTTAGATTTTAATGTTATTATCGTTATATTTTACTTAAACTGTCTGTAGTTATTCAGCGTAAAGTGGTTCGAATAAATTTGCTATGCAATTTTAATCTCATTGTTTCGAGTCTTTCGAAGAATTATTCGGACTATTTCCTACCGTTGAATTTCATTAAATATCGGGTTACACTTTAACTTATCACTTATCATCTTGTTGTCTGAAAATCCACAACTTTTCGATTGTAGATTCTCATTTTGGCCTTGCACTAAACCTCTGTGGCATCAATTTGCGGCCGTAGTGTTTCAGATTGGCCACAATTTAGTGACCTCCAAGAAAAACCGCTTCTGCGTTCATAAAAGCCAGGACTCTGGATTGTCTAATTGTGGATGTTCAGGGGCCGTAAAAAGGGTTTTGTTTGGCCCTCTTCTATATAAAATAAATGTATTTAAAAATGTTTTTGTTTCTTTATTAGTTTTTTATTTGTTTCAGGGCCATGCGAAGTAGAGACCGGACAATCGAGCATAATAGTTGATATCGAAGAGAGCAGAGGCGACCGTAAGTGATCTCGATGGAAATATTGATATTCTATATTGTTCACATTTTTGTGAGTAAATCGTGTTTTTGTGTTTTAAAATTACATGAAATTTTGAAAATTCACAAGGCTGTAGGAAGGCTACTCAAAAGAGTATCTAATCAGTATCATAACGCCATTTTTGTAACGTCTTCGAAATTGCTTTAACGTTTGGATGAAATTTTGGATAAAAATAATAGACTGTGGTCCCACACATAAACTTTTTTTTTGATTAATAACAAGCCGATTTTTGTGAACATCTTCGTTTTGACGAGACAACCATCTTTTCTATTTTTGAAAAATCTCGAATCGGGTAACTAATAAAGATTATCTATCTTTATTAGTTACCCGATTCGAGATTTTATTTTAGATAAATATAGATAAAAAAGAAAAGTTTAGTTGGACTAAGAAAAGTTTCCACTTTATGTGTAGGACAATGTTATCCTAAAATTACAATAATATATCAATCTAAGAATCTCATAATTCCGAAACTTTGGAGGACTCGTCAGAAAACCCATCGAATATGTAGTACAAAAGTTTCATATTATTAATATGATTAATATTTTTCCTACTCCGAATCAAAGTTTTCAAACCCCATAACTTTATTAGCTAACCGATTCCAAATTTTTCGAAGATTTCACAAAAATTCAGTTGTTATTAATCAAAAAAAGATTGTTCGTGGGACTACTGTCTATAATGTTTAGCTTTTTTGTTTAGTTTTTACTAAACTTGTTTAGCTTTAAGTATACCTATATAGGTGTAGGCCTATTTCTTGTAAAAATGTTATTCTTCACATAATATCTTGATCTCATGCTTATAATTTCATGTAAGTAGCGCCATCTCTCTATACGGCAAATTAAATTATTCGAATTATAAAAATAATAAAAACAAATGAAAAATAAAGAAACGAAGCTAGTTCAGTCGCGGCAAGGTGTTCGCAAAACCACCTTAGACCTTGTCCAATAGACAAGGTCTAAGATGGTTTGCGTACACTTTGCCCCGTGGCTTTAAATTTTTAGCACACTTCGCTATCATGCACAATATTGAAAAAACCCAACAATCATAGTGTTTATTTTAGTTTTGTAATGCTAACAATACTTATGGCTACTTATCATTAACTAGTCCGTATTGCTTTCTTATTTTATCAGTAATATAAAGAGACAGTTATTTACCATTCCAGAAGTCAACCAGACAACCATACCCGCAGAGCTGCCCATAGTCGGTGAACCAGATGTCGATATTATTTTGTCAACAGTCTTTCCGAAAGGCCCAACTCTCTTCCAGCTCGATGGCAAACGACTCCAACTGCTGCAACCGTTGGATAGGGACGCTGATAACTTATCACATATGGTTTTCCAGGTTTGTATTAGTTTTTTTACTTGTCGCACATATGTCAAACAAATTAATAAACACGATGAAATCATTTTTATTATACATGTATTTATCAAATTTGTCACATACACACATTTTTTTATGTACGTAAAATTGCATTGACCTATGAAACTTGATTATATCTGAAAGTGAAGATGATCGATTGTTAATTTTACTTGTTATTATTGCTGTGACCTTTTTATATGCAAATACACAGTGTATCCATACTCACGTGATGAAATGATGCAATATAATTTCTTACACTTTAAATGTTGGCATTGCTTGAAGTTACATAAAGTATATCATTACATAGTATAAAACAAAGTCGCTTTCTCTGTCTGTCCCTATGTCCCTATGTCCCTATGTATGCTTAAATCTTTAAAACTACGCAACGGATTATGATGCGGTTTTTTTTAATAGATAGACTGATTCTTGAGGAAGGTTTTAGTATATAAACCTTTCCGATATTCCCACGGGAACAAAAGCTATGCGGGTGAAACCGCGAGCAGGTCGCTAGTATAATAATAATTTACAACTGGAAGTGCACATTTACTTACATACTTACAGGGTTTTTTTGAGTTGTTTGCATAACTCTTGTGTTTTGTGCATAACTCTTGTTTTCCTCCAGCATCGCAAGAATGATGATAGTTGACAGTGAAGATGATTGTATATGTATTTACATGTATCACGATGCCGGTTTTTTTGCGGGGTAGGTGGAGTGAACATCATCTAGAGACTTCGGCGAAACGAGGGGTGATTCTAATCGTTTTACTACTTAATTACCGTTTATTTCTAGAGATAACCGGAACTAATGGATTTGCGAGCTCATAGGAGGCAAACTAACACAACCCCACCAGACTCCGAGCTGCTACTGAGATTTCGATTTTCGCGAATAATATCGATAAAACCTTAATGGCACTTTTATCCGACCCGGTTTGGTCCAAGGCCAAACCGAGTACGTCATGATCTAAGACGAAAAGGTTAACCCTAGACAAGGAGGTGGTACATTTATATGTGTTCATATTAATGTTCTTAATGTGGTTTGCTTTAAGCTACTTAAAGTAGTGTACTAAAAATCAATTATCTTCACTTTCATACATGAATTTCTGTGGAGCTTTTAAAAGACAATTAAAAAACAGACGAGCAATATCTAAAACAAAATGTTTTTTGTAGTTAAAGTTGAGAAATTATTGTATTTCCTCATTTTTGTACAATGTGTCCGTAGGTGATTAAATGATGCATTAGAATCGCTGTACTTGTAAATGTTGGCTAAGCTTTAAGTTACATGATTATAAAGTATACAATATAATAATTAAGAAATGGATGGCCTCTGTGGTCTAGTCCCAGCGTTGGCGTTGAAGACATGAGGTCCCGGGTTCGATTCCCGGGTCGGGCACTTAAAAAAAGTGTTTTTTCAGTTTTCTAATAAACACAAAGTTGCCCGGGATTGGAAAGTGCCCGGTTGACGATAGGCTTGCCATCTAACATATTTGTGGGACCAAGTATCTTCGGGTAATCGTGGGTGCACTTGTTGTACCTCTGCCTACCCCTTAGGGGATGCGGGCGTGAAGATACTATACAACTATAAGAAATGGAATACCCGTCACTGAGGTGCTCCCAAATGTACTTTGTTTGTTTTATTTTGTCTCTTTCAAACATGTACACGATGTAATACAGTTAATTACACCTGTACATGTTTGCTTGATTTGGCTTGAGGTTTTATAATTATAATGTATCAATAATAAAGAGATAATGGAATAGTTATCCCGTTACTGGGCTTCAACACAAAACAATGATGCATTAAAATTGATGCACTTGTAAATGTTGGCTTAGCTCTAAGTTATATAATTATGAGTATATAATATAATAATGTAGAAATTGAATTTGTTACCCGTCACTGAGGTGCTTATAAATGTTTTTTTTTAAATTTCCTGTATGTTTTTTTTTGTCTCTCTCTCTCTCAAACATGTACACATTGTGTCTATAGATAATTCAATGATGCTGTACAATTTATTACACTGCAAATGTTTATTTGATTTGGCTTGAAATTTTATAATTATAATGTATCAATAATAGAGAGGAAATGTTGACCCGTTACTGGGATTTTCCTCAATACAAACAAGTTTCTTTGTAATTATTGTCTGTTTTTCCATTGTCCTCTTTTAAAGCATCACAGAAACTTTTTCTATTGAACTGATTTTAATCGATTTGTGCTTTTTGAAAGATTGGCTACGTGATCAATTAAATCTTATTTAAAATGTGGTCTTTCTCGTCTGTTAAGTGATGAGCTATCGGATGTAGATCATGAGGTCTTTGACTCGCGTCCCTGGCCAGAAAAAGGTGTAAATGTTTTTTTATTATATTTTTAACGACCGTAATTATTAATTGTCGATCGATTGAAATAGGCTAGACAATAAATTCTCTTTTAAGTTTGACAACGGACTTTAAACACAGTATACTGGAGACTAACAGTAGTCAATCTACAATCTACATACATGTGATATTCGAGCAACGCACACATAGACACCTTTCACGGACGCGATATCTCGGAATGATTCGGGACAGTTTGTTCGCACCAGACGAAGATATAGCGTCCGTGAGAGGTATCTATGTGTGCTATGCTCGAATAATACTTGTATGTAACATTGAATTCTGTGCTTTAACCGTCAAGAAAATAGTGTACACACGTGTTAAAATTAATATTTGTTTTTATTAATTTAATGTATTTTTAATTATATAGTTAAAAATATAAGGTTTCTGCAGTCCTTCGCAATGCATGAATTTGAATTTTAACTATGCTAAATTTCATACTCCACCAACGTAATTCATAATTGTGTTAAAAAGTGCTACAGTTTTTTCTTTTCTACTTTTCACTCACATATTAGCACCAAATATCAAAAATTCTAGTGATTCTAGTTATTCAAGTATAGAAATGGAAATTACATATTCACTAATTCATTTTCTTCATTCAAAAAACTTCGGTATGAGTCTATAGTCTAGGAAATGTTCGAGTTGCAACCCCCTTGGAGCTCACGTAAAGCAGCTGATCATGCAGACGTATCATTTAAAATTTGCAATCCGCCAGCGATCAGTGATGATTGTTAAAATCGTCAAAAACGTCGCTAATAGCTTGTTGACAGCTGGACGCACTTTTAGCGATGTCACAGCATCAGAAAGAATCAAGCGCAACTACTGTTACTAATATACAAATGCATTTATGTGACTTGCGAAAACTGAACAATTACGATAATTGCGCGTTGCGAGATATGTGTTAACCCTGCCGATTATCGGAAAACTGAACAATTACGATAATTGCGCATTGCGATATACGTGTTAACCCTGCCGATTATCGCAACTACGAGGGACATTCGTTAAGGTAGTCAAAAGCCCCCTGCATTTGACTTTTGTCTTAGCACTTATGTGGTCTATGGACTACCTGTATACCAAGTTTAAAAAATAAATAAAGTAATAAACATACACATCTGTGTAAATATTGAAGAACATTACCACTACGGGGAAATCCCCCTCCTCCCAAGCACCTAGCAACCTCGTGGTTTTATGAACCGAATCTTGGGAGATGTACAACGTCTGTTTATCTAAACAAAGTTTATCTAAACTTTCGCATATATATTAGCAATTTGTTTCTACAAGTTTATTATAAGAAGGCCCAGAGCTATAAAAGTTAATTATGGTATCAATATTAATAAGCTCTGTTGCCCGCAGCTGGTTTGTCAAGTGAAAGCCACGAAGAAAAGACGAACTATACCCGTTATAGTCCGAGTGTCTGACATTAACGATAATGCGCCGGTCTTCCAAGGGACTCCGTACGAGGCTAATGTGTCTGAGGTTTGTATTTTTTTATAACATTAGATTGTTCATGAGCTTGTGGGCTGCTTAATGTTAAGTAGAAACAACCGAATATGAACATTTGTAATAAATGGATTTGGCACCAATATAATGACAACTTTTGAAATCTTTATATATATCACAGTGAAATTGTTAATACCGTTAGATTACAATCTACCTAGGGAGTTTATAATTTATTTAGTTAGGTTAGCAGTTAAATAATAATATCACTTAGGTAGATTATAATCTAACGGTATTGACAATTTCACTGCGACATATATAAAAAGAAGAGTCACTCATTGAATGACATACGTATCAACGCCCAGCAAAAATCCTTAGACTGAAAAGGCTGATTTTTTTACAAGGATTTTTTAAAGACGTAGATGAGAAAAAAAAAGGATTTTTGGAAATTCATCCTCAAGGATGAAAGAATAAAGGGTGAAATATTTTGTGAAATTTCTCACATTTACATGTTAATGTGCCTTAGCTTATCTTTAGTTAGTATAACATAATAATAGTATGAAGCAACGGACAAACAACCGTCTTTTACACTAATTGTTATTATTTTTTAATGAAAACAAATCTTAGTATTAACTGAGAAAATGCTAATGACAGTTTAACATGCACGAGCCCGGAACTACACGTAACGCTGTCGGCCCGGTTATCTTCATATCATATAAAATTCGATGTGTGTATGTATGTTTTACATATACCTACTGCAAGCAAATGATTTTGATAAAATTTTCAAGTGATCTTTGAATTAGTCCGACGTGTGATCCTATGAAGTGTGGTTGTGATTGAATCCCATTTTTCTGGTTTTTTGGTAATTTTGTGTAATATGGTATATGTATAATGAATTCTTGCTAACTCAAAATCAGGGTGGCTAATGGGGCAATGCGGATTTTCGTTAAAGGGGGCTAATGCTGCGGTAACAATCTAGTGAATTACGATGAACCTGATTATCTAGGATAGGCAGAATGAAACAAAGGTAACTCGCATAAGATTATTGGCTAACTCCTCCAACCCGAAACATGACTGTCAATCACCGAAGCTATCCAGCAGGAATTTGTAAGGCCATGACCCCAACCCGTGTATTACAGACAGATATTGCAAAACATTATCACTACGGGGAAAACCTACCTCCTCCCATTGACCTTCTAACCTCTCGTTGTACGAACCGAATCTTGGGAGATGTACAACGTCTCCTCTTAGGCTCTTTTCGTCGTACATTTCTTCACTCTCTACAAGTTATTTAAATCCTTTTTCCTTATATAATTGTCTTAAGCGACACTCGAAGAACATTAGCACCAATAAAATATTAGAACATTGGTCTTGCTAGCCGGGCTTTTTAAACGGTTATTTTTTATGGATTAGGAGGCAAACGGACAAGAGGCTCATCTGATGGTAAGTGATCACCGCCGCCCATGAATTAGACCATAATTTTCAAACCATAATCAGCGCAAGTACATAAGGAGCGTTTTGTAAAAGTTTTGCTCTACTTTACCCTCAAAAATATCGGTTTCCTTATGGATCACAATTATAAAAGTTTTAAATCAATAAATTGATTTGCAGGGGTTTTTTAAAAATATTTCTTTTATGATTATCGCTCCCAATTTTGTGTGTAACCTACAATTCTACGGTTTTGGCTTAAACCAGTTTAAAAGGTTAGAAGTCTCATATCAGATATGCTCCGAAAAACCGCTAATTACCTCCATTACCCGGTATTTTTAAACTGGTTTCAAGCTCAGCACGCTAGAGGATTTTATTATAACCTAAACATTTGTGAATTAATTTTCAGTTGGTTCCTGTTGGCACAACAATATTCGAGGATATACGAGCTGTAGATATTGATGCTGGCGTTAACGGTCTCGCGGAATACTTCGTGATACAAGGAAATAACACCACGCTGGAAGCCGCCAACGCAGCAGATGGCTATGAGTATTTTACGATACCGCTACCACATCAAGGACAAGTCACTGTGAATAGGAGTTTAGATTATGAGCGCACACAGAAATATCTAGTCACTATTGTTGCTTCTGTAAGTTAAGTTTTTAACGCTAAAAAGTAGCAAATAAAACCTATCGCCTCTTGGGTGGTAAAAATCATCCGCCGCCTATAAACGTGCTAATTGTGTAAAAGTAAAACGAGCGTTGTTTGTATTGTAGTGTGTTTTGGATGTAAAATACTGGCGTGTTGCATTATACATACATTATAGCTGGGATTTATATCTTTGAAGAAGAATTGAAATGGGGAAGAATTGAAGGTGCTTATGATGCATTGCTTATATTGAGGCTGCGATTTAAAACTATAAAATAAAGGCGTCAATGATGCTTAATTTATATCGTGTATTATCGTTGTTGAGACTTAAATCTAGGCATTCACGCAGATAATTATGCGTTGTTATACTGTGGTTCAGGTTGAGTTCTAATTTCTACTTCCCGGAAGTATCCTAGTTTACAAGGCATAAGGGGGCCACCTGGAAGATGCTTTTTGATGTACCCGGGGCAAATTCGGAGACTTGTTATTCTAGACGTTCTTATTATTTAAAAAAAAATAACCCAAATATCCGGGGTTATTGAAGCTTTTGTCTGGCGTCGGTAATTTAGGTAATTGCAATGCATTATAAAAATCAAGACCTTATGAAGTATGGACGTGTCAAACAAACGTTTCTAGTAGCTATCTAACGTTTCAAAGTGTAATACGACAGTCCTGACGTATTCAGGCTTGTATGTTCGCGCTAGTCATCGTTATTCGATTGCACATTAACCAATCAAATCACTCATAATTAAATTTCGAGTAATTCGATTGGTTAATGGGCCAGCGGATGACGATGACTCACTGCATTCTTAACGCGAATGTACTATAGTAACATATTATGGCACTGCTGGTAACGTATTTGGAAGAGTCGATGTAGTATGGTCACGATGGTGAAAACAATTTTGGGTTTTGCATCATTCAAACGAGCCGTCATACAAAATGTAGGTACTTTAAGAACATTGATTAGCAAGTTAGTGGTACTTAGTCACCTATAGACATCATATCTACGATGTTGCATTGCTATTCGCTTAGAAAACATGCAGAACGATTTTTTTTTTGGGAAAAAAATGCAAATGATTTACCTGATGGTAAGTGATCACTACCACCCATAGGCAGTCACAACACCAACACCACCAGCAGCGTTGCCGGCCATTTCAGAATGAGTAAACTCTTTTCTTAAATGTCCCTAACTCGTATCCATTTGAAAACACCACCGTCGATAATTGATTCTTAATTCCACAGAGTAGTGCGATTTATTTGATTTGTTTGAGACTACTTTAATAATTTTGTATAAACTAATATCTACTTTCAGGATCGCGCTCGTGATACCAAACGAAGACTATCCAGCACAACCACAATGACAGTAAATGTTCTAGATGATGATGATCAGGATCCATCATTTATTTACAAAGGCTGCTCGTTACACGATGGCGTCTGTATTAACCCGGAATATATGAGCTATGTAAGTAAAAATATATTTTCTTAACACTGATATCATTATTTGACAAATCTTTATATTTCTATATATAAAATTGTGATTGTAATATAAATAGATGGTAGGGTTCTGTAATGTCTTGTTGCATTGGCCTTAGCACCTACCACAACCTTAACATTTGTTGTTTAAGGCGACAGTACTTGTTACAGTTATTTTTAAGTTGTGACAGTTAAGGTAGCCAGTAAATTTATGCTTGAGGTATTACAACTTTGCCACATATATAGCAAGCTCAAACTATCGATACCATGTTTCTTGGATAGGATTGTGTCTACCTTATTCCCGTCGAGGGTTGGGTTCACACCTCCCTGGTTCCCCGATTATTTAAGACGACTGCAGCAATAGGACGGCTAATGCTAAATGGCGACGGACCAACGCATATAAGCCATTGTCTTTATGCTGGCGTTGTACGCTTGATGACACTCTATGGAGCTCCAGTATGGGATGACGCCCTCGCTACCCGTAATATGGCACTATTGCGAAAGCTACAGCGTGCAATGACAGTAAGGGTGATGCGTGGATACCGCGAGGTGTCATTCGAAGCCGCAACCGCACTTGCAATTCAATTGCCTTGGGTCCTAGAGGCTAAGATAATTGCCTTCGTGTGCACGTGGTACAGAGAGCAATGTGGTAGAGGAATGTGGCTTCTGCAGGGTGCCATTGACCGAGTAAGGGCCCGAATTCAAAAGTACGCAATGGCGGCCTGGGCATGTACTAGACCAGCCTCATGTGGAATCTGGACTGTTGGGGCAGGCAAAACAAACTTTGATATATGGTTGGGGAGGAGTCATGGGAGTCTGACTTTTCGGCTGACACAGGTGCTTACCGGACATGGCTGTTTCGGGAAGTACCTGTGTCAGATCGCGAGACGAGAGCCTGACACAACAAGCACAACCTAACGGATTATCCAGCCTGGGAAGACGAGAGAAAGGAACCGACCGATGCAATCGGAGGTGACTTGTCACTATCGATTGTGCTAATAAAGATGTGCGAAAGTCATGAGAAATGGTGCGCTGTCTCTTTCTACGATAAATTGATGTCGCTAAAAGGAGCGGCAGCGAGACAGAGAGAAAGGGACGGTGAAGCTCCACGGATTCGCAGTCGTAGAGGCACGAATGCAGTCCAATATAATCCTCACACCTTCGAGAGGGTATCCATAAAAGGATTTCAAAAAATATATGTAGCAAGACACCTTTACCATCTTTACCTACTGGTAGCGCATCCAGGGGGGGGGGGGGGTCAAGGACCCGGCAAAACTTAAAAAAGTCTACCCTAAGCTGAATTATCCCCCCTTCGTCAAACACAAACTCTGAATCCGCCACTGATTTTAGTGTAGATACATGCGGTAGTTATCTCTTTCCATTAAGGCATTTGCTTGTTCGTGTCGCTCCTATTTATATAACAAAACTATATTATAACCGTTTCAATACTTGTCGGTAACTTGCAAACTATTCAATATTACTACTTAGTTCAAAAATACAATTACAATAGCTTACATTTCTATTGTACTTCCCACTAGGTAAAGCCTGTATATCACTGCTTGTGGACGTTCGCATCACTGATGTTATTGCACTTTTGTTACTGGCATATTGAAAAAACCTACACCGACACTTGATTATATTTTTTATTTCTATAAAAAAAACCCGAAACTGTTTCTCGAAACCCTTCTCATGACATGTATGATAGAACATTCAGAGTAAAACGCGTAACGCCAATGGATCAAGTTGAGTAGAAGTCAAGAAGAGATATAAGTTGCAATAATATTTGACACGTATTTGTTTTAAATTGCAGGTTAATGGAGGTGTCCTTGCCGGTATACTTACAATAGAACCAGAAAAAATCCAAGCAGTTGACATGGACACATTAGACGCCCGAATAAAATATAGCATTGAAAATGGAGAGCCGGAAAGTTGGGCTACGTATTTCGATATAGACTCCAATACAGGAGCTGTCAGACAGCTTCAAGCAGTTGATACTAGCATAGCAAAGAAATTTCAATTAGTTATAAAGGTACGTGAATCTTTATATGTTTCGGATTTATCAGAGTACTCTAAACGTACACTTTGGGGTACGCTAGATAATCACAAGGTTACAAGAAGTGCGTTGCGAAATTTATGTATATTTTATATTTTTTGTCGTCAGCACTTAGTAAACTCTATTCGTTGTACTTGTACTGTTTAACAAAACACTTTTTTTAAGTTAATGCTATAGGTATTTATTAAAGTATTGCAGCCCTGAAGATGCCTTAAAAAGAAATCGGTTGGCGATATAAATGAAATAAAAAGTGTTTTGTTAAACTAGTCCATTAACATATTTATAAGAATGTAATTGACTTGTGCAATTGAAATGATAGTCCACATCCACTTTTACTAATCAATAAGCAAAATTAAATGCGCAAGTTTGCGTTCTGTAATTGATTAAACACTCATCTTAATTATTTATTTATTTATATTTATTCACAATAAGAATGTATACAGGTTAAACTTAACGCCTAAGGGCATTCTGTACTAGCCAACCTCATGCAAAACAGAAACATAACTAATGGAGGTGGTGCATCTTAATTTAATTAAGAACAAGTAATCTTAAATTATAAAGACAAATCAAAGGTGAACAAAATAACAAACTAACTTGAAAATTAAAGAATTACACATACAACACATATATATAATATATATATATATATATATATATATACATCAAGTGACACACATATACATAACACATATATACCTACATACATTATATTCCTATATATATTTATAAATACATAATTTATATGAATTGAATTTTGAATATTGAATTAATATGTAAAGTGAGAAAAACCGATCCCAGCATCAACTCAGTATGCTAAAAAACATACGAAGCGATGGAAGCTCATATTGTTATGTCGGTATTTATTTTTCTTGTTAATAATATTTTTTCTTGCAAATAAAAAAAAATTAAATAGCTTGTTTTGTATTGTTCTCAACTTGTTTCTAAAGGTCTTGAAAATTGGGCTATAAATTTGAGAAATGAAATAAATCCTAATGAACATCCATTTGAAATTTGTTATAAGGTCCGCAGATAATATATTTTTTTTTTAAATGGCTCCGAAAAGCTCGTCTGCATTTACAACTTCGGGATTATGATTTTGAAACCTCGGACAATGATGGTATCGGACTTAAACCTTTTATATGGCAAATGATGTACTCTTTACAAAGGGCCTAGGATCTAGATCAACTCGTGCAACCAGCTACATCATACCTCGTGTTGATCTCCTACCGATATTTTTAACAAGAAAATAAAAACATTTTAGTTAAAATTTATATTAAAATTATTACAATTATTGAAACTCCATAAATTCTTCATATGTTTTGTTGTACTTATGATTGGACTTTTCTGGCAAAAGGTTTAAAATGACTGTTTGAGCAGCTTCTTTTAATTCAGGCAGCGTAATTAAATCTTCATTCTCGCTACTAGACATAGACATCAGAACAGAATGTAAGAAGAAGATACAATAAAAAAGAAAATTCGCGCGTACAATCGTTTTTTTTTAATATTGAGGAGGCAAATGAAATAAAGCACATACTGCCAAGTTTCCTTAGTAAATGCTACTGGCCAGTAACATTTTGATGTGCTTCGAGATACAAACTTATGAATTTTAAAAAGTTAAAGGAGGGGAGAAAATCCCCTTGGGGAGAAAGTAACTCCCATACGTTTTTGCCCCCCGCATATTGGTTTGTTTGGAATTAGGTACTTTCTTCTCGTTTTTCAAGTAAGAACTAATGTGCTTTCTTTTTTTTTTTTTTTTTTATATCATAAGATAGCAAACAAGCAGATGGGTCTCCTGATGGAAAGAGTCAACCATCGCCTATAGACACCAAAGATGTTAATGGTGCGTTGCTATCTTGTGGCGAGATCTAATGCCACATGCATAAGTTTACCGGCTACCTTACCCTCCAAACCGAAACACGACAGCGACAAGCACTGACGCTATTGCGGCAGGAATAGATAAGGCGGTGTTACCAGACCCGGGCGAGACAATGCAGAAATCTACCACCTAGTAGCCACGATGGTAGTGACTCGATAGCCAATCGGTCGCCTTTTACGACCTGCCTGGCAGAACGGCAGTTGGCCTATTCTACAAAGGAGGCCAGGACCAACACGGCGGAATAGGTGTAGTATAAAATAAATTTTACACTTTCAATCGTAAAGATTTTAAAGCTATTTCAAAGAGTAAAAAATATTACGTCCTGAAGATGCTTTAAAAAGCCGGTCGATTAATTTAAAATATTTTTCTATACTTATCCATACTAATATTATAAATGCGAAAGTAACTCTGTCTGTCTGTTTGTCTCTTCTTCACGGTTAAACCATTGAACCGATTTAGATGAAATTTAGTACAAATATAGTTTGAGACCCTAGAAAGGACATTGGGTAGTTTTTATCCCGGAAATCCCACGGGAACGGGATATAAAGTACAAGTGCATTATAAACTAGTTTCAATTAATAAAGAAAAATATTTTGTTGTAATTTTATTGTAATTTTTATAACTCACAAAATACAAAATTGTTTTATTTTTTATTTTTTAAGACAGATTGAGAGAAGAAATTTAATCTTATGATAACCGTTTCATTGTAGGTATTCTGCATATGATCATTTCGTGAATCTAGAATTTTATTTTTATATATTTTTTATTTTCCAGGCGGAAGAAGTAACGGAAGCAAGAAGGTTCACAACAGCCAAGTTAACTGTAACCGTTCGACCTGTAGATGCCAGCCCACCGGTTGTCGAGGCGACGGCAGATGAAGGTCGGGTGGAAGAAAACTCACCGATTGGTACTAAAGTGTTGGATGCCAATGGACAACCCATAAGACTTAGTGTTTCTGATCCAGATTTGGTTAGTATTTTAGTTTTTCGGAACGTTATTTCTTGAAAATGATGTTTGTTTGTGATTCATAATATATGTAAGTATATATGTACATTGTACTTATTATATATTTTATGTTTTGGTTATAAGGATGTCCAGTCACAAAATTAAAAAAATGGGGTTTTTATATCAATAGTGTCAAAACAATTGTGTAAAAAAGGATATTGTAAAATCTCAGATTATTTAGAAGACAAAAAAGCCTAGGATTAATTGCTCCTCATATCAATCTCATATATATTTTTTGTAATCTTGTAATATTGTGAAAAAAAAAAGATTTCATATCTATCAAAAAACAAGCCCGCTGAGTTTCTTCCGCTGGATCTTCTCAGTGTGTTTCCGCCGCGTTTCCGATCCAGTAGTTTAAAAAAATGTTGACGTGTCAAAATAACTTGTAGAAAGTTTTTATTGAATTAAGTACTTCTGATTTCTGATATTTCTACTTACTTGTCTGGTTGTCAGTCAGCGCGTATGAGGCAACCGAATGAAAAATATGTAACATAACCAATGTGTAAAACAAGCGGTAGAATTCTGTGAGAATCCTGGATAGATACGGTGCACTTCCCTTAATTTTTCTTGTTGCCATTACGTAAATGCTAACTACTGATATATTTAGGCTTCGCAGTAGTATTATCAGTGGTTTTAGTGATACAACATTACTATCTTTGCTGCCTAAAAGTGACTGTTATCTATAACAGCCTGTTAGGTAAGTTGACTTAAACCTTGAAGGGCATAATAAGGTATCTGATTCTCATTCTAAATAAATAAAAAAACATACCCTTAAATTTTAACCTAATTATCCAATAAATTCATAATTCATACGCTCCAACATGTTGGCGCAAGTAACGCGCATATCGATAGATAGATAAATAGGTAGTTACGTAAATACTGCTATTACTGCCTATTTATGTAACTAATTATTTATCTATCTATCGATATGTGCGTTACTTGCGTGGACGTATTGGTGCGTATTAATTTTGAATTTATTGAATAACTAGGTTAAAATTTAAGGGTATTTTTTAATTATTATTTGTTTGGAATGTGAATCAAAAACCTCACTACCCCTTCAAGGTTTAGCTCGATTTACCTAACAGGCCGCATGATTTGAACGCAAATTTTGAAACAACTGATTTCTAACCATAGAAGGTTATAGAGATAGATATAGGTGTCTCTAGAACCCTGAGTCAGACTTCGCCAAATTAGGAGGTTATAGAGATATAGGTGTCTCTAGAACTCTGAGTCAGATTTCGCCAGATTTATATGGGACCAAGTCGGAAATATACTTTTTTAAACACAACAAATTATTTTGCAAATCCGTATATATACATATGACAGATTGACGCTCAAACACACATAAAACATATAAATATCAGAATTGAGAAACTCCTCCTTTTGGAAAATTGATCGGAAAAAAGTAAAAGAAAAAAGTAAAATCGGAAAAAAGCTTATCAGTAAAACGAATATTATCAATTTGCTTTCTTTTCTATACACAAAAAAATCGTGTTGGTGAACCTCTTGTTAAGAATTTTGAAGTTGAAAATCTTGTAAATCTTCTGCCTTCTTTCTTTCAAATTTCTCATGACAAGAGCAAAGGTTCATCATATCACCATATTTAAGTAATAAGCTAGCTATCTGAAACTCATGGTTTAACATGCTCTGCTAAACACGAAGCGCTCACATTTTCTGCCAACTACTAATCATTCATCTTTGCACTGAATAGTTTTATTGTGGTGATCGAATATAATCGTCAAGTACATTGTGAGTTTTTCATATATGTAACTTCTCATTCACATAAGATGTTTAATCTCGCAATAAAAAACTTAACGTTTTTGTCTAAAACTGTTAACTGATTAAAATTTTTGTCTCAACGGAATGTGGTTTTAAGTTTCTTAAACTTTGATTTTAGGGCCCTGGAGATCCAATTCCAAAATACTCCTTTGAGCTAACAACTTCCTTCTTTGACATCGATAAGGATGGCTATTTGATAGTCCGTGACGATGGCCTTGATCGAGATCCACCTAACCCTGAGAAATTCAGGTTTCAAGTAAGTAAAACTGTAAAATATATGTTTTTTCAGTAAACAAATCATAAAACCAGTTATAAAGTTATTCTTGTTTGAATTTCACATGTAAAATAAAACACTGGTTAAAATCGTTTATAAGGACTCATTATAATGGACTAGTCGCACATGCTGCAAAAATTGGACGATCCGGAATTTATTTGCAAACTTGTTATTATATAATTAAGCTGGAATGCAGTTGCGCATATGAAAATAATGTTTACGATGCAGACACTTAAATTTTATAACTAATGGGCTAATAAGCGAGAATAGTTTTCTGATAAATCTTATATACTTTTATTACACTGCTAGCTGAAACCAGCACATGCTTACCGAAAAATAATGATTGGAAATAAATTTGTAATTACAGAATTGAGAAATGAAATAGTCATTATAATCCTCTGAAATACGGTGAATATAATGGTATAAATTTCCTGGTAAAACGTTCAGCGATTTTTGCGTGATTCGCGTTAAAAAAAATTATCGACCAGTTTACTAACGCAGCTTACTCGCGTGTAACATGTCATCAATATAACCTTTCAAATTAACTTTCATCCTTGCCACATATCACATTGTGGGACTAATTCGGTTAATCCTGGGTGCACTTGTTGTACCCTTGCTTAAGTCTCGGGGATACGGGCGTGAAGTTATTTTTTTAGTATTAACTTTTATTACACAATAAGTTGTGCTCAGCAGTCTACTTTTTAATTAAATATTGTGAATTTTGCGGGATTAATGAATATTTGACATTGGCAGGTGGTTGCCCGTGAAGCGAACGGCGGCGCGGCGTCGGCGCCGTACTCGCTGGCCGTGCAGCTGCTGGACGTGAACGACAACGCGCCCACTATACCCAAGACGCAGCCCGTCACCGTGCCCGCCAGCTTGGAGCCCACTGCTGTTTATAAGGTCGGGAACTCCTCACTATTTATGTATATATAAGGCCCTTCCAAAATAGGTGAACATATTTTAACACAGCGTTCAGTACGTCTAACCAAAGATATCCAGCCAAAAAAGCAAATGATTCAAGCGACTTTTTCGATTTTTTGATTTTTACGAACAAAGTAATTTTTTCTTATAACGATTTACGCCTTTTTGCATAAAATAAACCACTTTTAACGCAAGAGTGAATAGTAAGTAGTAAATAATCATAAAGTGGATTATTTTATACAAAAAGGCGTAAATCGTTATGAGAAATGTATTCATAAACATCAAAAAGTTTTAGTACCCTAAATGACGTTCTTTCTCGAGTGGATATCATTGGTTAGACGTACTGAATTTTGTGTTGAATTACGATCACCTATTTTGGAAGGACCTTATATACCTACATAAAAAATAATATTATAATCATTTGGTATTTAAGAAAGATGCAGAAAGAAAGTCTTTTTTTGCAAGAATTTTGACTACTAGGTGGTACAGTTCTACATTGTCTCCCCGAGTCTAATACCACTGCGTTACCTATTTCTGTTGCAAGCGTCAGTGCTTGTCAATGTTGTGTTCCGGTTTAGAGAGTAAGGTAGTCGGTAAATTAATGCATGTGGCATTAAGACCCCGTTACAAGGATAGCAACGCACCATTAACTATGTTGGTGTCTATAGGCGATGATTGTATCTTTCCATCAGAAGAGCCCTCTGATTGTTTGCTAACTTTTAATATAAAAAAATAATGTATTGGACTCGGTCCACACCTCGCCAGGGATTTGACTATGAATTTTAATAATTACTATTAATTTGTACAGGTGGAAGCGACCGATATCGACGAGGGTGAGAATGCTCGCATAACGTACAGTATATATCACGTGTCTAACAATGGCGGCAACAAGTTCACGATTGACCCTAGCACTGGAGTGATATGTGAGTTGCACTGCACAAGAACTTACCTGCGTTAATAAAAAAAATCAAATTTATGTTGGCATATGATTATAATAAAAATTTAGTGATAATAATGACTTTATACAGGTAAATGACTGTGTAAATTGTAGATAGTAGATACCATAGATGGTTATAAGTAACCAATATAATAACATACGCAATAATTATGGTAATATTAGAAAAAATATGGTCACCGCGCGGGCAACTTGACTTAAACTTGCCGCAGCGACAAAACGCTGTTAACTCCGAACATCAATATCATTATTGAACAACCTCCTTCAGTGTATACAATCGTTTACCAGTCAACCTGTATCGTCATAAACATGGATACAAAATTTTTATTTTTTACATTTTTTATTTATACATTTTTAAAAAAAAGTATCTTCACACCCATATCTCCGAAGAGGTACAACAAGTGTATCCACGATTAGCCGAAGATACTTGGTCCCACAAATGTGTTAGGTGGCAAGCCTATCGCCAACCGGGCACTTTCCAACCCCGGGCAACTTTGAAAACTTTTTTCAGTTCTCAGAAAACTGAAAAAACACTTCTTTTTTTATGTGCCCGACCCGGAAATCGAACCCGGGACCTCATGTGGTTAACGCTAACGCTAGACCATTAGACTACAGAGGCGATACATTTTTTAACATTTCATTTCTACACATTTTGTAAAAATACTTGCAAATTAATTAATTTAAGAGTCAACATAAGATTCCCAGAGGTAGAACAACTCTTCCTCGTCAACGGTACTTTTCAATGTATTAGCATCATGAACAAAAACATACAATATAACCACCCGAGACACATTTTAAAGGTTATGTAAACTAATTATTAGGAAATTCGTTATACTATCACAAAGTAACGACTGAATAGGGGTATAAAAATAGATTTATATATTACAAACACCGTAAATGTGTGTAATTTTTTATTGACGCAAGTAAACATTACGTTACAAAGATTACGTCATCCCGACATTTTGTATTAATTTTTTGTACTTTTATATTTTCTAGTATTCACTTTATTGGAGAGGATTGGAGTACTGTGTATATATATTGTGTATATATATATATATATATATATATATATAATTCTTTTTAACATTTACTTAGACAGTTATGCCACGATACACTACGCATGTTTGTTTTTGTGCAAATTGCATGGATATAATTAAATATATTTTTTAAATTTCTCTTATGAAACAAAGCAAAAAACACGGGCGAGACTTTATACATCGTTTAAGTTATTATCTTAGAGTTTCATATATCCCGTAAGATTCTATATCAACTCCTTAACTTATCTGTATTTGATAAATATTGTTTAAGCTTGGGGAATAGTAGCTAAATTAAGTTAAATTTTAGGTAAGGCCAACGTACAAACATTCAGTTCTCTCTATAGTACTCTGTGTTTAAGCATCTACCTTGTCATTGGGTGTCTTTAGTACAACTGCTTATCTCAGAAACCAGATTGGCAGAATTCTGAACTAAGATTTTCAAGCTGACAAGACACTTTTTAGATACTTAAAATAACAAAAAAGAAATTAGCTTTAAACTATTCTTTAGTACAAAAACAGGGAGAGTTTTCATTTGATAATTAAAATGAAAATTATGATATATATGCTTAATGCTGTTTTAATGAAAATGTAATTAAAGTTTTATACAATGGTAACACTTAAATATGATGAAAGAAGTTAATCAAATTAAAGTCTCATAATTTTAATGTTATTGTTTCTACCTAGCGATATACACACACACATACACACACACACACATACACAAACACACACACATACACACACACACACACACACACACATACACATACACACACACACACACACACACACACACACACAGCTGTGTGCGTTCACCGCCGAAAAGTCGCCCTTTGTCGTATCACCTCGTTTTGAGAACACTCTCCTGACAGCCTCAGCCAATATTGGAATTCTTGGCGTTGACATATCGAACAACGTTCAGTTCTGTGATCATTTGGAAGAAAAGGCTAAACTGGCTTCAAAAAAGCTCGGTGAGCTCAGTAGAGCGAGACAGTACTTCTTGCCGGCTCATCTCTTGCAACTTTATAAAGCGCAAATTCGCCCTCACGTGGAGTACTATTCTCACCTCTGGGGTGAAGCTCTGCAGTATCAGCTTCTTCCTCTTGATCGCATTCAGCGTAGAGCGGTTCGAATCTTTGACGACCAAGCTGCCTCCAATCGGCTTGGCCTTACGCAGAAATGTAAGTTCGTTTAGCATCTTTTACCGCATCTATCATGGAGAGTGTTCCGATGAACTCTTTGGATTGATCCCTGCTGTTGAATTTCATCATCGGACATCGCGGCAAAATTCAAAGTTCCATCCTCATCACCTCGATGTCTGGAAATCCACAACCGTGCGATTCTCTAGGCACTTCTTACCACGCACTACTCCTGTGTGGAATTAATTATCGGCGAGGGTGTTTCCGAACGGATACGACTTAGACACTTTCAAGAAAAGAGCATACTCCTTCTTAAGAAGCCGGCAACGCAGTTGCAAGACCTTTGGTGATGTGGCTGTCCATGGGTGGTGGTAATCACTTACCATCCGGTGATCCTCCTGCTCGTTTGCCCCTTTTTCCATAAAAAAATACGTAGAAAATTATTCTACTTTTTCCAATATTCGTCACCCCAAAAGACACACAAGGGATGTACAAAACTAAAACTGCCTATGTTCTTTACTATTTTTTTCTAATATATATTTATTTATTACTTATACTATAAATAATTTATAAAATCATAATAGTTATCTAAAAGCAATGCTTTTATGTTAAAATATAATATGAATTTTATTTTTAATTTGCAAAAAAATATTTTTTATATTACACCTTTTACGATAAGGAGTGTTATTACTATTTGACTTTTTAATTTTTGAAACTCCAATGGCGGCCTTATTTATGGTATTTTGTGCATTACCGTTCAGTATCTTGTACTGAACTGAACCTATCTTCGGGGTGAAAAGAAAACCCTGTTCGATTCAGAAGAGGTATATAGGTAGGTCAATGACATCATCAAAAAAATAATAAAATAATATTTTTTATTAAGAAAGATATAGTAGTTTAAAGTGCCTTATGTTAGTACTAAAATTGAGCATCTTCCGCTCAAATCAAGCAACTATTTTGAAAATTTATGTATTAATAATCATACATCCATAAAATTTTACGCCGTGTTGGTCCCGGCCACCTTTGAAGAATAAGCCAACTGCCGTTCTGGCACGCAGGTCGTAAAAGGCGACCGATTGGCTATCAAGTCACTACCATCGTGGCTACTAGGTAGTAGAATTCTGCATTGTCTCGCCCGGGTCTGGTACCACCGCCTTACCCATTCCTGCCGCAATAGCGTCAGTGCTTGTCGCTGTCGTGTTCCGGTTTGGAAGGTAAGGTAGCCGGTAAACTTATGCATGTAGCATTAGACCTCGCCACAAGATAGCAACGCACCATTAACATATTTGGTTTTTGGTTGACTCTTTCCATCAGGAAAGATCCATCTGCTTGTTTGCTATCTTATGATATAAAAAAAAACACAAATATGTTTGTATGACTATTACTTATTAGGCTACCAAATAATGCTTCGACGATTGGACAGGGGTCTCTTTACACACTGTATACAAAATAACTCCTGCAATTTAGTCACAGAATACTAGAGACTAACAGAAGTCAATGTTACATACAAGTAATATTCGAGCATAGCACCTCCTCTCGGATTGGTGCGGAACAAACTGTCTCAAAACATTGGGAGATATCACATCCGTGAGAGGTTTGTGGGTTGCTCGAATATTACTAGTATGTACATTGACTTATGTTAGTTTACAATATTTTGTGATTTAGAGCAGGAAAAGTTTCTTTATTGTCAGCACATATAAAATAGAATGTGTTATGGTCCCCCAGCGAGCACGGGGCGGCTGCAGGCGGGCGAGCAGTACAGTGTGACGGTGCGTGCGCGCGACGCGGCGGGGCTGAGCTCCCAGGGCATCGTGGAGCTGGTGGTTGCGCCCGGGCCCAACACGCGCGCGCCCGTCTTCTCCGCCCGCGACTATAGCGCGCCCGTCTCCGAGGGCGCCGCCATCAACTCCACCGTCACCACCGTCACCGTAAGTAACACCCGTCTGCTCCGCCTGCGACTACAGCGCGCCCGTCTCCGAGGGCGCCGCCATCAACTCCACCGTCACCACCGTCACCGTAAGTAACACCCGTCTGCTCCGCCTGCGACTACAGCGCGCCCGTCTCCGAGGGTGCCGCCATCAACTCCACCGTCACCACCGTCACCGTAAGTAACACCCGTCTGCTCCGCCTGCGACTACAGCGCGCCCGTCTCCGAGGGTGCCGCCATCAACTCCACCGTCACCACCGTCACCGTAAGTAACACCCGTCTGCTCCGCCTGCGACTACAGCGCGCCTGTCTCCGAGGGTGCCGCCATCAACTCCACCGTCACCACCGTCACCGTAAGTAACACCCGTCTGCTCCGCCTGCGACTACAGCGCGCCCGTCTCCGAGGGTGCCGCCATCAACTCCACCGTCACCACCGTCACCGTAAGTAACACCCGTCTGCTCCGCCTGCGACTACAGCGCGCCTGTCTCCGAGGGTGCCGCCATCAACTCCACCGTCACCACCGTCACCGTAAGTAACACCCGTCTGCTCCGCCTGCGACTACAGCGCGCCCGTCTCCGAGGGTGCCGCCATCAACTTCACCGTCACCACCGTCACCGTAAGTAACACCCGTCTGCTCCGCCCGCGACTACAGTGCGCCCGAATCCTTACTATTGTCAAATCTCAAAAAATATTTTTTTCAAATTCAATAAGACACTTTCAGAGAGAAGATGATTATACCCAAAAATTTAACTTAAATCGTGTTGAGGCACGTGTTGTTTTGAATTTTAAAAAAATCCCCAGTGTTTTTTCATCACAAAGAAAAAATATTTTTTAGGACCACCCTAATGTCGCTATAACACAGCAATATGAATCACCAGTTATCTTGCCAACCAACAAACCATGGTAAAAGTGACTGTCAAATTGCATTTAAATCACACGTAATCTGCTGTTGCGTGCAGCGATACGGATTAACTTTTATTGTGCCAACCGATAGAATGTCGAATGACACATATTTATATTTACGTATCACATCTACTTATACGTTCAATAAACACAAGGATCAAAACAATCTTATTGTGTATGCATCCCGCCTCCATAGAATATGTAACTCTTATGGTGGCATGATGTATACGGTTTTTGCAGTAAACTTCCCGATGCTATTAGATATTTACCAATTAACAAATTTAAAATATGGGTTAAAATGAAACGGGTATTACAAAATCTCAATTATTTATAAGACCAAAATGTCTGGAATCACATAATTGCTCCTCATACCAATCTCCTATATTTTTTTGTACTATGAAATAATTCTTGTAATATTGTAAAGTATTTATTATATAAAAAAATATAGACAAAAATCGCCGCGTTTCTTCCGCCTGACCTTTTCAGTGTATGGTCGCCTTCCGATCCGTTAGTAGTTTTTAAAATGTCGTCTAGTCAAAAGTGCCTGTAAGGGTTTAGTTTAATAAATCATTTTTTTTATTTTCATTTTGTTATATTTCATTACTTATCTTTTTATATTTTTAGGCTAAAGATCCTGAAAACGAACCTGTATCTTACTCCATAGTTTCTGGGAATGATTTGCGTCAGTTTGCTATTGGTTCGAATACGGGAATAATAACAGTAATAAGAGGGCTCGATAGAGAAGTGCTTACTCGATATCAGCTGGTAAGTTTAACAAATCAATATACCTATTTAATAAAAGTACGCCAAATTCCTTTCAAAATAGGCTAATAGGTATTTAGACTAGCCTTTTATTTCTATATATTTATTTTTCTTTGTATAATATGCCAACATGCCGATTCAGAAATTTTCGCCGCAAACATTGAACGACTCATTCGATTTGTATTGCTACGCAGTGTCTATATTTAACTGTAAAACTGTGTTTTTTGTAATATATTTTAAGCTTTTTTATTGTTACGAATATTTACACATGTTCATATTAATAAGTAAGGGAATCTGGCTCATGTATTTCTAATATTTAAAAATAAGCAGAATTTCGTAATCTATCTAGTGTTTAAGAAAAATTGATTTAGTATTGGATTAAAAAGATATTTCAGGTTATAAGCCACTTATATACTCAATTGTGCATATTTTTTAATAAATAAACGAATATAATAACTGTACTGCAACAAATTAAAATACCTAAAATTTTCCAGATGGTGAAAGCAGAGGACCCAGGGAAATTATCAACTACTGCTACAGTCAATATTAAAGTTACAGATATAAATGACAATAATCCGATATTTGACGAAGAGATGTACAAATTTAACGTTAAAGAAGGTAACGGTTTCATTATGATATAATTAGAATGGCCACAATTCCTGCTATATATGTCACCTTACTTTATAATAAATATTCCACTCTCCCAAATTTATTAAAGGGCACAGGAATAAAAGGAGCTCATTGTTTTTTTTAATTGTTTTGAGTAATCAACAAATTAAATTCCAGTATATTTACAATTAATTGACAATTAATTCAAATTGGCCAGTTATGGGCTTATTATTTGGTACAAATACTGCAATCTACCCGTTTTACCGTACAGTTAGTTAGACAGGTAATTTACACCTTTTATGCTAGTTCGGAATGTTTACAGCTCATTTGATTCCCTACGCTGTTTTTTTAACAGTGGCTTTACGCAAAATCAGCCTTTTCTGTCTTGTTTTAATAAACACTGTTGGATTGGCTATATAAGAATGTAGCCAATGGCATGATTGTTTTCAGTGTTTAATTGTCGGTGAGCTCCTGTATTCCCTGTACCTTTCATATAAGAAGAGAAAAATAGAATAAATTTTTACTCCGTCCGAATAAATTAAAACGTATTCTAAATATTTTCTACTTTTGTCCCAGGTCTAGCAGGAGAATTAGTAGGATATGTACACGCGACTGACGCTGATGAGGGTGTGAACGCTGTGGTCAGTTACAATATTCCGCCAAACCTGCCGTTCAATATCGACAATAGCACGGGGATGATCACCACAAACACTAAGCTAGATTATGAAGATACGAAGGTAAGTTTCAATTTCTGCTGGCGATAAGTAAGAGCCTCTCATAACATCGCTTTTCCAGTGTAGTCGACTGATAAACGTATATGGCGTTTAGACAGTTCCCTCTGTTGGTCTGGGTCCTTTTAGAAGATTTAAAAATATGTTGTCCTTTCAGGAAGCTTTAGGTACTCTTTCAAGAATAAAACATCTGTCGTCCTTTCAGGCAGTTGGAATTAATGCCTAAACTGACACTATTATCAACGTCACTATTAGGAGTTGGATGTTTGCAATGTAACGCCCGGGTTTGTTACTATCGCATTATTTAATCCTACCGCCATAAAATTTGTTCTCGTCACATCCAAAATCTGATTTTTAGGGTAAGGTAGTCGGTAAACTTGTGTACCTATATGGTATTTTAACTCTCCACATGGATGGCAACGATCCATTTTCATCTTTCATGTCTATTGGTGAAAAAGGCTAGACAAGGCTACTACGTGTTTTTAGACTTCTCTCGATTTTCATGAAATGCCTAGCAGTAACTTAGTTGATCAGGCTTTTTCATTGGATATCCATATTGAGGAAGTTGTAAAAAATATGTAATGCGACATTAAAATGGCAGCGGCCATTTTGAATGTACAATAAAACTCAAAACATTACGTATCAGAAAGGTCTACAGAAAGGGGATAACATTTCAAGTAAAGTCAAGTTAAACAATAATAATTAACTCGTTTGTAATAAAAAGTGATAAGAGTCGAATTTCAAATGCCGCCGCGCCGTCCGGGCCGAGTATATTCGGTTATTTATTGGGCTATTTAAATTTAAGTTTTGTATTTTTATCGCCTCTGTTGTCTAGTGGTCCAGTATCGGAGTTGACCACATGAGGTCCCGGTTGCGATTCTTGGGTCAGGCAATTCAAAAATGCGTTTTTTCAGTTTTCTGATGAAAGCAAAGTTGCTCGAGATTTTAAAGTGCACAGCTAGCGATAAGCTTGCCACTTATCACATTGTTGGACCAAGTATCTTCAGCTAATCGTGGGTGCACTTGTTAAACCTTGGCTTACCTCTTCGGGGATACGGGCGTGAAGATACTTTCTTATTGTTGTTTGTTATGGATAATTTCTAAAACCTTAAAATCGATTTTAAAAGCTACATTTTCAAACTAATATTCGATTTCCAATTAAACACTTAGAACTTTTCTCATGAATTATTATTTAAGTTTGTCCAGTTCAAAGCAATTACTGCTTTAAAGAGGGTTTAAGTCACACTACCTATTCTCTGCAGCATCGCGACAGCACGTTAAGCATATTCTTTTGATTTATCAGCATATTTATGGAATTATCTTTGAGTTAATTAAATGAAGAATAGTTTGGTTCTTTGTGTTCATTAGACAACGGTGTCGTATTAACTGAATGAGGGTTTGATTCCCGGGTCGGGGAATTCAATAATGTGTTTTTCAAGTTTTCTGATAAAAACAGCGTTGCCTGGGATTGGATAAGTTCTCGTTTGGCGATAGGCTTGCCACCATATATCATATTGTGGGACTAATAGCCGATTGCACTAACATTGTCTTAGCTTAGGACAATCCTAAATAGTATGCTGTTACATTCTTGAGAAGACAAGAAGTGACAGCATACTGTTTAGGATTGTCCTAAGTTAAAACAATAGTAGTGCAATTGGCTATAAATATCTTTGGCCAATCGTGGGTGCATTTGTACATGTTACGTATTCGGGGATACGGACGTGAAGATAGTAGAGTTGTAAGCGCGGTGGTTGCGCAGGAGTACCTGTTCGTGGTGACGGCGTCGGACGGCGCGCTGGACCGGCGGTTCGGCACGGCGTCGGTGTCGGTGCGCGTGCAGGACGAGCCCGACGAGCCGCCCGTCTTCCTGCAGCCGCTCTACACCGCGCGCGTGCCCGAAAACGCACCCAACTACCCCGTCGTTAAAGTTCACGTGAGTCACGAAATTTTTCACGTTTTTTCCAGCAACAAGGTTGGCGGGTTTCTTAGGAGCATTCGGCCTGGCCACCTACATTGATAATTTCAATATTTCCTGACAACATTATTAATTAGAATACTATGTATGATTGCCATTTTTCCATAAACCTACCTGGAAATAGATATTTATCATTAACTTATCGTACATACATATCTTCACGCCAGACTTTTACGGGGTAGGCAGAGAGAACCGAGTGCCATACATCACGATCCTTGCAGGCTTGTCTCGCTTCCTCCACATTAATCACTCTCTTCATACGCACTCGCCGGTTGCGAAGACTCGACACCACCTTCGGACAGTACTCAATCAATCTGATCGTGGTATGTCAGTCTTGGTCTTCCCCGGTACCTACATCCTCCCACATTCGCATTGTATATCTGTTTTGTTAAACTTTCATCTACCATTCTTTCTACATGTCCGAACCAACGGAGCATGCCCTTTCTCATCTTTACACCGACACTTTCTTTCAAACCTAACCTCTCTCTCACTTCGACATTACGAACATTACGAACGAACCACATATTTTTCTTAGCGACCTCATCTCAACCGCGTTGATTCAACTTTCATGCCCTTTCTAACATACCCAACTGATGTACACAATCCAAAATTCAAATCTGAGGTCAAAAAGAAAGGTAATCGAAAGTACAATCAAAAATCTACAAAACGCTAGCGCAACAAACAACAACGACAACATAGATGTGACAGAATCTTAAGGTCTAAAATGATTGACAGTTTGTAGGTGACACTTGACAGTTTATTGCCAGTCTAAAAAAACAATAGTCGAAATATTGATTTAGTAATCGATTAGAAAACAAAAAACATATTTCTCATTACCATAATAAATACATAAGTATTAACATACTTACGGATATAAGTGGTAAAGGGTCTATTCTGATTAAAATATAAAGTAGGTTAATTATTAGTGATGAAAGTAAAATGACATAAATCGATTAGATGCAAGTATCGATTATTCACATATCAGGAGCAATACACTTTATTTTTCAATTACATTTATTACAATTTATTTTTCTCCACTCTTATCTGAGTGGAGAAAAATAAATAGTAAAAATATACTTTCATTTTGTATAACTTTTATTTAGGTAATACAATACCTAACTATATAACGTATAACTTTTAGGAGTTTAGGCTGAAACCCGCCAGACTCCTTTCCATTCTTTAATGAAATACCACAGACCACACAAATACTAATACACATGCTGTAGGGCGTAAAACGTGTAGCTGTTCCCATTAATTTATTATAAAAATGACAAAAAAACAAGCCCGCTTAATTTCTTTCGCCGGGTCTTCTCAGTGTGTCGCCGCGTTCCGATCCGGTAGTAATTTAAAAAAATGCCGACTCGTCAAAGGTGCATATAATGGACTACTTGAGTAAAATATTTTTGGATTTTATTTTTTGTTATGTGCTTGTAATGTCAAACGCTTGTAAATATATGTCATGACAAAATGTACCAAAATATATCATTTTTATCGTGTCGAATAAGAAGCCAATGCTGAAGGATTTACCTTGCAGTGATTTTGTTTCATAGTAAGTATTATAACTGTATTTCTGGGTGAAAATGCAAGCGATACTGACAACATAAGAAATTACCTTGAAAGGCGTATCCACCTAATCGATGTAAAATACAAAAACATTGAATAATGTAATAATTTTAAATAAGGATGGGTACAATGCTATTGCGACTGCCCAAAAGAATAAAGTAACTAATATTTTTACCAAAATTAAATATTATAGACTATGGCAGCTTTTACCTCGAAAAGAACGTTACCATGTATTTAATGTAGTCCCATTTTTGCCGGTATATTCTGATTTTTAGGATTTAAAAAAAATACTAAAATAATTTAATTAAAAGTACCTTTTTAATTAAAACCAAATGAACACTTTTCGAATGGCAAATGGGCGTATGCACATAGGCGTGCTAATAAATGAATAACATTTTACAAACAATATGTCTCATCTAACCAGACTCCCATCTGTTAACCTAAAGATCGGTGAAGGTCGATCTAATATCGCCTGTTAGAACATAATTTTCATTTGGAAATAAACTAAAATTTAAAAAATACCTCATAATAAGGCTGTTTGAAAATTGAAAATTTTAAAATTACCATAAAGTGAGGCTTTTTGAAAATTGAAAAAAAAAACCATAAAAATGGAATGATTTTTTTTGAATAGTGAATAGCTTGCCACGAAAATGTGTAACCCAAAGTATCCCAAAAATTTACAGGCAGAAGACCCAGATACGATGCCAGAAATTACATACACTATACTCAAAGGTGACACGGAATTGTTTACTATTGATCGGAAGTCTGGCTTAATAAGAACGGCACGTCCATTAGATAGAGAAACGCACGCGAGGCTAGAGCTTATTGTGGGCACCGAAGAAAACAGTCAAGACGGAAAAGGCGCTACAACTAAGGTGGAAGTGGTTGTTGATGTAAGAATTGCAATAAATTAATATATAATTCTTATTAACAAATTAATAACATAATTTAATTATATAGTTCTAAAATAATCTATTATATGTGAGATAAGTAAGTGATGATCTATATTTATATTGTAAATGCGAAAGTTTGGATGTTTGGATAGATGGATGTTTGTTACTTAATCACGCAAAAACTACTGAATGGATTTGAATGAAATTTGGTACACAGGTAGATGATGACCTGGAATAGCACATAAGCTTTTTATCCCGGAAAAACAGGTGATCCCGCGGGATTCACCAAAAACTTTTATAATTGTTGCACGCTGCAGCTATTATTAGATAAATAAACCGACTCATTGACTGACATATGGAATACCCAGCCTAACCCTTTGGACCAAGAAGGCTAAAATTTTTCATATGGATTGTTCTTACGGTGTAGACGAGGAATAAGAAAGGATTTTTTGATATTTATCCTGTAAGATGGTGAAATAAGGGGTGAAATATATATATATATATATATATATATATATATATATATATATATATATATATATATATATATATATATTAGGCTGATTCAAAAAAATCGACTACTTTTTTTTTTCGATACTGAAACTCAGAAACCTTCGGAAAGGTGTAAAAAAACGCCTGTAAAAATCTGAGCTCTTAATATTAATATTTAAGGGTCGCGCACTGCGAATTTCTATTTCCTATCTAAATAACACAGGCAAAATTTTTTACAAACTTTAGAATTTTATCACTTCCGAGTGGCTTGCTGGACGGCTAAGATTATAGCTGATTCTTGTAGAGAATTTAACGCTCTATAGAAAAGGTCTCTTGTAAATTTTCGATTATTCGACTCTTTTAAAAGATATTCAAAGTCAAAGATAAACCTAGAAAAAATTAAAGGTTTTTTTCTACTTTTTGGTTGATCTACCAGACTTTTTATAAAATTTTGCTTTTAGCGATATTTTCTGAAGCATTTTTGTAATTCTGAGATTATCCTTAGTCCATTTCATTTGTGGTTTTGTATAGATGCTTTTTTTGACATGATTTAAGCCAAGTCGCATTATTTAATAGAAAATTACCAACAGTAGTGTATTAGGGGAGTAGTGCTCTTTTTTATCGATATAACCAAAAAAATATTTGTTATTACTTCACTTGTCACTGTGCCGCTTTGTTCTGAACTATCTTTCTTAATCTTACCTTGAATATTTATTATAATTTATAGTTCAATTCTGTAGATTCATAGTTGTGTTTTAGTTGTGTTGAAAAAAACCTTTAATTTTTTCTAGGTTTATCTTTGACTTTGAATATCTTTTAAAAGAGTCGAATAATCGAAAATTTACAAGAGACCTTTTTTGTAGAGCGTCAAATTCTCTACAAGAATCAGCTATAATCTTAGCCGTCCAGCAAGCCACTCGGAAGTGATAAAATTCTAAAGTTTGTAAAAAATTTTGCCTGTGTTATTTAGATAGGAAATAGAAATTCGCAGTGCGCGACCCTTAAATATTAATATTAAGAGCTCAGATTTTTACAGGCGTTTTTTTTACACCTTTCCGAAGGTTTTTGAGTTTCAGTATCGAAAAAAAAAATAGTCGATTTTTTTGAATCAGCCTAATATATATATATATATATATATATATATATATATATATATATATATATATATATATATATAAAGAGTATTTACGTCTTTTTGTAGTCTATTCAAAATAGACTCATCTATTTGTACAATAGTGAAACTTTAGATCGTAATAGTTTCGCTATTCTACAATAGATATATCTTTCTAGAAAAATTAGGTCAACCTAAAATGAACTTTATATGTAAGGTGTACGGCTGATTTTAGCTTGACTTTCTATTATATCATTAGAGATTATATTAAATCAGGAATTTAATTAAAATAAAATGAAAATTGTACTTTCGGATGATATGAAATATCTCCATTCTTAATCATCTGTATTCTACTATCATTTCTGCATTCAAGGATGGCACAATACGGCATAATTCAGTGTATAATAGATTTTCGCACGACGACTATCTCCTAATGATATGGTAAGTATCACTAAGGCAATTTAGAGTAAAAGCGCATAATAGTGACGCACGCGGCACGCCCACTCTTCACTTCCCCTTGTTCTCTATTTTCCATGTGTATATATATATATATATATATATATATATATATATATATATATATATATATACATATATATATATATATATATATATATATATATATATATATATATATATATATATATATATATATATATATATATAATAGTATAAGTATCGTTGGCTAACACCAATATCACCAGGAAATAATTTGCTTACATTGAGATATATCAATGTGATTTGACTATTTCAGGATAAAAACGACAATGCTCCGATATTTACCTCAGCAATAAGACCTGTAACTATAGAAGACACTGCCCCGATTGGCAGTTTGGTAGAAACAGTGGTCGCCTCTGATGCAGATGCTACTTCACCGAATAACAAGATACAATACGCTTTGGCTGGAAGAGGGAAAGCTTCGATATATTTCCATGTCGAACCCGATACGGGAGCTATTAAAGTGAGGGATGATCTACGGAAGGAAACTGATAGCGAATATACTGTGAGTAATTATTTAATCTAATTAAAATTGGTTTTCAAATAGTGTGCGAGTCTATAGTAATTGTAAATCCAAGCATAATTGAGTTCATATATCACAAAAACGAATGTAAATATACAAATAATCCAATGTTAGAAAAAATAAGCGGGTTTTCATAAAACGCATTACAAAATCACACAGAGCGGAACTTTAAATCAAGTTATTGCCGCAGGTCCAAAAGTAGCGACCGTACCTTGTGCTTGATTTAGGTTATGCTATATCCTTGAGAAAGCATTGTTCCTTAATAAAGAGTAGCTATGTTGTAAGTCTAGATATAGGCTTAAAACATAAAATAATAATGCACTGAAAGTATTATTTGTACTTCTGCGCACGTCTTGTAGGATATGGCCAAGAGGGTATCTATACAGATTTACTTTTAAAGGTCCGGCACATTTTAAAATTAGGAACTAAATATTGAATTGAAAGTACGTTTTAACTATTATTGTGAAATTATTACAAGATAATATTTAAATATTTGTTTAAAAATATCGCACTAAATTTATGAATTGGTTGCACCGAGTCTCGTGAATAAACTCTGTAATACTAGCAGTTTGTCATTTTACGTTTACCTATAATTCCGAAAGTAACTCTAATGTAATCTGTCGCTCTAAGTACATTCTTCTCGGTCACTTAATTTGGTTGAAGATGAGTTGAAAGCACTAAAATATTTTAGTTCGAAAATATTTTAAAAATATTATAAACGCATATATTTTAGTTCGAATTTATCCAATTAAGTTAAGTTAATTAAGTTATCCAATTACGCAAAATTCGAACTAAAGTATATACGTTTTGTTTTTTGTGTCGGATAAAAATGAAATTTTTAATTTTATCGATTCGAAATTAAGTCAAAATCAGGCTTTTGCATTGTTGATTTTCAAACGTTTCAATAAAAGAGAAAAACTAAAAAAGTAAATATTCTATAGATTATATAAATCGTTGAACATTTTAAAATTTTATTTATTTTGATATTTTAATATTATCTTGCAGATAAGAGTTTACGATAGATATAAAGATAGAATAAATGCAAAATATCAGTTGGTATAACTGATATTTTGCATTTATTCTAATATGCGTTGCAAAAAAATGTACGCTTTATTTTTTAGTTATACTTACAATTTAAAGAAAGTGTACGTGATGATTCAATCACAACTATTCAATCCAATATATTGTTAATTTGATAAACGAGATTTCTATATGGCAAATATTTTAATATCTATATAAAATATCCATAATTTTTGAAATAAACTCAATTTTCGCCTATGTCAAATAGCCCCTACGAAAGTTTCTTCATTGTTTTACATTACACTTTGCTATTTCAGGTGGACGTTCAAGCATATGATCAAGGAGATCCAGTAATGTCTTCGGTCGTAAGTCTGACTGTGTATGTCAGCCATTCGGCTACCGTACCACCAGATGTAAGTTGTCTATGATTACCGACTATTACATTATCTAAAATACGAGTTATATTTTTTAATTGCGAACTCTCGGTAGCATAATTTTCACACTATTCATGTGGTCTGTGGTTTTTACATTCGAATTTTGGACCCCTATATCTCGTTAGCCCCATAAGCGATTTTGCCATGTCTTTCGTCTGTTAATTCAATCAAATTTTACCACGTTCTGATTAACTATATTCAAGTTATTGCCAAACAAACATTATTGTCGCAGTAAGATGGTCGGATTTTTGTCATTGCAACTAGTTGACAGTTTATATATTGCTACTTAATTAGTTTTTTTTTAAATTTATACACCTATAAGTCAATTAGTTTCGCTTTTTACATCAAGCTATGTTACAAAGTATAAGAATTTATTACAAAATATAATAAATAACACAGCCTTTTACATTTTGGGATAATATGGCGATGCTAGTTATTAAAAAATATTTAAATTACAACTTTGCCGTCATCGTGTCGTGCAGTATACTGTCGTGTTCCAGTTTTGAAGGTAAAGTAGGCAGTCTTGTAGAAAAAGTAGTAAACATCACGCCAAACACACGCAATGCATCTTTACCATATTTAGTCTTTTTTTGTAAATATCATAAGAAAACAAACAAGCAGATGGGTTTCCTGATGGAAAGAGCCAACCATTGCCTATAGACATCAAGTGCATTGCTATCATGTGGCGAGGTCTTATGCCACATGCTACCGGCTACTTTACCCTCCAAACCGGAAAACGACAGTGACAAGCACTGACGCTATTGAATGTGTAAGGCGGTGGTACCAGACTCGGGCGAGACATTGCAGAACTCTACCACCTAGTAGCCACAATGGTAGTGACTCGTATAGCCAATCGGTCGCCTTTTACGACTTGCCTGGCAGAACGGCAGTTGGCCTATTCTTCAAAGGAGCCCGGGACCAACACTGGAATAGTAAATATATATAAATAAGTCTATTAGTGATGGTCATATCTTTCTACCATGAGATCCATCTGCTTGTCAAAACGATTATTATTACTTATTACATAATATAATGTAAGCAAGTTAACTGGATCGTTTGTAATAATTTGCACCAATTTCCTGTGTTGGTCTAAATCCCTTTTTAAGATTGAATCATCTGATTTTCTGTCATTAGTATGTAAAGACGAGTGAATGTTAAACATATCACTACCATCGCGACTACCAGGTGGTAGAGTTATGGAAGGTTACGGCTAGTTACGACTATTACGGAAACCGGCAGTAACCTCTCTTACTTTTTGTTGCCATAACGTATTTGTCGCCAACGCGTTTCCGTTTTAAAAAGATAGCCAATAAACGTAGAACTTAATCCACATAGATAGCAATGTACTAGTGACTACTTTGATGTCTAAAGCGAATGTTGGCATTTTTAATTATTGTCATGTTGTTTGTTTTCTTATGATATAAAATACCATTACCGAAAAATTAATACCTAACAATTATTTAAATGATATTTCAGGTTAGACTTGGTTTCGCTGATACCACATATACAGAGCACGTTGCTGAAAATTCTCCTAACGGCACACTTGTCAGGACTCTTCCAATTTGGAACAAGAGCAAACATTCAAAGACCACAACACCACTCAAATGTTTACTTACGGAATCTTCACAAAAAGGTTTGTGTCTTTTCTTGAACATGATCAGAGATTTGTGTACAGGCCCTTTTTGAGGAATAGGCCATCTGTCATTCTGCCAGGCAGTTCGTGAAAAAGTGACGGATGGACCAAAGTTGTCTTTACCATTGTGATTATTGGGTAATAGAGTTCTGCTAAGTTGCGCCCGGGTATATGGTACTACCACCTTACCTATTCCTGTCGCAATAGCGTCAAATGGTAGACTTATGTATATATGTGACACTGCTATCCCGCCACTCGATTATCAACACACCATTAAGATCTTCGATGTCTATTAGCAATGGTTTGTCTTTCCATCAGGTGGCTCTCCTGCTTGTTTCTTCCGGCTACCGTTACTTTCAATAATTGACTATAATACCAATTCTTGACGATATAAAGCATTGGCATTATAGCGATAGTTGTTTAATAATGTGGCCGCGTTTCCGATCCGGTAGTGGTTTAAAAAATGTTGACGCGTCAAAATAACTTGTAAAAAGTTTTATTGAGTGAAGTACTTTTGATTTCTGATTTCTAATAATTGACGCTATACAGTGTGTAAAGAAAACCCTGTCCGATCCGAAAGAGGCATATAGGTTGGTTAAAGACATTACTGAAAAAAATATTAAAATTACTTTATTTCTGTAAATAAAAAAGATATCGTTTTTTGATATTCGTATTTTTACATATATCTAGAGTTAAGAAAATATTTTAAAAATGACAACACCTTGTCGCTGTTTGTTTAATTGTTTCGCTTTGGCGGCTTTCGCACAAACACCGGGCGAAGGCGCGGTGTTCCCTTTTCGGCTTTTTACAAACGAACTTTAAACGCGCCGCCTATTCTTTGGTAGCATTCGACTTGCGCGGTTTTCATTGATAATAGAATTTACTTATTTGTAGGTGTTGTCATACTTAATGTATGAAAATACCATTTAAGTTTACTTTTTTTATTGGGAAAACTAATTAATTAATATCCATAAAATAATTACACATATGTAACCGTATTACGGTACCAATTAAAACCTTTAATTATCCGACAGGGTTTTACTTTACACCGTACACTGCAAATAGTTACAGACAACCTTTCCACATTAATTGACACATGGTACATGACAAGTTTTGACTTTAAATCTATTACTGTTTTTTTTTAAATACAAATTGTTATTATTATTTTAATTGTTCTAGTTATTGAATGGTATTTATTGTAATAATATTTTATTTTAATAAGTTTGATATATTTATTGCTCTTGTTTAAAATTATCACACAATAAATGTATAGTATGTCTATAAGTATGTATAAATAATGTCATCAAATATTTATAATGCAATAACATGTAAAAATCGACTTTCAAAAAGTGATTACTGTGAATCCTGTTTTCAATAGAAAAACTTTGACTTTGAATTTTATGTTACAGGCATGTTTTACGTTCGATTAACCGAAGATCGAGACTGTGCAATCTACCTCAATAGTTCATTAGACTACGAAATACTACAAGAATACTCATTAGAAGTTCAACTAGAGTCTATCCAAGGTTTGATCAACCCGGAGAGCAGTAAGGCCGTTATTAAAGTCCACGTCACTGACGTGAATGACAATGCGCCGGTATTTATATTCCCGGATCAGTCCACTATTGTTGCAGCTAAAGGGAAATATTTTGCCATTGCTACTAAGGATATGCCTTTGGGAACAAATGTTTTACAGGTTAAGGTACGTGAAATAAGTCATTATTAAATATAATACACATCTTTACACCAAACAGAGAATCCTTTTCGAATACATACATAGATTCCTTTACATGCTTAATGTTTTTTATGAAATTGCGTGAGGTAAGATAATTAATGGTCATAATATGAACCATTAAAGCATTTTTAATTGTATTTTTGTGATTTGTTTGATAAAATGATTGAATAAATCTATGTTTTTTGAGATTTAAGTAAAAGTTTATATCAATCTCAGGCTCAAATCTATTTGCTGGAATTATGCTAACGTTTATTTTACCACTGCGTAAGAATGAAAGTCGACAAAAACCTTTATATTTTCAATGTTGGCACTTGGCGTGTAATGTGATAACTTTATAACGACTTTAGTACTGACACATTGACTAAATATGCATATCAGTATTCCCATCTAGGTGTATTTTAGATATGATAAACTAAGGAATTTTAGGTTTGATTAGGAGTAAAATTAATTATTATTGTGACCATAAGATATAATATGTAATATATTTTTTAAGTTTTCTGATAAAAACAACGTTGCCCGGGATCGGAAAAGTGTGCGGTTAGCGATAGGATCGTCATCTATCACATTGTGTGACTGTCTTTGGCTAGCATTAGGTGCACTGGTTGTAATTCTGCCTACTCTTTCGGGGGTATGGGCGTGAAGATACTTTTATTAAAAGATATATTTTAATACTGACTGACCCGCGCAGCTTCGCCCGTGTGTAGAGTAACATAATCATCTATATAATATTTCATACAAATTTAATTCCCCATTTCAGACCCTTAGATCGAAATTCGAAAAAGCCTATGTTCTTTGACTATCTCGTTATCAAATTTAATCGAAATCTCTTATTTACAAAGAAATATTAGACTAAATAAATATGACACTGACAAGATAGCATTTTGGACGTAGGTACATACTGGTATATTATATTGGTATCACCAATACTGGTATATTACGTATAAAGGTGTTACGTATTATATTGCGATATGATACGTAATGCCGTGAGGTGCATTACTAGGAATGATGCACATTACCAGTAATGCACCTCATACCGCGCCGTTGGTGGAGTGGTTAGAGACCCTGATTACGCAATCAACGAGGCTCGGGTTCGATCCCCGACGGGGACAAGCATTTGTGTGATGAGCATAAATGTTTGTATTTCCGGGTTTGGGTGTTTATTATATATATTCTAGTATTTATATATGTATTTCTATGTATTAGTATCGTTGACTAACACCCATAACACAAGCAAATAACTTGCTTACTTTGGGGTTAGATCAGTAAGTGTAATTTGTCCCGTGAATTATTATTATTATTATTATAATGCATCTCGTTTGAACCTGGGTAGTTATGGAATTATTTCATGTTGTAAATTATTTTATTGTAAATATATTTTAAAAAAATAACAAAGAATAGTTTGATCAAACTATATATTTCGTTTGATTACAGGCCAAAGACAAGGATAGTGGTGATTTTGGTAAAATAGAATACAAGAAAAATTCATGGACTAAAGCTGCTGAAGAATACTTCAGTTTAGATGGAGACACTGGTGTAATAAGTAACATTAAAACTTTTGAGAACGTACCCAAAGATGTCTTACCATTTAAGTTTAATGTGATGGCTAGAGATAATCCCAAAGGTGAAGACTATAAAACTGCCAGGGCGTCTGTTGTGGTAAGCATATATGTATGTTATGGAGAATTGAGGAAAACGCAAATTAATATTCCACTTCTATTAATTATTGTACTGACTTCTGATTTATTTTTTATTTTTCAAACCCATCATCAGATCTCTAGTAAATTTATAACAAATCATCATTATAGGTTTTAAACAAAAAATATATTAACAACTCAGAGATTTCAGCCCCTTGAATTCTCCTTATGAAGTTGTCAAAAAAACCTTGAGGAATTGTGGTCAATCCTTCTCGGAAATTTAAAATCTTACAAATAAAATAAAAATAACTTTAAGCCCAGCGAGGTTGAATTATTTTTTTAATTTGTCTTTAAAGTTTATATAATACTCGTATATGCTCTGTTTGGGCTTTAGTTGAGTAATAATGCCGGCTACCACATAACATTGATTTCAATGCCTCTGAAGTATTCGACGATTTTTACCGCTGGATGTTGGCGTGCTTTGTCAAAAAAAATACACATCTATGAGAGGAGGCATTATAATTTCTCTTTAATCTTAGATGCCTGTGGTACCACTGCTGGTAACATATCCTTCATGATGCGTCATGGAGGGTATGTTACTACAGACATGTCCAGTATTCCGATACACGCCTATACATGTCCCACACTTCTCTACATTTTATTCCTTCCATGGCTTCGATCAATGTTTTAACTCTTTGTAAATGAACTTTACTTCAGTTTTCGCGATTGTTAGGAATTTCAAGATAAATTGGTTACCGGACAAGGACTGTCTGTAGACATTTGTGTAGGAGTAAAATTTGAGAAGTAAAATCAAGGTCTAAAAAGCAATAAATAGATTTTTGACATTATTTCAAATGAGATGGGTGGCTTGTAGAGTTAAAATAAGGAGAATTGACCGACTAGCGAGATGACTGTTAATTCTCATTACCACAGTTAGTAACCGAATTACTAAAAGCGATCTTTGTTAATATCGACCTGTTAATGACATTCATTCTTTCCTAGATTAATCTTCTGCAAAAAGACAATCAATTTATAATAGAGGTGGGAGACGTTGGTACGGACGCAATGACACCACTTCAAGCTCGCAATATTCTTGCTGCGATTGAGGAAAAAAGTGGTTTGGTTGCTGGACTGGAGAAACTTACTGCCAGGTTTTATTTGGGAGAAAATGGAACTCTTGAAAGCGATTCTAAAGGAACTGATGTATGGTTGTATCTGTTGGATCCGAATACTGGAGAAATATTGACTCGGGAATCTGAGACTGTCAAAACGTGAGTGTGTGGTGCAAAGTTTTTATTCGTAATTGTAAAAGATCTGTTTTACGCACGTGTTAAGAGAGTGTCATAAACTACTTTTTATCTCTTTCAAACCCCCACTTTTCATTTAACGTGAGCGAAGCCGCGGGTAAAAGTTAGTATATTAATAAAGCTTAGTTATGTTACCGTAATTGTTGAAAACTTTAGTTGATACGTTCAATTTCTTGTTCATCTTCGTTTTCTTAAATTCGAAGTGAATTTTGTTACTGTCATTAAATTTATTACAAAGTGATAACGAATGCTTCTGATAGTAAAAAATGCTAGCGTGTGCGAACATCTAAATAGACATATTTATTTAAATAAAACCGGCCAAGTGCGTGTCGGATTCGCGCTATAAGGTTTCCGTACCATCATAGCAAAAAACTACGAAAAAACACGTTTACTATAATACCCCCTTAGTATTTTCATTTTTGTTTTTAGTATCTATTGTTATAGCGGCAACGGAAATACATAATTTGTGAATATTTCAGTTTTCTAGCTATTACAGCTTATAAGATAAAGCCATGTGACAGGCAGACAGACGGACAGACAGATCGCGGAGGCTTAGTAATAGAGTCCAGTTTTACCTTTTATCTACGGAACCCTAAAAAGCGTGTTCTGTATTGTGTTCAGGGGGGTACCTTCTACCCTCGGTGTCCGGGCGCCGGTGGTGGCGGGCAGCGGTCCGCGGCGCGTGTTATCGGCGGGCGCGGGCGCGGGCGCGGGCGCGGGCAGTCCGCTGGCGAGCGCGCTGCCGGCCGCGCTGCTGGCGCTCGCCGCGCTCGTGCTCGTGGCCGCCGCCGCCGCCACCGTCTACATCTGCGCTTCGTGGAACAGGTATAGACATAAGCTGACCATACGTCCCGCTTTAGGCGGGATTGTCGCACTTTCAGGCTGTCAGGATATTTTAAAATTAGGAACTAAATATTAAACTATTTAAAGTGCGTTTTAATTTTATTATTGTAAAATTATTACAAAATAATATAAAAATATTCGTTTAAAAATATCCCAATAAATTCATGGATTGCATGCACCGAGTCTTGTGAATGAACTCTTTGAAGGTAGTGTGTCATTCTATATTTACCTATAATTACGATTGTAACTATAATGTAATCTGTCGCTCGAAGTACATTTTTCCCGTATACTTTTAAGGTTTAAGGCACTCAATTATTTTAGTTTAAATATTGTGTAATTGAAATTATATCCATGCGTTTATTGTTTTGTGTCGGATAAAAATGAAATTTTGATTTTTTAATTTTTTTTTGTTATATAAATCGAACATATTTTTGATTCTGAACAGCCTCTGAGAATTTGGCCGGACCTTTAAAAGTAACCCTAAATATACTCAATCTAATACACTCACTCGCTAAATAGAATCTGCGTAGTATCTCACAACAGAAGGAACACCCAAGGAAATTCAATCTAAACCATTAAACTACGGATAATTTTTTATGCTGTTGATATTTAAGAACAACAAAACTGTCTTATTAGAGATTTAATAAGCTGATATTCTATAAATTCTATAACTATATCTAAAAATAAATTTCTATGAATCGAAGCTATTCAGGTTGACCTGTAAAAGATCCGTTTGAAGGGCACGATAGTTAATGGTCTTATTTGCAAATAAAATATTTTATGAAATAGCGCGTTATAAACTATATTTTTCTAGCGCGCTACGTTTTAGACTATATTATAACATTTATAATGGGTAACTGAAACACTGATCGCGTGAGCCGGCCGAGATAGCGCGTGACTCATTACAACGTCATACGGCGAGCGCTATCACGCGGTGGTCGGTGAATGAGCGACGAGCGTATAAACTATGGTATAACATCTAGCGTCTACAGTCTTGCACGTTATTCTTTAGATCGCGTAGTTCGTAACTTCGTATGTTATAAAGTTATAACTACGGCCTACGCTAGCCGCTATGTATATAGCGTGGCGTTGTTATAGCGCCGAATGTGAATCTAAATAGCGTACGCTTTACGTTGCGTATACATAATCGCTATAATGTAACGCTATGCGTTATATTAACCACAATTAATATGTATGTAACCAATGAAAATATAATAAAAAGAAAATATTATTTAACTGTATAGTAAACTTTAACGAAATTCGTGTAGTATTTTTTTCAAGTAAAAAGTATAGTCAACGCACAATGAGGCACGTCTCGAGTTTGGCAACTCGATGCTTATAAACAAAAAACTTCGATATCTATGTGCAGATGTTCATACATTATTATTTTTATTTATAATTAGGTCAAAATTGAAGTTCTTTTTATATACTTTTCGCAGCGGCGTGCACAGGGTTATGACACTGGGTATGCACTATGCGGAGGGGTACTCGGTAACAAAAAAATTCTTTTATAGATTGTTGGCATAGCCACAGCCACGCTACGGATCTTTAAGTCGTACTACTATTCATGTACATCTTGTACGGCAACAATATCCCGAATCACATAGCCAGTTATACGTTTCATAACTTTTAACATGAACGAGTTACGTTTACTTTTTGCTGGTTTAATTCTAACACGGGTACACACCTACCTTTAGACACACTTTGAATATTTTCACTGAATGACAATTGTGAGAACTTGTTATTTTTAATTTTTTATAAATACACATTTTCAACACAAACTTCACAATCAAATAACATTTAAAAAAATCTACAATTAATGCACTAGTAAAAGCAAATCACTACAATTATTATAGAAACTCAGTAATAAACTTAAATGTACAATTTTTCAAATGTTAAAATGAAAAATCTTTTAAGAAAGATAATAATAAATATGTGACGCAAACAAAATAATAATGCTTATCACACGAAAAAAGTAAATGGCTTCGCAAAACACAAATAAATTTCTCCTATTTAAACAAATAAAACCTTACTAAACAAAAATGCATAAAAATGCAGTCCGTGATTTATTAGATTTCCATCTATTATTTTTAGTCGGATAATACGCATAGGCAACATTTCCGATTACTCTTGAGAACTGCCGAACAGTCAGCCTACGGACTGCCGCAGTAGATTACGTCATCGCTGCTTACGAAATTCATAAGTATGTGCGCTTGCGAACAGTGTACAAACACAAAAATTACTACACACATGCTAACAAATATCCTACAGATCGTGACATGCCTTATTTTGTTGAAAGCAGAAGTTGCGAAACGCCTGGCAAACATAATGTTTCTGTGCTTGCGAATAAGTGCTGTTTATAAAATATTAGGCGTTTTTTTAAATTAATATATTTTGTTTATTCATTTATTTACTATTAATTTAAGTCATGAATGGCAAGTAAATCACTGTCTATGTGCATTTATGGATTGCACGCCACTGCTTATTCGGTATCAGAAAGGAGAAAATACCCTTCTTCAGAATGTAGAGTTTTTGCTAGTCATCGTGTATATTTAGCTATACGCAAACTACAAAATACGAAACATGGGTTTTGCAATGCATTGGCTTGGTTTTTACGAGCTCATCTAAGAAACCAGATAGCTTTTTTATTGTAAGGGAACCGGACTTGCGCAGGTATTTTTTTACCTAATTTCTTTTAAATGTTAATAATTTACTCTTTACATTTATTAAAAATGGATTATTATGAGAAAAAAAAAACTATTATATAGCTCTATAGTCCGTTGTAGCATGGTGCGGGTGACAGTTTTAGTAACGTTTCGTTTCACTCTTGAAAGTTGCCGCGATTCACAAATAATGTCTTAGTATTTCAGTCGTATCACATTCGTAATATATTAAATCATTAATAATTGTAGTAAATTAAATTCAACTCCACCTTAATATTCTAGTCAACAAATAAAATCAAATTGAAAAATCTGAATTTTTACTAAATTCATCATTTGAATCTGTGACGGATATTATTATTAACGATGACTCCACTATGTTGTCAATATAGATGTCACGATACAAATCAGATATCTATCTATAATATCTCTTTTTGTTTTATTCACAAACTTCGACCAGTCTTCAGTTCGAAATTCAGGTCGAACATTGTTGATGGTCTCTTGGAGTAGGGCCAACATTTCAACATATTATTTACCATAAATGGCGGCGAATTATAATTTCTTACGACGTGATCTAAAAATAATCGGATTAATAAAAAAAGCATTCGAATGCGAATGCGAAAGAATTCGAATCGAAATTCGAATTTCGAATTTCGATTTAACCAATACAACAATCATTTATTTCATAGGTAATGCTTAAAACTACACTTGAATACGTCGAATACGAAATTAAAATTATGCCTTTTATGTGGGCTCAAATTAGCTCAATAGCTACTTATTTATACTTAGCTTACTTAGCTTATACTGGTAATAGCAGTGTGGTAGTCGAAAAATCTGGTGGCCTTTTTCTTTTGCCATCTCGTCAACAGCGTAGATTGTGTAGTTGGTGGCTTATGGCGCCGCCGCCGGAACAAGTCAACAAGCCCCGTCTTTAACATTTTTATATTTGCTGTTTCACTCAGCCACTTCGCCACCTCGCTTTTGCGGTTGGATTAATTTGGGAATTTTTTTAATTGTATCGTATGGTACGGTGCGATGTCAATTATTATGGTCAAAGGCTCTTTTAAATTATTTAATAGACCTATGAACCACTCTTAAATTGCTCGTAGTTCATCTCCTCATGATACCCGTAGTTTTTTACTTATAAGACAGCAAACAAGGACGAATCCACTTTACCTACTTGACAAATAATGAGGCGTTCAACTTTGCCCTCCTGCACTTTGGTACATAATTGTGCCGTATTGTCGGTCCAACTTTTACCCACTGCATTGTTGACGTTTAGCCACGTTTCATCCAAAAATACAACTTTGCACCCACCACTTATGTTTTTGGCCTTCCATAAATATGTAGATGTATTATTAATTCCATACTATAAATACTAATTAAATAATAATTTTCTTTTTAAGCTAATTTTAATAACAATATTAAAGAGAACTAGATTTATGCTGCAAGTATAGTTACCAATAAAATTGAATTGTGTAATTTCACATTCCTAGTCATGGGTACTGACAGATGTCAACGTCATACAGGCAACTGTCACCTGTACCATGCTACAGTGCACGGATTGTAGGTATGATTGCATGTTTACAGCTACCCAACAAATAGGTAAGTATATTAAAATATTTAAACTACCTACATAACTCCTAACTTCACAAATATTTTATGGATAAAATTAAATCTGAAGTAGATATTTAATTAAACTAGCGAACGCCTGTGGCTCAAATTCAACCATAAACTAAATAAAAAAAACTTTTTAAGTTTGACAACTGGATTTAGCCTAAGAAAATAGTACATATTCATGTGTGTAAGTATCGTGTACGTCACATGAATATAAGGTGAGTAATGGTTATTTTTATTAATTTAATGTACTTTTAATGCATTTTATTTAAAATTATTAGGTTACGCAGCCCTTCGCAATGTGAACTTTAATTGTGCCAAATTTCATACTCCACTGTTCGCGCATTTGTCTTAAAAAGGGGTCCAAAGATTTTCCTTCTCGTATTAATATATAGATTAAATCTATTAAGTACAATTTTGTTCCTTATAAATGTAGTTTAGAAATTTGAAAAATCTAATATTCTTACTATGGTCTGTGCAGATACAAAAAACACAAGGAGCAAGCCCTACAGCAGTACGGCACGCTGAGCCTGAGCATGCCGCCGCCGCGGCCGCCCTCCGGGTACGAGTCCAGCGAAGACGAGCCCGCGCCGCGGTACGAGACACAGGTCAGTACGGTCACCCTACACAGTAGTACGGCTCGCAGGACCTGAGCATGCCGCCGCGGCTGCCCTCCGCGTACGGGTCCAACGAGGACGAGCCCGCGCCGCAGTACGAGATACAGGTCAGTGCGGTCACCCTACACAGCAGTACGACACGCTGAGCCTGAGCATGCCGCCGCAGCCACCCTCTGAATAAGAGCTCAGCGAGGACGATCCCGCGCCGCGGTACGAGACACAGGTCAGGTACAAGTCCTCCGTGGTTGTCCTCTAGGTAGGTGTCCAACAAGGAGAACTGCGCCGCGGTACGAAATACAGGTCAGTGCGGTCAGTTCAGTGCGACTCGTTGAGCCTGAGCATGCGGCCGCCCTTCAAGTACAAGTCCTCCGAAGACGATTCCGCACCGCGGTACAAGACACAGGTCTGTGCGGTCACCCAACACAGCAGTGCGGCTCGCTGAGCCTGAGTTTGCCGCGGTACATAACGTAATTGAGTTGGACCTGCCCTAAATGCTAATCGACACTGCTAGCAAAATACTTCGCCATATTTGCCTTCAATTTGACGGCCATCGATTGTAAAAGTTAAAACAGATTGTTTACAAGTTAAAAAATAGTACGTATGAAATACGCACAATAAACAGAATGATGATACTTCATTTTATTACGATTCACCAGCTTGCCAGCTGTGAGGCATATGTATATATCCTTTATTTTCCTTACAATAATCGATGCAGACAGCTATACGTACCGTGACACACAGGAGTGTTAGTACAAAACATTCTTTCTGGCCCCAGTCTGTTATTAAATTTTTTATAGAAATAGAAATAGTTTAGGTTTACATTAAAATTATACTGAGGAATTTATGTTCTCTGCTCACTAACTGACTCACGAGATAGTGGTCTAACGAAAAAACTGGTAAATCTTGATAGAATGATTGTTTGAATCATTTTTCTAACGCTATTCGATTTGGTCCAACATCCTCGAATGAGAACCGGCATGATGAAATTTTAATTTTTTTCATGACCATTCGTGCTGTTAAGTCTTCTGTCGAAACATTTTTTGTAAGAATAGTTTAGTGGCGCCGCAGGTCCGTAACGCTGAAGGGTCATATGATGATGGAACCAGCGAACCAACTTTTTTTAAGATGACGTCATAATTGTGGAGGTTGATGACGTCATAACTGTGGAGGTTGATGACGTCACAGTCGTGACGACTGACGAGGATGTGAAAAGGAAGATCTTCCCAACCAGGCAAGGTGTACCGTCTGGGACAGAAGTCCATTTGAGAAGCAATGAAACTTGTATATAGTGTGTACAAAATAAATAATAGTAATATCGTGATTCATGATTTTATTACGTTGATTAAATGACAGTCACACATCGCTTAATAGATGTGTTTATTAAACTGTAATTTTACTCGGATTTTCCTTAACCTTATAATATAATTATATTAGTAATTTACGTGCGCGGTGCGTGATAGAATGTGAGAATGTGGTGCGATAACATATCTTATTACGAACTTGTATCGTGCCCCGTTACAATTTTATTTTTGAATTTAATTTTTTTCTTGTAGCGTTTGCAGATTGCTTGAACCGCTGCAGTTCAAATATAAAATTCTGCATAGCTTAAAAACAATCTTTGTTGGTTACAAAAATAAATTTCACTATTTATTGACCCTTGCTATCTATCTAATACTGACTAAAGCGCAGTAACTCCTAGACCGCTTAGACAGTCACCGAACTAGACTATTTAATTAATGACAATGTATTTATATTCACCAAGTAAACCGCAGGTCGCATTAAACACACCTACGATATCGCCTCATTCAAATGCATATTATTTTAGTAGACTCGTTGGTTAGCTTAGCGTATCAATCAGTTATTCTATGCCTATCGAGATTGTTTTTATGACCCAATACATGAAGATATTCTCTCAAAAGAAAATTTACACGTACTTGATGAAGTTAGTAATACAGTAGACCAGGTTGTTGTATTACAAGAATGGTAATAGTATCTCAAAGATTTAGAATTATAATAAAAATATTTTTTTCTATCACATTCTGGAAAATATATAAATAAAATAGAAATTTTGACGTAAAATTGCATGATTTAGATTATTTTATAGCTTATATTATACGTTTCAATCTGGTTTCCGTGCCGGTTATAGCACCACCACTGCGTTAATAAAGGTCACAGATGACGTTCGTTCTGGTATGGACAGCAAAAAACTTAGTGTTAGCGTTGTTGGATTTTAGTAATGCGTTTAATACTGTTGACCATGACGTACTGTTGGCCCTATTGAAGTCTCTCAAGGTATCCCAATCCGTTTTGGACTGGCTTGGCAGTTATCTTCGAGGGCGTCGACAGTATATTCAAACTGCAGCAAACGCATCGGCTTGGTCAGATTTAACAGTTGGCGTGCCACAGGGTGGCGTTTTATCGCCTTTATTATTCACGATTTTTATTAATTTTATTACTGCCATTTTGTCCACATCGTACCATCTTTATGCTGATGATTTGCAAATTTATTCTCAAGCAACGCTTTCTGAACTGCCAAATGCTGTCCTAGCAATTAACAGTAACCTGGCGAATATCGATGCATGGTGCAAATCATTTGGTCTTAAGCTAAATCCAATTAAACCGCAGGCTATTATAATTGGTAGTCCCGGGCTAATTAAAAAAGTTAACTGGAGTAATTTGCCCGCATTAGAGCTTGATGGCGTCACTATTCAAAAATCTTGGCATTTACATTGATAATACTTTATCGTGGACAAAGCAGATCCAGGGGCTTAGTAAAAAAGTTTTCTGTGCCTGGAGTTCATTAAAACGTCTTAGGTATTTGCTTCCCATTCGTACCAAAATGTTGCTGGCAGATTCCTTACTACTTTCTATTTTATATTATGCTGACGCTAGTTATGTAAATCTCTCCTTAGACCAGATCAATAAACTTGAGCGACTTCAAAATCTTTGTATAAGGTTCATATTTGGTCTGCGCAAATATGACCACGTTTCCGAATTTCGTGCCAAGCTCAAGTGGTTGCCTATTCATCTTCGTCGGAATACTCATATTCTCGCACAGCTATACTCCACTCTCTATGATCTGAAATCTCCATCTTATTTGAAAGAAAGATTCACTTTCCGTGACAACCAGCACAAATATCTTAGATCGGCTGATAATCGTTCCCTGTTAGTGCCAACGCAGAACACTATTTATTACAGTCGTTCCTTTACCTCACAAGCTGTTACGCTTTGGAACTCACTTCCAGTAGATATCAGAAAGGCGCCAAGTTTAAACTCTTTCAAAAGTATGGTCAGACGTCACTTTCTATGTACCTAGTAATTTTGTTTAATTTTTCTTATTTAGGTTTATGTATTACCACTGTTTTATTTGCGATTTTTGTTTTGTTTTGCTTTTCTGTGTAACTGTAACCGGATGTTACTTTTATTATTATTATTTTTATTTAAGAGCATAAAAACTATAAATTATCTTGTGGTTAGCACCATTTTTTCTAGTATATTGTTATCCTTATTATAAAGGTTGTCTGGAAGAGATCACTTTATTAGTGATAAGATCGCCTTTGTGTATCTTAGTTGTATTATTTTTATGTTGTAACTTTTAATGTTGTCATATATTTTGGTGCACAATAAAGTGTTATTGTATTGTATTGTATTGTAGACTTCCACCAATGGTAAGTAACAGAGGTTTCCTTAGATACTAAATAGCGTTATCTGTATGTTAGGGATGTTAAACCTCAAGGATTAATTTTCAATTCTTTAATCTGTTATATGACTGATATGCACTGATGTTATGATGGTAGGAATAGTTAAGAACGATTAATACGAGTGACCGAGTTGTCCTTAACTACCACTTAATTTAACGGATCACCTAATTAGCAGTCTGTAAACATAAGTATGTTGTTTTTAACACGGACACATGATAGCAGCGCAGTATTAACATCTTTGATTCACTGAGGTAGTGGTCTCTTACCGTCAAGAGCAAATAATATTGCCTTTACAATAAACGTCGCGTCTCGTAAAGTGTAACACCGTTTTAGTCTAATATTAACAGTAATAACCGCGCAATACTTATTAACTTTGGATTTAAGAACTCATCACTCAATTTGTTTTACAGGTTCTAAACATGGCGGTTGATGATGCCGATCTACAATTAGACTTTAGTCCAAATAACCATGCATTCAACATTCATAATGTTCAATATTTATCCAAAGATAACGGTGAGTGTAATTTGTTAAGTTATATCAAAATATTAACTTGTATTAATCAACATAGATTGAAATAGACCTAAAATTAATCAGCTATAACTTTAATGGGATATTAACATTTTATATTATGTTACTCGTCAGTGGCACAAAATCATATATTACTAAATACACGTGCGCGGTGCGTGATAGAATGTGGTGCGATAACATATCTTATTACGAACTTTTATTGTGCCCCGTTACAATTTTATTCGTTGTTTTACAACCCACAAACTTGATCACAAAGAAAAGTATGTGTGTGAGAGAATAGATAAATGTATTTGCACATAATGCTTTTATCGACCTACAGTGCAAAGTAGACTTTACAATGTTCTAATGCCTTTATATTTTGTGATTCCCGCTTATGACAAAGATGAGTCAAAAGACTTTTTTTATAAAGTGCTACTTTCAAATATTTTTTTAGCCTTACTAGCTAACACCTGCCCTTTTCGATGACCGTAAATTCATCGAGGATAAAAGAAATTAAATGGCTTATAATTTTGCGCAATAACCAATTGTGTTGTGTTTTCACAGTATGCCAATTTTCATTAAGATCGGTCAATTTGTACTTGAGTTATAACGTAACATATGTTATGACCCACATATTTATTGTATGACTGCCTATATAGGCAGTCATACAATAAATATGTGGGTCATAATTTATGCAATCACGTGCTCTAGTGGATACTATTTTTTATCAAGAACGGCCAAGATCATAGAACGAGTATAACAAATTTAGCCTAAAAATTTTTGATACACAGACGGACCCTACAGGGTTAAATCTATACATATAATAAAATCATAGGAAAGTCAAAACTGTACATTGAATATTTTTTTAAAAGAATACTTGGGGCGTGATCTACAATCGATATCGAAGCCAAAAATATAGTTTTTAGAATTTTTATCTGTTTATCTGTTTGTTTGTCTGTATGTATGTCCGGGGTAAACTCAAAAAGTACTGCATGGATTCACTTCAAATTTTGCATGAAAATTACTAACAGCTCGGGTCAACATATAGGCTACATATTATCACGCTATCACCTAGCGGGGAGGTGCTGTGCGGAGTAAACGAAGTCGCGCGGACGAAGTCGCGGGCAACACGGGCTAGTATATTAATAAACTAAGATTTAGGTAACTAGTTTTACTCGGAATTTCTTTCTAATTTGAGAAAGATGTCAAAAAGCTTAATGTTCATTAAGGATGTTTCTGATATATGTTTATAGATGAGATCCTCGAATAATTACTTAAAAGTTTTTTTCTTCAAAATGTCATTGCCAAATCTTTACTGTACAGTGTTATAGTTAAGTATGTACGAGTAGAAGGGTGTAAATGATATAGAATATTTGATGTTTATATAAGTATGCACAAAAGTATTTACGTATATGTATACATTTAGTTAGTATACTATGCGTTCTAACTGAGAATAGGACTGTCAGTATGAAATATTGCTCCGCATTTTCGCAAAAACATTATAAGTGATGAGTAAGGTGTGAAAAAAAGGTGTGTGGTAAAATATATCTAAAGTAATAGTGAAAGAAAAACCTTTTTAATTCAAAAATATTTATTTAATATGTTGTGTATATATATATATATATATATATATATATATATATATATATATATATATATATATATATATATATATATATATATATATATATATACGTAGTAAATACGACAAACGGCTAGACTGATATTTTTTAACTGTTTTTTGATTGATTAATATTATATTTTAGTACTTTTTAGCCCATTCTGGATAAAGACAACCCAAACCCACAAAAATCGCAACAAAATTGGCCCCGTCGTTCTTGACTTATAAGTTGTGTAACTAACACGACTTTTATATATATATAACATACATATTATGTACTCGTGTACGTATATATTATGTGCGTGCATTTAAATGATTTTTTTGTAGGAGAACATAGTCCAACGTTATCAGAAACAGCAACCACCGCTCGTGCTTCAAGTGTTAATGAAAACGGCGGTACTCTGAACAAAATACAAAACCACAGTTTCGACTCAATCGCAAACAACTCAAACATTGCGCGAAACACACAGACGTTAAATCGAAGAACCAATAATAGCCATCCATTGAATAATGTGCTCGGGACGTTACCGAGAGTCAATAATAATAATGTAAGCGGAGGGTTGCTTGGTGCGACCTTGAATAGAAAACTAAATACAGGAAATCATAAGAAAAAAGCTACGCAACCCATCATGGCGTATGATGAAATACCAGGATTACAGAGGTAATTGAATTATCTTTTATTCAATAGTTTTTTTATTGAATTGGTACAACCAGACGATTCTCCTAATGATAAGAGAAAACAACCCTCTACCTTCCTTACTTACGTTACACCAAAGATCCACATCTTCTGTAATATATTTGGCAGGAAGGCCAGCTACCTGCCTAATATATTACAGATGTATTACAACCACATACCACATGAATACTAATTACTAATAGACACGCCATTGAAAAGGAAACGTGTTTCCGCGCATATGAGCAAACGCTCATATTGCTATCAAAATGTCATGCATTTATAGTTTTTATTATATTGTAAAAAATAGAAATAAACCATGTTATACTGTTTTATCGTACCGAATGAGATGATGAGGCTTAAAAATTTCGTCGGTAACCATATAACTCTCTTTCAGTGTGTAAATGTAGGTTTCACTGACAAACTAAGAAACGTCTTGAAATACGTATCCATATAATCCGTGGTTGCTACCCTCGAAGCGTGGATGTAGAACCACTTATATCTAGCCCAATTTAAACGGAAATGACGTTATTTCGACAGTGACATGCAGACGGTGAATGCTGAGTTTACGTCATTAGGCTAGTTCAAAATTTTATCATAATTTTCTTTCGTGTTATTATATTATTATAATAATACGCTAACTGTTGCCCGCAATTTTGTTCGCGTGATCCAAAGACATTTTACATTATTATCGTTCATTAGTATCGTTGGGATAGTTTCAAAGTTTATAACGATATAGGTAGAAACAACGTTTTTATTTTATGTATAGATTAGAACTTGCAGTTCCGACCATTACTGACTGTTGCTGTGGCATCTAACGTAAAGTATTTTCACACCCGTATCGCCGAAGAGGTAGGCAGAGGTACAACAAGCACCCATGATTCGCCGCAGATACTGTTACGAATAATCTAGAAACGTGTAGAGTTGGAACGCTGGAGAGATCTAGAAATAAAAGAAAGAGATAGCTACTCCTATTAATAAACAAATAGTTGGCCAGTATTGGAATAGCTATACCATAATGAACTTTGTGGTATAGGGCATAAGATTGAAAGTAGCGTGTACTAGGATTTATGAGTCATGACTTGTTTATCATAAGTTGATTACAATAATTGTCTATTATTTCTTTTTCATTATATATTGTAGGTATTATTCATTTTAGTTATCAGTTTGCACCCTAATTATCTCGCTATTGTTTGGGATTGGCTGGTTTAGAATGCCAATAGGCATTAAGTCATCCATTGTACTGTAATTGTGCATAAATTTAAATAAATAAATAATTATATTTGAGTTTGTGTTAACTCATGTTTTATTTTCAGATCCACAGACAACGATAATGTCACGTTCGGTAAACGGAACTTTACCGGGTTTTCTTATGAACAATCTCCTGTAGAGACCACTACGGAGCTATAGTGAATATGTGAATCTAGTGTTTATGTCTTCACACATTGTACATCAATAATTAAATAATCAATAATTAAATTAAAACCTTTAAAAACCAATGCGTAGAAATTTAAAAGTGCATATTTGCAATGGTTGGTATACAATTTTGATGTCTTGTAGCAATCATCGATAAAAATTTAAAAGTTTTGAGGTAAAAAAAAAGATCATTTGTATCATGGATCAAATCAAAAAAAACCGTTTCCAATCCCTTCAGGTCCCTTTTTGCGTAACCACTCACATATATATATATATATACAAGAATTGCTCGTTTAAAGGTATTAGATATCATTAGAAGTCCGGACCATTTTATAATATATAGTTACTAGGCAATAACTTGGGCCGCTAGTGTCTTGATGAAACTTAATTAGTTCCGCTACGACGCATTCCATCATCTTTTTCATTTCAGTGAATTGTTCATGTCATAGAAAGTGTGAAAAATATTACTGGTATTAATTTAGAAGTAAAATCGGAAATTACAAAACGCATAGAACATTAGCTTTGTAAATAGAGAAAATCTTGCAATAGTTAGAATCTTGAACCTACATCTTAGCATCTTTTAGAATTCGAATGAAGGGTCACAATAAGATAATACGATTTAATCTAAATTTGATCGGTTTTTTTTCATTGTAGGCAAAACGTACAAAACGTCTACCACATTGGCTTTGTAAATAAAGAAAATTTTAGAATGGTAGAATCTTGAACCTGAATCTTAAAATTTTGTAGAATTTTGTAGAAAAAGATCATTTGTATCACGGATCAAGAAAAGATCATAAATTATTATTATTATAATAATAATTTATTTATTTGCAAGAAATAGGGTTACAAAGATCTTATATTTAGTTTATATATTCGCCTATTCCGCTATACGTTAGCATGCAAATTCATTTACAATTATTTTTAATTAAATTTATATTTTTTATGTATACAATAATTATGTAAGAAATAAAATAAATCTTTTATATTATAGCAAGATATGTACGACTTAGATTTAGACGAAAGCCGTTTGTTTTTGTTTTTCAAGATAGTGCCATTTATCTATGCCGATTTACGTATTGCTTTTTGTGACTTTACCAAGATATATGTAATTTAAAGTGTTATAGTAAATGCAATGTCATAATACAAATCTCAAATGAATACTACTGCATTTACTATTGCCTAGATCTGTTTTTCCTTGTATTTTCATGCATTTAAAAACAAAGAATTCTGAGCTATACAGTTATTTCTAAATTTTAACTCTTACAACACTTATTTGACACCTTGTTCGCGTGACCTCAAAACATTGATTTAAAAAGTAGCCTCTTTTACTCAGTGACAATGTAACTTTATATTAGTAAAATAATTTTTAAAATATGTCTAGTAATTTTTGAGTTTATTCATTGTAAACAAACAAAACCGCCCCGTTGGTCGAGTGGTTAGTGACCCTGACTACGCAATCGACGGGGCTCGGGTTCGATCCCCGACGGGTACAAGCATTTTTGTGATGAGCAATAAATGTTTTTATTGCCGGGTTTGGGTGTTTATTAAATATATTCTAGTATTTATATATTTATTAGTACGTATTAATATCGTTGACTAACACCCATAACACAAGCAAATAGTTTGCTTACTTTGGGGTTAGATCAGTAAGTGTAATTCGTCCCGTGAATATTTATTTATATTAATTTAAAAAAATCTTTGCTATTTATATCAGTGAAGATAAAGTAGATCACGTACGAAATCAGTATAAAAAAGCAACTTAACATGTATAATGTGTGAAGATCATGGCATAATTAATATATCCGTCCATTTAAAAGAGACTATAAGTTACTTATTAAGACAAAATGTGTTCAACGAAGTAATAAAACCTCAGATATAAGATGTGTAGATAATACAAATCAAAAAGTGTGTCGTATTTAATTGTGTTAACTCTTGTCAATCCCAATACATTGAGGATTTTTACTTGACATTAAGGGGAGTGTTTTTGTAAATGCAAAATGTAAGGTGAAATTACATTGATTTACAAGTGAAAATCATGCATAGTAAATGTACATTATTTATTCTATCTGTATCAGTGAATAAATCATTACCAATATCGACTGAAAATACTTTTATGTAAATGTGAATAACGAATTTTTAGATAATTTTCTAATTTTACTTAGCGAAGGCTAGTCTTTTAATTGTGCATAATTAAAAATGTTGTGTAAATAATAAAGGCATTACGCATATGTTAAGGGTACCTGAGTTGTAAATACAGGTACAATGTACAGATATAGTTTTAGTTAGTTATTTTATCCAAGATAGCGAGGAGTTACATCATGAAGCCGTACAATGTTCTTTCTAAGAAGCTATTTTTCTCTTAGAAGGTTAAATAGGCAACATAGCTGTCTTGCTTAATAATTAGTACCTTGATGACCCAGCTTTGCTCGGTATTTTTTAACGACTTTTTCTAAAAATAAAACCTAACTAGATCGATTTATCGCCCCCGAAACCCTCTGCATATTAAATATCATATAAATTTTTGGAGCTGTTTCCAAGATTCAGTCACACACATTCAAGAATTACTCGTTTGAAGGTATTATTAGATTAGCTTCTTCGAGGGTATAGTGGTTATAGTTTTGTTCAGTTTAGATCATGAGATTTTGAATTTCACAATTTGTTCAGATTCAGGTCGTTAGGATCGGTCGGTTATCCAGTCAACGAATGATTTGGTGGAGCAAAGTGTTATTGGTATTTTATTATATAAAACTAGCGACCTGCCTGCGGTTTCACCCGCGCAGCTTTTGTTCCTGTAGGAATATCGGAAAAGTTTATACACTTAAACCTTCCTCAAGAATCAATCTATCTAATAAAAAAAACCGCATCAAAATCCGTTGCGTAGTTTTAAAGATTTAAGCATACATAGGGACATAAGGACATAGGGACAGACAGAGAAAGCGACTTTGTTTTATACTATGTAATGATATCTCAGTATCTGCAGCAGCTCTGAGATTGGTGGTGGTATGGTAACATCTCCGCATTTAAAAAATGCACATAAAAGACCAACAGGTCCAGAATATCGTAAATGAAATCGATATTCGTTAAAGTAGTAAAGGCGAGGATGGGGATCATCACCTATTCCTCTAGCTGACGAAATTATTGTCTAAACATCTATTGGTGTTCGGTTCATTTGTTCTGAAAGGAAATTGGAGTGATATTTTTTAAAGGCAACCAATTTCTTAGGTTGTAAATAACTTAAGAGGGGTTAAGACATTTTCCTGTGGTAATAATAAATATTAGACTCGACTGACAAATAAAACGGAAACGTGATTTTGTAAATGAGATTTGCTGTAATTAATTAATATATACCATTACCACCTGAAGGTGTACAATTTACACTTTGTGTTTTTTATGTAGAGAGAGGTTGGTTATAATTCCTTTAGAACTCGGTAACGTCTACTTCGCTAGCGGTATAAGCGCATGCTGAAATAGGTTATAATTCCTAACCAATCAATAAAACACATTTTTTAGGGTTTTTTTATCTAATAAAAATCGCAAGTTGATTCATAAAAGTTTGCAATCACAAGTCATTCTCTACCTCGTCACCATATAAAATACTATTATTAATAGTAAATTTTAGGATGTGCCAGCGTTCATACAGACTGGACTGAACGTTGGGACATCCCATAAGGCGACTGGCCTGATAATTTTTCTTATAATAACTGAAAAATAATGTATAATTATGATACATAATAAATATTAGATGAGTGGCTTTTCGTATCTTGGATAGGGTTAGAAAATTTTAAAGCTCTTTCCACATTGTACTGTAAAATGTGAAATTCAATAAATACTTTTTGCTCAAAAGAACTAATAACCAGTTTTGTATAATGTATATTTTGTATAATGAAAATTAAAATCCAGTTGCTGAAAGTAATATTCTTGATCATTTAATATACTTAGGTGAGGAGTTTTAAAATTGCTTAGTTTTAAGTTTCAATACTATTACACAGTCCTGTTCTTTATACTTTCTTTTGTAACAATTTCAATTTCGAATAAAAGACAAATAACAATTGATGTGAATAATTTCAATTTAAGGCGAGGTATTTCGATGCGCGTCATTTCTATAAGAAATGGGTGGCGCGGTATGTTCTGAAACCACTGAGAAACGTGTTAATTTTCGGATAAATAAATATAGGATATCACTTGAAAACCAAAATTTTTAAGCACATTCTTATTTATTATTTATTTATTATTTTATTTTATTAAACACTTTATTGTACACAAAATATTTACAGTAAACAATAAAATGATGTATATTAAAATTTTGTATTTACAACTAAATATCACCATATAAAAATCACGTGGAAGATTAGAAATATGATTAACAAATTCTTTGTTTTAGACAATTTTTTATCCTCTTTTCGGAATTTTATATGATCGAGTAAAGTACATTTAATCATGTAATAAGTTAGCACATTCCTTAGATAATATCTTCAGGTATATCGTGTAATTTTTGTGAAATTGTTATTTAACAATCAATACAAAAAAAACGTGATTGAACAAACCAGTTTTTTCCCGTTTGTCGCGATGCCTAGCCTTAACACAAATGAAAATTACGCATAATAAATATTAGGTATAATTATCTTATTTCTTAATTGTTATGAAAAAAGATACCTACACCGTGTATGGTTTTTATAAATTAAAAATGCATCTTAATTGTCATAACGATGAGCATAATAATTTTATATATTAAAAATTGTCGCTGCTGTGGTCTAGTCGGCTGGTGCCGAAGTATCTGCGGCTCATCGCGGGTGCCTGCCTCTTCGGGGACATACCTTTATTATTATGATGTAATTAAAAATTACATCATAATAATAAAGGTTTGCAACCATCGAGTTTTTTTTTACATAATACTCATTTATAAAAATCAGTCATTTGAAAAAATTTGCTTACTGATTTATTTTAATCTTGTTTGCATTCCTAAATTAGTAATTAAATCGCCATATCTACATAATTATGTAAGGGCTACGCACTTAATATCTTGCCGTTTTCTGATTTTTTTTTTTAAATTAATAACCGTTTCATTAATTAAACTTGACATATTATTTGATTTGGATAAAATTGTTTTATTACTTTTCGTCGCCTAGATTTAGTTGAAAAAAGATTAATGTTATTATTCTTCAATCAAATTCGTCGCTAGATCAAATAATTTTTACTTTCATAATATTTTTTCTGACTTAAGTGTACTAATTACAGTTCTGAAATTTCGATTATTTATTTTATTTCTGTGTTTATCATCCAGAGTTAAAACGTATGCTTTGTGTGTTAAGTGCCAGTTATTTTACAATCGTCTAATAGCTGTAAAACTGAACTAGTTTAATAAAAAGTAATTTATAAAAAGTTGCTTATTCATTAGATTTAGTAAAAAACATTCTGAGATGCCAGTATTGTGTTACAATATTATCAGCGCAAAACACAGTTTTCATTATTTTAGCGTTATTAATTAAAAATAAAATATAAACTAAATAGGAATTTACATTGTAAAAAATATCTCAAATACGAATCTTTTATATTTTCGATTAAATTATATCTTGGCACTGTAAAGCGTAAACACTGTATTTTTATGTTCTAACAAATGTATACATTTTAAACAAGATTATAGATTAGAATATGTATATTTTAGAAGATATTTTTATAACTGTTTCATTGCTCATTTTTATTTTGTACTGATTTTTTCACGGTCTAAGAAGTGTGCCAAAAATGTAACAAAAACTAACCTATCTGTATTTATAAATTGATTGACTATGTTACCTTTGTCTATTGTAATTTAATGTAAATTTATTTCAATGTAAAAAATCTATGTTTCCAATGTGAATAAGATTGTTTAATTTTGTAATAAATATTTTTATATCAATTTATATATTATATTCTTTTTATTTACACCTACTTTAATTTAGACGTTTCTTGATCTAGATGGGTTGTACCATCAATAGTCTCCTAATAGGGCCTACTTCACACAAAATATGTCTCGGCGAAGATTGCAACCCAACGCAGATAATGTGAATGTGCTTGGTGGACTCGACGACAAGGCAAGGTGGATGGCCTTGGGCGATAGTTGAGGCGTACAATTACCGTCGTCCAGACATTTCATCGGACCTCTCTTTCAGTCGCATCGGTTTACCATTCCACTGAACCGAGGAAGAGAAGGACGAGTGCGTGTGTCTTTGTTTGCGCGAAAATCTGCGCACCTTACTATGTCCTGCGCAACTGACCGCTTCCGATTTGGCCGAAATTCGTCTATCATCGCATATACAATCAGTAGACAATTGCAAATATTGCGGCGACAAGCACCGACGCTATTGCGGTAAGGATAGGTACGGCTGGGGTATCCAACCCGGCGAGACATTTTAGAACTCTGCCTAGTTAATATTCACAATATTCTTGACTAGTTGTAACAATATCTGGCGTTTTACAATTGTTTGTTTTAGAAATTGGCGTCTATTCTTCAAATAAAGGCCCGCATCTCATTAAACAATGTATATCTCAGGTGAAGATCGACGCAACATCGCGGCTCACCTCGGTTGACGCTCACGTCAACAGAAGAATGTCTATTGTGGTCTATTGTGGTCTATTTCCCATCAGAAGAATGTCTATTGTTAATTTAAAATTAAAATTAAATCAAGAAGTTAGCGTATATCTCAATATACGCTAACTTCTTGATTTAATTTAATCGGGGAAATTAAAGTTGATAAAACCTTCATTAAATTTTCCCTGTGTTGGCCCAGACCAAGTACACAATAGACCACAATAGACATTCTTCTGATGGGAAAGATAACCTTCGCCCATAGACAACAAATGTGTTAATAGTAATCCGTGTTGCGGAGTTGCAATGTGACATGCATAAATTTACCACCTAACTTACCCTCAAAACCGAAAACTCACGCTATTGCGTAAGAAATAGGTAAGGCGATAGTCTAAAACCCAGTCGAGACTTTGCAAAAGTCTACCAATAGTAAACAAATATTTTTCATTTGATAACTCTTAAGTGCTTAAATAATCTTTATAATGCGAGATACAAAAACTTTTATATCTATAACGATATATTATTACGAAGTGAGTTGCTTAAAATAGTTTGTAATAATTATGAATTCAAGTTATATTAATCTTTAAAGGTTTTCTGTGAATTTCAGTAGCAAAAGTCTATTAGTAGTGTAGTGCCATTGGTCACCACTTTAAGGGTGGTGATCACGTCGGGATGACGTCATAACTGAGGAGGTTGATGACGCCATGGAAGGACGTGGAAGGGAAAAGGAAGATCTTTCCAGGCAGACAAGGTGTACTTACAGCCGGGGGACCGAGGTCCATTTGAGAAGCGCTGAAGCTTGTATTTAGTGTCTACAAGATAAATAATTGTGATACAACGGGTATAATAAGTAAGAAAGTATTATAATGGCTCGTGGTCTTAACCTATTCAGCTCAGATTCTGGTTAAATCAGAGAAAAAAATCAGAGGTTTCTGGTTAAATCCCTGGATCAGGATAAAGTGATATGAAGTTTTTTCGTGGTTTTCCTCTAAAATTCATATCTCAGTTTTATACGAAATTTCTTGACGTCATGTTAATTTGTTCGGGGGTGAAGCTGCGCGGATTCGCTAGTTAAAAAATATTTCGAAAGAGCAGTTAATGGACTGCTCTTTATATTGATTAATAAATGTTCGATGAATCGTCGGAATCAGTCGAAGTAGCATTTGGCGATAAAGGTTGTTTTGAAATAAATTTCGTTCGACTTTCCCGTAATCGAACATATGATTCTAGAAGTGAAGAATCCAGTAAAAAGATATACTTCAAGCAAATGCTGTAACGCAGCGAAATGAGCTGAAAATAGCGGCACATCCCCCCTCCACTTCAACTTAACAAATTCTTTGATATTCTATAGCTATTCAATTGTATAATTAGATTTTGGATGTTGATGGAAACAAAATACAATTTGGAGTAATAGTTAGGTACATATTAGGTATATACCTACTGGTGTAAAGATGAGAAAGGGCATGCTCCGTTGGTTCGGACAGTTGTAGAAAGAATGGTAGATGAAAGGTTAACAAAACAGATATACAATGCGAATGTGAAAGGATGTAGGTACCGGGGAAGACCAAGACTGACATACCACGATCAGATTGATCGAGTACTGTCCGAAGGTGGTCAAGAGTCTTCGCAACCGGCGTGTGTGTATGAAGAGAGTGATGAATGTGGAGGAAGCGAGACAAGCCTGCAAGGATCGTGATGTATAGCACTCGGTTCTCTCTGCCTACCTCATAAGGGATCTGGCGTGAAGATATGTGTGTGTGTACCTACTATAACATCAAATTGAATTTTGTTATCATCAATTTGTTTGGACTGTCCCCCACTATGGAACAAAATTTAAAGACATACCTATTCACATGAAAAAGTTGAATGTTAAAGGATCTCAACTTACGAATAAATAACAATATGGCAGCGAACGTCTAATAATGACTTTTATACGCAAATTTTTTGATACCTTTACATTAATGTAATTTTTTTCTTAGGGATCGCTAATTGTAAACAAAAATAATACAGCCTATGTTACTCTCTGATAATGACGTAGCTTTTTATTAGTGAAAGATTTTAAATCGATTTAGCGATTTAGGCGTAAAGGCGTAACAACAAACGAACTCATTTTCGCATTTATAACTATTAGGAAATAGGATTATCACTTTTCAATCTCGTACCCGAAAGAAGAAAAATAAAGTAAAAGAGAGTCGCTGGACATTGCAATGTGCATACATACTGTTTTAAAAATTCACTTTTTTGTGGAACGTAAACAGAACGTGACATTTCAAAAATAGAATATTTTCAGACAGGCAACAATATTGGAATAGAATTTTAAATGCAATGTTTTTGTTTCGTCCCCATATCACGCTGTAATTTGGGCGCGTACATTTTTAAAGTTAATATCGTTTTGTGCGGTAGTCTAGGGGGGATTTAAACACGCGAAATCATGGAAACTAATGAAAATAGGAAAATATGTTAGATATTAACGCATTTGTTTTTGAAACATAAGAGATATGTAGGATGTTTTGAAAATATTATTTCTGCAGTTTTTGTTGCTATGCCAATTTCACTACGCAAGTTATCGTAATGGTAGGGCTGCACTTGCGTCTACTGTCCCAAAGTAGTATGAGCCGAAGCTTGTGCGATAAAATCTGTTGTCATACTAGCGACAACGATATTTTGCACAACAAGATAAACCCAACGACTTTGAACTTAGGTATATGTTCTATTTTGAGAAATACCCAAAGCTATGGCGCTAGATCATTTTTATGGTCCTACGATGAAGCAGGTTAGAGGTTATTGGAACTTTGAAATTAAATTGAGCAACGCGACGCGACGAATTAAATTTGGTTCGTTCTAATAAGGACTTTGAAACAGAATGGCTAATTGGGTTTTGTTTTGCATACTGTTTGGTGCTGAATGATTTTAAAAATCTATTGATGTAACTGGAAAGTAGCTACAGGATTTTTTAAACTAAACCAGATAAACCCATTGCCTTTGGACTTATTTGTAATATAAAGTAAATAATCTTGTGTTAGATGATTTCCAGGTTCTTACGATAAAGTGGAAAGAAGGTCATGGGAAAGAAACGAACGAATGAATGAAAATTGAGCAGCACCATTAACATCTAAATATTAGACGTCAGTGAGCAGTACTATCGATTTTGGTCTCCTTTGATGCGTTCTTATAAGGGCTTTGGAGCAGGATGTTTTACAGTGTCTGATGATGTGAGCTGGAAGAAGTCCATCAGAACTTCTTAGCTAATCTAGACAAACCTATCGAATGTGGGCTATTTCGGTTTATTTTGGCAAACACTTCGGTGCCGGATGTTTTCTAAGATATAATAATGATGGAACTGGAAGGCCGTCGGAGATTGGGCTGATATAGTTGGCATTTATTACTAGGTGATATGCAGGATTTGATAATGAATGGCCATGGAAATCCTGCACTGGACAAAATAAGCCCATTGAGTATTTTTTTTTTTTTTTTTTTTTATAGAAGAGGGGGCAAACGAGCAAGAGGTGCACCTGATGGTAAGTGATCACCGCCGCCCATGGACATCTGCAATACCAGAGGTCTTGCAGTTGCGTTGCCGGCCTTTTAAGAATGAGTAAGCTCTTTTCTTGAAGGTCCCTATGTCGTATCCGTTCGGAAATACCCCTGCCGGTAATTGGTTCCACAACAGAGTAGTGCGAGGTAAAAAGTGTCGGGAGAAACGCACAGTTGTGGATTTCCAGACATCGAGATGGTGAGGATGGAACTTCAAGTTTTGACGCGATGTCCGATGGTGGAATTCGGCGGCAGGAATTAATCCAAACAACTCGTCGGAACACTCTCCATGATATATACGATAAAAGACACAGAGAGAACCTACATCTCTGCGCAATGCCAAAGAGTCAAGCTGTTTCGAAATGGCCTGGTCGTCAACGACTCGAACCGCTCTACGCTGAATGCGATCAAGAGGAAGAAGCTGGTACTGAGGAGCTCCGGCCCAGAGATGCGAACAGTACTCTATGTGAGGCCGAACCTGTGCCTTATAAAGTTGAAGGCGATGGACCGGCAAAAAGTACTGTTTCGCTCTGCTAAGCACACCGAGCTTTTTGGAGGCTAGTTTAGCCTTGCCTTCCAAATGACCGCGAAACTGAACGTAATTCGATATGTCAACTCCCAGGATTCCGACACTAGCTGAGGCTGTCAGGAGAGTATCCTCAAATCGAGGTGATACGACAAAGGGCGTCTTTTTTGCGGTGAACACGCAAAGCTGTGTCTTCTTGGGGTTAAAAGTAACCAGGTTTTGGCGACCCCATTCCGAGACATCGGTAAGTCGATTCTCGACTTCAGACACAAGCTTGTTTCGGCACTCTTCGACGTGTTCCCGAGAAATACTGCTTCGGCCGGAGTATGTAGCATCACCAGTACTGTCATCCGCATAGCAATGTATGTTGCTAATTCGCATCATATCATTGATATGCAGAAGGAACAGTGTCGGTGATAGCACGCAGCCTTGGGGAACACCAGCATTGACAGATTTAAGGTCGGAGCACGCACCGTCGACAACGACCTTGATGCTCCGATCAGCCAAAAAACTGGTGATCCACTCGCATAATTTCTCAGGAAGCCCATAGGAAGGCAGCTTCGCGAGAAGCGCTTTGTGCCATACCCGATCGAAGGCCTTCGCTATGTCCAAACTAACTGCCAATGCCTCCCCCTTGGACTCAACTGCTTCCGCCCATCGATGAATTAGGTATACTAGAAGGTCACCAGCTGAGCGGCCGCGACGGAAACCGTACTGACGGTCGCTAATCAGCTGGTGCTCTTCTAAATACTTGAGGAGCTGGGAGTTGATGATTGTCTCCATAATTTTGGAGAACAAGGAGGTTATGGCTATGGGCCGATAGTTAGACGGGTTAGAGCGATCTCCTTTTTTAGGGATGGGATGCACCAAAGCTGTCTTCCACGAATTCGGTACCACGCCGAGTGAATAAGAGAGCCGGAATAGGCGTGTTAATACTGGTGCCAACTCTGGAGCACACATTTTTAGCACAATCGGAGGGATGCCATCCGGCCCACTCGACTTGTGGATGTCCAAGGAAATTAGTGCTTTACGCACAGATGATTGCCGAAATTGTAGTTCTGGCATACAACTATCACACTGCGGGATGGTAGGCGGTGCGTTCCCTTGGTCATCCAGAGTCGAGTTGGCCGCAAAGAAGGAGCCCAGGAGATCGGCCTTCTCCTTTGCGGTATGGGCCAGAGAGTCATCGTCTCCGTGCAAGGATGGAAGAGAGGGCTGTGAGAAATTCCCTAAGACAGCCTTGGCGAGAGACCAGAACGCACGAGTGCCCGAAGGAAGGCGAACTAATTTCTCGCCAATTCTGCCAATGTGTTCCGATTTTGCCTTGGCGATAGCTCTTTTGAAGTACCTCGAGGCGAAATTGTACTCCTTACGTAATGTGCTGGTTTTTTCATCACAAGATGCGGACGCTGCAGCCCAAGCCCGGTAGCACTCCTGCTTGCGGCGCAAAGCCGTTTTACAGGAGCGACCAAACCAAGGCTGAGACTTACCACCAATTGGTACCGCAGAAAATGGAATGAAAAGTTCCATGCCCTGTAGCACCACATCGGCAATAGAGTCAGCGACGACATTCGGATCATCCAGCGAGAAGCACAACCGCCCCCATGGGTAGGACGCAAAAAAAGACCGCATCCCGTCCCAATCTGCTGACCTAAAGTGCCAAACGCGACGACAGCCTGCTAAAGGAGGCCGTGATAGGCGCGAAACCGGCACTTTACTCCGGATCAGGCAGTGGTCTGACGAACCAAGTGGGACGTCCACCGATACCTGATAATGGTCCGGATGAGAGGTCAGCAGAAGGTCCAACAGTGAAGGCATATGGTCATCCACATCGGGAACTCGCGTGGGCGAAGTTACCAGTTGTGTAAGACCATACGCCAAGGCAAAATCGTGAACAGACCTCCCCGCATGATCGGTGGTGCGCGAACAAAGCCATTCGGCGTGGTGGGCATTAAAATCGCCCAAGATCACGATCTCTGTGGAGGGGGTCTGCTCTAACACGGAATCTACAGCCGTTTGTAAATGCTCAATGAGCCGGTCAACTTCAGTATTCCCGCCATGGGACCTGTATAGGCACGCGTAGCTGCGTGGATGGTCGTCGCAAGCTACGCGTAACCAGAGGATGGATAGGTCCTGACCTTCAAGTCTGCCGAGGCGCCGGTAACAGATATCTTCTCTGACGTATGCGCACACCCCAGCCCGCGGTACAAAGGAATGTTCCAGTTTGTACCCCGGGTAGGAGAGGTAAGAAGTATCAGCCGGAGAAGATATCTGCGTCTCGGTCAAAAAGAGCAAAGCTGGCTTCGCCGTCTCGAGATGGTAGTGGACGGCGTTCAAGTTGGAATGAAGCCCCCTGACATTACAGAAATCCACAGTAAGCGTGGTAGGGGGTGCCATGGCTTTCTTGCCCTGTTTGCCCCGGACAGGATTGTCTATGAGCGCAATTTTGCCCCCCCCAGAATACGCAGGGCAGCCTGAGCATCCATGACCAGGCTGGAATCCAGAGCACGGACGCTCAGGGGGGGATTCTCCACTGCTGGTGCAAGTGGTACCTCCCTGGGGTAGATTCTCTTTTGATTGCGCATTCATAGTGTGCGGGGGGGGGGGGGGGGGGTTAGGCCTCCGGGACTCTCACAAACCAAACGAAACGCAGCAGCAGGGCTGCTACTTTACGTCGGTGTCAAGTGAGAGAGTGGTATCTCCCCGGGCGTGCCGGCCTATTCAGTTGCAAAAGCAGTATGGCACTACCACTAATTTGGTTGACTGACTGCACCGGTGTTAAATAATTTTTGTCACAAAAATTATTCCACCAGTGGGCGATGGGGTCGTCACATCCCTACGCCGCTTTGTTATATTTTTCTCATTTGTTATATTTTTACATACATACATAAGATTACATGGTGGAACTGAAGGCCATGGTAGCGTTGCAATAAAATAATTCAAGTTCATTGTGTAAATCTTACTGTAGTAATCTTACTGTGATGCTGCACACCACACAACGAAATGTGTAGATACCAAATAAAAGACGAAAAACAATAACAAAATGTATAGGTAACAAATAACAATCGAGAAAACTTAACAAGCAATAACTAAAACATCGAGAAAGATTTCCAAACACAAACGAAGTAAGCGTATTCCTAGTTGCAGCTTGCAGCCCGCTACATTGTAAAAGTATTTGGTGAATCTCGCGGAACTCATTTTCCGGGATAAATAGTAGCCTTTGTACTATTCCGGGTCTACCTGTGTGCCAAATTTCACCCACATCCGTTCAGTAGTTTTGAAGTAATTGCGTTACATTAATCCATCCAAACATTCAAACTTTCGCATTTATAAAATTATTATAGATTAATTTTATCTGACAAGCATTACATATTATTAATTAGTGAGCGGTTTGCCCTTTAAGATATGGAGAACCTCTGTCTTAATGATGTTATAAAAGGTTTCTCTTCCTGTGTTTCAAACCCTTTGTTTTAATTAATGTACCGAATTCTATCGGACTGAGAAAATCAAATATTCATAGGCGTATTCGTAAAATTCATGAATAATTTCGTAAGAGCTAAAGTTGCGTGTGATTAAACTTTCGGTCAAAGGATTCTGAATGTAAATTAGCGCTCTTCTTGTCAATCTATGTATCAAGGCGTGTATATCACACTTAACTACGGGCCATTGTGTGCATCGATGGTAGTGACTATTTTATGCCCGATTCCTATAGGTATTTATTTAATTATTAGCAATTAATCCACAGCATTTTTTAATTGTGAGATAAAAATTAATTATTTTACATCAAGCATAAGCCAATTACGGATTATTACTTCGTACACTCAGCAGTTTTAACTTCCGGAGCTTAGTCAGCTTAAATTTAAATAAAACATTCAATTTAATTGAGAAAAAATAAGGTAAAAACGTTTTATAAGACAAAAAAAATAAAAAATAATAGAATCTATGACAAAAATTCAAGATTTTTTTTTGTTTTATAGAAGAGGGGGCAAAAGGAGAGGAGGCTCACCTGATGGTTGGTGATTACCGCTGCCCATAGACAACTACGCTACCAGGGGTCTTGTAGTTGCGTTGCTGGCCTTTTAAGAATGAGTAAGCTCTATTCTTGAAGGTCCTTAAGTCGTAGTCGTTCGGAAAAATTTTGCCGATAGCTGGTTCGATATCTATGCACAAGTGTCCTGACATAATCACATATGTTGGATAATCGCGGTGAAATTTAAATATCTATTCACATATTCGGTATCAAAATCAAGTAAGTACTATTATATATCATTAGAAAGCAAGCAAGCAAGCAGAAGCTGATGGAAAGAGAAACCATTGCATATAGACACCAAAATGTTAATGGTGCTTTGCTATCCGAGTGGCGAGATGGCAATGCCACATGCGAAAATCTACCGCCTATCTTACCCTCCAAACCGCAACACGACAAAGACAAGCATTGACACAGTTGCGGCAGGAATAGGTGAGGCGGTGGTACCGAATATCCGGACGAGAAGTCAGAAAACTCCACCCAGTAATCACGATGGTATTGACACGTATAGCTAATCGATTGCCTTTTACGACCTGCCTGGCAGAACAGCAATTGATCTATTCTTCAAAGGAGCTCGGACAAACTTGAGGAATTAACAGTGGTGATCTCCACATTTTACCGATCAGATAAAGATTATCGCCTATTTCTAGTAATAACCGACAGCTATCGAGGTACGAGAATGGTGACACACCACATTAATGGTCCACTGGGATCCGACCTGCTACTGAGATTTTAAATTTTCTATAAAAATCTCGAAAAATCTTCAATAGCATCCTGACCCAAGGACTGAACTCGGGACTTCATGAACTGATTCTAATAGGCTAACTCGTAGACTAAGAGAACTCTTACAATTATTGAAAAATCCGTGTGCGTTTATTAATCAACCATCTGTATGGCTGGAATGATTGGCTCTGTTATATTTTTATAAAAAGCGTTCTGTCGAAAACGTTCAAAAAACATTTCTTTTCTTGTCTCAAAGTTAGTTAAAATGGGAATATAAGGCATTTGATTTTCATGTCTCATACTTTTACGGCTGAATTATTTTGCAATAGCGATAGATTTCTTTCGGATTTTCTCTGAGCCTTTGCATTTTCCCGGGAAGCCGGGATTTATTTCCACTTTTCAGTTGATGTAGGAGCCATTATATTCCTTTAAAAATATAAGGATTTTATCAATGACCATCTGAGCCGCACTGTTTGTATGAAAAACTGTGCCGTCGATATGGTTTTTATACAAAATTCAGTCCCTATTTTATAAATTTACGGGTTTATTTAAAAAAATAGCTTATGTTTTATTTCAAGCCTATTTCCATGCTAAATTTAGTAAGCAGCGGTTGAACGGGCTAGCCGTAAAAGTGTAACAAATTAACAAAAATCACTTTCACATTAACAATACTAGCTGCATATTGTAGCCCGCTGCGTCATAAAATTGGTAAATCTCACGGAAAAATCTTCTTTTCCCGGGATGAAAAGTGTTTTATATACTATTTCAGGTCATCATCTTTATGTTTGTCGAATTTCATCTAAATCAATTCAGCCATTTTTGCGTAAAAGGGTATCAAATATCCTTCCGGATGTTTTGTTTCATTTATTTTTTAACTTTACTGAACCACATACAGAATGTATAGGGTACAAATGACGACTTTAATGCATAAAGTATTCTCCACCAGCTAACCTTACAGCTAACCAGAAAATCACAGAGTGGTTTAAATTTTGTAATATTCTGAAATCTTGATTACATATATGCAAAAATTCTTACATCTATACATATAATAAAATCGTAGGAAAGTCAAAACTGTACATTGAATATTTTTTTAAAAGAATACTTGAGGCGTGATCTACAATCGATATCGAAGCCACAAATATAGTTTTTAGAATTTTTGTCTGTTTGTCTGTATGTATGTCCGGGATAAACTCAAAAAGTACTGCATGGATTTACTTCAAATGAAATTAGCATGAATATTACTAACAGGTCGGGTCAACATATAGGCTACATATACATATAAAAATATATTAGGTAAACATAAATAATATATTATTTATAAACGATGTTTGATACACTTTCACGCAAAAATGGATGGATCTTGGATGGATGGATGGATACTTGCATTATAATAGTTTATGGTGAATTCCGCAAGAACAAGTCATTCTTCCATTTAAACCGTTGATTTCCGGGATGAAATGTAGCTTCAATCTCATCATCTATATGTGTGCCAAATATCATCCAAATCGGTTTGACTGTTTTTGCATGAAATAATAATAAACATCCATCCATCCATATACTTTCGCATTTGTGATATTACTAGTAAGATATAATAGTTAGATAAACAAGACTTGCTCGTTTAAAAGTATTAGATAGATAGATTAATTTGTTCATGGAATTATGAAATTAATAAAGAGATTTATTGTTGTTAAACAAATAGTGACTGCAGCATTACTTTAATATTTTTATACAGATTGGTTATATATAAAAATTATCGTCGCATTTTAAACAGACGATTAGCGTGCACGTGTAATAATGGTCGTGTTTTTTGTTTTATTGGCTTTGAAGGTCTTGTGCGTCACGACAGGTGTGTATAACTTTTAATAATAACATTTAACGAGTTATAGTTATTACTCGTTAATAAAATTAATAATTATTGACCGCCCCGTTAGTCGAGCGGTTAGAGACGCGGACTACGCAATCGACGGGGCTCGGTTTTGTTTCCCGACGGGGACAAGCATTTGTGTAATGAGCATAAATGTTTGTATTTCTGGGTTTGGGTGTTTATTATATATGTAACGTAATGTATGTATTTCTATGTATTATTATCGTTGAGTAATACTCATAACACAAGCGAATAATTTGCTTACTTTGGGTTTAGATCAGTAATTGTAATTTGTCTTGTTTTGTTATTGTTAATATCATTATTAGTGTATATATTTCATGACATATTAATTTATGTATTTTTTAATTTCAGAAGTATTTATAACGGTTTAAATGGCTTAGGCTGATTTTACAGTCACGCTGACAACACGCTGACGGTCAGCGCTGAGCGGTTAGCGGGATTCAAAAACGCTACCTATTGATCCCTCAGCGCCGACCGTCAGTTTGCGATCAGCGTGACACTAAAACCAGCGTTAGGATGGTAAAGCAGACGGTTTTTATGATGATACGAATGTACCACCGCTTACAACACTAAATATCAAAAAATAATATTGTGTTTTTTTGTATAAGATTGTGACGTATAGCGTTATAAGCAAGCACGAGTATGCCGGCTGCTTTACCTTCCGAACTCCCTTTAATTACTGGCGCTATTGATCACAATGGTACTGACGCTTTGCTTATTTTTTACAAGTTGTCTGACCGTAAGATATATAGTCTATTTTTCAAACGGGAACACTAAAAAGCAAGACATAGAAGAAGAAGAGATGGATTTGAACCATACAACCAGCAGCCTCTGGCTGGCACGCTCTTACCAACTGAACTTGTCACTTGGTTCAACGTAGCAAAATTCTTTGGTTTGTGATTGATAAATACTGATCGCTAGATATATTTACGTACACTTAGTACGTGCGTAGTATGTGCTAGGTAAAACTCAACAAGGTTTTTCTTTGTCTGTGTTGATAAGGCTCCTTTATAGAATAGGCCAAATTCCAGACCGATCGTAAAAGATTAACGATTAGCTATACATATATGTCACGACCGTCGTGACTACTAGGTGGTAGAGTTCCGCAACGGCTCGCCCGGGAATATGGCACCACCACCTTACCTATACTTGCTGCAACAGCGTCATTAGTTGTCATTATCGTGTTCTAGTTTGGAGGGTAATGTAACGGGTTAAACTATGCAACGCACCATTACCTTTGTTGTCTATAGAGTTTTCCCCGTGTTGGATCCGGGCTCCTATGAAGAATAGACCAACTGCCATTCTGCTAGGCAAGTCGTAAAAGGCGACCAATTGGCAATGTGAGTCACAACCATCGTGGCTACTAGGTGGTAGAGTTCTGCATTGTCTCGCCCGGGTCTGGTATCACTGTCTTACCTATTCCTGCCGCAATAGCCTCAGTTCCGCTTTAGAGGGTAAGGTAGCCGGTAAACTTATGCATGTGGCAGTAGACCTCGCCGCGAGATAGCAGCGCACCATTAACACCTTTGGTATAAATAGGCGATGGTTGACTCTTTCCATCAGGAGACCCATCTGCTTGTTTTTTTATCTTATGATATAACAAAGACGATGGCTTCTCTTTCCCATAGGGACGCCATCAGCTTGATTGCTATCGAACGATGTGACAAAAACACTTATTTGTCGTCGTGTACAATTCATTTGCTTCATAAAAGTTATTTCCATCTTATCAATAGCATGACTCTCCTAGCAATTGGCGAGGATCATAATTGATGAAAAAGTTTAATTTAATATTTTTTATAGAATGTCCACCGCAAATAACATGTGGAGAGAATGAAGTGTATAGGCCTTGCAAGACGACATGTCCTCCGCAGTCTTGCAACATATCCTTCACCGAATATTTGTGCGACCCGAATCCGAAATGTGAGCCCGGTTGCGACTGTATAGACAATTATTTGCGAGATAATAATGATGTCTGTGTTTTTAATGAAAATTGTCCACCACCAAGTGAGTACCATTAATAATTGTTTTTAAACTTTTTTGGCGCTAAATATTTGTTACATAACCTTATTTGTTATTAGGTGAAATTTAACTTTTTTGTTATTCATAGAATAGGAAATAAATTAACTACGTATGTACAGCGTTTATGATTTTATTTTATATAAATATATATTATTATATATATATATATATATATATATATATATATATATATATATATATATATATATATATATATATATATATATATATATATATATATATATTTTACTAGGTGGTAGAGTTCTGCATTGTCTCGCCCGGGTCTGGTACCACCGCCTTACCTATTCCTCCCGCAATAGCGTCAGTGCTTGTCTCTGTCGTGTTCCGGTTTGGAGGGTAAGGTAGCCGGTAAACTTATGCATGTGGCATTAGACCTCGCCACAAGATAGCAACGCACCATTAACACCTTTGGTGTCTATAGGCGATGGTTTACTCTTTCCATCAGGAGACCCAACTGCTTGTTTGCTATCTTATGATATAAAAAAAATAAAAATATGTCGCAGTGAAATTGTCAATAGCCGTTAGATTATAATCTACCGAGGGATTTTATAATTTGGTTAGGTTAGGTTAGCAGTTAAATTATAATATCACTTAGGTAAATTATAATCTAACGGTACTGACAATTTCACTGCGACATATACACAGTCCTAATTTTCATGAATAATGAGTGTACTTTTTTTGCTGACAGTCAAATCAGGGTTGAGGTAATATAATCTCAATATTTGCTAAGTGTTGGCTATTTGAAGTATATATATACAACATATTAAATAAATAAATATTTTTGAATTAAAAAGGTTTTTCTTTCACTATTACTTTAGATATATTTTTATTTGAGTGTAGTATATAAACTTGACTAATAGATCCTTTTATTAATATATGCGTGGTTCGAGTCACCGGAAGATTTATTTTTTTTTCGGAATGTCACAATTGCTGTTAGCCTTATGGGCTGTTACAGCTTCACCGGTCGCGTGGGCGAGCAGAGTGCTCAGCCAGAATTTAAAGGTGTAGGGCTGTACGCCCTCCGCCCTAAGGGTGTCTCCTGTGAGACCGAACCTCGGCTTAGGGTGGGGTCGTGATTAGCGATGAGAGGGCTAGTGACATTGTTTTGTCCGTCCGCCGAACCTTGCCCTTGGGCTCGGTTCGCCGAAGGGCGAAACAGGGGTCCTCGTCGCCGCCGGCGGCGACGGTGTCGCGAATGTAGGTGTGTAGTGTCATCGTGTAAACCGTTGGCCAGAGTTATCGGGTCATCGGGATCGGTAAGAACGTGGCGGGGCCTACGTAGTTTGGGATCGGGATTAGGGTCTGGGATGTAGTCAGCCGCGGCTACCACCAGTGGGTTCGGATGCGAGATGGCACGATCGAAGTATCTTTCGGAGATGTCTTTGAAATGCTTTGCTAAGCTCGGCAATTCAAGATCGTTATGGAGGTCTACGTTGCGCATATACCACGGTGCACCCGTGGCAATACGCAGGAATTTATTTTGTACCACTTGCAACGGATGCAAGTCCGTACGGGGGAGGTGGGCAAACGCTACGCAAGCGTATGAAAGGATGGGGCGTACGCACGACTTGTAAAGTGTCACCTTGTGTCTAAGTGACATTTTACTGCGTTTATTGATAAGATGATATAACCGACCTACAACGAACTTAGCCTTAACTTTCATTCTTTGTGTGTGCGGTTTGAATGACATTTTGCTGTCCAACGTTACCCCGAGGTACTTGACTGTCTTTTCCCACGGGATGACGTTTCCGAACAGGGTAATGTTGCCTAGTTTGCGCAGACCGCGCCTTTGTTGTCGCGGGTGTTTACCGCGGCGAAAGTACACGGCTGCACTTTTTGAGGGATTTATTTCGATACGCCATTTTCTGAACCAATCACCGAGGGCGTTGGCCGCAGCCTGCAGTCGCTTGGTGATTGTTACTTCGGAAAAGTTGGACGTATAGAGGGCGGTGTCGTCGGCGAACAACGCGAGCTCGACGTGCGGCTCGCGTGGTACGTCGCACGTGTAGAGGGAGAATAATACGGGTGACAGTATGGAGCCCTGCGGGACACCTGCTGTAATCGATCTGTGGGTGGAGAAGGCTCCTTCCACGCGGAATTTGAATCGGCGGTTGGTGAGGTACTCTCGTATGATGAGTACGAGTCTGTCGGGCACGCCCATTTGGTATAGCTTGTATATTAAGCCATTGTGCCTGACTTTGTCGAACGCCTTTGCGACGTCGAAGAATAGGGCGCCTGTGGGAATTTGCAGCCCCGGGGCTGCGTTTAACCCGGTTAGGATATATTCGGTGAGACGGTGCACTTGATGAGTGCAAGAGTGAGCCGCTCGGAACCCGAACTGCTCATTTATTAAGAGGCCTTTCTCGTGAACAAATGCCTTGAGGCGAGCGAGAATGATTTTTTCATAGATTTTGCCTAACGTATTTATTAGGCTAATGGGGCGATAACTACTGACTTTATTGCGGGGTTTACCTGGTTTGTGAATTCCTATGACGGTGGCTTCCTTCCACTCGTCTGGAAACGCGCAGCCGGCTAGTAGTGCATTGAAGATGCACACTAGTAGGCATATTAGGGAGGGGGGGAGGTATTTAACTACCTTATTAGTGATTTTATCGGGCCCCGGGGCCTTTTTATTGTGTAGACCTTTTATTATGTCGCCTACTTCTTCGGGATCGGTGGGTAGAAGCGGGTCACCCTCCGGTGGTAGCGCCGCCCTGCGCTCTACTTCGCTATCCACAAGATGGACGTGGTCTAGGTCCGTAGGCTGGTTTAATGGGGAACATTGTGTTTGGATACTGTCGGCCAGGCATTCGGCTTTGTCTGTATCATCAAAAGCGGGCGTTTGATTAGGTCGAATGAGTGGAGGCATCTCTACTACTGGTTCGTTTTTAAAGGCCCTCGCCAACGGCCAGTAGGCCGTGTGCGATGGCGAGACCTCACTTAACAGTTTGTCCCACCGTTCGTTACGATACTCGGCGATGCGCCGCTTTACTTCTCTTTGTAAAGCTCGTAGCGAACGGCGATTGTCGTCGGTCATGTATCGGTCGTAGAGCCGCGTAGCGGCGTTTTTGCGTCTCAGTAGGTCGCGTAGCTCTTCCGGTAGTTCCCATCTGCCCCGAAAGGCGTCCGGTATTTCCCGCGAGGAGCTATCGACTACCGATTCTATGTGGCTAGTGAGTGACTTAATGGCGGATTTGGCTTCCTCTACCGTACTAATGTTGCCAGGAATTTGGTCGAGGTGCTCTGATTGTATCGATTGAAAATTCTCATCGAGTTTTTTCCAATCGATTATCTTTTTCATGCGGACGGCGTGCGCATGGTGGAGGGAACCTAGTTTGAAAACTACCGGTCGGTGGTCTGAGTCGAGTTCGTGTAACACTGATACTGAACGCAGTTGTAAATCTACGTTCCTCATCAGCGCTATATCGAGCACGCTCGGTCTGTGTGTCACGTCGTTTGGCGGGTATCTAGTGGGCTCTGACGGGCCTACTGCTACGAAGTTAAGTCTGTCCGTCAGTCGTTCGATGTCTAACCCATTTTGGTTGTTTATGGGGGAATGCCACAGACTGTGCTTGGCATTGAAATCCCCCCCTATTATGACAGAGTTGCCCATGTCGAATAGAGATTTAAGATCTCTTTCTGTTACTATTTTACCGGGACCGAGATAGGCTGATGCTAGTATGACTGGTTGTTGACCGGTCATACCCACCTGGCAAACTGAGACTTCGAGATATTCCAAAATAGGGGGATCTAGGGGAACAATGTGGAGGCTTCTTTTATAGTAGATAAGAGTGCCCCCACCGCGATTCGTTGGTCGGTCATTTCTGACTAAATTATAATTAGCTATACGCGGATTACGCCTATAAGGCTTTAATAAGGTTTCCTGTACAAGGAGGATATCTATTTCGTGATTTTTAACAAATTCGCGAATCTGGTCTATTTGCCTGACTAAGCCGCATGCGTTAAACGACGCGACAGTTAGGGAATAAGGTTTCATCCTCTGGCTATGGTTGCTATCCATTATGAGGCCCTAGCAGTTATGCGCCTGATGGTTTCCATCAGGGCTGCGTGTTTAGTGATCACTTCGATCACGTTTTGTGGTGTCGCTGTACGGAGTTCGTGAGCGAACTCCGCTACCTCACCCGGGCTAATCGCTTGGGATATTTCCATGACCAGCGCGAGGTCAGTGAAGTCGTAACCTGTGTGTCCTGAGTTGGCCTGTTGGACGCGCGGCGGATTGTTTGGCCTGCGAGTGAGAGGAGGAGGAGGAGGAGGAGGACCTGAAGGAGGACCTTGAGGCCTTATAAGAGAAGGTGGTTTGACCCACGTGTTAACGGTTGGCGGGGGTGCTGGTATCACAGAGTGTGATACCGGCTTTGGCCCTGCCTGGGGGGTTTTGGCCTTAGGGGCCTTTTTATAATAGTTATAATTTGTGTTTCTAGCATTCGGTGTTGGTACCGGTTGGGAATTGCTTCCCCGGCTACGTTTGTGCGGGGCCTTTGGGCATCCGCGATAATTCGCCGGATGACCTTGGGCACCGCAGTTGACGCAGCTCACCGGCGTCGCGGGCGTCGGGACGTCGGTTTGTCCGCGCTTAGGACGTGGACAATCCGCCGTGGCGTGGTCCTCCAGGCACTTTACGCACCTGGGTCGGGCGTAGCAGTTTCGGGCAGAGTGCCCATAGAGTTGGCAGTTATGACACTGCCCGGGGGCTCCGCGGTTACGCGGGGTCTCTATTGCGAGGCCGGAGGTCTCACAGATGGTGTTCACGTTGAACACCTTCTTGCCCTCCGGGCTTAGTTTACTAGTACGACTAGAATTAATTCGTAGGGCTCGCGGGACCTCGGGTTGTACATTCGGTGTACCTCTAAAACCGCGGGGACTTGGGATTTAAGATCGGCCTTGATCTTGTTGAGTGGGTAGTCGGTGGGGACTCCTCTAATGACGACACGAAGATGCCTTTCCCCGTCCAAGGCATACGTGTGGTACCCTACTTTGCGTTCGCGCAGCAGGGTGATTAAACGACGGTGATCGTTGGAGGTGGGGATTTTAACCCGGATCCCTTCGCCCGTGGAGCGGGCGTGGGTGAAATTTATGCGCTGCTCTCTCATGGCAGCCGAGATCATGATCCACGACGCTTTGTCGCGGATTATGATGGGTGGGGGGACTTTCTCACGCCGAGCTCCGGATTCGTCATCCGAGGCGTCGGCGATCGTCGGTTCGTTGGTCTGGTCGGTCTGTACTGGGGTCGGCTTAGGGCTTGATTGCCCAGTCGCCTGCTTCTTTGCTGGCGTTGCCCTAGTGGTGGGGATGTTGATGGGGGAAGCTCGCCCCTTTCGCTTGCGCCGGGTTACCGTCTCGAACCCGTCGCAATTTTCTTCATCCGAACCCGAGCGGTTGTCGGAGTCATTGTCTGCTTCCATAGGGGAAGCGGGGGGTTCCTCGAAGCAGGAGGCTGAGGTGGTCGGGGCGGGCTTGGTTTTCCTATTCAGGAAGTCATTTAACGCGTCGGGGTAGTTGGCCTTAAAGAAGGCCTCCAGTTCTGCGGCGTCCATGGTGGACGCCGTGGGTAAAAAGGGCAGGGGCCCCCCTTGAAGAGGGGGGTGTGTGCCTAATTATGTGTGAGTACCTAAGTGTGAGTAGTGTATTGCCACTCTACTTACGGTTTTAACTGACGTCCGGGAAAAAGAAGAAGCACTTTTAAACAGGGCACCGTAACAAAGACACTGCGATCCAAGTGAGCACAAGCACGAAACAAATAACTGCACTTTAAACTATCACAATGCGCGTATACGGTCGTCGGAATGCACACGACAAGAAACAAAGAATGCGTAAACAGCGAAGTGAAAGGCACGCCAAAAGTGAAAGGCACGCCGATCGGGATTTGTCAGAGCGGCGGACGGAGACGTCTGCTCGCTCCGACTAGCAAAGGTGGTCCACCGGAAGAAAAATATTAAAATTAAATCAATCCGGCAACTGGAATCGCGGTTCCAGTTAATGCGGTCCCAGTCGCCGGAAACCTCGTCAAATTAATTTTAAAGTACGTAAAAATTTTCCACCGTGTTGGTCCGGGCTCCTTTGAAGAGTAGGTCAAAGGCCGTTCTGTTATGCAGGCTGTAAAAGGCGACCAATTGGTGGTAGAGTTCTGATTTTGTCTCGCCATATTTTGGTAACACCATTTTACCTATTCCAGCCGCCTAACTATAGTGCTTGTCACTGTCATGTTTCGGTGTGGAGGGTAAGGTAATCGGTAAACTTATGCATGTCGCATTAGACCTCGCTCCAAGATAGTAACGCACCATTGGTTGACCCTTTCCATCAGGAGCCCTATTTACTTGTTTTTACTATTTTATGATGTAAAAAAAAAATAGTTTGGTGCGAGCGCTCCGCCAGACCTTAGCGAATCCGACTGTACATCAATAAGGGTTGGGTTCGATTCCGGCATGGACAAACATTTGTGCGATGAGCATAGATGTCTGTACCTCCAGATCGTTGACTGACATCCATATTACAAGCAAATAATTTACTTACTTTTTGGGGTTAGATCGATTCATGTTATTTGTCCAGCGATATATTTATTTACTATTTATTATATTGTAATTAGTCTCGTCTGGACAAGCTATACCTCTTAATAAATTCCGCAAACAGTAAAAAGACGTTGTAATTAATAAATTTAAACTAACATGAATTAGAAATTACTCTTTTTAAATTACAAGTATGTTGATTTATAAAATCTTTGAAAAATAGCAGAAAATATTAATTCACGTTCTGTAAATGCATCTACTCCCCTTAAGTAAAATTGTATATTAAAAATCTAATTTATAAGGTAAATCATGTTGATAATTATTACAACTTAAGTACAACTTAACTAAATTGTTACAAATTATCTATTATCTTTCTTCTGTCTTTAAACTTTGTAAAATGTCAATATTAAATTAAACAAAAAATGAATTTTGTAAATTATAGAAATAAGTTGTAATGTGAAATAATGTTTGTAATTGTATCATGTAACTATAATTTAAAAAAAACAAGCCCGCTGAGTTTCTTTCGCCGGATCTTCTCAGTGTGTGACCGCGTTTCGATCCGGTAGTAATTATAAAAAATCGACTTACAACATTTTTAGTTTAATGATAAATAATTATAATTTTAAAATATTTGCACACCATATCATGGTAGAATATGTTGGTAACTTAATCAAATTTTAATAACTTGTAACTCCCATATTCTGGCAAATAAATTATTTCTTTCTTTCTTTCTTTCTAGGCTGGAATAATTATTATTCATATTTTTTCAGAAACCCCACCCAAAATTTGTGAAGAAAATGAAGTTTACAAATCTTGTAGGACAATATGCCCTCCGCAGTCTTGCAATATTTCCTATACGGACTATGCATGCGTCCCTGATCAAATATGCGAGCCTGGATGCGATTGTATCGAGAATTACTACGCAATAATGACAATATTTGTGTCTTAAATGACGAATGCCCACGACGTGAGTAGTTTTTTCTTGTTAGTATGGTATCTCTGTACCTACTCCAACTTAAACAGTAACAGTTTTAAAGTAACAGGCAAAGATGGTGATTTTGGACTGTTACTTCACTGAAATAAAGTCACGGTAGAGTTCCACAATGTCTCAACCGGGTTTGCTACCATCACTTTACATATTACTATCATAATATCGTTCATGCATGTCACTGTTGGGTTCCAGTTTGGGGGGTGAGGTTGGCGGTAAACTTGTGTATGTGGCGTTACCATCCCGTCACATGGATAGAAAACGCCACGTGGTAGTAGTAATATTTTTTAAACAAGAATACACTAAAATATTGTTTACTGTTTAATAATCGTAGGACAAAAAGTCCTACGGTTAATCAACAGCAAATTATACCCGTAAAAACGAAATTTTACTACGGACTAAGAAAAGTTGTGTAGGATATAATATACAGGAATTACACGGTTGACGGTGGACGGGTATATACAAATTGCAAGATGTATAAATACGCTTAAGATGTATTTATACATCTCTTAAGTACCATCTCTCTGTCTTTTGTTTATAAACAAAATTTTGTAAAGCGGTTGAACTTCCATCCCTGAAACTTATGCACTTTTAGAGTGAGCTAAAAACTGCTTACGTGTTTTACTGCTTTGAAACAGTAAAACAAAACGTATGAGCATAAATTTCGAGCTCATAGACTTAAAAAATCCATATTTTGCTGAAAAGAAGACTCTTTAATTTATGAAACTTTGCGAGATTTGAACGCGATGATCGGTTTTGGAAAAATTAGTAAATTATATTTTTTGTCAACGATACCTCAAATAATCAAGCGGTTTTGATCCCATTTGAGGCTTATTTTTAATTTTTTTATGTCAACGATAATTCAAATTATTCAACCGGTTTGGATCCCATTTAAGGCATTCAACGCACTATTTTAAGCTTAGCTGTATATTTTAGCTGTATAAGCTTAGTGTAGTGACTTGCATAGCCAAATGTTCGTTTTTTACGAGCTGCCTCACAGAATAGCAGATGGTGTAGGTTTAGTTCAACGGGTTGATTTTCTCTTGATTGGACTTTGTTTTTCCAACGTCAATTGATGTAGTTTTTTAAGTAGTAAAATATTGCAGAACGTCTTAAATCAGTTGGTCCACAAAATCTTGTAGTGGTGCCCAAATATATATATATATATATATATATATATATATATATATATATATATATATATATATATATATATATATATATATATATATATATATATATATATATTTTAATTTTTTTGGTTTATCGATTTTGATGCAATTTTCGGCTTGTAATGTTTTAAGGAATCGAGCTGATTAGATTGTGGAATTAATCGTTATATTAATTTGGAAGTTATTTTACAAATACATTGTTTCGACGCCCTTTTTTAAGTTAAATCTAAGTTTGATGAAATCTAATCGAATGCCCAAAACACTGTTTCGAACGTTCAAGCCGTTCAAAAGTTATGAGAGGTTTAAAAAGACACATATTGACAGATATATACAGACATAGTGACGCCATCGTGAAAATAACTGAAAAAGATTTTTAGAACCTCCAAATATAGAGATCTGGTAAATAAGTAGATTTTCGAATATAGGAATGAAATTAATAATTTCTTTGAGCAGGTAGCTAAGAAATAAAAATCCACAGACCACACAAATACTAATAGACATGGTGCAGGGCAAAAAACGTGTAGCCGCTCATATGAGCAAATGTTTGAAATTGTCAAACACTTGGAGATATATCCTATCGTCAATATATAGAAATATACCATGTTTTGCTACTTCATAGTGCCGAGTATGCTTTGTAAGCCAAGGCCTAAAAAGTACCCCTGGAGTGATTTTAATTAAGCGGTAACTGTATTTCTGGGTGTAAATTCAAGCTATTTGAATAACCTAAGAAACTGCCTTGATAGGCGTATCCATTTAATCCGTTTAAAAATCATATGTCGCTATGTCGGTTCCCGGAGGGATAAAAGTGAATGTACATTCCGATTTGTCATTATTCACGGGTGTCGATGAACAAAATGTCAACACTTGTGGTGCTACCTGTTTATAACGACTCTCGCTTGTTTCTTGCAATTAACGACTGAACGCTTAATGTACTTATCCGTGGCACACAGGTCTTAATATAGCGACAAACATTGAATGTATTGAAATTTTTATAGATTGTTTTGAAAAAACCTCAGTAACATTTATGCCTCACCCGGGAATCCAACCAAAACCTCATATGAACCAAATAGACCAACAAATAGCCCAATACAAAATTGTGATTGTTCGCCTATCCGGCTATAAATGAAAACAGAAAATATTAAGTTTATAACTCGAAGCGTTTTCGATTGTTAAATTTTAGCGGTTACGTGAGACTCTCATTTCAGTTATAAAGATCGTATTTCATTTATAATTGGGAGCCGGAAAGTAATTTTTAGAATATTATTGTCTAAAACGCCTGGAATAATGTTTAACGAGTGCTTTATGTTTGGCCATTAAAATAATTAAGTGTAAAATTAGCACATCACAAACGCTTTATGCGGTCTTTCTTTGTAGAGTCAACTAGGATTTATCATGTTTTATAGATATACAAGCTGACACGCTCAGCTTCGCCTGCGAGAGTGTCCGCTATATGGACCACATGCTAGATTAACACAAGTTAATCTAGCATGTTGTCCGTCCATATAGTTTTACGTATAAACTTTCATCCCCTATTTCAGACGTCTTAGTGGTTAGCTTTTAAAAAAAAATATTTTTTTTGTTGACCTCGGATCTTCAACTATCTTTATATGAAATTTCATTAAAATCGATTCAGCGGTTTAGCTTAATAGAGTAATAGTAACACTTGTTTAAAGTGCTGGAACACTGATTAAATTTGAACCAGATACTTTCATACAATGCACGGATGGTATAATCTCGATAGATTACAGTATCCTGCTCCAATTTGGTACAATTTTCGCTTTAGTGTCAATTAAGTTGATAGTAACGCCCTCTAGTTTTACGTATGTGTAATTAGTGTAGAGTTTATCAACCTGAGTGCTAAGTGTGAGTTTTTCTTTTCACATTCAATCGTGAGCGCGTTTGGAGTTTACTAGGAATTTGTATGTGATTTGTGCAGCGCCACCTAGTGGTAAACTGGCTTCTCACGTTTACCACTACGTGGCGCTGTACAAATCACATACAAATTCCTAGTAAACTCCAAACGCGCTCACGATCGAATACGAAAAGAAAAACTCACACTTAGCACTCTGTTACTAATATAAATAAATGTTAATTTCACCTGCAATTGTCAATTATTTTAACTGCTTTACAGATACATAAACTAGAGGTCGTTACAATAGACGTAATCGATTCCAAAGAAAAAATGTTGCTAGCAGCAGTCTGGTGGGATTACGCACGAATATTTAGATCGTTAAATAGCAAATATGCTGATGGATCCCCTGATGGAAAGAGATAAACCCCCACACGTAGACACTAAAAAATTTATTGTACTATGCAACCTACATACACTGTCTGTGTGACAGGATCGTAGAGCCACAAGCTGTAAATTTCACGGGAGTCACATCAAACCTGAACATAATATATAGAAAAAACGATGATACCAAACCATCTAATCGTAAATCCATTAGCCCTATACAAAACTCGATGACTGACTTTCTTAATCCCATATTGTTTCACAACTATTTTTTTATTTTAATAGTTGGCTTTTGAAAGTTAGAGCATCAAAAGGGTTTTTGGTTTTAAAACAAAATCGTACACATATAAAGAGTAACTAAAAACCCCGATGATGCTCTAATTAGCAAACCCAAGTTGACTTTAAAATAAATAAATTGTGGTTGTTAAAGGATAAAACTGTATTCTAAGAAAAGTAATATGATGCAATTTCACCAAATGTTGAGGCTGGTAAAAATATCAATTATAAACTCAATTCCAATTATCTGTTGTACTATTATTTGTTAATCATAATTATGTATTATAAACTGGTTTTCGAACTGAAACAGAGTGCTTAGCCAGAGCAATTCTTTTTATTTTACGCCGGTATATATACAAATAAGAACATGTCAATGACAACAATCGCCTCTGTGGTCTAGCGGTCCAGTGTTGGCGTTGACCACATGAGGTCCCGGGTTCGATTCCCGGGTCGGGCACAAAAAAAAGTGCTTTTTTTCAGTTTTCTGAGAAACACAAATTTGCCCGGGATAGGAAAGTGCCCGGTTGGCGATAGGTTTGCCACCTATCACATTTGTGGGACCAAGTATCTTCGGCTAATCGTGGGTGCACTTGTTGTACCTCTGCCTACCCCTTCGGGGATATGGGTGTGAAGATACTTTTTAAGAACATGTCAGGTGACTATTTTTCAGCAAGCCCACCCCAAGATTTTCTTGTATCTTTAGACCAACTTTTAAACACCGTTAATAACTTACCATTGAAAAAAGCCCCCGGAGAGGATAAAATCTCAAATTATATGATAAAACAAGCGTGTTTAGCGGCCCCGGACTCTATACTTAACGTAATAAATCGTTGCATTGCTGAAGGAGTTTTTCCCAAAATATGGCACCAAGGATATCTTAAAATTATTCCAAAATCCGGTGACAAGCCTACGGATGACCCTAAATCATACCGTCCCATTACACTTCTGCCATTTCTTGATAAACTGTTAGAAAGATTGATAGTCCCTCGACTTCTACCACAAGGACCCACGTTCAATAAACAACATTTTGGATTTACCCCCGGAAAATCCACTGTTGATGCAGTGTTGTCGATGAGAAAAACAGTAGAATTATCACGAAATAATTATGTTGTAGGTGTTTTTTTGGATATTTCGGGTGCTTTTGATAACGCATGGTGGCCGATGTTATTGTTGAAATTAAAAATAAGGGGGTGCTATTCAAATATATATAAACTAATTAAATCGTATTTAGAAAACGGACATACGAAATTAAAGCTAGGACATTACGCTGTATCTAAACGCCTTACTCTAGGCTGCCCACAGGGATCAGTACTTTCACCGTATCTATGGATCTTAGGATTTGACAATTTATTCTCATTAGCCTTGCCGGAAGGATGCTCGCTTACGGGTTATGCAGACGACGTTGCTTTAATAATACAAGCTAACACACGAGCACAGATAGAGTCGCTGGCTCACATTAGTCTTAATTTGACAATCAACTGGGGCTTAAGAAATCATTTAAACTTTGCACCCCATAAAACGTTTTACTTATTATTAAAAGGTTCGCTTCTATCATCTCCTAGTATAAAAATAAATAATAGCACAATAAAAAGAAAAGAATCCGTAACATATTTAGGTTTGGTTTTAGAGAAAAATTACACTTATATTAATCATATTAATTACATCGGTGAAAAAGCTAAACGGAATTTCTTATCCTTGGCCGGTATATCTGCCTCGACATGGGGTTTAACGTTTAACACTATAAAGATAATTTACAATGCAATGTACTTAGGTTGTATTTGTCATGCTTGTTCAGCGTGGGCTGATAAAGTTACGAGTGGTGCGATCCGGCGCAAACTACTTCAAAATCAACGCCTTGCATTAATATTTCTATGCAAAGCATATCGCACTGTAAGCTCCGAAGCTTTACCCGTTTTATCAGGTGTTTTACCATTAGGTTTAGAAATTCAGCGTCGGGCTTCAATGTACTACAATTCTAGGAATTTTACCAACCCAGAATTTATGAACCCACAAGCTCAAACAAAAATACGTCATCTCTTTAATCCTGTAACCGACGTTACTAATGAATTAATTTATGAGTGGCAGTCGCGTTGGTGTTGTTCAAGTAAAGGAGCATTTATATAACTTTTTCCCATGCGTCCGGGATCTTTGAAGTAAATATGAACAAACTGCACACCACATTCTTTGGGAGTGTAATCTTAGGCAAAACGAACGTACTCAAATGCTTGATAGTATTCAATGTATATCCGGTGTAATTTATTACTCCGACCTTGTGGGAACACGTGGAAACTTCCGTGCCTTCAAGCGATTTTGCCATACTTACTACTGGAAGCAAAATTAAGTAGGCCATTTTGGTAGGTCCCTAATTTTCAAACTTCCGTGGTGCAATAGCAATCAGGCTTAATCTGATTGTAAAAATCTCATTTCGTAGCATTTTAATGCTTTTAATATTTTGCTGTCTCTTGCTTAAAAGGGAGGGAAACAGGATGTATTTTCCTACTCCTTCTATATACTTCTGATTAATGCCGCTGTTGATTCTGGTTTACAGAAGTTACAGTGGTAGGAACGAGAGGTGGGCCAATTGCCCTTTAAAAAGCCCACCCCTAATATGTAGAGAAAATGAAGTTTACAAAAATTATAGGACAATATGCCTTCCGCAGTCTTGCAATATTTCCTATACGGACTATGCATGCGATCCTGAGCAAATATGCGAGCCTGGATGCGATTGTATCGAGAATTACTTACGCAATTTTGACAACATTTGTGTTTTAAATGAAGATTGTCCACCACGTGAGTAGTTTTTTGTATTAGTTACTTCTTATGAACTATGTAAGTCATCATCATTGTTGTTTTGCGGGCGTAATAGTGCCAGATCAGTACAGACATCCGAACAGAGTCCAATTTATTACACTAAATAAAAGTATTTTACTTTATTTTACAATTTATTACACTAGATAACGTTTTAAAAATATTACTTGCGTTGAAACAAGTATTTTTTTGTCACACTTGTATTTTTATTATTTAAACGTGAAATATAAGTATTATAGAGACGGTCTTAAGCGCCTCGACTCAATTGGCGTTTTGTTAAGTGAATTGGGACCCAGATAGCAACGCACTTTTCCCATCCATAGCCATCTTTTTAATTCACACACACACATACATACACATATACACATATCTTCATCCTAGATCCCTTACGGGGTAGGCAGAGAGAACCGAGTGCCATACATCACGAGCCTTGCGGGCTTGTCTCGCTTCTTCCACATTCATCAGTCTCTTCATACACACACGCCGGTTGCGAAGACTCTTGACAACACCTTCGGACAGTACTCGATTAATAATGCATCTACTATTCTGTGATAGGAAAAAAATAACAGATTAAAATAGAGGACAGTTTATCTCACTAAATTTGTATCGTTGTAGCTCGTCCACCTCCAGTATGTGGTACTAATGAAGTAGCCTCAGATTACCAGCAAACGTGTCTACCGCAGTTTTATGATTACGACCCAAAAACAACAGCTTGCAAACCAGGCCCGCGCCGACGTGGATGTAACTGTATTGACGGATATCTGAAAAACGCGAGTGGAATTTGTGTACCTCAGAAGCAGTATCCGCTAAGTTGTATATATGTTGCAGCTAATTTGTCAAAGTCATGATATTAAAATTTCACTAGTGATGTTAAAATTAAACGGTAGATTGTCAATCGACTTCATTTTATGTCAACATATAATTGTAAAAACCCTTAGTTTATAATATGCGTAGTTTATATTTGGTTAGGTTAGGTTAACAGTTTGTTTATAATAAGATTACGGTTGATTATTATCTAACTAAAACCTAGCCGTTAAATTGTAAGAAATGAAGTCGATTGACAATCAACCGTTTAATTATAATACTTATATGCCTTTATAATACTTGCGAATACAGTAAATAGACGTTGTTAAGTCTTCCTCTTTCTGAATAAATCTGGATCCTTAAAAAGCTTTGATTTCAGGTGAACTCTGCTTATGGACGCAGTATAGTAGGTAGCGACTAATTTGCAAATAATATAAACATTTTCTTGTTTATAATATAATTGTGTGGTACTGTTATGAAGTTTACTTATGAGGCTCTAATAGAGTTTGCGTACAAAATGGAGACTTTAAGGCCCTGATTTTTCAGAGCTAGGCAAAGAGCTAAGATGGTACAATTAAAATTTTAGGACTGGTTAGTAGATAATAAGGTACGATTTAGATTGTAGTACCGTTTAGAAACTAAAATAGTAAAGTTTAAAATCTGGACTGGTACTAAGTATGATTTATTATTTAAAGGTAATGATTTTACAATATAAATACCTTAATCATTTCATTTAAATATAAATAATTTAAAGGTAATTATTTGCTACCACCTTAACTAATTACCGGTCCTAGGTTTTGAATCGTACCGATTTAGCTATAACTGGATCTAGATTTTTAATCATACAATCTTAGATACTTAACCAGTGGTAGAATCTTAGCGCCTTAATCGGTAATAAATAAGTTATAATAGTGCAATAAATAAGTAATAATAATTAAATAAATGTCGCATAATATTACACGAACTGATCTAACCTTAAAATAAGCAAAATATTTGCTTACGGGTATAAGGGCATTATTGATTTATTTTTATATGATAGGATATGTCTTGTCTGAAGATTGTCCACGCCTGGTAAGAAATGTCACTGGACAATTTACACGAATTACATACCCATTGGTGTGATTTGGCTTGTGATTTGGTTGTTAGTCAAGCCTACAAATATATATAAATACGTGTACAAATTCTGAATTATATAAATAAACGCCTAAACTCGGTAAGATTTTATGCTGTATGCATTTGACACAAACGGTTGTCCCTGTTGGAAATCGAAACCAAACCCCATTAATTCCCCAGTCAGAGTAGCTTAAAGAAAGTTGTAATTACATAAAATACATTTTTAGGGTTCCGGTTAACTAGTGACATAGTTTTGCCTTGTCCGTCCGTCCGTCCACAGCTTAGTTAAATATTATTCGTATTAAAAAGCTATAATTTGGTCTGAACATTCATATTAGTCATGATGACAAAAGTGGTAAAATAAAAGATTGAAAAATAATTATTTTCAGGGTTACACCTGCACACTGAAAGTGGGGATATTTACTTTTTATCGTGAACCCCAAAGTGTGGGATATTGTTGGATATGTATCTAGAAAGTACTGTGGGTTTATAATAACAATTTTTCGATTAAGGGATCCATTTATTAAATAAGAGCTGCAGCGTGCTGCCCATTGCATTACAAAAGGTTTAGTAAATCCCGCGGGAATTATGTGTTATAACTATATATGTGCGAAAATTTGGATTTTTGGATATATATATATATATATATATATATATATATATATATATATTTACTTAGATAAATTCTCTAATAATAACTCTCTTTTGACTTAGATTAGTAGTAGAGTTCCGCAACGTCTCCCTCGGGTCTGTTACCCCTATCTTACATACGAGAAAACTATCTCTCGCCTTTTACGATATGCGCAGCAGTAAGACAATTGACCTACTGTTCAAAAAGGGCCCGTATTAACAACTTTGTTACCTCTGTGGTCTAATGATCCGGTGCCGGGGTTCAACATATGAGGTCCCGGTTTCGATTCCCGGGTCAGGCAATTCAAAAAATGTGTTTTTTTTTCAGTTTTCTGATAAAAAATTATGTTGCCCGGAATTGGGGTGCCGGGATAGGCTTGACACCTATCATATTGTGGGACTAAGTTTTTTCGGCTAATCGTAGGTGAACTGTTTGTTCCACTACCTATTCCTTCGGGAATATGATCGTGATGATACTTTTGTTAAAAACTTTGTTCTTTAAGAATAAAAATAAGAAGAAAAATTTTACCAATAACTTTTTAGGATTATTAATATTAATGCTAATATTGCAGCTCCTCCAGCTAAAACCTGTGGAATAAACGAAGAGTTATCAGAATGCAGACAAACGTGTCCTCCGCAGTACTGTGATTATAATCCAAAAACTACCGCTTGCAAGCCGGGCCCGTGCCAACCTGGATGTAACTGTATTGAAGGCTACTTGAGGAACTCTTCTGATGTTTGTATACAAAAGAAACAATGTTCACCATGTAAGTATATTGTTGGAAGAATAAGCCATTTCAGGCAGTTTATAAATGGCAAATGATAGGCTATACGTACTACTACCATCTTGACTACTTAGTGGTAGAGTTCCGCAACGTCTCCCTCGGGTCTGTTACCCCCATCTTACATATTTCTGCCATAATAGCGTCAGTGGTTGTCACTGTCATGTTTCGGTTGGAGGGTACGGTAGCTGATAAAGTTATGTAAGCTGCATGATTATTCCAGAAACATTTTTGGTTTCTATAAGAAATTGTCGTCTCTCAGTCATGAGAGCCATCTACTTGTTTGCTGTCTATCGATATATAAATAAAGTAATGCTGGTGTCCTTTATATATTTTTCGCCGTGTTGGTCCCGGCCTCCTTTGTAGAATAGGCCAACTGCCGTTCTGCCAGGCAGGTCGTAAAAGGCGACCGATTGGCTATCGAGTCACTACCATCGTGGCTACTAGGTGGTAGAGTTCTGCATTGTCTCGCCCGGGTCTGGTACCACCGCCTTACCTATTCCTGCCGCAATAGCGTCAGTGCTTGTCACTGTCGTGTTCCGGTTTGGAGGGTAAGGTAGCCGGTAAACTTATGCATGTGGCATTATACCTCGCCACAAGATAGCAACGCACCATTAACATCTTTGGTGTCTATAGGCGATGGTTGACTCTTTCCATCAGGAGACCCATCTGCTTGTTTACTATCTTATGACATAAAATAAATAAAAATAAAAATAATTTGTACTTATTTTAGTGCGTTAGGGGAAAATATGAGAGAGAGTGAGGAATTTACAAATGAAATTTATAACAGCTTGGTGCTATATCTCTTAGCATAAGGTTTTTCCACCCTTCGACTAAAGAAACACTTTTTTTTACTTTAATCTAAAAGCTACCTGCACGACATCTTCGTCAATAATTATGTGGTAATGTTATTTAAGAGTGAAAATATTTCATTTAAATCATTGAATAAAATTCATAATAGAGGCATAAGACCTGTTCTTTCGGGTTTTAAATCGTTACTTTACTTTTTAGCATGGTATATATTCAGGTAAAAATTATGGAACCAGTCTAGACTACTTTAATGAAGTTATTTTTTTTCAGTGGAAGATGAAGGAGATGAAGATGATGAATAGTCAAAAGAAACTGGCATTTATTATTTTGATCGTGACTTTAAAATATTATGTAGGTAGTTATGGTATATGTATATTTTATTTAACATTATAAATAAAATAAATTAATATTGTATACATTCTGTAATTTAAATAATATTAATAGATTCATAATGATGCGGCTTTGTTTTATTATTTTTTGAAACGTAAACTATTTTTGAATGTAAAACTTAAATGTTTTTATAAAAATAAGCATACTTAATTTGTATTACATTATTACCATTTAAAAGATAATATTTTTCTTAAAAAATGTCTATTTATCTAAGTAGAAAAAACTAAAAAATATTTTTATGAAAAAATAATTCAGTCAAATAATTTGCCTTGGATTTTTAAAAAGCTTTAGAAGCATATAACTGGAGTTGAAATGTTCTACAAAATATTGCTAATTTGTATTGCTGTCTCACAAATGAGGAGTTAAATATATATTTACTAAAGTTTTTTTACCCTAAAGGCACGGTAATATTATCTGTACAGTATTCTAACTTCATACAAACGGACAAAACGCGAGCTATGACTAAGCGCCTCGATCTCGGCATTGTGCTCGGCATGCAAACACTCGTGACGGTGCCGCAGTGAAAAACGGACGGTGTGTTGTTTTTTTAACAATAACTGTGCGATTTTTTTATTAAAAACAAGTTCAAGTATATATTTAATATGACGAGTGTAATTAAATCTACCAATCAAAAAACAACATTTTAATTTCCTATTAAATTCACAAAGCATTTTATCTATATTGTTATATTATATTAATTATATTATTTTTTTAATTATAATATTATAATTATATAATTATAAATGCGAAAGTTTGGATGTCTGAATGGATGTTTGTTACTCAATCACTCAAAAACTACTGAACGGATTTAAATGAAATTGACACACAGATAGATGTCGCCCTAGAATAGCACATAGATTGCCCTTGATCCCGGAAAAATTAGGTGATCCCGGGGATTTGCCAAAAACTTTTATAACGTAGTGGGCTGCACGTTGTAGCTAGTTTGTTTATGTAAAAAAGTATATTTACAATCATAAAACTAAATGGAAACACAAAGTAGGCAAATATAATTAAAATGCTGGAGGCGGGCAGCCCTATTGCATGTTTACGTACCACGCTGCTGTCCGCATTTATTTCAAAGATACGGCTGAGTTACAATACTGTATAGATAATATTACCGTGCTAAGGGTCTTTGTCAGCTTAAACGATTAAAGTTTGTTATCTGCTTTTTTTTTTCTGTAGTGCTATATTAACAAATTTCTGGCCGAGTAACAAATATGTTGTTACACAATACACTTACATTTAAATTTAACTGATTATAGACTATATACTCTGAGTTGGCTAATTACAAGATCAACCAGGCACACTATTTATACATTTGTTGTCAATATTTTACACAAACATATTTAAAATGAGTATATGCGGCCACCAATTCCTAAATTGTTATGTCAAAATAAAGATGAAGTGTTAATTTTTACTTATTAATAAAATATCTAATGAAATATTAAGTATTGTTAATAATTTAACATATTTTAAATTAATATGATTTTTGAGCTGATATAAAGTCAACTATTTGATTAAGGTAATTATTGAGTCAATAAACTATTTGAATAAAATATTATAAAAGCCCTGACAGATATGTTTCGAGGCATTCGTGTTTGTGAAACTAAAAAGTGAAGTGTCGTAATATACAATAAAGTGTTGTGTTTTGTATCTTGTATTTTGTATTTACTATAATTCGATATTCCGTCAGTTGTTGTTTAAATTAATAAATCTTATATCTTTTACCAAGTGGGGCGAACACGTTAGAATGGAAAATATACATATAAAATAGTGTAAATGCATGTTTATGTTCGAACACTTTCGTCGCACATGAAACCCCATCGAGAATAATATGCAGATATGTAGATAGATGAAAATTATTATTTCAAAATAGTAGAATTGAATGTCATCAACTGAAATAATAAACTATACGCTACACTGAATTTAGTTATTACAAAATGTCATTTCGAAAATTATGCATCGTAATTTGCGTGGCGCTGACATTTATTGATCTTATATCAGTGTCCTTGGTTCTACGGTAATAGTTATCCATTGCATTTAAGACTCTTGCTTAGTTGATGAAATGTATTATTGAAATAATCATCACATATTTCTATCAAGATAACCTTAGTTCTTGTCAATATTATGTTATTATGCATTAGCGTGGAGCGTAAGTCAGCCGCAAAATCTGAAAGAAAGTTACACGTCAACGTGGGAGTTTCACCTACTGGCATTGAGCGCTTCTTGATTGGCCGACCTGACACGATACCGACACCAGCACCAGCCCGACATGACACCTGCTCCGGCCCGACGTCAGCATCGACACTAGTAGACGCATAATTCTATGAAATTGTACTGCACACTATCTCACTGGCCCGGCCCGGCACCGACATGCCGGTGTCGGCGCCGGCATATCGTCGGCACCAAGCCTCCCGTGTCGGGCCGACATCTTTATGCATGTGTTGTGTACACACGCACACTTCCGTGTAGGTGTGCTAGTGGCGTGATCACTGATCCTGCCCGTACAATTTTCATTACTTACTTTGCATGCTGAGGAATAATTACTTTTTCATTATATTTTAGGCATTCGGAAATATTAAATAAAAATCTTATCCAGGTTTAATTAGTTTTTCAAATAAATTGTACTAAATGCCATATTTCACTTTGATAATTGGATGCACCCAAAATGGTCTCAGAACACGTCTTTGTTTACGTCTTAATTATAGGTAGCAAATAAAACAAAAATACAATTTACTCGTATTATTTCACATTGGCATCGCGCATCGCTCTTGTCTACGTCTGAAATTAAATAAAGCCGTGTCGGGTCGGAGCGTGTCGGTGTCGGTCTAATGAAGATAGCTGCCGGTGCCGTGTCGGGTCGACGCGACAAGCACTGTCGGTGTCGGGCCGGGGCCGGTGCCGGGCCGGCCAATCAAGAAGCGCCCATTGAAACACTATTGCCAACTGCGTGAGCGAGCAATATCCTTTTAATTTTATTTCATTTCATAGGATAACAACAAGCAGATGGCTTTTTTAATGGAAGTGGATAATATTTGCCTATAGGCATCTACAATTTTAATGGTACTTTTGTTATCTTTGTGGCGGAGGTGGAATGTCAAATGCGTAAGTGTAACGACTACCTTACCCTTCAAATCAAAATACGCCTAGGAAAAGCACCAACGCTATTGCGGTAGGAATAGATAAGACGGTGATGTCACACCCGGTCAAGTCTTTGCAGAACTCTATCATTAGTCACGAAGTTAGTAAGGCGTAGTGCACTTTTCTGGATTTTTACGACATGTCTAATAGTTGATGGCAGTTACAGTAGAGATCTATTCTTCAAAAAGAGACCTGGGCTCAGATCAAAATTGGGAAATCAATCCCTATCAAGGATTTTTTATACCATAAGTTAGCAAACAAGCAGATGGCTCTCCAGCAACGCACCATTAACATCTTTGGTGTCTATAGGCGATGGTTGACTCTTTCCATCAGGAGACCCATCTGCTTGTTTGCTATCTTATGATAAAAAAGAAAAAAAAAGGTGAAGAGAGAAGCCATCACCTATAGACATCACAGATGTTAATGGTGCGTTGCTGTCCGTGTGGCGGAATGGCAGTGCCACTTACACATGTTTACATTACCCCCCAAATCGGAATACGTCAATGACAAGTATTGACGCTATTGCGGCAGGAAATGGTAATGCGGTGGTACCAAATACCCGACTGAGAAGTTGCGGAATTCCAACACCAAGTAGTCATGATCCTAGTGACACGTTTGCGTTTTACGACCTGCCTGACAGAACGGCAGTTGTTCTATTCTTTAAAGGAGCATGGACCAACACGGGGAAAGATTTATAAATTAAATTATCAAAACGATTAAAAATAAGAATAATTTATTCTTAAAGTGAAAAATGTCATATATGTATATTCATTTTTTTTATTATTCAGTTTAACAAATGAAAAAAAATGTCACCCTTTAATAACTTTCTTCATCATAAACTTATCCAAATTGAGCGTAACTACACATGCGTGATGATACTAATTTTTTTTTTATATTTGACCATCGGGTCCTTAATGAGCAAAACAGATTTTAGTGATAGGCAGTAAAGTAATAACGACGGAACTAAGTAAAATTGAAATAACTTCACAAACAATCTTCACAAAGGCTTGTTTCCTCATCTTTTAATAATGCTATATTAATTAACAGAGCACTATTCTGTACAGTTCTGAACTTTACTTCCTTTTAAATCAATGCGCTTATTCATACATTAGGGTTGCCATTAATGTAATAAAATATTATTTTTACGGAATCTTTCGTTAAAGCTTTGGACGAAATACGTGTTAACAAAGTTGTAGGCAAGGCCATACTATCCATACTTAATATTATAAACTAGCCGTTGCCCGCGACTTCGTACGCATGTTGTAGTGACTTTCGTATTAGGATTTTAGTTTATGTCTGTCTGTTATTATAAATTACTAAAATTTATTTAGCTCTTTTTCTAAAGGACCCTAACAATACATACAAATAAGGACCCAAATAAGCAAGACTACGTTTGTCATGCTACGTGCTGCTTTATTTGTAGTAATTGGCTGCAATCAAATGTCTATAGCTAAAGCTACGACTCCTCATTATTACTGTCAATCATAGAATCATCATTACACAGCATGCCGTATACGGTCTGCACCCAATTGAGCACTATGTTATTCCTCAGAGTGAGATAGCCGAATCGGATTTACTCTTTCGCGTTCCTATGATTGCTGGATATTGATAGTATACCATGGTACTACTCCCAAGCAACCGCATTACGTTCATCACGCTGTTCCTGTTTCTAATTAATGTAATAGATTGATGTTTTCTATCAATACGAATTCGTTCTTCGCGCTCTACAGTGGTTTCAACTGAACGCAAGGCAGTTCTGCAATTACGCTGAGAGCTAAGCCGAGATTCACGCTGCGTGAAGGTTTCAGAAGCGCAGGACTCGATGTGGCATTTGCGATCGCTTGATAATCTTATTTCACGCTGCGTGAAAGTTTCAGAGGCACGGCTCTCGGTGTGGTGCTGGTGGTCATTTGTTAATCGAGTTTCACGCTCTTGACTACTTTCTAGTAACCGCAAGGTAGCTGTGCGGCTACGTTGAGAGCTGAGTCGAGATTTACGTTGTATGAAGGTCTCGGAGGCACGGGATTCAGCGCAGCGTTCGCGATCGCTTGTTAACCTTATTTTACACTGCGTGAGAGTTTCGGAAGCGCGAGATATGGTATAGCGCTCGCGATCCCTTGTTAACCGAGACTGACGATCCTCAACAGTTTCAAGGGAACAAACTAACCTCATCCTTTTGTCTGAGCTAGAGCCTTGAGATAAGTTACTTACTTTTTTCTCCTAGGCATTTTATATAACTATAATGTTTTTCCAACCTAATCATGAACCAAATCGTAAACACAAAATTTGATGCCCGTCTTCACTTTTTAAAGCCAAGGTAAGTACTAAGCAAAAAAAAAACCAAAATTCCCAATTCAACAACTAATCATAAATAAAATCATCATCTGAAAGTGGGAATCTTTCATTTTTAATTCTCGTTTTTTTTTTCGGAATGTCTCAATTACTGCTAGCCTGATGGGCCGCTACAGCTTCACTGGTCGCGGGGCTAACAGAGTGCTAAGTCAGAATTTATAGGTGTAAGGTTGTACCTCCTTGGCTTAGGGTGGGGTCCTGATTTGCGATAAGAGGGCTAGTGGCATTGTTTTGTCCGTCGGCTGAACCTTGCCCTTGGGCTCGATTCGCCGAAGGGCGAAACAGGGGTCCTCGCCGCCGCCAACGGCGACGAGCCGTTGGCAAGAGTTTTTGGGTCATGGGGATCGGTAAGAACGTTGCGGGGCCTACGTAATTTGGGGTCGGAATTATGATCTGGGATGTAGTCAGCCGCGGCTACCACCAGTGGGTTCGGATGCGAAATGGCACGATGGAAGTATCTTGGAGATTTCTTTGAAGTGTTTTGCTAAGCTCGGCAATTCAAGATAATTGTGGGGATCTATGTTACGCATATACCACGTTGCTCCTGTGGCAATGCGCAGGAATTTGTTTTGTACCACTTGCAACGTATGCAAGTCCGTAGTCCGTACGAGTGAGATGGGCAAACGCTAACGGGCAAACTTGTAAAGTGTCATCTTGTGTCTAACCATTTTACTGCGTTTAATTCTTGAAAGATAATAATATAATATACCTACTCGAAGAATACACAACAATATCGTATTTTAAATTCTAAAAGCGACATTTCTTGAAGTGATTTTAAATGAAATTGGCTCATGAACATTTTTTAAATATATCTATATTTTATTTTATTCTATATTAAAAAAAAAACTGATCAATGCAAATGTGAACTATTTAAAAAATGAATCAAGGATGTAACCCATTAAAGTGTTCCGTGTATGTTGTTATACTCTGGTATAAAGTACGTATAAAATTATTATGTCATTTATGATCAAAATTACGGTTGAATTTCGACCAGCGGGCGGTCCTGGTCTATAAATAAATATAAATAAAATCTATAAATAAAAAAATATATTCATTGAAAAACTTCAAATGTACTTGACATCCCTAATGATTGCAAATGTGTGGTCAGTCAATCATTCATTATAAGCAATGTAAGCATGAGCATAAATGTTTGTATTTCCGGGTTTGGGTGTTTATTATGTATGTAAAAGTATTTATATATGTATTTCTATGTATTAGTATCGTTGATTAATACCCATAACACAAGCAAATAATTTGCTTACCTTGAGGTTATTTTAAGTTTAGTGGGGGTAAGTTTAATTAGATCAGTCAGCGTAAATACATTTATGAAAATATTTAATATTGACATTGACGTAATTTTGAGCTACATTAACGAGAAAAGCCAATGTCTATCTTCGCAATAAATATGACGTTAATTATTAACGCGTTAAATAAAGAGGCCACACTTGAACAGTTAACGTAAATGTCCAGTTAATGTAAACTATTCTCGAACACACACAAAAATTTTACCAATATCGGTCTAGCCGCTAAGGAGTAGTCCAGTCACATAGATACGCATACAAGAATTATAAAACTTATCACCTTGAAAACCACTACAATTCGATAAAATATAGCCATCAATAGCGTCAGTGCTTGTCACTGTCGTGTTTCGGTTTGGAGGGTAAGGTAGCCGGTAAATTTATGCATGTGGCATTAGACTTCGTCACAAGATAGCAACGCACCATTAACATGTTTGGTGTGTATAGGCGATGGTTGACTCTTTCCCTCAGAAGACGCATCTGCTTGTTTGCTATCTTATGATATTGCTTGTTTGCTATCTTATGATATAAAAAAACAAAAAATCACTCTCGTTTTTACAAATTGTATGCGACTATGTTCCGAGTCATAGGAATCGTTTGTTTCAAGAGAAATGGCTCCATTATTCACAGGTAACTTATATGGAAGAACTTCAAAACTCTAATTTGTTCTGAGTAAAAGAAAAATGTCGAGAGGTCATTCCTATGGGGAAAATATTTTTTCCAAGTCGCTAGTTCCATTGTACTCGTAAGAGAATAAATGATTGTATATTTTAGTTTTCGTCAACGTTCATTAATTCTTTTCGTAAAAGGCGAATCTTTTGGATATTTTATACACAGATTTTCAATTCGATATTTTATTTATGGAAGCTTTTATTTGGAGTATGTGAAATATTTATATTATAATATTTTTTAAACGACTTATTTAAGTATAGAAGAGTAAATAGGTTTTCTAGGTAAATAGACATGGCAATCACTACTACTCAGCAAAAATGTTTATAGTTCTATGCTATAATAATAATAATACACTTTGTTGCACACCAACACATAATTTACATCACCAACAGTAATGCTATCTGTGTGTTAGAGATGTAATGCCACATGTATAATTTTACCGGCTACCTTAATTTCTCAACAAGAATGTGACATAATACAATAATCATTAGGTTTAGCATAAGTTGTGTTAGCGATTACTAATGTCTGGTTCCTATATCAGTAAAACGACTCGTTTTAGTTCCGACTAGTAACACCTTCTACGAGGCGTGAGCTAAAATATTTCCTATAAATGTCAAATTACCAAATGTCCAAACTCCTTGGGGAATGGCTCGTTTATTTTAATTCGTTAAGTAAAATAAATATTACATTTTTTTAAAGACTATAGTAAATGGTTACTGCTACGAATAACGGATCATTGATTATACGAACCCGACATAAGCTAACAGCCGGAGTGTCTATTTATATTCGGCGGAATTTATTTAAAGATTGGAACAGAATTGTTCTAATCTTTAAATACATTTGCGTACAGTTATATTTTTTTATTTAGCCCTTGCCAATCTTATCATGATCAAATGTCAATAAATTTATAAATTTATAAAAAATAGTTTATTTTTTTCGTTAACTCCTGCGTTTAATAGTAAATTTTTCAATTTTTGTTCCTTTAAAAACATTCCGACTTAAAAACTATTTAAGGATTTACTTAGCAAAATCGATCCAGCCGCTTAAGCTTTTATTTTCCAATAAATTTTTAGTAATTTTAAATCGGTAAAAGCAAAAAACATTCAATTTTATATATATATTGGATAAAACCTATATAAAACGTACTAAGTTAAAACTTTAAAGTTAAGTAGGATAGGAAAAATTAATTTGCTGAACCAGTCAAGTGGTTTTCAAAAGAAAGGTTTACCGACAAACAGATTTAAGTGTAGAATTAGAGCTATTAGACATCGTCCTGTGATGTGATATGATGATCGAAAATTCGACCATAGATTAAATAATAAAATCTCTTTTAGGGCGAGGCACTGGAGACAAACGAAAAAACTGGTTTGCTAAATCATATTTTTATGTATTGATTTTAACAATCATAACGATTTTATAAAAATTACACGATATACCAGAAAATATTATCTAAGGAATGTACTAACTTATTACATGATAGAATGTAAAAACTTTAAAAACAACAAAGAAACAACGGTCAATCCCTACGTGTCGATATTTTACACGTAGGGATTGACCGTGCGACCATTTCTCTAAAGCCAGGACGCTCTCCCAGTGAGCTAGTGTCGACAGGCTTGGCATTGCGAAATTCTTCTTTGCTATAAGATCGATTAGGGCGATTTTACTGATCGCTAGGTATACATACGTATCTAGTTATACGTAAATTATGAACGTTAAATGAGTTCATCGTTACAAATGACATTCACATTTATACTTTTAATCAGTACTTTCGTATTTCTAATTATTTTTGTGTTATAGCACTCACCCCGTGCTTAGGAAAACTGGAAAAACTTTAAAAACAACAAAGAAAAATATCGACACGCAGGGATTGAACCTGCGACCATTTCCTTAAAGCCGGGGCGCTCTCCCACTGAGCTAGTGTCGACAGGCTCAGCGTGGCGAAATTCTTCTTTGCTATATGATCGATAACGATTTTCTTCTGCACTGCTTTGTAAACTTTAACTGTGTCTTTAATATCATACTCCATCGTTTGCGTAAATGTTTCAAAAAGAGGTATTTTTTTTTAAATTTACTGATTAATATAATTACAAAAATATCCGATATAAAATTAGTCTAACGGTTCTTATATCTTAGGAAAAACCTTATATCAACCACATATTATTTATGCATTTTCCCTAGGATTAATTTGCGCGCTGTTTTCAAGAATGAACCAATTGACTTAGTGCTACGGTTCTCGTTAAAGGCTAAAACTTATCATTTATATGGTGAATTAGGAGGTAGAGTTTCGCACCCTACCTATTGCCTCCCGCAATGTCAATACTTGTCACGTTGTCATGCAATACAATGAAGTGTAAAGAATTTACTTATTTTAAAAAATGAAGATTAATGAAAAAATTAAGCATTTCTGTTATGTGTGTTCGAAAATGGATGGATAAACTTAAAGTTTATAGCGTAACCAAAGTTACGACGTTTGATTTTAGAAGGCTCAGTTAGAGTAGGATAAGATAAGCCCAAGAGACAATTTAGGAATTTACTCGAGCCTGGCAAATAAACGTAAGTAAAAAACTTTGCATACTGTTGAAGCCCTTATCTTATATATGCCCTTTACATAGGTCCAGGCATCTAAAACTGCCCATCATATGTAAAAAATGATCTTAGAAATACTGAAGCGCTTTAGATTACCTTATTTGTAAGGTTGGGTTAGTTGCGAGCTAAAAAGTATATATTTAGAAAATCTGTCGATTTGAGCATAACGCTTTAACATTACGCTCAAATTGTCAGTGAGAGGGTCACAGAGTTGCATAAAAAAACGATGTCTTGAAATTCTCGAGCACGCTCAGTTTTTTTTGAAACCGATAATGTAAGAATAACGAAAACAATGTTATCAGTCTACTTCTACAAACCGAAGAAATCTATGATGTTTATGACGATCGGAGCGCGTAGCTGGAGTAAAGCATGCATTCCCTAGCATGGAAAAGTAGCTGTTTAAAAAACTGATCCCCTTGGCATAAGGATAGATGTACATTGTACACTATGCATAAAACAACATGATCTATGGATATAATATAGGAAAAAAACATAATTAATACTTTTCAATCCATAAAAGCAGAAAATCTCTAAGATGTTATAAAGGTTGAGGAAAAAATATAAACAGCTGTGTGGAGTTAAAACTACCATGCAGACAAGGAAATGGGATAAGAAGCTTTCAAAGAAAATCCGATAGAGGTTGAAAGAATACTGAGACAACTAAAGAAAATTGAAAGAAAGCCGTAGATGCTTCCCGCCTAAGACACTTTATCGTCCAAGTTGCGAGGACTTTCCGGCTGTGAATTGGAAAATCTAAACATTTAAAATTGAATTTAATGTTTGTGGGATTTTATCTTTTACTCGAATGTTTTCTTTTAAATAAATTTCTGAGGAATATTTTTATTTTATTTTATTTTGCAATTCATGAAGATAAAAATGCAAATAACTCATAAACTAATAATATAAAGGGGTAAAGCGTGTAAGTTTAGGATGTTTTAGGAAGTAATCTCTGGAACCAGCTGAAAGCTACACAGTTCCTGAGTGACATAGGCTACATTCTATCCCAATCGAGAACGTTATCGAGACATACACAGGATACTGCGGAAAACGACTAGTAATCGATAATTATAAGAAGGGTTGCCACTCACGTCCGCAGGTAGAACCACAATGAGTCCCAGCACGTCCCCCCGAGCGATACTTGCGACTGACTAGTATACAAAAAGTGGTAGAGCCCTTATTAGGGTTCGCCTGGCTCGTATCCACCACCAGGCTAAAGTCTGCCGCCAAACAACGATTTGTTGTGTTCCGGCAGTTGCGTAGGGGATACTACCATAATCGTAGGGGATCCGATTCTTGTCTGTCCCGATGAATGATGAAGGATGCTGTCCATTGAGGGTACATCGTGCCGGAACGAGAGGCCGGAGTAAAACCCGACGGAACTTCATGGATCGGATTGGGGACCCTTCCGTCCATTGTGCCAACTTTTCACACAACCCTAATTGCCTAGCGAGTTACTCATGTCCACCTTTTGCCTTTGTGTTCTCCTGAGATATGTGATTCCGTTTTGATCTTCTTTTAAAAATAGTTAGTAAGAAAACGAAAAGGAGAGAATTTACAGCGGCAATCCTTTTAACATTCAAGAAATCTACTATATAGTAGATTTCTGCAATATAAGGGCCTTGCATTATAAGCTCGAGGTTATACACTTTTATCTAGAGATAGCTCGGTCTGGTTTACTCTTTTTGACTAAGACACAAATATCTTCTCGTGCTGACATTTCTTAACCCTTATTACAAGTTGGAGTACAATTTTATTCCCCGTGCTGGCGTATGCACGTACGCACGAGATATTTGTGTGGCGTCTCATAGTGGCAAAGCCGAAACAATTAAGCACTTTGAATATGTGCAATTGATGACTGACCAATTATTACTTAAAGTTCCCTCCATAGAGTTGGTTGTCCTCGGAGACTTCAACGTTATAATAATATTTTTTAATAATAATATTTTTTATTTGCCAGAATAATAAACATTTCAATATAGTTCTACTTATTCTACCATTGAAAGGTATGCAAATTTTAATTTCTTATCACTAAAATACTACATAACATTGCTATTAATTATTAGTTTAATTTTAATTTATATTTCATTATTTATTTTTTAATTAATAACATATTTGATTTTGTTGATTTTGCTTATTTGATTTTAATTATTAATATATTATTCAATTTAACTAACAATTTAATTATTAATTTCATCATCATATAAATATGTCTTCATCTAAATATTTATTAATCTAATCTATTATACATTCTATTTATATTATATCATTAGAGATAATCATATCACGCATAATAACTAACAAACACTAAATCTGTATACATTAACATTTTTATTAACTATTTTAGGATCTGACTAGATATTAATTGCATTATCTTTACAATTTAAATATTGTTCCACAGAGTAGAAGCATTTTGTTATTAGCCATTTATGCAGTTGTATTTTGTACCTGTTTATCGGCAACGATTTTATTATGTTTGGTAATTTATTGAACAGAGTAATACACATATGGAAAGAATTTTTTTTTACCATTGCTAGTCTACACTGTGGCACATAAAGTTTGCTTGCATGTCTGTTATTTGTGCCAAGTTGTTATCGAAGGGCTGAATTCCCGGAGTTCTGACTTTGCGTGAAAAACGACACATAACTTTGCTCAGGCATACAGTTTAAATCAGTTAGTACTCGTACCATCAACTAATGGATTCTTGATGTAGTATACCATTTTTCAACAAACCTATTTTGTAGCTAAAACACTATTTTAGAGCTCAAAAATTGAGTTGAAAGGCATTTGAATGATAAAAAATCATCGTTTTCTAATATATAGCTTTTCAAAATCTAGAGACAGCACTTCTATTCCGACTTGAAACACAAAACGCTAATTCGCTATCACCTTCTGATGTCTTATCCCCTATTTCTTTTATTTTAGTAAGAAAGAGAGGATGAGGCCTCAGGGAGTTAGACGCAGAGATGTTAAGTGCTTCAGTAGATGTTTAAGATTACTAGACTATTGTTGTCTCCAGCTTTACTTCATGGCTAACGTCGCACATTATAGATTAATTATACACTCTGTAGTACATCTATCTTTATTGTCTTGCACTATTTTATACCCATATTATACTTTCTTAGATAGAGCTATTAAAATGAGATATTACGTTAATTTTACACTCTAGTGCTCGCAAATTTATCATTTTGACGCAGTCTTCGTAAAAATTTGAAGCAATAACTTCTTTTCATAATATAAAGTATTTTATATCCATCCTCTGCAAGAAAATATAATTTTTAAATTATTAAGAAATTCAGGAGTGCTTAGTTCAATGTGACAAGACCATAGCTATACATTTTAGATGCGTCCTGCAGTTATATTAAAATATTTTATACAGTAAAATGAGTAACCTGTAAGTACAAAACCTACAAGTAGTTGCAAGTGTATTGTAGAGTTCCGCTAGAATCACATTGTCCCTATTAGTCTAAGATCTGAAATAGAGATGACTTTCACCCATCTGATTAATGAATGAAAAGTATTTTATCTAAAATTTTGCATGGCAAAAATATCTCGCGAGTGGATTGGCAAAATAATCATGGGAAGGCTATAATAATAATAGTAATAAATATTTACGGGACAAATTACACTTACTGATCTAACCCCAAAGTAAGCAAATTATTTGCTTGTGTTATGGGTGTTAGTCAAAGATACTAATACATAGAAAATACATATATAAATACTAGAATATATATAATAAACACCCAAACCCTGAAATACAAACATTTATGCTCATCACACAAATGCTTCTCCCCGTCGGGGATCGAACCCGAGCCTCGTTGATTGCGTAGTCAGGGTCTCTAACCACTCGACCAACGGGGCGGTAAATGATCAATTAATAATTTAAAATTGGTTGTTTATTAACAAAATATTTACACCAATGAGTTCAATTATAAATTTAATACCAACTAAAAGCGTGAACCCTATAGAATATGTAAACATAAGGTTGTCTATTTTTTTCTGGCCTAACTACCGGGTTGGCAAGTACGAACAGGTATATTGATACCAGTTATTTTCACCCATTTGTTTAAGAAATTAATTTTATATCAAAATAAGCGCTATTTCATTGCAAACAGGTGGAATGCTGCTTCCTCTTCTTATCAAACGGGATATTTACCTCGGATCTCTTTGTCAAGGGCTTCTATCTGCATCAAAATGTCACTTTTACAAACACGTCAACTATCATTAAAACCGTTTATTTTTATATAAAATTTTTATTTCTTAAACCAATGGGTGCAAATAAATAGTATCAATATATCTGTTCATAACTGCCAATCCGATCGTTATGCTAAGAAAAAAATCTGCAAGCCCTGCAGGCCATCATTGAATCTTGCCGCTAAATTGAGGTATTTTAAGCTCAAATAAACAACGACTATAACTAAGCGTAGATTTTTTCAGAGTTTAAAAATTTTAATTTTGTAAAAATTTCTGATAGGATGATGGATTTCAATCTGAACTGAAATAAATAATAAAATTGTAAGATTAGAAGTCCTCTGGAACAAGCATATTATTGTCTAAAAGTGAAATCCAGCCTAATTTTGTAATTTAAAATCATGGTTAATGGAAATAAATGAATAAATAAATTATTATGTTATTAGTATATTATTTAGAAGGCATTCAAAGCATTTTTTGAGCCGTAAAATGTTCTCATAGCTACATAATCTATAGGTAGAAAAATATCAAAATAATGTCAAAAAACATTTCTTTTTTCAAAAATCATTGACAAATCCCAAAAAAATTGACTGATTTTGATCCAATTGCAGAATTTGACGCATAAGCTGATAAGAATTTTTAATCAGTTGGTATATTAGCCTGAATGTTTTAAAAATATGAAGTAGGTATGCTGTAAACAACGAAATATTAATATTTGAAAAGCTGTAAGTTTTGAAAACTTGATTCGACTTTGCTTGTTGAAACTTCATTCGACTGGAAGTTATACTGTAATATGAAAGTTATTTTCTCCAAATCTTCTCTGAACCAAAATTTTCAGGAAGTCTAAGTTGAGCAGAATCCAATCGAATGTTACTAAGCGTGTTTCGATCAGTCAAGGCGTTCAAAAGTTATGAGATGTTTACATACATACATACATACACATACATACAGACATATTGACATCGTCGTTAAATTAGTCGGAAAAGGTACCTAGGACCTCAAAACGTGGAGATCTGGTAAAAACTCGATTTTCGAAAATCAGGGCAAAATTTGTACCTTATCTACATACGTAGCGGGAAGTTGAAAATGAGTAATAGAGTAGACCTTGCCGGCTACGCCTAAAACTTGACTTTGAGGTATTTTAAGCTCAAAGGATAAAAAACTATACCTAAGCATGGATAATTTCAGGGTACAAAAATCTCAGTTTTGTTATAAATGACAGTAATTTCATTTCTGAGAAGTTCTGAGAAGTGTATATTTTGGAAACGATAATCAATTTTAATCGTTAGAATGGCATTCAACGCAATTTTTGAGCTCAAAATGTTTATTTAGCTACATAATACATAGGCTGAAAATTGTCAAATTAATCTAAAAAAACGTTTTTTTGTCAAAAATTTTCGTTATTAATAAATCCCAAATAAATCAACCGAATTTTCGGTATTTGATGCAGTCGTTTTTTGGAGAGAAAAGCTAATTAGATTTTCAAATCAACTGGTATATTAGTCTGAAAGTTATTTTAAAAATATTAAGTAAGTTTTCTGTAAACAACAAAATATTAATAATTAAGAAGGTGTAACTTTTAAAAGTTGAAAACTTGAATAAAATTTGATTTTTGAAACTGCATTTAACGTATTTTTTAAATACTAAAATATTGTAAAAGGCCGGAAAATGATTGGTTGAAAAATCTCGAACTTATATCAAAAAACGCTTTTTTTTAAATTTTTTGTCAACGATTAATCGATTTCGATGTAATTTATGCATTTGACACAGTTTGTTTAGGAAAAGAGCTGATTAGATTTTGTACTCAATCGTTACATTAATCTGAAAGTTATATTAAAAAATACTATTTCACCAACATTTTTTTAAGTTTTTCAAAAATTTTCAAAATCTCCTGGACTGAATTGGTTTAAATTTTCAGAATGTCTAAATTAAGCGGAAGCCAATTGAATCTTATTCACCGCGTTTCGATCGGTCAAGCCGTTCAAAAGTTATGCGATATTTACATACACACACACACATACACACACACCCACCCACATACACACACACACACACACATATACGTACATACATACAGACATATGACGTTATTGTGGTGCAATTGTCAGAAAAGGTTCCTAGGACTTCAAAACGAGGAGATCTGGTCAAAACTCAATTTTCGAAAATGGGGGCAAAATCACTAACTTCCTTTATCTATATACGTAGCGAAAAGTTAAAAATATATATTAAAAATCTGGTAGAGCAAATCTAACGATTGATGTCTATTGTGACTTATTCTGATCAATTAAAACTTAGGATTGAATTGAATTTCTGTTAATAGAAATTTAAAAAGTTATATTTAAGTCAGAAGTCCATTTACGAAATTCTCGTTTCAGATTTCGGCGAATGCCTTTGTTTTGGTTGGGACTCGATATTGCGTTGGAGATAATTAGCCGAAATCTAAGAAAAGATAAAATTAATGTAGTTTAATTTATATCCTCCGCGTCGGCGATATGAATGGTGGTTTCTGTTGCTAAATATTATTGATGACAACGATACACAATGTCACTATCCACTAGATCACTAGGCACTCAAATTTGGAAAGTGTTGCTCTATGAACATTATAGAGTGAGAAAATCTTAAAAGTATGATGGTTTTTTTCAAATATCTTACATAAAAAAAAGTATCATCACGCCCAGGGTTTCCTTACGGAGTAGACAAAGTAAACCAAACGTCTATAGACCATCCAATTCACAACGATTCACCCGTTTGTATTTTACCGATATGTTAACGATTATCAGCTATTTCTAGCGATAACTGGGATCACCAGCTTTACGTGCTCATCCGAAGCACGGGAGTGGTAATAACAGCACTCCGCCAGACTCCGAGCTGCTACTGAGACAAGAATTTCGAGTAAAACCTCGAAAAAGCCTCAATAAATTTTTGCTCTACCCGGGGATTGAACCAGAGACTATATATATGTGCTTGCTCGAACACATTTTCCCTTACTTATTGCTCTTTCTTTCGTGTTATTATGTATATCGCAACGCACCATTAAAATCTTGGATGTCTAAAGACGATGGTTGACTCTTCCCATCAGACGACCCATCTGCTTGTTTGCTATCTTAATATGATATAAAAAAAACACATAAAACTTAGCGAAATATATTTTCAATTGTAACTTCAGCCTGGTATTGATAAAAAAAATCTACGACTGACGGAAATAATGACTACTTGTTTTTTTTCACTTTAATATTTACTTTTGCAATACAACCGACTTCTCAAAAGGAGGAGGTTATCAATTCGGCTGTATGTTTCTTTTAATATTTGTTACCTCAGAACTCGGTCATTTATGAAGCGATTTTGAAACATATTTTTTAAGAGGATGTACTCGTCGTGAGGGTCATTCTAATTTGGTGAAAATCGGATGTAGGATTCCGGAAGATATAGGAAATGGGAAGACAGTTTTACTGCTATAAAAATTATTGAAGAGTAGATCAACTATCTCTACCTTGTAGATCAAGTGTTACTGCCCTTTTAACATTTTACATAACATTTAAAATGTCCCCCACACAGTTCAAAATTTTTATCAAATTCTTTCCATGTTCAAGCTGGTTATGAAAATCTTATACTACTAGCTTATGGGACTAGTAGGTAAACTCGCTACTCGCGTAGTTACGCCCGTGAGTAGATTAAATAGAACATATTATTATCATTATCGTTCATATAAACTTTTACCCTTAATTTCAACCCCTTAAGGGTTGATTTTTGAAAAAAGATAGCTTATGTTTCACTTATTATTAGCTTATCTTCATCTTATCGTTTTTATCATTATTCATCTTATCTTCATCTCCGCATCAAAATCATGAAAATTGGTTAAACGGTTAAGCCGTGAAAGTGTAACAAACAAACAAACTCACTTTCGCATTTTTAATATTAGGATATTCTGGGCCATAGCGTCAGTGTTTGTCAGTGACATGTTTTGTTTGAATTATAAGGTCGTCATTCAGCTTTTACATACCTGCTACGTAGATGGCAACGCATCTTTAACATCCTTGGTATCTACTGCATAAAGATACGTATTTCATAATATTTATGTTTAGACTTTTGGAACAACTGCTTAAGTTCATTTCGAAAAATATATATGTGTTTAGACTATTGAGTGAAAGTGTGGTCAGGAAATATAAAGCTACGGCATAATGTCGGTACGATAACAATGCTACGGTCAATTGTAGCAGCCATTGTAGAATAGCTATTCCAACTACATGGAAGTCAATAAAACATGCTTAGCCGGCTGCCAGTACAACAGCTGTGATTGTAAGCTCGGATTTGTGTTCAATGGAAGTGCTGGAAAATGTGTTTTGATAAAACCAATGTTGTAAGTGATTTTTTTTGAATTCACATGCTTTTTACACTTTCAGTTTTGTGAGAGGTTAAAAATATAAAACGCGCCAAAGAAGTAATTCTTTGTAAAAATGACGAAAACCCTAAGGTTTAAAATACTAACTTTTATTTTTTTGTTATATTTAATTAACTTTAGCAAAATCCACTCGGATTTCGGTTTTTGACTTGCTGAGTAGAGATCGCCTGTAGCCGAAATTCGACCATAGCCTAAACAATAAAATTTATTTTTTAGTTTGACAACTGACTTTAGGCGTAAAGAAAATAGTATACATGTGTGTGTATTGTCATGTATGTCACATGAATGTAGTGTGTGTAATGTTTATTTATATTAATTTAATGTACTTTTAATGTGTTTAAAAATATTAGGTTCTTGCTTTACCTCGCAACGTAAAAATTTCATACTCCATCGTTTGCGAAATTGTTTTAAAAAGTGGTTTAGTTTTTTTTTTCACGTATCAAAATATAGATAAGTTATCTCATTTATATTTAAAATGTGAATGTTTGTTGATCATTCACGCATATATTTTGAAATCAACTGGAATGAAATTTAGTACATATTATGTTGATTATTACTTGGAATAGGATACAGGATACTTTTTATCACGAAAAAAACTTTGTTCCCATGAGATTCACCAAAAACTGTTGTAGTTTGTTTTTGGGAACAAAGTATTTTAACTATGCAGCGAGTCACAGAGCGCAATAGGTACATTCATATAAATTATATCTTGCATACTTTAAAATTACTAGACTGTAAATTCTATTAATAGTTAGCTCAAATATCTATTAGATAAATTATAGGATAAATTAATTTTGATTCGGTTTGATCATAGACTTGACTACGATCAAACTAGGTTCACTAGCTGACGGGGTGGTCAAGTGGTTAGCGAACGTAATCACGAATCGAAGGAGCTCGGATTCGATTCCCAACACGGACAAACATTTATATAATGAGCGTATGTGTTTGTATTTTCTGGGTTTGGGTGTTTATTATGTATGTTACAGTATTTATATGTGTATTTCTATCGTTGATTAATACATGTAACACAAGTAAATAATTTGCATACTTTAGGGTTAGATCAATCATTGTAATTTGCTCACCGATATTATTATTATTATAGACTGTATTAAATCTCTTCTAACTTTGACAACAGTCTTAAACTCTATAGAAAATAGTAAATCGATATATCAGTATCTGTAGTCAAACGCATGTAGGGTGTACGTTTTTTAATTTATATATATATTTATTTGTAACTAGCTGATCCGGCAAACGTTGTTCTGCCTTTTTAACTACTTTTATTTTTCTTCTATATTTTGTCACCTTTTAAACCTTCCCTGGACTTCAACAATTAATTCAAAACCAAAATTAGCCAAATCGGTTCAGCCGTTCTCGCGTTTTAGCGAGACTAACGAACAGCAATTCATTTTTACCCGACTGCAGGAGGGTATTGTGTTTATCAGTCTATATATGTATGTATGTATGTATGTATGTATGTTTGTTCCTATGTGGCATTCTAGAGGTCAAACGCGTAGGCTGATTTTGATGATTCGCATGTCAATCGATTCGTCTTAACCTTGCGAGTGTCACTAAAGACATGACATTTATTAAAACCCACCATGGAAACCACCATTGACGGCAACGCAATTAAAAACAATGTTCCTGGAGTGAAAGTCAGAATCGAACCTAACCCGGCTCAAAGCATGCGTTGCTTTGGGCCGGGTTAGGTCTCAAGTGGGGCTAATAATAAATAGTTTTGACCACCATAAATTACTTAATAATTCCCACGATATTTACTCTCTGAATGAAATGACAAGATTGCGTAATTTACCATCTTATAATTTTAATATCGAAGTTAATTAATCCTAACTAAAAAGTGTTAAATAAAAAAAAATATCGAAAACAAAAAACCCGACTGCATTTAATCTTTAGAAAAGGTTCTTTGCCTGAAATAAAAGCTAAAAAGAAAGAAACAAGCCCAGTAGTTTAGAATCATGTTAAGTAATAATGAATTACTTCACAATTGAAATAGTTCTATAATCGATGTAGGTACACACATTTAAAACAATTCATGAATTTTAATTGATCACAGAGTAATTAACAGTCGGGGCCCTTTGTGAAAATTTGATAGCTAAAAATTGAATGGGCCCCGACTGTTAATCGTTCTGTGATGAATTAAAATTCATGAATTGTTTTATATGTATGTACCTACATCGATTATAGAACTATTTCAATGGTGAAGTTATTCATTATTACTTAACATGATTCTAAACTACTGAGCTTGTTTCTTTCTTTTTAGCTTTTATTTCAGGCAAAGAACATTTTCTAAAGATTAAATGCAGTCGGGTTATTTGTTTTCGATCATTTTTTTATTATATATATAGATATTTGGTATATAAAAATAATAGTTTTTTGCACTCTATTCGCATGTAAACTTTAACTGTGCTACATTTTATTCCCCTCCATCCGGAGGATTTTCGTAAGAAAGGGATACAATGGTTTCGTTCTAAGTTTTAATATATAGGTGGTCAAACTTTTTACCTCCACAACAGGCATTTACCTGGTAGAAGGTAAATGACGTATCATTATCTGTGTATATTAGAATTATGACGCGGTAAAGTTTGTAAGGCGGTGATAAGTCTAAGTATGGACCCAAAGTAAAATATTTTTAGCGAATTAAAGTAAAATTGCGTTCGTCAGTGAAGTTTGAACTTGTAGTTGAAATAATCAAAAATATGCAAATAAATGTAAATGTGCATTCACAGATAAATCTTAGTCAATTTTTTACAATTGTAACTTCAGCTTATCAAGGCTTTAATAATTAAGACCAATTAATAAAAGAAAACTCCGAATATGGTAACGACATCGACATCTCCAGGAAGTAATGACATTTTGTCGTTTTCTTTCGCCTTTAAATTTTTTTCTTGTAATGTGTTTTCACCTTGATCCGAAATACTAGACTATTCGTAGAATACATTGTTATAATTTCTAGTAATATGGTTTATTAAGACTTTTTTGTTTTTATGGCTTACGTCATTTTATTCCTATAAAAAACAGCTGTTAAATTAAAATGTAAAATGGATAAATGAAAATAATTTTATAAATATGCAAAAAACAGTATGTTATCGTCATTTTACATCAATTACGTTCAAAACTAGACAAAGTTGAGACAAAGCTATTCCAATATTGTTAAATCTGATCACAATCAAGACAGAAACAATTTTGATCAAAATAGCTGCCAATCAATCAAGTGTCAAATAGAAATTGTAGTTGATCTGCGATTGTGTGTAAAATTTATTTGAAATAGTCATGAGATTCTTTCACGGAATGCAAACTAGAAAAACATGTCTGTTTATACCTGACTTCGTTATATGATTATTTATGTTTTTAGCATGTATGTTTGTGTATTTCTTTGGCATGCTCTGTAGCTTTAACTGCTTGACGAATTCGAGATTGAGGAGCTACCAACTAATGCCAAAAATGTTAATGATCTGTATGGCAGGGATGAACAACAAATGGCTATTCTTCCAATTACTTTAACCAGAACTCGACAGTGCAAAACCCTAAAGCTATTGCGACTGGAAATGGTTTTATTATTCTCTTGGTGTAAAGAGATGAGCATTGTCTAGACACAACAGAGATGTTAATAGAGCGTTGCCGTCTATTGAACTCTTGAAATGCTACATGCACAAGTTTACCGGCTATCTCACACTCCAACCAGAACATCATAGTGACAAGCAATGATGTAGTAGTTTTACCAGTAGGATTAGGTAAGACAGTGGTTCAAACCAGGATAAGGCATTGCAGACGTTATAATGGTGAGACTTGAGAAGTGTTTGGTCGCAGACTAGTACAATAGCCGTAGAGGATATTCGGCAAATCTTCGCCTTTTACAAGCTTGCCTTGTAGGGAGGCAATCTATCATTCGGAAGGAGACATATACTAGAGAATTTCTTCCTATAAATATTTTTACTTATAGGAAGAGAATTTATGATTTGTAATAATGATGAAATAGCACCTGAAAGATCTGAGCCAAAAGTTTGATCACTGGACTGAAGAGACAGTAATGACAATAATAAAAGTAATATATATATATACATATATACATATGTATATATATATATATATATATATATATATATATATATATATATATATATATATATATATATATATATATATATATATATATATATATATAAAACAATCAATTGCTGTTCGTTAGGCTCGCTTAAACTCGAGAACGGCTGAACCTATTTGGCTATTTTTGGTTTTGAATTAATTGTTGAAGTCCAGTGAAGGTTTAAAAGGTGAAAAAATATAGAAAAAATAAGAGTAGTTAAAAAGGCAGAACAGCGTTTGCCAGGTCAGCTAGTACTCAATAAAATATAAATATTAAATGAGAAGACTCGAGTTTCCGAAGAAGCTCGAGCTATCTACTTATAGAAATTGTTTTTGCCATTTATATTTGTACTTGAAAAGTTTTCGATTTTCAGTATAAATCATAGCCTTTCAAAAGTAAAGAAAAATAGTACTATTTTCTAAAAATCTTATTAGCTGTTCGGAGTCTAGCGGTATTTTGTATCTGTAGGGAGTAATTTAGCTGAAAAAACAAGGGATATATCTCGTAACAAGGTATCATCTACGAGTAAATCTACGGAGCCTTTCTCGTTCTTTTTGAATCCTACCGATGAATCTGAAGTAAAAATATTAAATTAAAAAAAAAATAACACCACTGGTCGTCATAATATTTCTGCTGATTTTCTAAAACGTTATCACGCTATATTAACGCCACCTCTAACTTATATTTTCAACTTAATGTTTTCAACTGGAGTTTTTCCTGACGAATTCAAGCTTGCTGAAGTTATTCGCATTTACAAGAATGGTGATAGGCACTGTATCAGTAACTATAGACCTAAATCTATACTTCCAACTTTGTCAAAGATAGCAGAAAGGCTCTTAAACCAACGGTTAGTAAATTATCTCGAATCCAAAAATCTACTTCCGAACTCTCAGTATGGCTTTAGAGCAAATTATTCAACAAGTGATGCAGTACATGAGTTGACTGATCACATTGTATCTAATCTGGACAGTAAGAAAAAAGTATTAGCGATATTTCTTGATTTAGCTAAAGCCTTTGACACGGTTTCTACGCCACTCTTACTAGACAAGCTCGAGAAAATTGGTGTTCGTGGTTTACAGCTAGAATTATTTAAAAACTACCTAACAAATAGATACCAAAGAGTAAGGGTAAATGAATATACTAGTGATGACTTGCCTGTTACGTACGGAGTACAAGGTACCGTTTTGGGTCCCACCCTTTTTCTTATATTTATTAACGACCTTTACAAGCTTGAGATTGTGAATGGAAAAATAATAACTTTCGCAGATGACACTGCGCTAGTTTTTCACGGTGATACTTGGGAACAGGCTTATGATTACGCACAGTCAGGCTTTAATAAAGTATGTTCTTGGCTTTTAGATAACGGTTTGACACTTAATGTTGAAAAAACTAAATATATACCTTTCTTATTTAAAAATACCCAAACAAAAATACATCAAAACCACACTGCAGCTCATTTATGTATATCAAGGTAAGAATGTTATTGTGATAAAATAATATTGACTTCTGATATTAAATACTTAGGCGTAATTATTGATAATAATCTAAACTTTAACTGTCATATAAATCTCCTTACTAGCAGGACTCGTAAGTTGATTTATATTTTTAAGAATTTGCGTGACGTTGCCAACTATGATGTAATTAAAATGGTATATTTGGCTTTATGTCAGTCTATTATTGCCTATTGCATCACTGTATGGGGTGGAACAGCAAAATCTAAATTACTAAAACTTGAAAGAGCTTAAAGAGCCGTACTCAAAGTGAGTTCCCGTTTACCTTTTTACTATCCCACGAAAGACCTTTACTCATTGTCTAATGTCTTGAAAGTAAGACAACTTTTTGTGCTTAATACTATCTTAAAACAACATTCCTAGCTTAAATTTGACCCGACAATCAATGAAAATAAGCGTCTGAAACACAAAGTTTGTCACTATTCAGACACGTTAGCTTTGGCCACGTCTCGCAGATTTTTTTATTTTTTGGGTAAATACCTTTATAACAAAGTTAATCAGAAGTTTGCAATACTCTGTTTCTCACTCACAAAATTTAAATGTAAAAGGGTTGTTACCACTTGGTTAAAATCTCTTACCTATGATGAAACTGAAAAATTACTATCATATCTTAAAATAAAAATAAAAAACGTAAATGGTAACATTTAAAAAAAATGCCTTTTCTAATAGTCATAATGCTTACCTACCTTCAAGTTAAAACAGACGCACAGAGATACATACATAAATAGTTTTGTTAATACACTTGTACTGTTTCACAAATTACTTTAAATTTAATTAATATCACCAACCGGTTTCGCCTTTTATGGCATCTTCAGGGCTATGACATACATACATAAATACCTACACATGCAACACACACACACACACAAACCACACATTCACACACACACACACACACACACACACATAAAATATACACCAACACACACAGTCATTTATGAGCTTCCCACGCACGTACTGCTATTACTTGTGAGGTAGAAGAAAAAAAAACTTAGTACTTGCTCCGCCAGGTTCAGAACGGGAGAGGCTGGTAATCTGTAACACAGGCCTCCTAGTACAGACACCAGTCTCTCACGTAGACTAATAAACATAATGTTAATCCAGTGTAGACATAGGTTTAAGTTTTTTGTAATTGCTCTGTGAGAGAAGAAATAAAGTATTTGTATTGTATTGTATTTGTATTGGTGCTATTCCGGCCTTCGGTCCCGATTATTATTAGAAATAGAAGATCATCGTCATAAGGTAGTTGAATTTCCGCGATGCGTCTCAATATTTATTTCGCCAACCTATAAACCGCTGAATCGCAATAAATCGGTAAGGCTATTGACGTTCCGTTCACTCTACACACCCGGCAAGGGAACCGGCGTGATGATACAACTAAAGCTCTTAACTTAAGAATACGAACAATTACTTCGTATTGATCCGTGCTTATTTCGAAGAAAAGATAAGCTATCTTATTGTTAGGCTTCTTGTAAAAGGCGAGAGAAGGGTTATACATGTCACTTAGTCACTAACACTTCTAACTAGGTAGTAGAGTTCTGCAACACCTCGACCAGGTTTGAATACCACCACCTAACCGATTCCTGCAATTGCATCGGTTCATGTCGCTGTCATGTTCCAGTTTAAGCGGTAAGGTAGCCAGAAAACACGAGCCATTCACACGAGCAATAAACCGCTTACATCGTTGTTGCTTATAGGCGATGGTTGTCTCTTTCCATCAGGAGCTCTGCTTGTTTGCTGTGAAATAGGTCAATATGTGTTAATTTGTTTTGCGAATATATATATATATATATATATATATATATATATATATATATATATATATATATATATATATATATATATATATATATATATATATATATATATATATATATATATATATATATATATATATATATATATATACATACTCAGAAACCTCATGAGTACGTTTCATTACAAAGTATTCACATTTTTACATTTAAATGATCTTTTCCAAAATACAAATAAATAGAAGGTCGATGAAAACATTTTAAAAGAAATCTTAACAATTCAACGGGCGAGAAACAAAACAAAGTACAATTTAAAGTAAATATCATAGCCGAATTCAATTAAAGATGGAATTGAGTTTTCCGTACTTATTTTTACTGTGAAAAATCTTTGCTTCTATAAGAAACTTTGTTTTTTAATTTTGATTTTACTTTGTAAGTAATCTCGCATGGCACATGCAACTAAGAATAATTGAATGAAAAAAATTTTATCTTTTTATTGTGCACGAAAATTAATAGAAGATGAATAACAGCATAACTAAAAATAATTATATTTACATTGTACATGTACATACTTATAATTTATACGTCATACTGACATTTGTCTAAGGTGGTCTTATAGCTTAAGAGTGAACTCTGCCAGAGAACCTTAGGGGAGATAGTATTTTTATATCATAAAACGTTGAACTAAGACTAAAATAAACGTTGAATAAGAATGGAAAATATAAAATTTAGAATTGCGGTATTCACCACGTAGGAACGTGCTATCAATGACAATGATAGGCTTAATTAATTCAATTAAAATAATTTCAGTTTTAGAAAGTTCAACATTTGTACAATGTTACAAGTATAATAACAGTGCGTGAAACTTTTAGATGGGAGACATGTTGAGATAATTTGAAAACTTATTATAATTGTAACTTATCTGATTACATGATTGTAGTAATTTTACGGTTATAATTATATTATTATAACCGTATATAGCAAGGCTTATCTTAAAAAAGCGTATTATATTTTTACCGTGTAGGTCCGGGCCACGTTAAAGATGAGCTTTGCACGACGAGCCTCCGGCAAATAAGTTCCTACGTTACTTATACATTGAACCAATCAAATCAAAATAAAAATTGAATATACAGACAGATACCACAGTTTTATATAGGAGTATAGTGCAAAAAAATGTACTGAAAACGACAGATTTATATAGTAGTATCTATAGATAGATAATAACCTGATTTTAAACCTATTTCATTCTATTACGTTAATTTTTTATATGACTAATAACAGGCAGACAGACAAATAGTCAATCATATAGCCTTTTTTTATAGAAGAGGGGGCAAACGAGCAGGAGGTGTACCTGATGGTAAGTTATCACCGCCGCCCATAGACATCCACAATACCAGAAGTCTTGCAGTTTCGTTGCCGGCCTTATTAAGAATGAGTAAGTTCTGTTTTTGAAGGCCCCCAAGTCGTATCCGTTTGGAAACACCTCTGCCGGTAATTGGTTCCACAACAAAGTAGTGCGAGGCAAAAAGTGCCGAGAGAAACGCACAGTTGTGGATTTCTAGACATCGAGATGGTGAGGATGGAATTTCAAATTTTGACGCGATGTCCGGTGATGGAATTCGGCGGCAGGAATTAATCCAAATAACTCCTCGGAACACTCCCCATGAAAGATACGATAGAATACACAGAGTGAAGCGACATCTCTGCGTAATGCCAAAGAGTCAAACCGTTTCGAAATAGCCAGGTCGTCAACGATTCGAACCGCTCTACGATGAATGCGATCAAGAGGAAGGAGCTGGTACTGAGGAGCTCCGACCCAGAGATGAGAACAGTACTCCATGTGGGGCCGAATGTCATAAAGGCCTTATAAAGTTGAAGGCGATGGGCCGGCAAGAAGTACTGTCTCGCTCTACTGAGCACACCGAGCTTTTTGGAGGCTAGTTTAGCCTTACCTTCCAAATGACCGCGAAACTGAACGTAATTCGATATGTCGACTCCCAGAATCCCGATACTAGCTGAGGCTGCCAGGAGAGTTTTTTTTTTTTTTTATGTCATAAGATAGCAAACAAGCAGATGGGTCTCCTGATGGAAAGAGTCAACCATCGCCTATAGACACCAAAGATGTTAATGGTGCGTTGCTATCTTGTGGCGAGGTCTAATGCCACATGCATAAGTTTACCGGCTACCTTACCCTCCAGTGACTAGCACTGACGCTATTGCGGCAGGAATAGGTAAGGCGGTGGTACCTGACCCGGGCGAGACAATGCAGAACTCTACCACCTAGTAGTCACGATGGTAGTGACTCGATAGCCAATCGGTCGCCTTCTACGGCCTGCCTGGCAGAACGGCAGTTGGCCTATTCTACAAAGGAGGCCGGGACCAACACGGCGCGAGAGTATCCCCAAATCGAGGTGACACGACAAAGGGTGTCTTTTTAACGGAAAACACGCAAAGCTGTGTCTTCTTGGGGTTAAAAGTGACCAGGTTTTGACGACCCCATTTCGAAACATCGGTTAGTCGATTCTCAACTTCGGACACAAGCTTGTTTCGGCTCTCTTCGACGTGTTCCCGAGAAATACCGCTTCGGTCGGAGTATGTAGCACCACCAGTACTGTCATCCGCATAGCAATGTATGTTGCGAATTCTCATAATGTCATTGATATGCAGAAAGAACAGTGTCTGTGATAGCAAGCAGCCTTGTGGAACACCAGCATTGATAGATTTAAAGTCAGAGCACGCACCGTCAACTACGACCTTGATGCTCCGATCAGCCAAAAAACTGGTGATCCACTTCCGTAATTTCTCGGGAAGCCCTTAGGAAGGCAGCTTCGCCAGAAGCGCTTTGTGCCATACCCTATCAAAGGCTTTCGCTATGTCTAAACTAACTGCCAATGTCTCCCCCTTGGATTCAACTGCTTCCGCCCACCGATGTGTTAAGTATACTAGAAGATCACCAGCTGAGCGGCCGCGACGGAAACCGTACTGGTGGCCGCTAATTAGCTAGTGCTCTTCTAACTACTTGAGGAGCTGCGAGTTGATGATCGTCTCCACAATTTTAGAGAACAAGGAGGTTGTGGCTATCGGCCGATAGTTAGACGGATTAGAGCGATCTCCTTTTTTAGGGATGGGATGCACTAAAGCTGTCTTCCATGAAATCGGTACTACGCCGAGTGAGTAGGAGAGCCGGAATAGGCGTGTTAATACCGGCGCCAGCTCTGGAGCACATGATTTAAGTACAATCGGAGGGATGCCATCCGGTCCACTCGACTTATGGACGTCCAAGGAAAAAAGTGCTTTACGTACGGAAGACTGCAAGAATTTTAATTCCGTCATAGAACTATAGCACTGCGGGATGGTAGGTGGTGCATTTCCTTGGTCATCCAGAGTCGAGTTGGCCGCAAAGAACGAGCCCAGAAGATCGGCCTTCTCCCTTGCGGTATGGGCTAGAGAGTCATCATCTCCGTGTAAGGATGGAAGAGAGGGCTGTGAGAAATTCCCCAAGACAGCCTGAACGAGAGACCAGAACCCACGAGTTCCTGAAGGAAGGCGAAGTAATTTCTCACCAATTCTGCCAATGTGTTCAGATTTTGCCTTGGCGATAGCTCTTTTGAAGAATCTCGAGGCGGAATTGTACTACTTACGTAACGCGCTGGTTTTTTCATCACGAGACGTCGACGCTGCAGCCCAAGCCCGGTAGCATTGCTGCATTCGGCGTGAAGCCGTTTTGCAGGAGCGATTTGGTCGCTCCTGCAAGGCTGAGACTTACCACCAACTGGTACCTCAGAAAATGGAATGAAAAGTTCCATGCCTTGCAGCATCACATCCGCGATAGAGTCAGCGATTACACTCGGATCATCCAGTGAGAAGCACATCTGCCTCCATGGGTAGGACGCAAAAAAAGACCGCATCCCGTTCCAATCTGCTGACCTATAGTGCCAAACACGACGACAGTCTGCAAAAGGAGGCCGTGATAGGCGCGTAACCGGCACTTTATTCCGGATCAGGCAGTGGTCTGACGTACCAAGAGGGACTTCCACAGATACCTGCTAATTGTCCGGATGGGAGGTCAACAGAAGGTCCAGCAGTGAAGGTGTATGATCGTCCACATCGGGAACTCGTGTGGGCGAGGTTACCAATTGTGTTAGACCACATGCCAAGGCAAAATCGTGAACAGACCTTCCCGCATGATCGGTAGTAAGTGAACACAGTCATTCAGCGTGGTGGGCATTAAAATCGCCTAAGATCACGATCTCAGCGGGGGGGGTCTGTTGTAACACGGAATCTACAGCGGTTTGATGGTGCTCAACCAGCCTGTCGACTTCAGCATTTCCGCTATGGGACCTGTAGAGGCACGCATAGATGCGGGGATGGTCGTCGCAGTCTACACGCAGCCAGAGGACGGATAGGTCCCTATAGCCTTAAATGCTGCTGAGACGTCGAGAGCAGATATCCTCTCTGACATAAGCACAAACTCCCGCCCGGGGTACAAATGAATGCTCAACTTTGTACCCCGGGTAGGAGAGAGATATGAGGTATCAGCCGGAGAAGATATCTACGTCTCAATTAAAAAGAATAGAGCCGGCTTAGCCGTCTCAAGGTGGTAGTAGACGGCATTTAGGTTTGAGTTAAAACCCCTAATATTAGTATAGTCCACGTGGACTGTGGTAGGGGGTGCCTTTCGATTTCTGTTCAGTTTGCCCCGAGCAACGAAGTTTGAGAGCGCAATTGTGCCCCCCCAAAGTACGCAGGGCAGCCTGGGAATCCATGATTAGGCTGATTACAAACCCTTGAACATGGATGTCCAGAGGGGGATTCTCCACGCTAGTGGTACCCCCCTGGGGTAAACTTCTACCTTTATATTGCGCTTCCGTAGTGTTAGGAGGAGGGGGGAAAGGGCCTCCGGGAACCTCACACACCAAACGAAACGCAACAGCAGCTGCTACTTTACCTTGGTTTTAAGTGAGGTAGCGGTATCGCCTCGGTCGTGCCGACCCATTCAGCTAAGCATGGCACTACCACTTTTTTTGAGTGACTGCACCGGTGGAATAATTTCAAAAAAGAAGATTATCCCTCCGGCGGGCGATGGATTCGTCACGCCCCGACGCCGGGAGAATGTCACTTGCATGATCTTGTTTTTCGTCGTTTTGATATACATCAAGGTCAAGCAAGCTATTTTTGAGTCATAGCGATGCATATAGAGATATAGATAGACAGACAAAAACTTTTCAAATATAAAAATTGAGGTAAGTTAATTTTGTGTCACATGTTGATTTTTAACATGTGTCGCGAAATTTGACAAAACGTAGAATGTGCAGATTTTTAACAAAAGACAAGCTGTCAAACACGCTTAAGGAACTTACGCATACTTACTCTAGGATAGAAGAGAACTGTAACGAGGCGGTGGTATCAAATACCCGGGTGAGATAATGCGGAACTACTACCTAGTACAAATTCACTGCGACCTATAGACCATTTCTGGACCGTTTTTTTTTCTAACTAAAAAATCTATAGAGCAGTTCATAATCTGATATTGGCACGTTGATACGTGCTAGTACATTTGCTGGTGGTGCCGTGAACACTTAAATACATCAAAAGTATGTTTGGAGAATATTATATTATATAATCATACATATTTGGAGAAAGGAGTATATATAGGAGAAAGGTGTATATAATAATACATATTTTTCGGATGTTACCATCCATATCTTCAGCCGAAAAATTGGCAAATCGTGGTGAAAACTAATGTTTTGCTAGCGGAATCTACCAACTAAAAATATCTATCATATTTTGTAGTATGGATATAAGGAGAAGAATTTACAGAATAGAAATCCCTGATTATAAAAGTTTAAAAAATGAAATACTTTCCTTAGATTTAAACTGAACTTGAATTAAACTTTATAAGAAATCATTGGTCCGGCATTCGAAATCGTAAATACAAGGAAATTTTATATCTAATTAGCATTGAAAGTTAAGATCAATGTGACCGCTAGTCGACATATCGAATTACGTTCAGTTCCGCGGTCATTTGGAAGGCAAGGCTAAATTAGCCTCTAAAAAGCTCGGTGTGCTCAGCAGAGCGAGACAGTAGTTTTTGCCGGTCTTGCCTTCAACTTTATAAGGCACAGATTCGGCCTCACATGGAGTACTGTTCTCATCTCTGGGCCGGAGCTCCCCAATACCAGCTTCTTCCTCTTGATCGCATACAGCGTAGAGCGATTCGAATCGTTGACGACCAGGCTATTTCGGAACAGCTCGACTCTTTGGCAATACGCAAAGATGTACATAGGTTCACTCTGCGTCTCCTATCGTCTTTATCATGGGGAGTGTTCCGACGAGTTGTTTGGAATAATTCCTGCCGCCGAATTCCACCATCTGACATCGCGTCAAAATTTAAAGTTCCATCCTCACCATCTCGATGTCTGGAAATCTACAACAGTGCGTTTCTCCCGACACTTTTTACCTCGCACTACTCTGTTGTGGAATCAATTACCGGCAGGGGTATTTCCGAACGGATACGACATAGGGACCTTCAAGAAAAAAGCTTACTCATTCTTAAAAGGCCGGCAACGCAACTGCAAGACCTCTGGTATTGCAGATGTCCATGGGTGGCGGTGATCACTTACCATCAGGTGCACCTCTTGCTCGTTTGCCCCCTCTTCTATAAAAAAAACTACAAACATTGTTATTTTATGGCAGTTGTTAAAAGACATGGCATCACAATTTTGATCATCATATTTGTATTTTTTTAATAGATGGTAGGTTCTGTTTTTATTTGTAACCATTTGCGGCCATCCTCTCATGGTTGTGGTGGTAGAGCCAGCCATTGGTCTGCATTTGTGATTAAGGGAGTTTAGCATCGGTGATTGGAGTGGGCGAGTGTAGCCATCAAAAATGTCTTAATGTGTAACATATAAATAGAAATTTCCACACTTTTCTATGTTGTTCTTCAATATTCAAGACATGGAACTCTTTCTGTAAGTGAGGTAACTTTCAGGTAACTCTGGAATTTGTGTAACGTAACAATTTATTTAAAAAAATACCATAGGGTCCGAATGTGCATACCTTTACATGCTGCTAATAAGACTTGCTTTCATATGTTTTCTTTGAATTTATTGGACCGCAAATTAGTTCCGAAGTATTCGGAAACAGTTTACTTCTGAACACGCGTGTAGACAAAGCAACCCATGTCAAATCGTTTCTAATCACCCAATACTGTCCAAGTTAGTTACGTTGGAACTTAGTTTTCCTCTACCAAACTAATAATAACGGGTAAGGACAAAGTTTTTGTCACGAATATAAATAATATACCTATATATAAACGTAATTAATAAGTTTGTAATGTCTTACCCCTATTGTGGTTAAATGGCGGATAATTTTGCCTACAAACATTATTATAATTTTTACACCCACTTATATATTATATTCTAGTGATCGTCCTGTGGTTGAAATTCCACCATAGACTAAATAATAAAATCTCTTAAGTTTGACCACAGACTTTGGCCATAAAGAAAATAATATACATGTGTATATATTATCATGTACATGTCATACGAATGTAGTGTGTGTAATGTTTTTTTAAATTAATTTACTGTATTTGTAATGCATATTATTTAAAAAAAAAAATCTGCAGTCCTTAGCAATGTAAACTTTAACCGGGCCAAATTTTATACTCCCCCGTTTGATATAGATAAATACATTACTTTTGACTGCCTAGCTAGTTTAGTTATCAGATTTTCTGGCTTAGATTATGAAATCTTTGGTGTAATTTCTGAACGAAAACATTATATTTTATATAACTTCCATTTCATGCAAAAAATGACTTAACATTTTTAAATGAAGTTTCATATTTAAACTAATTAAATATTGTTTATTGGTGTGAAAAATTTCGCTCAGCTCTTTCAATATGAAACTCTATTGCGGAGAGTAGAAAGTTTTAATAATCCCCTGCGAAAGCGTCGAGTCTATCCGAATTGTAATTCAAAATGGTATCACACTAGGTGGTTTTATTTAGTATGAAATAATTGATGTTATTATAACTTTATGTAAGCTGCAGTGTGCAGCATGCTTGATTATAAAAATTTTTGGCTAATCTTGCAGGATCACCTAATTAGCCTATGTAATATTCCAGGTCATCTCTACCTGTGTGTCAAATTTAATCCAAATCTGTCTAGTAGTTTTTGCGTGATTGAGAAACAAATGTCCATCTATCCAAACATCCATCCACCCAAACATCCAAACATCCTAATTTCGCATTTAAAATATTAATATAGATTGTAACTTAACATCTAAAATAGTCTGCTCAACGATATTATTGTGTAGAAATACTGATATAAATTTTACTAAATTCACAATATTGTTCGACTTCTTTCAATATACATACGCTTAATATGCATTGTTAATGCAATTTTCTTTTATTCAAATAAACCTCAACAGGCAGTTTTGACATGTCGACACTATTTATAATTGCTACCGGATCGAAATGCGGCCATGAACAAGAAACTTAGTGGGCTTGTCTTTAATATATAAAAACTAAAGCCCAATGGAGTGGTAAAATATTATATAACTAGCTATGATGCCCGGCTTCGCTCGGGAGTTGATATGAGATTACGTGGTAGTTGAAATATTACAAATGTAATTAAAGACTTTATTAAAATTGGAATTTTAAATTTCGCGCCATTACTACACATGTTGTAATTGCTCGCAGCGCCTTTCGAAATGCAACCCAAATAATCGTTGTTCTGAATGAAGTTCAAATACTCGACAACAGATGGCACCACTACACTTAATTTGAAGGGTTGGAAAAGCCCTTATATCTTTAAAAATGCGCCCTTTAGGTTAAAACGGGAACTTTCTTGTTCGAGGGGGGATAAAGGGCTATCACACTATATAAGTCCCTTTATCGTATCGGGACTCCTTTTTAAGTTTTATCGGCACGCACATTTTATCAACTTAGTTTTATTATATATAATGATATATGACCATCCCGTTGATTGAATGGTTAGCGACCCAATCTACGGGGCTTGGGTTCAATCCCCAACGGGGACAAGCATTTGTGTGATGACTGATGAGCATAAATATTTATATTTTCGGGCTTAGGTGTTTATTATGTATGTAAAATTATTTATATGTATTAGTATCGTTGACTAATACCCATAATACAAGCACATAATTTACATTCTTTGGGGTTAGATCAGTAAGTGTAATTTGTCCCGTGAATATTATTATTATAAATTATTTTAAAACGTAAACATTTAACCATTAGCAAATAAATTGCAATTAAATTAATAAGTATTTTATGTTATAAATGCCCAGATTATTTTATACTAGCTGTTGCCCTTGACTTTGTTTATTTTGCTCCTACTGACCGTAAAATAACGTTATATCTCGATAAACAGGCTATCCAACTCAAAAAGAATTATTCAAATCGGTTAAGCAGTTTTCGAGATTAGCGCGTGCAACTAAACAAACAAACAAACTCTACAATTTTATAATATTAGTACAGATTTTATGTTTAGACATTTGTGTAATCTTTGATTTTCAGAAGTTTGAATAAACGCTGAAACAAATTGTCCGATCTCAGCATCGATTTAGAATGTCTTTCACTAACGCGATTCTTACAGCTGGAATGGTATTAGTTTTAAATGGGAGATATATTTTAATTATCCGAAGTGAGATTTCCATCGCGATGTTTATTATACTATTCACATTCTGAATAATTCATATAAGAATTTTACGAAAACAACTTATTAGTACGTAAACAAAAATAAACACGTAGTTCGGTTTCCGAAAGAGGTGTCAAAGAAACAGTAGAAGATATAATTAACATTTTCTTATCCTAACAGGAACCAAAACAATAATCCAAGATTTAAAAGTATGCGTATACCTGTGAACTTGTGATTAGCCGAAGATACTTATGGCCAATAATGCACTAACATTGTCTTAGCTTAGGATAATCCTAAATAGTATACTGTCATTTCTTGTCTTAAATTAAAAGAATGTGACAGCATACTATTTGGGGCTAAGACAATGTTAGTGCATAATTGGTCATTAGTTCCATAATGTGATAGGTGGCAAGCCTTATGGCCCACCGGGACCTTATCTAATCCCGGCTAACGTTGTTTTCATCAAAAAACTGAAAAAACACATTTTGAATTGCTTGACCGGGAATCGAACGCAGGACCTTATGTGGTTATCACCGACAACCACTAGACTACATACGCGAAATAATTTTTAAAATTCTTTCACTAATCTAAAGCCACATTATCACTGAGTAACATAGGCTACTTTTATGCCAGAATAGCTGCAGCGTTCAGCTCGCTGCATTATGAAAGTTTTAGGCGAATCCGTCGGGGTCACCTAATTTTTCCGGGATAAAAAGTAGCATATGTATTATTCCAGGTTATCCACTATCCTGGTATTCCATTCAAATCCATTCAGTAATTTTTGCGTGATTTAATAACAAACATCTATCCATCCAAACAATCCAAATATTCGAATGTATAATATTAATATAGATGGAGTAAAAGGAAGTTATGTGTGTGAGTAACGCGAACGGAGTCGTAGGGAACAGTCAGTAATTTATAATGTCAAGAAAAAATCATTTGCAGGGAGTTATCTCGGTAGGCCTCTTTATTGCAATAACATAGCTCGTTAGTTTCAAACAAACGGATTGTCTGTTTTCAACGTGCTAAATTCGAGCTATATGTGAGCTGTGCATAGCGGTGAACAAAATTTTTTGTTTTCGACGCAAATAAAAAAAAAATGCACTTTGTGACCAGCGGCTTTACTATAACCTGGCACCTCGTAGTCAGTGCACTTGAGACTAGCGATATCCTAAGTTTAAGCCTGTATAGTGCTAGTTTAAACAAATACATAAATTTAAAAATAATTTAATAAACACCTCGTGAGGTTTTACTAATACAGCAAATGCTGAATGATGGACTTCATCTGGAGCGGTCGATTGTTGGTAACAATCCTAACCGCAACTTGGTTGCTTTTTCTCTGCTAGTTTGAAAAAAGTAAACGTTTCATTTCAAATATTTATTTCTTTCAAATATTCTTAGAGTTTTCTGGAACACAAAGTTTTTGAAACTCTAAGACGTTGGCTGTTTTTATTTACATCTTATTAAACCAAATACTTTCTAAGTACTAAGTGAATGAGATTCATTTTGAGATTCTTTGAATAAAAATGTAGGATTGGCTTGGGATTGGAACTTAATAGTGCGGAAGTTAATGGAAATAAAACCGAAATGTATTAAATTTCCAACGTAAAAAACAACAATAAACCTAATATAACATTGTGTAAGAAAACTAGGCTTTGTGAACTCTACAGTGTTTTTGTGACTAACATTAGATAGAAAATTACACCACAGACCGCACATCAATAAGTTTGCTAATACTTAATTCAGGACATTTCACTGTTGAAAATGACATAGCTTATTGACGTTGAAACTGTGAAAATTGCGTAATTTAGTTACTCTCATACATCTTTCATAGCATTAGTTCATACGGAATTGTTTTCTGTGTAAAAAGGCGTTCTATAAATTAATAGGTGATAGGAAAATAAAAGAATACAGAAAACAAGCATTTATTATCATATGAAATCATAAAAAAATTATTACGATATTAGCTGCACATTACTGCCCTCTGCATTACAAAAGTTTTTTTTGTAAATCTCATGGAACTCATTCTCATTTTTCTGGGATAGAAAGTAGTCTATGTACTAATCCAGGTTTTCATCTACGTATGTGCCAAATTTCATTCAAATTCGTTCAGAAATTTTTGTGTGATTGAGTAAAAAACATCCATCCATCCATACACCCAAACGTCCATATTTTTGCATTTATAATATTAATATAGATGAAATAATTATGGCAATACAATTTGTCTTTTATTGAAAGTGTAAAATCAATGTGTCTCTTAGTTAATGCGATAGCCGAAACTAGTTTATTCAAAATCAGCAGAATAATTGCTGAAAATAGTTTTTTAAGTATGTTATCATTGATATATAAAAACCCAAGATACATAATCAGTGTCTCAAAAACGTCCTCTAAGAATGAGTGCACAATTTAAAATTGTGCACTCACTTCAAATAGAAGCCCGTCGCCACGTCACTGCCCGCGCGTCAAAAATACAGAATTGTTCTCTGATAAATTGTAAAATACATCATGAACGTTAAAAAAATGTAAGTTATTGTATTTTCGGTAAGTATAAGAGTTTATCGATTTATTTTTGTCGTTCATATTACTAAATATAGGGTGTAATGTATGATTTTCATTTTATTTGTCTTAAAAATGTACTCGACGCTCCAAATATAATACGACAAAATTTCAGTGGTCACTTATTCAGTAAAAGAACAATGCATTACAACCTCCTTTTAATTTAGTCGAATAATACAAATTGATCCTGTTATTATTAGTGGAGTCGATTTTTTTTCATTAATAAGTTATTGTTTTTTTAAATAAGATTAATTTTTTACATTAATAATTTTTAATACCTTTTTATAGTTGTTAACCAACTGCCAAAAGAGAAGAGGACAAGAATTTGACGATTTTAAAATGTTTCATTATATTAATTACTTATTTTGAGTTAGATGATTCTTTTTATTCTATTTGTACGAATATAAAATAACAATATAAAATTGTGATTCTTACGATGAACTTTGGAGATACATTACGAAACTTTTAATACAACAATAGGAAATGTTAGCCAATACAAGACAATTGAGTGCTTACTCAATAAATTTACCTTTTTGAGTTTAGTAGTTCACTGTTCATTTTTATCGCAATTTGCATCTGGATTCGGAAATTTCTATATTCAGAACTTCAACATCATGAGAAAAAAATTATTCCAACGAAATAAACTCTTACAAGCTCCACTATGTTAGCACTTTATATTTGTGAGTTTCAGTAGACTCTTTCAACTCCATCTTCAGATCCTCGTCATCATGAGAAGTAAAAAAACTTAGTATGTACTTATAGCAACCAAACCGCTGAGCCAAAACTCGGTTATTTCGTTAAAACTCAGCATCTGAGAGTTCCAGTCTCTACATCTAGGCTACATCGTCAGATCATCTAGATGGTACCGTAAGATTGCAATGTCACTAATTTACCCAAGTTTGCCAAGTTTTAATGCAAATGGACATCAGAAATTCGCTGATAAATGGTTTGCAATATTTAGAAAATCGGTTATTTACATACGAACATTGCTAGTTAAATAGAAGCTGATAATTTTCGGATAAAGATCTAGCATCATCAAGTCAAGGTCACCATGTCATTGCAAAATCATTAAAGTAATAGAATGCAGAATTTATTGTCGATAAAGCCTTTACAAGTTGCTTAATTTCTTTCATCAATTTGAAAAGAGCTGATGATCTTGAAACGGCTAAACAGAACCATCTCGCAAAATAGGGCTTTCATTTAAAAAAAAACCGCAACCAAATCAGACCATCCGCCTGGTCGCTACGATGCCACGGAAAGACACACAGATACACACAGATATACAGATACACAGATTCACAGATACATAGATACATAGATACATAGATCCACAGATACACATCTGAAATTTATAACATCCCTCGTTTTTGCGTCGGGGGTTAATAAAATTGTGTTTTTCTAGACACACTAGATTGTTTGCAAAATTTTGTTTATATTCACCCATTTTACGCTTGACTTACCAAAATTATTACTACTGAATCATTTTAACAGTCCATATCTGTAAGTGTGATAGGAAAAGTTATCATCACATCTATTGTAATACCGACCAGGTGTGAGCGATCGATCGTTTATTTATGCGTAGGGTGACAATAATTTTGCAACATCATTGATACAGATTAGTGTACTGAGAGTCCAACGTGTATTTGTTGTAACTACGCAATCGTTGGGGCTTCAACTCCTGATAGAGATTGTGTGATTAGCATGTTTATTTTTCTGACTTTAGGTGTTTATTAAATATATTTCAATATTTATTTATGAATTTATATGTATTAATATATGGTAAAGTCTAAGGAAATAATTTCCTTACTTTGGGGTTAGATTAGCTTAGTGATATTTTTTATTTATTTGAAATAAAAACTACTACAGCGTTTTTTTTAAATATTTCACCATTATAAAGCTACTTTGTTATTTGAGTAACATATGCCACATTTTTACCCGACTGAGAAAAAGTAATTAATGTACACTCGGTGAAAGCGAAGTCGCGGTCGAAATAGATTAGTTAAATAATTATATAAAGTCAATAATAGTTCTTGTTGTCATATTTTCTTGTAACGCGTCGGATGGAACAAATCTGTGTTACAGTGGGCGAGCTTATCCCTAACGGCCCGGTTACAGCTACCCGCGGCGCGACCTGCGACGCGAATTGCGGCGCGGTGAGTCGCGCGACCATCTGGGTATGCCACAACTCGACTTGTTGCGACCGCGGCGGCGTGCCGCTCTGAGCTGTACCTCAGCTCACCTCGATACTAGCTAGGATTTTGTAATACTATTTTTACTACATATTCTTTTGATGTGTATTATCGTAACGTTAGGATTACACGCAAAAATACCATTATTGTTAATACTTACATATATTAGCTTGTCATTGATCCCTCCATTCGAGATTTTTGAAGGTATATTTCTTTAGGCGCGTAATATTTCTTTAGGTAGCGAGTGAAATTTTAAGATGCACGCGCATCACCGTCTCGCAAAAGCTACAGGTGAATTCTTTATTAAGTAAGAATTAAGTCCCGAAATCCTTGACTATCCTTTTCCAGCCCTTTTATTATTTTAATGTAATTAAGTATTGGCATGCAATTAAAATCTATCAGAAATCAGAAGTACTTTATTCAATGAAACTTTTTACAAGTTATTTTGACACAACATATTTTTTTAAAACTACTACCGGATCGGAAACGCGGCCACTATTTTTTTAATGACGCCAAAGAAGTGTAATTTCTCACGCGCGTACATAATTACATGCATTCATTTTTTTAATGTATGGCATGGCGTAGACATTTTCCGTGCATTTTTTAGTAACTATGATCGTTTTTGATGTAGTAGGCTGTAGAAAGAATGTATTTTTTATTAATACGAGTGAGATGAATGTATAGGAACAAATACTGTGTAAAACAAAGCCGACATTAAATTGCGAAAATTCTGTGAAGTTTTTTGATTAAGTTTAAGTTTCGGTGTATAAACTAAATTAAGTTTAATATAATTTTAAATATAATATTAAAATAATGTGTCAATAACCAATTATTCATTTAATCAATAAATCATCTCAAACCGACACTTTTTTATCGTCAACCCACCATTTTACTTCAGTTCCATAATTTTAAGCGTAGAAGGAGTTGATGATCTTCGAAAGGGAATCCTGCAACATAAAGTTAAAGGTAACCTTAACCTATGGTTCTTTACTCAATAAGCTTGAGCTGTTTTATTGCAAAGCTCCCGAGGCCTCCAGTTCCGCCATGTAACTCTATCAAACCATGTGAATCTTCTAGCAATAAAGGCTATATCAGCCCAATTTCAAGTGTCCACTTTCCAGTTCTACCGTTATATTTTAAAAAACATCCAGAATCTAAGTGTTTGCCAAAACAAACGCTCTATCATCAGACTGGAAGATATCCTATTTCACATTCCTTAAAATAAAAAATCAAACGAGTCCAAAATTGCTGGTGTCGCTCAATTTTAATTGAGTTTTGATAACCTCCTTCCTGCTTTATCATAAAACCCTGTAAATCATTTAGCACCAGGGTATTTGTCAAAACAGAACGACTGAGTCCAATCTAAATGGGTTTTTCTTGTTTAGTTTATAACTTACCATGGCCACCTTCGAGTTTGATCGTTAAATCCTAAGTCATATTGAGCATCAGATCCTAGAAATCATCCAACATCAAAATGTTTATCAGTACAAGACAATTGAGCGCTAACTCAATAAACTTACCTTGTTGAGTTTAGAAGTTTATTATCTAAGCATTTTGCATCTGGATGCGAGAAGTTTCGATATTACTTTTTTCGGCTCCATCTTAAGAGTCTCATAATAATGTAAAATATCTTATTGCAACGAAAGGAACGACTCCAAACTCTACTATCTTAACACTTTCTGTCTGTGAGTTACAATAACACTAGCGGCTCCATGTTCCATTTCTCGTCGTTATGAGTACTAATTAAACTTAGTACTTATAGCAACAAAACCAATGACCCACAATTTGGTTGCCTCGTCAAAACTCTACATCTGAGAGTTCTAGTCCCTATATCCAGGCTACATCAAGATATTAGCTGGATAGTACCACAATATTGCATTGTCATTGAACTTACAAAAGTATGCCAAATTTCAATACAAAAAATATCAGGAAGTCGATAAATATGGTTTGCAATATTTAGAAAATCTTTTATTTACATACAAATATTGCTAGTTAAATAAAAGCTGATATCTTCGAATGAAGATATTGTAGCATCAGGTCTAGGTTACCATGTCAATGCAATATAATTGAAGTAATAAAATACAAAATTTGGCATCGATAAAGCCTTTACAAGTTGCTAAATTGCTTTTATCAAGTTTAAATGAGCTGGTGAGCTTTCAACAGCTGCACAGATTCTATTGAATCATACCTAAGAACCATCTCGCAAAATAGGGCTTTCAAGTAAAAAAAATCGCAACTAAATCGGACCATCCGCCAGGGCGCTACGATGCACGGACAGATACACAGACACACCTCTGAAACTTATAACCTCCGTTTTTGCGTTGGAGGCTAAAAATAGTAGTAAACATTTTAATAAAATATAATATTTATATAATTTCCATTGGTAATAATTTTGTGTTATTCTGATTCCAACCCTGGCTTACTAGTGAATAAAACAAAAGTACTCTTTTGTTTTATTCGCTCATCACACCGCGCGTCACGGTCGCGCGTTTTTCCGCGCCGCAATTCGCGTCGCCGGTCGCGCTGCGCGAGCTGTGGCCGAGCGGTAAAACTGTCGCTGTACGCTGTGTGTGTCGCTGTAAGAAAATAATTTCTTTCATTGTTTTTGTTAATGTGCTTACCGTGTAATAAGTTAATAAATAAATATATGAAATTGCACATGAAATTCTATACAAATGCAATGCAATCTATACATAAAATAAAATCGTAGGAAAGTCAAATCTGTACATTGAATATTTATTTAAAAAAATACTTGGGGCGTGATCTATAGTCGATATCGAAGCCAAAAATATAGTTTTTAGAATTTTTGTCTGTTTGTCTGTTTTTCTGTATGTATGTCCGGGGTAAACTCAAAAAGTACTGCATGGATTTACTTCAAATTTTGCATGAATATTGCTAATAGGTCGGGTCAACATATAGGTTACATATTATAACGCTATCACCTACGGGGGAGGGGCAGTGCGGAGTAAATGAACTCCGCGCGGACGAAGTCGCTGGCAACAGCTAGTATTTAAATAACAAAACTAGTATACGTATTAGTTTATCTAAATGGGTTTTCACGAAGAATATTATAATAATGAGTCTGAAATATGAATTTAATTTGCAATAAACGATTCATTCGTTTATTGCAAATTAAATTATAATTTGCATCCGCATAATTATTCATGCAGTTAGGTTTGGTTGGATTTAAACCACGTAATACCAGAAAATTTAATAATAATTTAACAATTATTTAGACTAACAAAATATTTGAAGCGAATGCGTAATAATTTATGTACGTAAACCTATTCTATTTATAATATTTGCCAGATGCTATTAATAAACAATTATCCATGAAAATTGTTCACAACTGTTGTTTTTTTTTAAAATAAACTATATAGACCGAGAGATGATGACACAAAATATTAGATCATTTGTTCCACTATGGCGGTTTTTCATGGGCCTAATTACGTAATGACAAAAAGAAAAATAATGGTCATAGCGCTGGTACCGGCGGCGGCATATTCACGTGGCTGTTAATACAACGTGTCGGATAAATTACGAGAGTCGAAAGATTTGTTCCTCAAAAATTTTAGGTTTTTTCCGATAGTCGAAAAAAATGTAAAAAATGTCGAAAAAAGTAGGATAGCATGAGCTATACTTCTCCGGTGTGACTTACAGTCCACCATACCGACGCCAACACATTGATTTGAAAAAAAAAACAATTCAACCATTTGTATCAGGCTATTTTTGCACAGCTAATCATCGTCGAGTAATCACAAAAATTACCTTGCGCGAATACCATTATTTTCCTTTTTGTTATTAGGTAATTAAACCCCTGAAGAACTGCCATACTGGTACAAATGATCTAATATTTTGTGTCATCATCTCCCGGTCTAATATAGTACATTACAATACGTGTGACTCACTGACCTCTAACATTTTAGACTTCAGTGGTGTGACCGAGCACACTGGGACGGGCCGCATCGGACTAGCCAGCATTGTAAAAATTCGCTTAGATCGCTGTCATACATTTTATTTAACTATCGCAAACTACGGAAAGGCGCAGCGCGAGCGGGGCGGATTTATGCATGGCAGATTTGGATGAAATTTGACTCCCAAGTATCTATGATGACCTAGAATAGCACATAAAATATTTTATCGCGGAAAAATGAGTTGTTTACGCGGGTTTTACCAAAAGCTTTTATAATGCAGCAGGCTGCATGGTGCAGCTAGTTTGAATATATAATTTAAAAATAAAATATAAGGAAACACAGTTTTATATTGACAAACTATAGTTACAAACCTATTATAATTTTATAATTTACTGGGGCTGAACTCATCAGACACTGGCCTCTATACTTAAATAATCTGTGATCGGCCTGCCAGTGTATATTATAATGGTTCCATACAATCCGCCAACATTCCCGGCAGCATTCCCGATGGGTATTTGAGACGCCAGGCTTGCCACACAACCAAGGCAAGTGCCGGCATAACCGCCGGGGTATGCTGGCGGGTTGGGCAGGGAGCTGGCGTCACTTTAACTCCTGGCATTCCTGGTGTGTTCTGTATACAACAAATTAAAATGTCATTTAATTATTGGGATAATTGAAATATTTTACCATAATTACATTCAGTGGAATCCCAGAAATGCATTTTACAACAGGAATAAGTAGATGGACACGTTAAATCGTAGTTCATATCATGTTAACTTAAACACCCAAATAACATACCGTTACACAAGTAATGACAACCCAAATCACCTTTTTTAATGTTTTCTATCACGGCGGTGCTATTATTTCACTTCCTGCGTTACAAACTCGGATGCACCTAAAATCTCCTTACATATTTGGAGTCTACTGCTAATTAAAAGTATATAACAGCTGCGATGGCGATGTTGCGTATTCGTCTTCTATCTGTAGGAGCTAGAAGCACAAAGTATGGTGTACACTAATAATTCACCCTGCTTTCACAACTGACATGATTACCTGCAGCCGCCAGTGGCAAGTATCAGCGACCTGATTATGCAGGCGGCATACCCGCGGTATAATCCCGCCGGCTGTGCCACCGGCATAGCGTGTAAGAGCCATAACAGTGAGATGCGTCAGCGCTATCTTGATCGAGTAATGGGCATAGCACAAAACATTTCTTTACGTAAAATATATTAAATTACATTGGTTAACAATGTTTAAGGGTTTCTAAAATATTTTCATACATAATACGCAGATTTCAGCTCTATTTTATGTTAAAGTTTTTCTTTTTGCGCCTTAATAAATTAATATAATTGCTCTGCGAGCGCCACGCCGGATGCCAACGAAATAAATTGCAAATTAATTTAATAATAATAATAAAATTAATTAATTAATATTTCCCCATGTTGGTTCCGGGCTCTTTTGAAGAATAGACAAACTGCCGTTCTGCCAGGCAGGTTGTAAAAGGCGATCGATTGGCTATGCAAGCCACTATCATCATGGCTACTAGGTGGTAGAGTTCTGCATTGTCTCGCCCAAGTCTCGTACCACCACCTTATCAACTTCTGTTGCAAAAGCGTCATTGCTTATCACTCTCGTGTTCCAGTTTAGAAAGTAAGTTAGGCATAAACATATGCAAGTGGCATCAACACCTCGCCACACGGATAGCAACGCACCATTAACATCTTTGGTGTCTATAGGCGATGGTTGACTCTTTCCATTAGGAGACCCATCTGCCTTCTTTCAGTTTAAAATTACTGCACCCTAATATTGACGTACCTACTAGAGGCATATTTTTTTTTATATCATAAGATAGCAAACAAGCAGGTCTTCTGGTGGAAAGAGTCAACGATCGCCTATAGACACCAAAGGTGTTAATAGTGTGTTGCTATCTTGTGGCGAGGTCTAATGCCACATGAATAAGTTTACCGGCTACCTTACCCTCCAAGCTGGAACACGACGGTAACAAACACTGACGCTAATGCGGCAGGAATAGGTAAGGCGGTGGTTTCAGAGCCGGGCGAGCTAATGCAGAACACTACCACCTAGTTGCCACGATGGTAGTGACTCGTATAGCCAATCGGTCGCCTTTTACGCTACCTGGCAGAACGACAGTTGGCCTATTCTTCGAAGGAGCCCGGGACCAACACGAGGAAAACTCGGTCGTTTATGGTTTTTCCAGATACAGAAAATGGGAAGTCAGTTGCTGCAGTTTTTTTGCACAATTTATATATATATATATATATATATATATATATATATATATATATATATATATATATATATATATATATATATATATATATATACACATACATATTCTTCAAAAGGGGTCGAACTTACACGGGGTTACAAAAGTATAGTAAAAAGGGTATCTTCATGCCCGTATCCCCGAAGGAGTAGGCAGAGGTACAACAAGTGCACACACGATTAGCCGAAGATACTTGGTCCCACAAATGTGTTAGGTGGCAAGCCAACCGGGCACTTTCCAATCCCGGGCAACTTTGTGTTTATCAGAAAACTGAAAAAAACACTTTTCCCAGCCCAACTCTGGAATCGAACCTCATGTGGTCAACGCCAACGCTGGACCACTAGATCACAGAGGTGATATAATAAAAAGAGAGTATATTTAAACTTCATTTTAAACCTCAACAATATAAGAGTAATAATATTTTCAAAAATATGGTCCGTGATTGAATATGGTATTGACCTACACCTACCGTGACGGCAAATCGCTGTTAAGCCCCGTTTTCACTTTGATTAGTACGAGTGTAAGTGTTTAATGCAGGTGCTTAGTATTATGATAAAAATACGTGAAGACAGCCATTGATCCGTGCGAGTGATAAGTAATCAGCATCTATTTACTTTTACTACGCTGATTATGAATCACTCGCACTGATCCACGGCTATCTTCACGTATTTTTGGCTTAATAATAAGCACCTGCATTAAACACTCACACTCGCACTAATCAAAGTGAAAACGGGGCTTTAGTAAGCGACGAACTTTGATATGCATGCTCGGGTACTAATACGGTACGGTGCTTAATATTTTTATTGCATAATTAGGTCAACATTTAAGAAAAAATTATAAAAAATAGACGAAATGAACACGATTATTTATTTTGAACACACTATGTGCAAGTTTCAACGCTTTTCAAATGGAATTTCATCCCCAGGCAGTACACCTTGCCTGGCTGGGAAGATCTTCCTTTTCCACTTCCTTGTATGACGTCATCAACTTCCACAGTTATGATGTCACTCTGACAATAGTTAGCCCACTGGTTCCACCACCAGCGGCGCCACACCCTCTTTAAGTATGTAAAATATTTTACCAGTCAACCTATACATACAACTTTATTTAAACCTGAATCAGCTGTTAGAATAAAAACAAACATACACACTCATAAATATACACACAAACAAACAAACAAACACACACAAACATTCGTATTTATAATATCAGTGGGATATAGGATACAATAATCAGTTATACAAAACAGATAGCTACATAGACTATTCGTCGCCGAGGAGACACAGCCTGTAGGGTATTTATTTTGATTAGATTTCAGGCTTATATTAATGGACCGCTGGCTTACCTTGCGAGATAAACTGAATCTATTGCTTTGGTGAGCCTCTTAATGGGTAACAGGCATTGCTGGTGTTGTCAGATTGACTAACGAGTTACTAGAAGACAGTTAAACGGCTTGAGATAATAGACTTTAGAAACAGGAGCTTTAATGGTATGGCATAGAGTACAATTTAGAATATCAAATTCAATTAAAATTTTCGTAGTAGGTGGGTTCTATTAAGTGATCAATTATTATTTGTAACTAGTCACGTTTATTTACAAATTACAAGTTACAAATTACATTACAAATTACAAAATTTAATTACTTCACTTTTCATAAGTATACTCTGCGTTCGCTCTAGAATTATCAACTTTGGCTTATGCACAAAAAACTTTCAGTGGCACTCGTATCTACGTGTTTGATTTATTGTTTAGAATAAAACAGGAACAACGGCAATGTAAAGCAATTATAATAACTCAAATATGTAAATGGTATTGTACACCTATTACAAAGAACAAAGCTCAGAATTTTGTCTAAGTCAGGTTTATGAAGTTTGAGTTTCGCTGAACAAAGTATTATTTAATAACATATGACATCTTAGTTCATTGACAACTGACAATCATCTGCGTAGTACCTTCCATGAAATATTAGTTAAAGTTGGAGCAAACACTCGTATTAATCAACTGAAACAAATATTTACGTTACATCTCCGTCTATGAGGTCTAGCCATTTCTTTTTATACAGCAGTATTAGAAAGAGAGGGTAAGACCTCAGAAGATGACAGCAGTATTTAAAATTTGGTTTCAAGCAGCGAAATCAATGTATAGAAACAGCGCTCTTAGCGCTCGAAATTTACTTAATTTTTGATTGTGCTGCGTTAATAAGTGTGTTTCCAAAGGAGTGGTATTATCCTCAATGAAATAAGTTAATTATTGCTGATTTTTTCCAGTTTGAAGTACAAGATGTTTGTGTGTTCTCATTGCTACATTAAAAATGAATTGGTCTTTTAAATAAATTCCGACAAAATACACTAGCTAGGCTAGGAGGCTAGTATTATAGCTAGGTTAGCTATTTAATGCTCAAAGGAGCTAAAAGTATACTAAAACATTGATTTTTGAAACTCAAAGATTTCATAACTTTAGAATTTATTAAAAATATAACTATTTTCGTTTTTGAACAGATGTCACCTCTGTGGTCTAGTAGTCCGGTGTCGATGTTGACCGCAAGAGGTACTAGGTTTAATCCTCGTGTTAAGCAATTCGAAAAATGTGTTTTTTCAATTTTCTGATAAAAAGAACATTGCCCGGGATCGGATACGTGCTCTGTTGGCGATAGGCTTGTCACCTGTCACATTATGGGGCTAAATATCTTCGACAAATTGTGGGTGTATTTGTACCTCTACCTACCTCTTCGGGGATACAGGTGTGAAGGAACTTTTTCTTGTTTTGTTTTGAACTGTTGTGTATTTTCAAAACGATGATCGATTTTGATCCTTTGAATGGCACTCAACTCAATATTAGAGCTCTTAAATTTTGTCTTAGCTTCAAAATCAATTAGTTGAAAAATAACAAAATAATGGCAAAAAGATTTTTTTTAAATGAATGTCGTAAATAAATCCTGAACGAATCAAGCAAAGCAAAAGATTCAAGTAAACTATATTTATGTTATTTGGCCACAGATTTGGAAAACATGAAGTCTTAAAGTTATTTTAAAAATATGAAGAAAATTTATTAAGTTTTGGTCACGTAAGTCAGTTTCGATCTCAATTAAAATGGTTGGACTTGCGTAACCGTCGGAATGATCATGTTATTATATTGTTTTTTTAAATACTGCATGATTCTTTCTCTCCATCATATTTACGTGAACGGTTTCATTAATTTTATACCCAGGGTCGTATTCATCGCTCTTTACACACTAATGCCCTTTTGGTCCTAGTCCACAACACAGAAAGTTATTTGGAATCTTTTCCGCTTACAGCAATACCTGTCTGGAAATATCTCCCAATTTATATTCAAGAGGTTCCATCAATAAATCTAGAATATATAATTACAACTTTAAGGTTAACTAGTAGAAAATGTCTTCAGACGTTAAGTTCACCTTTTGTACATTTTTGTGTAATAAATATTTTAAATAAATAAAATTTATTGTAAATGGCAAAATTTTTATAATTAAAAAGCTATATGTTATAAAACTTAATTCGATTTTATGCAGTTTAAGTACATATTAAAAAAACGTAAAATATTAAAAATCAACTGGTTAAAAAATTAAGTCAAATCTTTCATTGCTACCTCTCATATAGCACCCTCCCTAACTACTTTTTCAGGCCGTCAAATTGTTGTTCTTATTTTAAATTTCAGGCACCATTGAATTAAATATAACAATGCGATGTTACCCCAATCAACGACGAGCATTGATCATACTGCCAATCATTATTACTTGATGGAAATATAAAGCAAACTAGCTGTTTAAAGAAAACAAACGTCGTGGGGCCGTTTATGAAAGACATTTATTTCAGTCGGGTTTCTTTACATGACGAATTTCGTGAAGGGCGGCCTTCAATTGCCGTCAACAAAAATAATGTGCCTACTGTTAAGCGGTTAATTAAAGAAAACCCCCGGATTACCTATGAGACAATTTGAGGTCTATTGGGGATTGGATTGAAAATTTTACACGAAGAATTAAAAGTTCGGAAACTTTTTTGTCGTTGGATCCCTCATGAACTGACAGCGGAGCAGAAGCGGGTTCGCGTGGAATGGTGCTCACAGATGCTGAAGTAGGTACGACCACGGACATTCTAATGTTGTTTATGACATTGTCACAGGAGACGAAACGTGGATTTATTGTTTGAACCCGAAAAAAACAGCAATCTTGTGAATGGGTGTTTGAAAATGAGAACAGGTGAGATAAAAAAAAGAACAGCTGAGAAACGTTGATAAAAAAATGTTTTTTTTTCTCAGCTACGGGTCCCATCTGTATAGTTCCACTTGAAGATCAAAAGAGTGTTTATGCCGATTGATATTTTACCATTTGTTTACCCAGGGTGTTATCCCATCTGTATAGTTCCACTTGAAGATCAAAAGAGTGTTAATGCCGATTGATATTTTACCATTTGTTTACCCAGGGTGTTAGAAAAAGTTCGCGAAAAACGACTCAAAAGCCGCATTCTCCCACACCATGATAACGCTTCTTCACACACAATCTGAAGGCATGTTTTAAGAAAACATGCCTTCAGATCTGTGGTCCTCCTGTTTTAAAAAATGGTTCGATCGCATGAAAAATGTTTAAAATGTAAAGGAGATTATTTTGAAAAGCAATAAACATAATATTTTGGTTATAAAATGTTGCTTTTTAAGTTACGCAAATCTTATAGTGTGACCTACGTATATTAATATTATAAATGCCAAAGTTCGGATGTTTGGATTGATGTTTGTTACTCAATCGCGCAAAAACTGCTAAACGAATTTGAATGAAATTTGGTACACGGGTAGATAATGAGCTGGAATAGCACATGGGCTAATTTTTATCTGGGAAAAATCAGGTGATCCCGCGGGATTCGTCAAAAACTTTTATAGTGCAGCAGGTTGCACGCTGCAGCTAGTTTATACATAAATACCAAAAACACGGAGGAACTCGTGTGCTCAATCTGCTCGTGATACTTACAGATCAGATATATTATATACTCGTACTATGTTTATAGCACACTGCAGGCTTAGGATAACCAGGGCGATAAAATTTTATCGACCATTTTTCTAGACATTTATGTCAATTTCTCTATTCGCAAACGCATTCGACAAGGACGAGACAACGATCACTTTTACTCGACAGTAGTTGTTTTCTCTACCGATCGAAAAGAAGTATTCCATATTGGGCACCCGCTTAAATGGCACCTGAGACAATGACACCTGAGGTATTCCACATACGGCACCGCTCGATATATTTGGCAGGTGCCAATAGTGGAATATTTTATTATTTTAAGTTTTATTCCCCAAATGGCACCTACGGATCAGAAGGTACTAGTGTTGGGACATACTTAGGAAATGAAAATTAAACAAATCGATTAAAATCAATACAAACTATAATTACATGATAAATATATAGCTTCTTTATGTTTTTAATAATTTTATTACTACTATCAATTTCTTTATTTCGTCTCCATTTAATAAACAAAGATTAAACGATGACGCTCACCGCAGGCGCGAGGTATTCCTACGCTAAAAATGCGTTCCAATTGCGTTCCTACTTGCATACGAAGGATTACAATTTGTCCGAAAAGTTCCGATATAAATAAAAATTATACTAGACGACGTATAGCTAGGTAATATGGTAAAGTATTTTATATTTTTGAATTCTATTGTGTCTTAGGACTGATTTTGCATTGCATGTAATTAAGAAAACTAATTGTGATATTAAAATGATTAAGAACAAAAGAAATTATTTTTTTATCATGTTATAAAAGTATGTATTGATTGTAATCGATTTGTTTAATTTTAATTTCCTTAGTATGTCCCTATGAAATACCTCGCGCCTGCGGTGAGCGTCATCGTTTAATCTTTGTTTATTAAATGGAGATGAAATAAAGAAACTGATAGTGGTAATAAAATGAATAAAAACATAAGAAGCTATATATTTATCATGTAATTATAGTTTGTATTGATTTTAATCGATTTGTTTAATTTTCATTTTCTAAGTATGTCCCAACACTAGTACCTACTGATCCGTAGGTGCCATTTGGGGAATAAAACTCAAAATAATAAAATATTCCACTAATGGCACCTGCCAAAAATATCGAGAGATGCCGTATGTGGAATACCTCAGGTGCCATTGTCTCAGGTGCCATTTAAGCGGGTGCCCAATATGGAATACTTCATCGAAAGAAACCTTGCTGTCATTTTATCGATTTGATTTTTTTAAGATATTTGTATTTGTTTCAAAGTAATAAAATTCTATTCTTTTAATTAAATTCACTCGTTTTATTATAAGTTAATTATTAAGAAGTAAGATTATTTTGGAGATTTTAGTCAAGTTTATATATGATGGCAGTGCCATATTATGATTATATGCTAATCAACATTTTTCTATTTGAGTAAATTTTATGTTATTATTAAATATCTGACGTTTTAAATATTTGTCGTGGTATGCACATTAGAATACTTAACATCGAGATATTAGTCAAGGTCGAGTAAACGTCACTTTCTCGATCGAGATGTATCTCGCGTTGTTTAGCCTGCTGGTGACGGGGCACAGCGGACCGCGTCGCATTCACCAAAATCCGTTGCGCTAAAATCTGCCCCGCTGCATACATAGTATGCGATAGTTAATTTAAAATGCAAAAAAGCGATCTAGGCGGATTTTTCTGATTAGGCCCGTTCTGGTTCTTCCTAGTGTACTCAATCCTTAACTTTTTATGACATTGACTGTTAGGAATAAAGATAGTTATTCTCCCTAAAGGGGTGTCCGTAATAGGCCTGTCTCTACAATGAATATCATTGGCTTTAGGTTAACCTTTACTCGGAGTTGGATTATTTCTAACCCACACTGTGCTTATTAATCAAATTAACCACTAATATTACACGTGAAACCATATAATTGCTGTACATAATACGGAATGACGAGGTGATTCAAAACAAGATTATTAACGAGGTTGCTTGAGCTGATTTTCAATACAGAATATATATTCAATGTTGATACACAAATTGATAAGTCAATTTATAAGTACTTAATTTCCTCATTCAAAACAATATATTATTTAGCGGTATATATTATGTAGAAATATTATTTAGCGGGAAGCTATGTATGTATAATTATTTTTATGTTATACGTATAATTATAGAAATATGTTTTTTGTATTAGGTATATGTTATCAACCGACTTCTCAAAAAGGAGATCAAAGCAAATTCTCCAAGTACATATCAGTTGGTCGACAATTACTCGTAAACTTGTTAAGCCTACTTAGCCGTAATAGTTTTCATTTTTAACCGTAGACGCAAATACGATGTGTGTAATAAGTCTCAGTTCTGTATCTGTGTGTCTGTGTGTCTCCGTGGCATCGTAGCGAACAGGAGGATGATCCAATTTGGTTGCGGTTTCTTGAAATGTAAGCCCTGTGTGCGGGATGGTTGTTAACTATGATTCAATAAAATCTGTTCAGCCGTTTCAAGATCATCAGCTCTTTTCAAATTGATGAAAGAAATTAAGCAACTTGTAAAGGCTTTTTCGATAACAAGTGTTGTATTCTATTACTCGACAATGTGCTGATCTTAAGCTGATGCTGCTAGATTCTTATTCGATAGCATTATCATCGTGACTACTAAGTGTTCCGGTTTGGAGGTTAATGTAGCCGGTAGACTTATGCATGTGGAATTCCCATCTCGCCACATGGATATCATCGCACCATTACGGTCTTTGGTGTCTATAGGCGACTTATATAACATATGTATGTATATATCGTAATTGTATGTAAATTTTACAGAAGCGTACCTAAATAAATTAATCAAAATAATTAATATTGGCTATATTACGTATAATTAATGGTTACCACTATATCACAAACAACATAATTATATATAAATAAACATGATGAGACGTAATTATACGTATTGATAAGAGGTCTGTTGATATTTCCAAACTTAGTTTGCATGCAGAATTGACGTTATCTTATTTATAATGGCTTAGATGTATATAAATATTCCTGCTGTACAATAACATATGTCAATTGTGAGGAAACAACAGAATGAAGATGGGTTTCAGGATTCTTGTTATAGTGGCGGTTGCATATTTGGTGAACTGTGCAGTAGCATCACCAATCGATGAGCTGCCATTCGGTAAGAAAATGATTTTATATATACAAATGTATACTTTAAAGAAAGAGCAAAAAATTTGCAGGTTTTTTATTTCAAAAGCTGCCAAAACAGATTTTATGTGTAATACAGGCATTTGTGGGCAGATAAATATGCTCTAGGGCATTAAGTACAGCTTTGCATATTTTTGTGTAAAAATTAAATAAAAAATCTGGAAATTGTGAAGTAGAAATCTAAATCAGTGCAATAAGCAAACTTATAACTAAATTAGGATGCTATGCTGATTCTAATAACTATGCCATGTCTTTTTGTAATTACTAATTATATGTTAGTACTTAAAATAAAATAACATCCATAATACATACGTGAAGCAAAAACGTTGTAACCCTGTTTCCGACAATTACGCGAACGAAATTCAGTACGATTAAAGTTTACATTGCGGAGAATTGCAGAAACCTAATATTTTTTAATAATATTCATTAGAAATACATTAGATTAATAAAAAAATACCATTACACACGCTACATTCATATGACATACTTAAATGATAATATACACATATGTATACAATTTTCTTTACGGCTAAAGTCTGTTTTCTAATTAAAAATAGATTTTATTGTTGGGTTTGTGGTCAAATTTTAGCCACAGGCGATCCCTAGTTTTGAGAAATGTGTTTTTCTCATTTTCTTTTCTTTTAAAAACATTGTAATCTATGTTTGAATAATTCTATATGATATCAAAAGTCTCTTTATAAAAGTCGCAAAAAATTTCTATTTTATACATAAAAATATTTATTCTTTTAGATCCATACTTATAAATGCAAAAGTAACTCTGTCTGTCTGTCTGTCTATCTCTTCTTCACGCCTAAACCACTGAACCGATTTCGATGAAATTTGTTACAAAGTTAGTTTGAGACCCGAGAAAGGACATAGAATAGTTTTTATCCCGAAAATTCATGGAAACAGCAACTATGTGGGATTTTTTTGAATTTTTTTTACACGAACGAAGTCGCGGGCACAGCTAGTAATATACAATTTTAACATCTGTTATTTTAATACATATATTAGAAAATATTCACATGATATTCCTTGAAAAATTAATTTATTTTAGCTAAATATTTATTACAGAGAAAATGTGAAACGAGAGGAATCGATCTGGAAATATTCCATTTCCGTATCGAATAATTTCGCAACGTCACTATTTAGTACTTGTCATAACGTTGCAACACTGAAATTGTCAAATCTGGAATCGAATTAAAATTCCGAGTATAGTTGTCTTCACTGTAGTCCATAGATAAATATGTGTATTACTATAGGTATAGATAGGCAACTTTCTAAATCTATAATGGCGTACTACTGGCGTCATCTATCTTATAGCATGAGAACTATTTTGTTTCGGCAGCTTAATATAGGTACTTACTTTTTTATTGAAATTTTAATAGTAAATAGGAATTTATCAAACACTATACAGCGTGCCATTCAAACAAAATGTAACTCTGACAAGTCCTTTTGCAACTTTGTTTGATTGCCACGCTGTATAATGTTATATAATATTCAGAATTAAAACATTCATATTATAATTTAAGATTTTATTAACTCACAATAAATAGCACAATATATAAGTTTTGTGTCACGATTAAGCAATCCGGAAAATAAAAGTTCAAACTCAACGAAAACAACACTAATACACACAAAACAAACTGAATTTCAATAATAAAATGCGCACGAGTAACAACATTTAACACCATGACGACGCCATTTCTAATTGTGTTGTTTTTTGTTTGATAAATTGGCCAAACTTTGTTATTTTGAAAAACAAGCGTATTTACCACAAAACAATATATTTTTATAGTTTAGATTGTTAAAAAATATAATGGAATGTAATATCTTATTTAAAAATATATATTTAAGACATTAAAATGTTAAAGTATATTCGTATGTAGTGGCAAAAACCTTGAATCCAGATCTTAAGTCTTTAGAAATAAAATCTTTTCATTTCTAAAGACTTAATAAATAAAAAGATTTTATTTTTTCTATTTTTCTATTTTTTATATTTATATTTTCTAAAGGCTATTTTCAATACAATTATCAAATATTTTATAGTACTAAATTACCATAGCATGCTGTTGTCGTTGTGAATGGTTGCCACTAGTGTTTTTAATGGTTTTATATTATTTACATACAAAGAAATGGACAGTGAAATAATAAAGTTACCACCGGGAAAAACTAGAAAGAAAACAGTATTTAACAAAATGATTCATTGGAATGATTCACTACAAAAACTGAAGTAATTGCATTTTAAAGTTTAGTGTGTGCTGTGATACTATAGTTATTAGCTAGGGTTATCAAATTTACAAAATTTGGACGGCTTCAATAATGTGATAGAATATGGTATTTTAGAATACATATTACAATGAATGTGAGTGACGAGTGGAATAATATTCAGTCGTATTTTTTTACATTGATGTAACAATTTGTTTAAAAACAAAAAGCCCATTGCTGGCATGACAGTAAAGCTTTCCAATGCAAGTACGTAACTAAAATTTAATAGTATCCATTTGAAAAAAAATGGATTTATCTATTTTTTAAACTAGCTATTGTCCACGGCTTCGTTCGCGTGACATATAATCTTTGTATTCTTAGTCAAGTAAAAGAGTAACTAGCTTTTGTTACTTCGGAATAATAGCTTCCCTTAGGTGAAAGAGTTTTTGAAATCAATTTGGTCGTTACTGAGTTTATCCATTACATACAACTTTACAAACAGTTAAATTTCTCTTCGTAATATTAGTGCAGATGAATAGTGTTGATTTTAAATAAGAAATGGCGTGATGCAAGATTTTTTCGTTTTTATTAAATTACAATTTTGGTCATTACATATTATGCCTGGATGTATTATTTGTGTCAACCCGGATTCCCAAGCTGGTTCTAATTAAACATAGCCATGTCCAAAAATAAAACTGCTATTTACGAAAAAATGCGTATTTATATCTATACTTGTAATTTTATTAAAAATAATCATTTATGATTTTAATAAAGAATGGCAAAAAATGTTTAAATAACCTATATAATATTCAATAGTCGATAATATTCAAGAGTCGATTCAATAGTCGATTTCAATAGTCGATAGAGTTGGCCATATTTGATTTGATTTTTATAATTAATTAATTTACAAAAAACAAGTAAGCGTTTTAGTTGTGGATGCTGGTAGTGCAAGTATATACATATATAATATATATTATGATGATGATAAATGTAATCATTTCCAGATTGCCCAGCGAATGAGAAGTACTATAAATGTTCATTGCAAGTATGCTTCACTACTTGCAAGCACCTCAAACAACCACCGCCATGTCCATCCTTATCACCCGATTGTTACGAACCAGCTTGCTTATGTGAAGGTGACCTATTTCGTAATAATGAAGGTGTCTGTGTACCCGCTGATAAATGCTGTAAGTATTATTCTACCGTAAAGATTCGGGTAGGTGTCAATAATACCGTGACTAGCAATTTAGTTAGCAATAAAGTTCTGTGAAGTCTCGACTGGATTTAGTACCACCGTCTAACCTATTGTTGCCGCAACAGCGTTGGTACTTATTGCTCTCTTGTTCCGGATCTTGAGGGTAAGGTAGCCAATAATCTTGTGCATGTGGCACTCCAACCCCCCCTTCCGTATCACGTCTCGCTGACACCGTATGCGTGTATAGGCGAAGGTCATATCTTTCTTTCAGGAGAACCATAAAATGCTTGTTTGCTATTTTATGAAATATAAATAATTATAATACAGGCGCTTCTTTGATGTAGCAGATATTCGACTATACCAGAGATAAGCAACCTGCGGCTTGCAAGCCACATGCGCTCTTTGGATGTGAAACTGTGGCTCTTTAGTTCCTTATGCAAATATTATTTATTTTGTAAAAAAGAAACATTAATAATTTTTTTACTTGAATAAAAATTGAGCAATTAATTTCAATGGGAGCAATTTGTTAACATTTTTTTTAGTTGAAACTAGTTTATCAATCACTCACTTGTACTTTTATTTCACTATTATTATACACTAAATTATTTAATTTTATCGACCGGTTTCGCTTTTTAAAGCATCTTCAGGACGTAATATTCTTTACTGACAGTTTAGTGTTAGATCTAACACTATCTAACACTAAACTGTCAGTAAAGAATATTACGTCCTGAAGATGCTTTAAAAAGCGAAACCGGTCGATAAAATTAAATAATTTAGTGTATAATAATAGTGAAATAAAAGTACAAGTGAGTGATTGATAAACTAGTTTCAACTAAAAATAATGGAATTTCACCAAGTGCCGACGATTGAAAGTGTAAAATCTATTTGTTAACATGATCATTGCAAAAATAATTTTTCTTATGAATATATAAGTAGATCAGTATATTTAACTTTATTTATGTAAATAAAAGCAAAATTTAAACTCAATTTATGCAAGTATTATTTACTATTGACAAGAAAAACTTTTATGCCTCTTTTAAAACTTTGAAATTTTGTAAATTTTAATTTTTGACTCTTCCGACTCAAAAGGTTGCCGATCCCTGGTCCATACCAATTTATTATATGGATTGGGCCATTTCTACTGACTGATTATTTAGATTTTTTGCAATATTTTTTGATAAACATATGTTGCTTGCAACGGTATATTAGTCCGATTTTTCAATAAACCTGTTAATAAATTATTAATAATAAATTGCCTATTTGTCAAGCAGTTTATAAAAGAAGATAGAAAAAAATATTTAGCGGAACAGTGAGTTACATATAGATTACATGCTATAAATATATGTAAATAAAAACATAGAAATAAAAATATATATACAAAAAATAAATAATAAAAAGATCCACACACACAACACAGCAGAGCTAAGCAAATTAAATTTAAAGATCATAGGCTGGGTGTTTAATGCTTATACCATGTATGGGTCCCATGGTGCCACTAAATAAGGTTTAATTTAGCGTATGCCAGCCGTGAGCCTGACGCTGATTTTCAGTTAGATCCGTAATGAGTCACGAGCGTGAAACCGTAATATAAGAGACATACGATTTATCAAACATTATTTCACCATGAATACAAGGTGGTAAAGTTCTGAAATGTCTCACCAGGGTCTGTTAACTTTTGTCGTGGTCGGTTGCTTTGAAGCATAAGGTAGTCAGTAACCTTATATGTAGCATTGTTATCCTGCCAAACGAGTAGCAACGCTCTTGTTGCTACAAGTCTTTGTTGAGTATAGCTGATAATTATCTATTTCTACCAAGATAACCATCAGCTTCTTTGCTATTTTTTAAAATGTGGGTTCCTCCTTCTTCTGCCTACCCCTTCAATGGTATTGGTTTAAATGTATTTACTCTTTAAATATCATCTATGTCCCGAGAGTAGATAAAACTAATTAAATTATAATTATATCATGATTACATCTCTCAATATCAAGATATTTTCAAGAATAATAGATAGTCTATTAATGTTATTTCTGGATAATACCCAATGTTTATTAATGAGGTCGAGAGGTTTAAACTGTCTTTTTGTCTTTAATCTTTGGCGTTTCTTCATTATTTTATTGACTTTAAGTGATGTATAATACATAACTTTGTTTACAGAAGTGGAGAACATCGAATCGAAGGCTTAGCTAAGTTTTATTCAATCATTTATAATTGTTTAGCTTGAATAAAATATGAATAACCTTATTATGTTTGATTTTTCAATATCCTAATTCCTAGTTTAATTACATAAGTTGCTGGTCCATTTTGTGAGTTCCTAAGTAAACTAGAAACCTTTATAGTTTTGCTATTTTATACTAAAACTATTATTATTAACAAATGATCACCAGCACCACACCGAGAGTCGTGCCTCTGAAACATTCACGCAGCGTGAAATAAGATTATCAAGCGATCGCGAATGCCACATCGAGTCCAACGCCTCTGAAACCTTCACGCAGCGTGAATCTCGGCTTAGCTCTCAGCGTAATCGCACAACTGCCTTGCGTTCAATTGAAACCACTGTAGAGCGCGAAGAACGAATTCTTATTGATAGAGAACATCAATCTATTACATTCATTAGAAACAGGAACAGCGTGATGAACGTAATGCGATTGCTTGGGAGTGGTGTGTTAGATACTATCAATATCCAGTAATCACAGGAACGCGAAAGAGTAAATCCTATTCGGCAATCTCACTCTGAGGAATAATATAGTGCTCAATTGGGTGCAGACCGTATACGGCATTCTGTGTACAGATTGTGTAATGTTGATTCTATGGTTGATAGTAATAATGAGGAGTTGTAGCTTTAGCTATAGATATTTTGCAGATTACAGCCAATTATTACAAATAAAGCAGCATGTAGTATGGCACAATGTAGTCTTGCTTATTTGATATTATTAGGGTCCTTTAGAAAAAGAGCTAAATAAAATTTTAGTAATTTATAACAACAACATACAGACATAAACTAAAATCCTAATACGAAAGTCACTACAACATGCGTACGAAATCGCGGGCAACAGCTAGTTATATGTATAGATTTGCTGTTTTGCTAAAAACAGTATATAAGAAAAATAATATTTACTTTAGTTTATAATCAAACCAAATATATGGATAATATATTTCAGCACGAAGTGGTGGGTCGATATGACACAAGATTAATAGCCTAGCCGCAGCTGGGTTTCAACACATTCAATTTTTCGATAAATACAGATTAATAAGTCAATTTATCACTGGCGTATTCACACGTTGGAGATATTCGGTGTGGTAATATATCAGTTCTATTGTAATTTTATCAGTGGATTCTCCTAAACTTTGAGGAATTTCAATATGCTGAAACGTAAAATAATCTTACTGAGTATTATAGTTTATTTATACAGCGTGTAATGGACAGTCTACCGAAAAACATGCCATTTTTATGTTCTAGTCATGATGGAAATTCCTTTTTTTTTGTGGGGATTACAAAAGAACACAGGCGATTTTGATTTTAAACATATTTTGCTTATCTTTAAGTGATAAATGTAAGATAAATTAGAATAATCTTCTATGTTTTTTAAACAAATTAAATAAAATATATCGCTAGGAATAATCATATAAAAATATTGAAACTTCAATTTGATTAACTTCTATCTATATTTTTAAGTAAGTACCATTTTACAAAAACTTAATTACATTTACATTAAAATAGCAATAAGTTTATATCATAATTTTTATTATGAGTATCAAAATATTCTCTATGTTTTTTTACTAAAGTATAGTTTAAGGCTAATTTCTTTTTGTTATTTTAAGTATCTATAAAGTGTTTAGGCAAAATCTTAGAGAATTTTATCAATCTAACTTAGATTTCTGAGATTAGCAGTTGCACTACAGACAACCAATGACAGATAAATATGTAAACTACTACGAAGAGAACTAAATGTTTACGTTAACCTTACTTATAAAATTAAAAATTAAAATTAAATTGAAATTCCAACTTTATTTAGCTACTATCCTTCAAGTTTTAAAAATATTTATTAAATGCGGATAACTTAAGGAGTTAATATAGAATCTTACGAAATATATTAAACTTTAACGTATTAACTAACAAAACTTTGAATGAAGTCTCGCCCGTGTTCTTTACGTTTTATGATTTTCTTTCTTATTTTCACGCTACGGAATGTAAAGCATACATTGCTCCGATTCGTCTTGAATCAGCCGTTTATTTTGCGTGGTATGTGGTGAATTTTACATTGCTTATTTTGTGTATTTACTTAAATTTTACTGTTTTAGAGTTCCGTGCCCAAAGGATAAAAAATAAGACCCTATTACTAAGTCTGTGATAGTTAAACAGTTGAAATTTTCACAGATGACGTATTTCTGTTGCCGCTATAATAACAAATACTACAAACAAAATAAGTATTTAAGGGGACTCTCATACAATAAATGTGAATGAATTTGCAATTTTTCATTGTTGAAATGTTCATAGAATATTAGGGTATAGATCACTTTAAAAATAAATAATAATTAATGCGTATATACATATATATATATATATATATATATATATATATATATATATATATATATATATATATATATATATATATATATATATATATATATATATATATATATATATATATATGTCGGATACAGACTAAAAACATCGAAGTATTGGACCGGCAGCGCCATCTATTGGATACACGCAAATAACCGATCTAAATAATGATATATTGGACCGCCAGCGCCATCTAGTGGCGTTATACAGAGTCTAGGAGGGGCGTACGTGGAATGGGACAGTCAGTCGAGGTCCGACTATCTCCGCGATAGCACAACTCCTAGGAACTGTACCGCGTTTCAATTAAAAGTGTAAAGTTGTCAGTTAAAGTGATTTTCTTGTTTAATTTAAATTTAAATTACAGACATTAAGTTGAAAGTGACTTTTATTTCTCTTGCTTGTGTCCACTGCCCACACGTTTAAAACATGTCCGAGGGTAATTTTGACCACGTTCTGCCGATATCAGATGTGGGATACGAACGAGCAGAGAAATCCGCGAGTGATAAGCGTAATAAGCAAAGCGCTGAAGGGAGCTGCCTTAGCATGGCTGGCCCAGGTTACATATCCTGGCATGACCTGGATGGACTTCAAGGATCTGTTCATCGCTAGGTTTGTCTGTACCGAGACAAACGCAGGTACCCTCATTAATTTTCATAATAATAAGCCGAACGACAATGAGTCATTACCAGCTTACGCAAGTCGCCTCATTTCGTCACTATTAACTCACTGGAGGGACGCAACTAAAGAACAAATTGCAGTATCAACAGTTCTTGCGCATGTAGCTCAGTTTGATTCGCGCCTCCAACGCCTTGTTTTTACCACTGAAATTACTTCGCGATATCAACTGCAAAAGGAACTGCAAGCATTTTCGTTCTTAAAGCGGAAATTTACGAGTGGAGATGATACAAAACCTGTTTCTGAGTATAAACGCCCTAAATTTTCTTCATCATCCGTACTTAAATGTTTCCACTGCGGCAAAATTGGCCACAGACAATCCGAATGTAGACACAAATCAAATGACTTTAAGCCACGACAACAGCCTGCACCTCCGGCTTTGTCTGCAACCCAGCCAAACAGACCATCGTGTTCTTCAAGTGCGGCGAGGCGGGACACGTTGCCAGTCGCTGTACCAGCGGTGTGCGGAACACCGGTGCTGGCGGTGCGAATGCAGAGCGCCGAGTGGACCTGTGTGTGTCGAGCCTCCATCGGGAACACTTGAACATCATGGTGAGTCGTTTCGCTTTCACAATGATTCTGGGGCAGAGTGCTCGCTTATTAAGGAAAGTGTGGCCGCAAAGTTTAAAGGGAAACGTATTCACAAAATAGTTTCATTGACTGGTATAGAACAAAGTAGTGTTAAATCAACCGAACAGATTTTAAGTGTTGTAAAAATTAATGACCACTTTTTAGAGATCTTGTTTCACATTTTGTCTGACTTGACTGCGTAGTGAAATCATGTTAGGACGCGAAATTTTGGTAAAAGCGTTTTCCGTAAACATGAGCGCTACTAAATTTTCTTTGATAAGGACCAGCCTCGTTAACAGCTGTAGTATTGAAAATAGTTCATTTAATTTTGATGAAATCGATACCGACATTCCATTAAAAGAAAAATCAACCATTTTAGAAATATTAAGAAATTATTCAAAATATTTCACAATGGGTATGCCTACTACACGTGTAACTACTGGTGAGCTTGATATAAGACTTATAGACCCAAACCGTACCGTTCAGAGACATCCATATAGATTGTTCGTAGACGAACGTAGGGCAATGCGTGATAGGGTAAATGAGCTTTTGCGCGCAAATATAATTCGGCCGAGCTGCTCGCCTTACGCAAGCCCAGCTCTACTAGTCAAAAAGGCGGACGGGTCGTATAGGATGTGTATTGATTATAGAGAACTAAACGACAATACGGTTCCGGATAGATTCCCTCTTCCCTTGATTCAAGATCAGATTTCTCGACTTAATGGTGCAAATTATTTTACAAAACTTTACTGTGCAAGTGGATTTCATTTGATTCCTGTCAGATCTGAGTCTATAGAGCGCACAGCCTTCATAACATCCGACGGCCAGTTCGAATATTTAACTATGCCATTTGGTCTTCGTAATGCTATTTCCGTATTCCAAAGGTGCATTATAAATGCCCTAGGTGATATGCACATGATTATGTCATAGTTTACGTTATCTCAAAAGATGTAGAGCAAGGACTTGAACGCTTGAACACCGTACTTGACATACTGACTAAAGCCCGTTTTTCTCTTAACCCGAGAAAATGCTCCTTCCTTAAGACGAAGGTAGAGTTTCTTGGTTATGAGGTAGAGAAAGGTGAAATAAGACCAAATAAACGTAAAGTAGAGTCACTTACTGCGCTACCCCCTCCTGAGTCGGTGACCCAGCTAAGGCAATTCATTGGTTTAGCGTCATATTTTCGTCAATTTGTCCCAAAATTTTCTTGTTACATGGCACCGCTTTATAAATTGACTTCTCTGAAGGGTACTTTTATTTGGGGACCTGATCATGAACTCTTGCGTCAAAAACTTATTTCAATTTTAACAAATGACCCCGTTCTTACGATATTTGACCCACAATGTCCTGCAGAACTTCATACTGACGCGAGTTCTGAAGGGTATGGTGCTGTTTTGCTCCAGATTATTGAGAATAAACGCCGGGTTGTAGCTTATTTTAGTAAGCGTACCTCTCTTGCTGAAGCAAGGTACCACTCCTATGAGTTGGAGACCCTCGCAGTAGTGAATGCAATTAAGCATTTCCGTCAATACTTACATGGTCGTAAATTTCGAGTCGTTACTGACTGTAACTTTCTCAAGGCATCTCGCAACAAGGTTGATTTGACACCAAGAGTTTATAGGTGGTGGGTTTTCCTTCAGTCGTTTGATTTTAATGTAGAGTACAGAGAAGGCAAACATATGCCCCATGTAGATTTTCTTTCTCGAAATCCATTGCCGTCAGAGGCCAGTCGAAAATCACCCGTTGAACAAATAAGACATAAGCGCGTGGATATTGCAGAGCTTTCTACTAACTGGCTTCTCGCTGAACAACACCGTGATAAGTTAAGAAAATTGCCTGAAGGGCAAGTGCCCATTGATGTAAGTGATTCTGAGCCTTGTGGAAACGACATTAAGTAGTCGCAGTAAGATAACAAGTTGTGAGTGTGTCCTCTAGAGTCATTTTTGGTCACTGGGATGATCATGGGTGGTCACAGGGATGATCACGGGCGGTCACTGGGATTGTCACGGGTGGTCACTGGGATGATCACGGGTGGTCACTGTGATGATCACGGGTGATCACTGGGATGATCACGGGTGGTCACTGGGATGATCACGGGTGGTCACTGGGATGATCACGGGTATGGTTGACCACAGGGATGGTCACGGGTGATCACTGGGATGATCACAGACAGTCACAGGGATGACTGCACGTAAGGGCTACTGGGATAGCCGGACAAAAGAGGCACACGCTTGACTTTTAATTTATTTGAGATTGATTGGCTCCCAATGGGCACTTGTGCTTGTTGTCTAGCTATAAGTTTGAGTTAAGTTTGTGAAAATTAAGAAATTTAGTCTTGTCACTGTAAATTTGTTGTTTATGATGATAATGATTGGAATTAATAGAGATTTTAAAATTTTCTGTCTTTTATTGAAGTAAAATTAAGTGAAGTTAATTAGGTCAGGAGAGGCCGAACGAGGATGATCCTGTGCTGCGTATTTTTGTTACAGATTAGCACACTGGGACGTGTGATCTGTAGGATGGCCGTGTCGGATACAGACTAAAAACATCGAAGTATTGGACCGGCAGCGCCATCTATTGGATACACGCAAATAACCGATCTAAATAATGATATATTGGACCGCCAGCGCCATCTAGTGGCGTTATACAGAGTCTAGGAGGGGCGTACGTGGAATGGGACAGTCAGTCGAGGTCCGACTATCTCCGCGATAGCACAACTCCTAGGAACTGTACCGCGTTTCAATTAAAAGTGTAAAGTTGTCAGTTAAAGTGATTTTCTTGTTTAATTTAAATTTAAATTACAAACAGACATTAAGTTGAAAGTGACTTTTATTTCTCTTGCTTGTGTCCACTGCCCACACGTTTAAAACATGTCCGAGGGTAATTTTGACCACGTTCTGCCGATATATATATATATATATATATATATATATATATATATATATATATATATATATATATATATATATATATATATTAAAGGGTTTAATAATAATTTTAGGCTTCCATGCAACCGTGATTTTTTACCGTTTTATATAGATGATGGTACGGAACCCTGTCGTCTGCAAGTCTGACTCGCACTTGGCCGTTTTGTTAGAATAAGCACAGTAGAGTATTAGAATAAATCTAATTATACAAAATTTACAACACAAACTTCCAACAGTTTTCGCCTCAGAATTATGGTCAAAATCACATACCACATGAATACTTATAGACACGTCATTAGGAAGGAAACGTGTCGCCGTGCATATGAACAAACGCTCCTATTACTGTCAAATATGTCACACATTTGTAGGTTATATAATTTTGTGCAAAAAAACATGTTATAATGTTTTATCGTACCGAATGAAATGGCAAGGTTTAAAATTTACCCCTGCAGTGATTTTATTTCATTGATAAGTAGTATAACTCTGAATTTTGAGTGTAATTGAAAGCTACACTGACAAACTAAGAAACTGTTTTGAAAGGCGTATCCATTTAATCCGTGGTCCATATCCATGGTTTGGATTTTCGGTGGATCATACCTTACACGCCGTGTTGCATACTGGTGTTATTTTGCCCGTGTCATTCTGGGCTTTTGACGAATGGGCTTTCTCAGCAATTCGTAATAGGCGAACCATTAAGTGATATTCCGGTATACTGCGGTTCACCGTTTTTTTTAATTGAGGCGCCATTTAGCAAGAAATCTTAAACTCAAGGATGAGATCATTTTACTTTTGCAGCGTTCTACGGGCATACACTTACACGTCATGTACGTTAAACTCAAACCCAAAACGCATACGTAGGTAACGTAGGTATACGTTTTGGGTTTGATACTGACATTGTAGATAGTGTACTAGGGTAGATAATTGTGCCAACGCGTTGGGGTCTTCTTCATTTTCTGGATCATTGGTGAGCTTAACCTTTCGAAACTTTGACACACAAGGGCGAATTTAAGCGCCAGTTTCATCACTCGCCTTTTGGCGGGAATGGCGACTCAGGCGACTCTTTGGAAAAAATATTTTTTTTCTACAATTAAGCCATATTTATCTTTCTGTAAACGACTGTGTATCAATTGATATATTTTCTATCTATTAGGGATCAAAATAAAGTATCGACAACTTAGTAAAAACTATATAAATATTACAAAAATCACTTGAAAAATATCTAATGAATTTCTAAATGACTTTATTTTTGGCTATCACGATATATTTCCTACAATGAATTAGATACCAAATGGAACAATTAAACTGCCTTTCTTATAAAAACAGTACTTACATGGGAGAAATGCAACACAAAATTCAACTTTATACCACTAAAAAACCGCTAACACACACGCGATCTGGTCAAACGAACAAAAGTGATTGTAGTAAAATAAACGACAATAGCAGATGTCAGTTTACGAATTTTACATTTTGTCATGGAATAAACGTCAAAGATTTTTTCATACAACATTAGTCTTTATGATTAGAAATGTAAAGTTTGAATTCAAATTCAAGCGGGGTAAAATTATTTTGCCTTAAGAGTAAAAGGTACACGGAATTGTCATACATAATGTCTAATACTTTCCACTTCGAGAGTCGAGTGGTTAATCCATTTTTATACTACTTTTTTAATTCAGTACCACCGCAGTCACAAGTACATTAAGGTTGCAAAATAAAGTAATGTTATATTTGAGAAATAATCATATTGAATAGTTTTTTTTTAAATCATAAGATAGCAAACAAGTAGACGGGTCTCCTAATGGAAAGAGTCAACCTTCGCCTATAGACACCAATGACGGTAATGGTGCGTAGCTATCTTGTGGCGAGATCTAATGCCACTTGCATATATTATACTGGCTACGTTACCCTACAAACCGGAACACGAGAGTGACAAGCACTAACGCTATTGCGGCAGGAATAGTAAAGACTGTACATACGTAAGGAGGGTGTTTAGAACTCGATTCTGATGCTGAATATGTATAAAATAGTTACTTAAATTTTTACCTAATTATTTAATAAAAATGTCTAGTAGGTACGGACACCCGCGCACGAGGCATAGAAGTTCAATCTTCATAAACAGTAATTTACCGAACTCGCGGCTCGCGACCGAACTACCGAACTCGTTAGTACAACGTGCGGTCACGATACTTTTTTATATTACTGCACTAATTTCGTTGAGGTTTACTATCTAGTTAAATAATATTCTCATTTTATTTTATTTTTATTTTTTGCTTATGACAATTATTGTATCCTTGAATACATACAATATTTTATCAGTCAACCTGTATATCGTCATAAATTAACATTTACCTACATTACATAGATAACTACCGATACATATTGTCGTCTATTCTTTTTTATATTACAGGAAATCTAATAACCAAATTAAGGGCTCTCTTCGTGGAAAGTGATAATCATCGTCTACAGACACTAAAGATGTTAGTGGTGCGTTGCTATTCGTATGGCGGGATATTAATGCCATATGCATAATTTACCGATTACCTAACTCTCCAAACCCGAACAAGTCAATGACTAGCATTGACGCTGTTATTGCACAAGAAATAGATAAGGCGATGGTACCTAATCCGGGTGAAATGTTTTTCTCTATTGAGTAGTCGCAATGGTAGTAACATATTTGTCAAACTGCCTGCCAGAATGGTAGATGGTCTATTCTTCAAAGAAGCATCGGACCAACGCTTCTGATGGTATTTTCAATGTTTTGGACTCATCCAAGATACTCATTAACGCTAAGGTTAGTAGACTACTGATCCTACATTCTTTTCATAATTTTGGCAAAACTTTCTACTCTCTCACAAGCTTTGTGATAGGAACATTTGAAGTATTGCAAGCGAGTCTTTGATTAAAAATAACAAGATTGGGATCGATTTTTTAACTTTGATTAAAAAATAAGAAGAAGAATTCAGCGCAAGAAAATGGCACGAGAATGATATAAAATGTGTAAAAAAAATTTGTCCGATCCTAAAAAGGTATATAGCTAGGTCAATTTTATTAAAATAAGAAAAAAATGTCATAATATTATAAAGTGCTTCATTTTAGTACTAAACTTGGGTAACTTACCTTAAATCAAGCAAATATTTTGGAAATTTATCATAAAATAATTGCACGTATAAGATTATTGATTGTATTAAGCTACCAAATAATGCCTATGACGATCGGAAATGTTTTTTACACACTGTACATAGAAAAAAAATATATCGTAAAGTCGTAAAAGTATCTTAATAATAATTACCGATTTCTGTACGTTGTGGCTTGTTTTAGATTAGTGCTCCCCTTACCGACGAAATCTTGTAAAATTTTTGGGCCCTTAGAGAATTTAACTTTAAGATTATGACGTACGTTGGCTGTGATTGGACGAAATAAGTCCACATATTTATTTGTGCTCTTATTTTATTAGCCACTTTTAAGATCGTGATCTTGAATCTGGTTATATATTTTGATCGAAGGGGCGAGTAAAGCTTTCACAGTAGTGGAGCGTATTAAATATTCTATTTATATACTACCGTACCGATCCATGCAGCTACGCCCGCGAGTAGATTTTAGGACAAGATCTAGGTTGACCCTCGAACCCATTATTCTTTTTCTAAGTGAAATGTTATTTAAATCCATTCTATACTTTCTATCGTCGGCACTTGGTGAAATTCCATTGTTATTAGACACTTTTATGTACAAGTGGAATAGTAAAAGTGTCTAATAAAAGCTTTGAAATTTACTGACAAATCCCACCCAGGAAGGCTTGGGGATTCTTCAATTTAGCGGGAAGTTTATGGGATGGCCTACGGGGTTTTTTTATGACATAAAATAGCAAACAGCAGATGGGTTTTCTGATGGAAAGAGTCAACTATTGCCTATAGATACCAAAGATGTTAATAGTGCGTTGCTATCTTGTGACAAGGTCTAATGCCTCTTGCATAGCTACCTCACCCTCCAAACCGGAACACGACAGTGGCAAGCACTGACGCTATTGCGGCAGGAATAGGTAAGGCGGTGGTACCAGACCCGGGCGACGTATGGTAGTGACTCCTATAGCCAATCTATCGCCATTTACGACCTACCTGGCAGAACGGCAATTGGCCTATTCTTCAAAGGAACCCGGGACCAACACTGGGAAAAAACGGGGGTAACCGGTTTATAGATTTTTTCTTCTAATTTAGCCCCTTCGGGTATGATTTTTTTGATACTGAGTTTTCAGCTATATTTTTGCCGAATTTTATAAAAATTGGTGCAGTGACTTAGACGTGAAAGCGTAACAGATACACGGACAGTCTTGTGTATTCACAGTATTAGTACAGATTATGATGCGAAAGAATCAAACAAACGATATATTTAATCTAGTTTATGCGTCCTGCTTTCAAAAAGTATTTTTATTCTTATTTGCGAACTTTTAAAAGTCCGACCAAATTTTTAGAGGCTGTTCAGAATTGATATGTTCGATTTACGTAATTAAAAATTATCCCACACAAAAAACAAAACGCATGGATATAATTTCTTTTATGGGTTAAATTTGAACTAAAATATTTTAGTACCTTCAACCAAATTAGAAGGGTTCGGTACAAATGTACTTAGAGCGACAGATTTCATAATAATAGGTTAATGTAAAATTATCTACTTCATGAGTTCATTCACAAGTTTCGGTGCATCGAAGTCATGAATTTAGTGGGATATTTTTTAATGAATATTTTTATATTATCTTGTAATAATTTTATATCAATAATTTAAATGCACAAATCAATATTAAGTTCCTTATTTTAAAATTTGACCGGACCTTTAAAAGTAATTTGTATATATTATTTGAAGATGTAAAATTATATCATACATGTGTCATCGTTTATGATAAAATTGTTTGCTATAGTCAAAGTAGGGTGTAGGAAAGGGCAATTAAGATTCTTTAATCAATTATTGACGACGTATTTCTTCTCCATTGTTTAATGAAACAAATTCCTTGTCAAATCTCTAATAATTCTTTACTCAGATAAACTAAACTTAATCTTAACACAACCATCGTAAAGTTTATGATGGTTTGCAAAAAAGTACTGTGATTTATTCGTAGTTACTGAAGCGCACGGCTAAAATTTTCGTAAAGCTTTGATGACATAAAATTCAGTCTATGAAAATATATCAATGATAATGATTTTAACGAATTATTTTCGAATTTTGGTTCATTAGTCTTTCGGTGTTTATATACGCAAAATAGACTTTTATTTAATTTTTAATATTTTTAATATTACATTTTTAAAATATTTGTGCAATTATGATGATACTACTACATTGGCGAAAGACATCAATATTTTTCTTTAGAGTAATACTTACAAGCAAAATGCTGTTTTACTGAAGATACTGAAGAAGTTACTTTGCCCTCCAAAATGCTTAATAAATTTTTAATAATTTGATAAAAGTGAGTGTCATTTAATGTGCTCAAATAAATTAATGGAATTATTTAATTGAGCACATTAAATTTTTTAAATTAGTGTTGTAATCAATAGGTATACTGTAATCAATTGTTGTTGTAATAGCTGGCAAGATAACTAGAATATTAATTGGTTTGTAAAGCTGAGTGATACTAAGATAACTACTATAGATAATAGTATATCGATATTATGATTATATTGTATGTAAATATATACATAAGATGTAATATAATTATACTTGTTGATAGGTCTGCGGGAATTACTAAAACCTGATCGCATACAGATCATCTTAAGCCTTGTTTATAATAGCTTAGATGTTTATAAATAGAGGTGGGTTAATACCGATATTTCTCAAGATTAGGTGATACTGATATATTCACTTTGAAATATTATAATGTCTTAACTAATATGTCAGTATTAACTAATATTTCACTGTAATTTGGACCTTAAAATAACCGTAATAAGATTTGATACTGATACGGCAGGAAAATACCTTAACCAATATTTCACTGTAATTTGGACCTTAAAACAACAGTATACTGCAGGAAATACGTCTGTCTCATTCGTACGTACGACGCGGCATATCGTGAAAATATTTTAATATTTTCACGAATCCGACGGGCGCAAATCTAGTGAATCCGAACTATTCCGAAGACCGAATGATATTATCCGATTCATTTTGGATAGCCGTTACAGATATTAGGCGAATATGAAATATTAGCATATTACAGTTCGCTGGATTACTAATCCACGAATCCTTTCAATATTACTAATATTTTAGCGAATACTAATATATCAGTCACACCATTATTTATAAATAACCTTGTTTATAAACACATTTGTCAATTGTGTGGAAGCGAGCGTAGGAATAAAGATGAATTCGAAGTTTCTTATAATTTTGATGGTTGTATATTTGGTAAAGTGTATAGAAGCAACACCAATTGATGAGCAGCAGCAGCCATTCGGTAAGAAAACTACGAGTATCTTATTTTAATTTTTAAATTAAAAAACGAATGTTGATCGAGTCGAAGCCCCAACGGTTTTTTCAAAAAACTGCCATACGTTTATCATTGTATTGGCGTTTGTGGACAATAAAACTAACTTTGCTGCTTTATTGTGCACACTTAAATAAACAAATTTAATAAATCAATTAAGGACATTGAATTCGATTTCCTTTCTTCGGAATAAGTATTTTTATAATATTACACTCTGTTTACAACTAACTCTGACGAAGCATAAAAGGCGGGCTATATGATTAGACTTATATGTGTGTATGTATATCCGTTCTTATGGTCAGTTCTAACTACATAATAGCTGAACCGATTTTGATAAATAAACCCTAATTATATTTGTCTTAACGGCGCGAGTGTCACTTTATTCAGTTTTTTAACGGTTGGTATTTTTTTAAAGATTAATTGTAAGTCTCATTGTTATTCAGTAACAATTGACGCAATAATTTCACTTTCTTTTTTTAAATAATTTATTTTAAGTCTCATTGTTGAACAATTGATGATGACGTCATGACAACTAACGACTAACTAGGTGGTAAATTTAAACCTTTCCAGATTGTCCAGCAAATGAGACGTACTACAAATGTTCATTAGAGGCATGCTTTACTACTTGCAATGATCTTAAGCAACCACCACCTTGCGCAGCCATAGCACCTGGTTGTTACAAACCAGCCTGTTTGTGTGAAGGTGAACTACTTCGTAATGATGATGGTGTTTGTGTATCTAAAGATGATTGCTGTAAGTATTATTAAGTAAAATAATTAAGTAATTTAATCTAGGTTAGGTCTAGTGGTCTTGTGGCGGTGTTGACCTCATGGGGTCCCGGGTTTGATTCCCGGGTCAGGAAAATAAAAAAATGTGTTTTTTTTCATTTTTCTGATAAAAACAACGTTGCCTAGGATTGGGTAAGTGCTCGGTTGACGACAGACTTGCCATCTATCACATTGTGGGATTATCTTCGGCTAATCGTGGGTACACTGGTTGTACCTCTGCCTACCTCTTCGGGGATACTAGCGTGAAAATCATTTGTTTTGATAAATTTGTTCTTCAATTTTGCACTATAGAAGTCGTTAGTGCATACACATGGGGGGAGGGAAACTGTGAGGCGATAGTGAGACATTTAATAGATTCAGGCGTTACTTTGCGGAAATCCATAATTTAAAGGAGAAATTATGGTATTTAATTTGCAAATTTTCCGCAAAATGTTATATGGAACTGCTGTGATGCAACAGGAATGAAAGGAGGTGTAAGGAATAGGGCAAACAAGGGTGAAGCATTAATTTATTAATGCTTCACCCTTCATAGAGTGAAGTGCTATTCGACTCTCCTGAAGATACTTCGGTTGCGAAGTGAAACGTGCGTTGAGTACATAACTTGTGTATTACTACCTTTGCTTCTGACGTGGAAGAAAGTGTCGTGGAAGTGGGTGGACTATTGTGCCGCTGTGGTCTTCTATAATTTCAAACTTTGGATAAGTTTGCCCTACAGTACCTTCATTTCTGCTGCATCACAGCAGTTCCATATAACATTTCGTGGAAATTTTGCAAATTAAATACCATTATTTCTCCTTTAAACGATAGTGAGACGTGGCAGAATCTGTAACCTAGAAGTCACAATGATAGTGACACGAGATGTGGCTTGTTTGAGAAAGAAACGCTTTAATAAAGGCTTTCTTTAATATTGTGAATTTCTTTCACGTTTACTCTCACAAGCATAAATTTTTTTTTCAAAAAGCTTAAAAAATCACTTTTCACAACCTGCCTAGCAGAACGGCAGTTGCCCTATTCTTCAAAGGAGCCCGGAACAACATGGGGGAAACTCCTTTTTCTCTGGGCTTGTTTTGAATAAAAATTTCGAATAAAACTTTTTTATCCAAACTTTTGTCGGTTATCTATATCAATGTTACAAATGTTTGATAATCACGCCGAAACTACTCAACGGATTAGGATGAAATTTGACACACAGGTAGATTATGAAACAGCGCATAGGCTACTATTAACTTAGGAAAAACGAGTTACTCCCGCGGGATTCATCAAAAACTTTTATAATGCAGCGCGCTGTACGCTGCAGCTAGCAGTCAATATGTTCAAAAACAGCGGATCGTCTATTGGCTATTAACGGCATTTCTGATTAATACTTTAGTTTATATATATTTTTTTTAATATCATAAGATAGCAAACAAGCAGATGGGTCTCCTGATGGAGTCAACCATCGCCTATAGACACCAAAGATATTAATGGTGCGTTGCTATCTTGTGGCGAGGTCTAATGCCACATGCATAAGTTTACCGGCTACCTTACCCTCCAAACCGGAACACGACAGCGACATGCATTGACGTTATTGCGGCAGGAATAGGTAAGGCGGTGGTACCAGACCCGGGCGAGACAATGCGCAGGGCAGTTGGCCTATTCTTCAAAGGAGGCCGGGACCAACAAAACTGGAATAAAACTAATAAATAATTTAGTTTTATTCCATGTTTATTGATAACACTGGAGAGCATTAGCTTTAGAAAGAAATAACCATTGTAAAGCGTCACCACTGATGTTAATAGCGCGTTGTTATCCGCGTGGGGAGTTGAAAAATCACCTATATAAGTTTATCGGGTACCTCACACTCCAAACCGAAATACAACTGCGACAAGCGCCGGTGCTATTGCGAGAAAAATAGCTTAAGGCGGTGCTACTAAATCCGGTCTAAATGTTGGAGGACTCTACCATTTAGTTGCTAGTCATTGTGTTAGTAACACATTGGTATTTTTTACCTTTTCCGAGATGTCTCGCAGTAAGGCAGTTGACGTATTCTTCGAAAAGTGGCCGGAATCAACAGGGAAAAACCTGGAACAACATGTGAAAAGTCATTGCCGCATCATTTATAATATTATTTTTTTATTATTAGATACCAAGCAAGTAGATGGCTTTCTGATGGAAAGAGAAACCATCGCCATAGACACCAGAAATGTTAATGCTGCATTGTTTTCCGCGTGGGGGGAAAGCAATGCCACATGCATAAGTCTACCGGAATCGTGCGTTGTTACCCTTGTGGCAGCTTAACTATTTTACGTGTACAAGTCTACCTTATCCTCCAAACTGGAACATGACAATGACATTGATATATTATATTCTATACTTTTCATCGTCGGTACTTGGTGAAATTCCATTATTGTTAGTATATTACACCGTGAAGATGCTTAAAAAGTGAAACAAGCTGAGTAATATTTTAAAAATATATAATACTAGCTGACCTGCGCAGCTTCGCTTGCGAGTATATTAGTAAGTCGTTCAAATAGCTTTTAATAAAAATTTCATCTCCTATTTCAGCCCTCCAGGGACTGATTTTTGAAAAAAAATTAGCCTATGTTTGACCCCGGATCTTCAACTAATCCATGCCAAATATATATATATATATATATATATATATATATATATATATATATATATATATATATATATAAATAAATAAATAAATATTAGTATGGATGTTGTGGAGTGAAATTAAAGTACAAGTGTTTTATCGTGTCTGACAAGCATTGACGCTATTGCGACAGAAATGGGTGCGTACTGGCAAATATGATGCGGGACTCCTAGTTGTCACGATGGTAATGACACGTATGCTAATCGCTTGCCTCTTGCAAACTACTTGGCAGAATGATATTATACTTGGCAGTTTGACCATCCAAAGCTTTTTTCCTCAAATTACCTCGCTGTTTACACAGTACAGTACACAGTTTATAACTAGTACGGGAGGTAATGGTTTATTGCATTGTACCTAAAATGCATAGAATAAAACTAAATTAAGTTTATTAACTATAGTGATTGTATATAAATGAACAGTGAGTGCAATAAATTATCTTTATCTTATCTTCAAGGGGACTTAAACCAAAGGGGGAATATAAAGCGATATGATTAATTTGTGTTTTTTTACAGAATGAACAAGAACAACAAATTGCAGCTTCAGCTTTGTTTTATTTATATATACGTATATATAAATAATGTATAAATGTTTGGCTTAAACAAAAAAAGGGCGAAGTTAGTATGTTTTCATTCTTTTATACCTAATTTTATTCGATACTTTATGTGGATTTAAAATAACCCTCTTTTAAAATCAACGACCGTGATTGGGAGACGCTGCAAAAAAAGAGCAGAATGGGGCAAACGTGCTGCGAAATGTTGCAAAATTTGCGATGAAGCCTGGTTTAGAGCGTTTGCTAACAAGAGACAGAAACGACGTCAAGGTGATCTAATACCAATTACCGCAAATTCATGTCAGGTCTGCGGTAGATTATGTCTTTTTTTTATAAGATAAGATAGCAAACAAGCAGATGGGTCTCCTGATAGAAAGAGTAAACCATCGCCTATAGACACCAAAGATGTTAATGGTGCGTTGCTATCTTGTGGCGAGGTCTAATGCCACATGCATAAGTTTACCGGCTACTTACCCTTCAAACCGGAACACGACAGTGACTAGCACTGACGCTATTGTGGCAGGAATAGGTAAGGCGGTGGTACCGGACCCGATCGAGCCGATGCAGAACTCTACCACCTTGTAAATGTCACTCTCACATCGACTTAATACAGTCACCATAAATGATGCCTCTCAAACAATAAGCTATAAATCGTCTGCGAATGACGCGAAAGCCTTCATGATGATGTGTGTTATGACTTATGACCATTAAAACCTAACAGTCAAGCTGTGCATGTCATCGTCGGCGATGCACCACACGCTGCTTGATCGATCCATGCTTGATGCGTGGTTATCCGCATGATATCTGTCGCGTGATGGGTTTCTAGTAATCTATATTAAAATAACCTAAAGAATTTTTGTTTGTCTAAACGCGCTAAATCCTAGATTTTAGATAAACCACTATGTTTCTTTCACAAAGTACTTTTTTCAAATAGCCAAATGAACAAGGAAAGCTATAGGCTACTTTTTACCCGGCTAAGCAAAAAGAAATTATGGTTTTGCGTCACGCGATTAAAGTGGTGGGTAACTGTTACATATGTTTTATATTTATATTATAAATACGAATGTTTGTCTGTATTTCAATCTGTTCTGCTTTCATGGCTAACTCGATTCACTGATTTTGATGAAATTTGGCATGGAGATAGTTGAAGATTCAAAGCGAAACGTTTGTTAACTTTTTATTCAAAAATCAATCCCCAAAGGGCTGAAATGAGTTATGAAATTTTGAATGAAAGACTATGTCGACAACACATAAATATGATACTCGTTATCGTGTTCTCGATATAGTCTTTCGTAATCGCGGGCTAGTAATATTATATTTGTAAATACAATTTATAATACGTTATAATACATTTTCTAATACATTCTAGCTAATAATTACATGAAATATTAATACGCATATAAAATATATGGGTAAAATATAGCAAAAGGTGGTGAGTCGATATGACACAAGATTAATAGCCTAGCCGCAGCTGGGTTACAACACATTCAATTTTTCGATAAATACAGATTAATAAGTCAATTTATCACTGGCGTATTCACACGTTGGATATATTCAGTGTGGTAATATATCAGTTCTATTGTAATTTTATCAGTCAATTCTTATGAACCTAAAGGAATTTCAAGCTGCTGAAATCTGAAGCATAGAATATATTTGAATACTGATAATATTATGCCTTTTTGATTCGGGATCTTTTTCGAAAAATTGACTTTGACAGTTCATAAAATATGAATGATTAGTAAAACGCTACCATCGAGAGAAAATGATGATGATGGTGATGAAGGGAAAGTGAGTTTTGTAAAGTCTCGCTCAAGCTTCGTATCGCTGCCTTTATTTTTATATTTTAATAGTATCAGTGTCCCTATTCACGTAATAAAACTTAAGCCGAATCAAATCATTTAGGGCTCCTATATGTATAAACACGATACAACGTCACATCGTGCTACGATGCGGCATAATGGCCTTGCTACAGCAGCTGCCAGCGGCATGAATTGCGACGCAAACTGCGGCGCGGCGGATCACGTGATTTTTGGGTATGCTACAGCTCGGCTAGTTGCGATCGAGGTAGTGGCACAGAATACATAATAGTACAAGTAGGCGCTTTGCGCACGACGGGGCGGGCCGGGCCGGTCAATTTCGCCGCGAACGAAGTGCAGAAAAGATCGCCCATATATGATACGTCGTTAAAAGAATATCACGACGTACATGAAAGAAAAGAAATTGTGGCACCAAATATGCCAAATAATTTACACTCCTGCAGTATGGGGACGTCCTGAACTGACTGCCTCCGCCCGTCGTTTGCTTTGTGCACGCGACGAGGTCAGCTGCAGACATCGACGGGCAGACGCGGTCTTTATTGCTTCGCGGACAAAAAGTCTGCCCCGCCCCGTCGTCTGCAAAACGCTGTATGGTATACAATGGTAGTGGTGTCAGCGGTGGACTTATTTAATGTTTAATACTTAATATTTAATAATAATTTATTTCAAACTCCACACGCAAAATAACAAAATATTTTATTTTGGTCGCGCAATGTCAAATGCATCCTCCGACTATGCCGGTCACGACATTTGTTTTATTCGCTTATCAGTTATTACATCGCGCGTCAAGGTCGGGCGTTGCTTGGTTCTTTTCGCGTTTCGCGTTGCCGGTAGCTGTGGCATACTTCATACAGTTCCCTACATTTATTTTCGTTGCTCGTCACTTACCGTACCGCAATTCGCGTCGCAGATTGCGCTGCAATAGCTGTGGCCAGACCGTAATATATAGGAAAATATGTAAGAGACCTAAACGCTTTGATTCGATTGGAGTATTGATACGTGAATAGAATCCTAATGTTTGTCATTGTTTTGTTCAGGTTGAGAGGATAAGAAAATATTTTTTTATGTCATAGGACATTGAACAAGTAGATGGCTGACTTGATGGAAAGAGACAACTATCGTCAACTGTCAGCAAAAATGTTAATGGTGCCTTGCTATCTTTGTGACGAGGTCTTAATGCTTCAGAGTTCCGGTTACCTTACCTACCAAACCAGAAAACAGCGACAAGTACTGACGCTATTGCGGCAGGAATAGGTAAGGCGGTGATTTCATAACCGGGCGACATCATGCACAACTCTACTACCTAGTAGCCTTGATAGAAGTGACATTAGTTCGCCTTTTACTCTCTGGCAGAATGTCAGATGGTCTATTCTTCAAAGGAACCCTGAGAGCCCAGACCATTAGGGGAACAACCTTAACCTTAAAACACAAGAGAGATATGCACAGATAAAAATAAGTATAGGAGTGGTACCAAACCCAGCGGGACGTTGAAGAACACTACCATCTGGTAATCTTGATGTAGTGACTCGTATTGCCAAATATTTACCTATTACAAACTACCTCGTATACGTACTACAGTACTACTACCATCGTGATTACAGGTTCTGGATATGTGCAACGTGTTGCCGCTTTACCTATTTCTGCCGCAATATCGTCAATGCTTGTGACAGTCGTGTTCCAGTTTGAAGGACAAGGTAGCCGATAAATTAATGCATGTGGCATTCCATCCGCCACACGAATAACAATGCACGAATATCTTTTGATGCCTATAGGCGATGGTTACCACTTTCCACCAGGAGAACCATCTGTTTGTTTGCTGTCCTAGAAAATAACTAAAAATATTTAAAAAACCTATTACTGATCATGGCTTCGGTGATGCTAAGTTCAATTTTACTTTCTCAAATAATATTATTGTAGAGCTTACAAGCAAAGTCAATAATCAGACGGCTTTCTATTATATTTTATATATATATATAATGGATATATTATATATAATGGAATAGATCACAAATTATATTACGAAAAATGAGTTAGAACTGAAGACTTAGTTTAATAAAGTGATAAGTTTGTTTAATGGCTTGTAATAACAAAGTTTCTTCTTGTTAAGTATTGTTCGGAAAGTCGTAACGACCATAAAGTTATTTTGAAAGTCGAAGAGCTACTCTTTACAATAGTTTGAAGGTTCGCTAATTAAATGAAGAACAAAGAGACAGTATTATTTACACAGCCGACGAAAAGTAGCCATAGCTGTGACTCAGACAAAAGATTTCATTATTCTCATATTATAGATTCTTACTGTCTTCTTAAAATGAATAGCATGAAGAAAATATCTAATTTAAAATATCACAAAGTGATTTTTCTTGCCTGCTAATCAGATTGAACCTCGGATGAATAGTAGTTGTAGTTCCATGGATTATATCGAACGTAAATAGACGTTTCAGTTCATCACGGTTCATATTTGTCACGGTTTGTCGTTTGACGAGATTAATGGTACGAGCACAGATAGAGTCGCTGGCTTATATTAGTCTTAATTTGATTATATTATATTAGTTATATATACTTATATTAGTCTACTTAATAATAAAACGTTCGCTTCTATCGCCTACTAGAATAAAAATAAATAATAGCACAATAAAAATATTGGAATCCGTATCATATTTAGGCTAAGTTTGAGAAAAAAATTATACTTTTAAAATCATATTAACTATATCAGCGAAGAAGCTAAACCGAATTTCTTATCCTTAACCTTATAATTTACAATGCTACGTATTTAGGTTGTATTAGTTATCCAATTTCAGCTAAGTTCAGTAATATTAAAGCTAAATTATTCTCATTTAAATTAGTTACTTCTCCTTTTTACGAATGCTCTACAATAAATTGTAAATATCAAAAAAATGCACATCACATTCTTTAGTAGTTCATGCAGTGTAACCTTTGGCAAAACGAACGTAACCAAATTTTTAATAGTACACGATGTGTATCCGCTGTAATCCACTACTCCGACCTTGTGGGAACACGTCGAAATTCCCGTGTCTTCAAGCCGTTTTTTGTCATACTAACCACTGGAAGCAGAATTAAGTAGGCCAGTTGGTAGGTCCTCAACTACATGCACTATCGTGACAATGATTTACTTAATTATTCGTCTTTGAACAAATATAAATTTATTATATTAAAACACTCAGCGAAGACAACCTGTATTCATCGAGTGTTTTTATTGAAATTAGGATCATTGCACACATATCAACTCAGAAAAAGATTTTAACCAGGCGTCAACGCGTGTGCGAGCACCACGCGTGGTGCAATGGCAATCAGGCTTAACCTGATTGTAAACGTCATATTTCTTATATCCTTACATGAGGTTGACGCCTGGTTAAAAAGTAATCCTTTCTAAATTGATATGTGTGCAATGATCCTAATTTCAATAAATATACTCGATGAATACAGGTTGTCTTCGCTAAGTGTTTTAATATAATAAATATATATTTGTTCAAAGACGAATAATTAAGTAAATCATTGTTTATCGTAAAATGCCGCGTAACTTATTATTATTTTCATAGTTAATTTTTTTAGGTTGTAAAGAGCCAAATAATACTGTTTCATCAATTAGTAACGACGAATTTCTTATCTACTCTTTGATGAAACAAATGTTTAGTCAAATCTCCAATAATTCAAACTCTGAACTCTGAAATCTATATTAACACAAACATCATAAAGTTTATGATGGTTCGCAAAATAACAATGTGAATTATTTATAGTTACTGAAGCGCACGGGTAAAAGTTTACTAAAGCTTTGATGTCATAAAATTCGGTCTATGAAATATCAATGACAATAACTTTAATCAATTATTTTGGATTTTTGGTTCGTTAGTCTCTCGGTATTTATATAGGCAAAATAGAGTTTTTTTAGATATTTGTGTTCCAGTGCTATTGTTATAAATACGAGTATATTGAAATATCAGACACTGTAACATCACTACTAAAACATATGCATCTATGTATATACGTAGATTTTTAGCAGATCAGTGAAACCATCACCATCAATCAATCGATGTTCGTAAATGTTTTTTTTATATTATAAGATAGCAAATAAGTAGATGGCTCTCATGAGGGAAAGAGACGTACTATTAATATATTTGTTATGTATAGTGATGATAATTTCTTTTAATCATAAAATTTATTTGCTTGTTTGTTATTTTGTTCCGTAAAACGTAGAACAGCAAATATGCCAATAAAATACAACAACGTACTTAACGCACATTCGTAAACTAAGAAAACGTATCTTAAGAAAAATTGGATTAAGCTGCACTCATAGTAAGCTCAAAGAAAATAAAAGCAAGCCATTACTGACTTATGCCGAGTTTCTATAAGAACTAACCGTTATCAATCAATTAATAATAACGAGGCGTTCCATAAGTTGCTTGGAATGTCCAATGGTAGTTTGACATTTATAGGAGCAGTTTTAGTTTACGCCTCGTAGAAAATATTACTACTTGTAACGAGTCGTTTAACTAATATTGGTTAAATTATTAAATATTGGGCTTTACACGACATTTTGTAAAAAAAGTTACACATCTATCAAATTACTTATTTTTATTCTGTACAAAAACTGAATATCTCAAATACTGACGAGCATAATATCGATAAAGTACTTAATCGACATTTTATATCACAAGATAGTAAACAATCAGATGGTAAGAGACCATCGTCCATAAACATTGCGTATATCTACATATACGCGATGTTTACGGAGCCAAGACATAAATGGTATGCCCTGCCATACGGCTGGGATGTAATGCTATATGCAAATGTTGCTAAGTTTATTTTTTTCTTTTCATTCCGCCTATCCCCATCGCATCCAATTCGATGCACGAATGTGTGCGTTCGTCAAATATTTTCATTTGTTCTGAACTGTTGTCTATGATCACAAGTTCAACAAATATTATAATACTTACATAATAAGTCCTGAAATCAACATTTAAAATATGAGAATCCTTACATAACATAGATCATGAATTTCGATCTACACGCTATCGAAGTCATTAGGCTACGGGGCGATGACGATTGCAGTACGACAGCGGCGCGTTCAAATGCAGATGTGGCGCCGCAGGTTGATACCACTGGAGAGCTTAGCGGTAGATCCAGCGAGCTAACTATTGCCAGGGTGACGTCGAAGGGGAAAAGGAAAAGCTTCCCAGTCAGGCAAGGTTTACTGTCTGAAGACCTAAGTCCATTTGAGAAGTGTTAAAACTTGTATATAGTGTGTATAAGATAAATAATTGTGATATTGCTTTTCAGGATTTCATTTTCGAATTTATTATTTTCTACTTTTTAATATTTTTTCTTGTAGCGATGTAGATTGCTTGAACGGCTATACAGATATTTATATGGAATCGTTCTCAGTCTTCGACCGCCACCACTAATATTCCCTACATTTTTCTAGACTACGGCCTTAGGCTGATTGCAAGAAGCAGGGAAAGGATAAACTTTTAGTCATCCGTAACAATATGGGAAAAAGTCTCTGTTTTCTATCTTATCTTATTTCAAACATTTTATTAAAATAACTTATGGTGTCGAAAGTGTTGGTAGTAGGTATATCAATAGATATACCGGTTTGCTAAATATTGCAAGTTTGACAGCTAGCGAGATGGATTGTAATTTATATTATTTATATCATTGATATATAAAAACCCAAGATACACAATCAGTGTCTCAAAAACGTCCTCTAAGAAGTCCTCACTTCAAATAGAAGCCCGTCGCTCACGTCACTGCCCGCGCGTCAAAAATACAGAATTGTTCTCTGATAAATTTTAAAATACAACATCATGAACGTTAAAAAAATATAAGATATTGTATTTTTGGTAAGTATAAGAGTTTATCGATTTATTTTTGTCGTTTATATTACTAAATATAGGGTGTAATGTATGATTTTCATTTTATTTGTCTTAAAAATGTACTCGACGCTCCAAATATAATACGACAAAATTTCATTGGTCACTTTTTCAGTAAAAGGACAATGCATTACAACCTCCTTTTAATTTAGTCGAATA